>CM033402.1:12140483-13340483 GCA_019426215.1 Buddleja alternifolia | reverse complement strand
AGAGCGAGTATGTTTTTAGAAGGTTTCGGGACTGTTTGAACGCCCCAAATAAACATTATGGACTTATTTTGAGCGACCTATTGTATCAATCAGACTGTGTCTACTCTTTTGGTCAACCTCTGAATAAGGCCAAGCTCCTGGGAAAAAGGATTCTGACAAATCTCTTCAATCCTCCCAAGGTTGGTGGTGCTGCTAGACCATTATCTGAGCATCTGGAAGTACGCGAAGCGTCAGATGAAGAAGCTGAGTGTCCTATTCCAGAAAAGGCCGTGAAGCGTTCGGCTGCTACAAAGAAGAGGGCTCCCAGAAAGACCAAGGTATAAGCGGTTTCTTCTCCTCAAAAATATGATGAGGAAACTGATGAGGATACAGAGGACAAGATCTCTCTGATCAAGCGGAGAAAACTGGAAGGCATTATTAAAAATTAGATTTTGAGGAACCAGCTGCCGCTCCTCCCGCTCAAATGTTAAAGCTCATTGAAGGAGTCAACGTGAAGAAGTTCTTTAAGCATTCCTGGACAAGCAAGCATCAAGCTGCCCGTGTTCCTGAAGAGCCTGAGATGGTTGAGCCAAGCGCTCAAGTTGCTGTTGAGACAAGCTCTCAGGGTAAGTTTATTTCTTCCAACAACATTCCCTTTCCTACATCTGTAGAAGATCCTGCTCTAATAGAGGATATTTCTCTTGCTACAGCTTTAGTTCCAGCTGCTGCTAAAGCATCAACAAACGTTCATTTGGATCTTGAGATGACAAATATTGTGGCCATTGCCAAAGATGTTGCCGCAGTAGCTAAGGCATTTCTTCAAGCTGGATCAACAGAGGTTCAAGCATCAACAATTATTTTGGCTATAACAGAGGCACGCTCAAAAGGTCAGAGCATTGCTGAGGACATTACAAAGCTAAGGCATTTCTTCAAGCTGGATCCTCTGAAGACGATTGATCATTCAATCAACTATATGCCCCCAGCGCTAGAAGAAGACTTCATTCCAGCAAGATATAATGAAGAAAGATACATCAATGCTCAGAATGAGGTAGCCTCGCTAATTGACATTGACAATCAGTCAGGGATGTAGTGTTCAACACGGAGTTGACAAAAATTGAAAGGAAATATTATCTGGCAATTCAACTCGGTAAATCTCCTGGTCAAATACCGTCTTCTCTCATTCTTCAACAAGATAGACAAGGAGGAAGGACTCCTAGATGTGATGTGGATCTGGTGTACTACCTTGACTATGGGCACAACAAGTCAACCGGTTTCGCTCTCAGAGACTACAACATCCGTACGTATGATCCTTTTCGCCCTACTTTTCTCAACCCTTCAAAGGAAGTCTTAAACAGAGAAGGCTACACACATTTTCCTCTTATAGCAAACAGTGATGAGAACAAAAATTCTGCCAATCCACTTCTACTAAGGAAAAATAAAGGAATTCATGCCGGTGAGCGATTAGCATCTCTCACAGATGTGATCCAAACCGAAGCTGATGCATACTTTGATAGCGTCTGGAATGCCAACTATTAGACTGATAGATATCGCTTTGAATCTATCAGAGATATCCACCATGAAGGCGTTCGAGCTATAGTTAACGCTGGGACAGACTACTATATGGCTGAGGTAAATTGGGCTGAAGCATATGTGGGCCATCGATATACCTTTTCGGAGTTAGTTCAAGCTCCCCATCTTTTTGGCGTAGGCATGCATAACAAAAAGTGTCAGTTTGCCAAGTATTGCCTTGTGAAGCGTCAGGAGAGAGTTGGACCTGTTGACCAGTTACCGAAAGTTCGTCAACAGATAGAGCGGTTTCTATGCCAAGCGCTACAAAGGTTTTCCATCACTCCTCTCCAGTTCAACGCTCAAGTGTCCACCAGTGGCAGTTCATCCCCTTCTTGTTTGAACTTCTCACCATGCCACTGCAATGAAAACTTCAGATTGATGATGAAGATTATGTCTCCCATTCCTCATTTTGACAAAATCTTCACTGAAAATCTAAGGAAGCCAAATGGCTCGAGGATTCGAAACTTCCAAGGTAATCCACTTCTACCTTCTATCAGACAGGAAGTAAGCGATCATTATACCTATGTTCTTTCCCTTCTTGAACGCAATCAAGGCATAGCTCTAGCAGTGTATGCGTATCTGGAAGACTATTACCGCAGGTATGTGCCAGAAGCTCACAAGTCACAGCGTCTTCCAACTGATAGAATTATTAGATTTTCCTTGCATTACTCCCAGATACATTATTTCTTATTCCAAAGCCGCAGTCAAGGATCTTCCCAAACCACGTATTGGACATCATGGGTCCAAGGTAAGTCCGAGCCAGAGATGGTCCCCTTCGCACTTTCATTCAAGGGACTTGATCACTCATTCCAGATTGACTGAACTTCTGGAAGCTACTTCAGATTCCTATACAGATATAGGCAATTGGAACTTTCAATTTGATGACTTTCGCCAAACGGAGTCAGCACTTGAAGAAGCGCCTGTAAAATTGCTTGAAGTATCTACACCAGCGTCCACGACAGAAGTTGCCAATCTTCCAACATCTGCTGAAGAACCAGTTCAAACGTCTCCACTAGAGGATATTCCTGACGCTCCTGAACTCATTGATACAGTTGCTGTTGATACTTCTGAGGATCTTCAAATTGATGTACGAGGTACAATTTTTGATCCTGCGTATCAAACTCCTCTTGACTCTCTCAAGCATACATTCAGATTTAAGCGACCGGCTCCTCAAACGGTTTCATCGGATGTGAGTCAAGATTTTGGACCTTTGCTGAAATCTGTCTTAAAGGAGGTGAGCAATCACGCAACTCAGAATGAAGAATCCCTCCACTAGATTAAGACGGATTTGGCAAAGATTGAATCTGAGACTATGAGCGCTCAGATTGCTCATATGCATGGTTCTGCTTAAGCGGTTGTTGATGAATGTGGCAGAGAATTTCAAAATATGAATGATGCACCAACGCCACGCTACTCGCTATGGAAGAACGACTTGAAAAGCATCTTGACAACTTAGAAACTTCCCTGAGTGATGCTATTAGCGCTAAGATACTCGTTGTGCAGGAACGTTTCGACAAGTGTCAGGATGATCTTACAGCTTCCATGTCTCAAATTCCTCATCAGGTCAGCCTACTCACACAGCATTTTCTGAAGTCTGATGATGGCAATAAGGGGGAAGGACAGAAAAGAGGGGAGAAGCAGAAAGTTTCAAGTTCAAGAGCTTCCAGTCCTCCACCCAAGCGTCAAACTTTCCTTCGTTCTTGACCAGTACCTTCAAGGGCATTGCTTGAGCATTTTGATGTTCCTTTCTCTAGACCGCCTATTCTAGAGCCTTCTGACCCAAAGATCATTGCTAAAGTGCAAAAGAAGTCAGAATTCGTCAGAGCATTTAGAGTATGCCTAAGGATGATAGGCATTAATCCAGGTGAATGGGATAAGCAATTTGTTGCTTATAAAAAGAGACAACAAGAAGAACAAAAAACAGTAACAAATAAAGAGCATGCTGGCATGATTAAGCATGAAGAAAGGATTTTTGAAGCAATCAGAACAGAAGTAAACATAAGACTCAATGCTCAAGAAGAAGCAGAAGATTAAGAGTTGTTGTTTACTTTGCTCTATCTATATTCTTGTCTCTTTTGTGTTTTGTAATTTGTTTTCTTGATTAGTTGTAAAAATGCTTGTAATCATTCATATATATAATGCATTCTTCAGTTGAAACAACTCGTTGAAGCTTAACTAACCTCAATTAATTAACTAGTCTTTCTCAATTTAATAATCCAATATTAAATTATAAGACTTTTATTAATTAAGACCACTTAATTAATTTATTCCTTTTCCCGATTAATTAATTCCAATTAATTAGTCTCTCCATTATTTCACAAAGAATTAACTAGCCAATATGCACTACACTAAGTATTGTGTGTGACCCCTTTGGCTCATTAACAAGCTAGCAATAAGTCCTTCCATAGGCTAGATTAATTATTCATAATAATTAACCAGGCCATGGATTAATTTCACAAATTAACCCAAGGCACCTATCGGTCGTGGTTCGATGTCTAGCAACGTCGCCACAACTTCCTAGTTGTTAGCGATGAAAATGCAAACCTAACC
Organism: Buddleja alternifolia; assembly: GCA_019426215.1. Classification (NCBI taxonomy): domain Eukaryota; kingdom Viridiplantae; phylum Streptophyta; class Magnoliopsida; order Lamiales; family Scrophulariaceae; genus Buddleja; species Buddleja alternifolia. Next base: position 13,336,385 of record CM033402.1, on the reverse strand, counting down.
AGATTTTGATCGTTGTGTGAGTCGAATCCCTCCATCTTTTTCCTATCTAAGACCTAGGACTTGGCGACGGTCGAAACCCTAATAGCCTCGAAAACTATAACTATGTTGGTTCCACTTTTGTTCTGGTCTTCTAAGCAGGGATCACCAATCCCTCTTATAAGATAATGCTCTGGCCAGAGACTTTTCAATCATTCAGCTTCACTCAACGGCATAGGAAATACTGGGTATTTATGACCTTGGATGAATCCCTTTCGACTGTCACTTGTTCCACTGTACTACCAGACTATGCCCAACATACAGGTCATATGACTCTCCTGGAGTGCACATGCATATCAAAGCATAGTGGGTAGTACCATTTCCAATGACATCTCAGGTCTAAGGATTATCTCACACTACGAAACCGAAGGACTCTAAGTTCGATAGCAACAATGAGGAATCTTTGTAAGGCCATTCAATTCCATAATCAAAGTATGAATCTTCATACATGTATTACCATACAAGCCATCGACAATAGAACAAGTCGACCTCTTAGGAGAGTTACATGCATGAACAAGTCTTGGCGAGGCCAGTGATATCCCACATCTCACAACCTCTATGACTTGGAACATATATTTAGGATTACAATCTTTGAGAGCATTCCATAAGTATCCCGATCGCACCCCTAACAATGTGTAATCCATGGGATCTTTATCTATACTCTTCGAGTAGTTCACAACAAAGAAGCATTCCGTAATAAGTTTGATGTAATCTAAATGATAAGACTGGCATAGTGTTAATGTTCAAGTCAACAAATGGCTCGTTGGGCACATAACACTTTCAATCTCCCACTTGCCCAAGAGCCTACTGTTCCCACACAGGTCCATCGTCTGGATGACCTATTGATCACAAATACTACTCAAGGGTTTTGGTGAAAAGTGTTTGCCATGTTTCCGTCGACTTGACTTCCTCCACTTGAGCGTCGACTCTAATCAAATAATCTCTCAGAGTATTCACTTTGCCACTAGGTATGTTTAGATAGTAGGTGAGACCTCTGTTCCTTTTTAAGAGCTTACATCCTTATCGATAATCTTAGTACTTCTGTACTTGATATTCAATTGGTACAACCTCATAGGTTCACCTATCTAACTATCTTCTATCACCGCATTCTTATGCGTGACTTAAATGGTAGAGTTAGCCTCTGTCCCTTCTTTATGAGACTTTTTCAGCCTTTACTTTCCCATTTGGTATAAAAAAAATCCTCGATCATCACTTAAGTTCATGTCTTAAGACTAAAGCTTCTAGTTCCAATTTTTCAAGTTGTTTTCCAACAAACAACACTATTCCATTCTATTGGAGCAATTAGGTGTTCGACTCAATACATAAGATGTATTAGTCAACACCAATTTTAACTCATCGAATTGTATCTACCTTTCGGGTATGCTTTACAGGAAGAATTACCTTTTAATTCCTCCATGTTGATCTTAGTCAACTTATTTTCTATGCGTTTGGACAGAAAAGGATTACAGCATCCCAATGGCTAGCATATATTGTTATTGTTAATGTGTATGCCCTCAAATGCCATAAAGAGGATAGATTTATAGGGCATTGAATTGTAACTAAACAATATATTTTTGTAATATAAGGCATTATCTTGTTGTTTTCTTATAGGCGTTTGTAAGATTTTCATGAACAACATAAAGTTCTTGATAACAAGGCAGACCTTCAACTTCCTATGAGTTAGGAAGAATGACAGTAGAAGAGTTTGGTCCTTATTATCTAAATTTGGTTCGCAAGTGGAAGAAAGTATTGACTGGACATTAATACAGAATAGAGACTTGTATGATGTAAGTTTTGACAGAGAAAGTGCTAGCCAAACACTGTGGGAATGGTAGTGGGAACTTATGTCATAGATATCTCAGTTAGACTGACATGTTAGAATACGAGTCGCACCGGTTTCATCACATGGATTTTCACTCACTGACAGTCAATTATGAACTGATAAGTTGTGATAGGTACGCATGAACCTTTGTTAGGAATTTTATGTTAGATGTTTTGATGATGACAATTAGGATCTTATGTTAGACCCCCAAATCTGTAAGTTAGATTTTATTTAGAAATGATGTGTATAAGCTTTGAAGCGTTAGATTTGTAATAGGCTTTATAGGCTTTGCTTTAATTTGTTCTAGGTTGTTAGGCTAAGTATTCTTAGAATGAGCGTATGATGATTTCTGAGTGAGTTTATCAGTAGATTAGTTTGAAGACTCAAGCGCCTGAAATCTGAATGAAAATGAAGTTTCCAAGCGTCCAGAAGACCAGCTATTTTAAGCGTCAGTTTAGGACAGAAGTAATTCAAAGATGAATGAGCGTCTATCAACGATCATTTTCACCTGAATTTATTTCCAAGTCCAGAAGGAGTTCATTGCAAATATTCTCAGTGCATTAAGTACGAACGGGCATTTAATTCAAATGCATTAAATGCTGATAAGAGCATTAAATATGATAAGCACTTTCAGACATACGGAGAAGCCACCCTATTAGACTGTCAACTATTCACAGACTGCAGCACCAACTTTTGTGCAGCAGATTTTCAGGAAATTGGGCAAAAGTTGTTCACTCGCGGAAGTGAGAGACACGCGTCTGTGCATGTGTCAAACGGACACTTTCTCCAAGAATACCTATAAATAGGACTTCAACAACAAGCCAAAACATACGATCAACTCCAAACCAAATTGCTGTTGCATTGAAGCCTCATTCCTTAAACTTTCAGAAAAGCTAGAATATTCAAGCAAATATTCTCTTTGCTTTTCTTCAATTCCTGAGACATTCAACCATTATCTCAAACACTACTATTAAGATATTTCCAGTTGTTTGAACTTCATCAAAATCAAACAAACCATTTAGAAAAACCCCATCCAAGCCTCGCGATCTGTGTGAAGTCGAAGTTGGATACTTGCATTATTTCTGGGTGAAAGAAGCAAGAGGATTGAAATGATTTAGAGCAGAAATCTGTGTGATTAAGGAGTTCAAGTCATCGACATCTATCTCTTCCTATTTTGTAGAAGACTCTGTGTGATTCTTCGAGAATTATTTTAGTGGATTGCCTCCAAGTAATCAAGGAGAAGAAGGACGTAATTGGGGTTACACCACCCAACAAACCTTACAAATATTGTGTCATTTACTTTACAGTCAATTTTCTTATTATCATATCATTACATAAATTGATTAAATAAAACACAATCAAACGTTAAGCAACTAAGATACTGTTTGTGACGCTAAAGCTTTTAAAAGAGAAGACCCAAAAATCATTCCGCTGTGCTAACACTGATTAAAGAACTGAACACTAGACCTATTTGGTTAAAGTCAAATCTTAAAATCTAAGTTAACTTTCTAAAACAATCTCCATTAGACGCTCAGCCAAAGCATCTGTAGTTCAAGTAAACGCTCAGTCAAGCGTCTTCATTTCAAGCGTCCAAAACCTTTTTAATACGAATCTTTTTGAAGTCGAAAAAGACTTCAGGGTCTGTTCAACCCCTTCCCCTTCTAAACCCTTTCGTATGCCACTTGGGACCAACAAGCTTGGAACTAAGCAATGAAGTTGAAGATGTACTTAGATCCAATTCACCTGTTGGTGGGATCGACCTCGAAGTGCGACTTTATTCTCTCATAAGTGAATTAGCTAAATATCCTATGCAGTCATGAACGAATGAAGTCAAAAGTCTTTGGCTAAAGCATAAAGAGATACTCATGTTAGACATGAAGATATACTCATTGACCTCGATTCATTATGAGTTAAGCATATGGTCAAGTTCTGTGAGTTTGACTAAATCGTAACTCTCATTTGACTGTGATATATGAATAAAAGGTTTATACTCGTACGGGATTCACAGCATAAAAGGTTTGGAATGATCCTATTCATTCGTTCTCAATTGGGATACGATGTGAGCCACTTGAATGGCTAGATGTTACTCACATCCTATTGGTTTCTTCCCAATTGTCTTTTGAGACGAACCTAAACAATTGCACTTAAAGGGATTGCAAAAGGAAAAATCATGGAAAAGACTTGAGAGAATTTTTCGGTATTGGATATCGAAATTAATTAATTAATCATTAGATGATTTTATTAATTAATTAAGTTAATTAATTAATTAATTTCTTAGAGAAAATTAATTATAGAATTAACATGTATTTAATTAGTTATTTAATTAATTTATTTATTGGATAAATAACATTAATTAATTAATTAAAAATGAATTAAGTGGACAAAAGCCCGAAGGCTTCATATGGCCTACAGTGGGCGTCTACATAATGGTTAAATTGCCTAGGGTTATTATTTTCTAGTGTAGTATAAATATACTACTTAGTGAAAATAATAAAAAGTCAAGATTCATAACTTTCTCTCCAAGTCCAAACTCTCCAAACCCTCACTCTCTCTCTCTCTATCTCTCTAGCCGTCTCTCAAGAAGAAGAAGAAGGAACTTTTTGCTTTTGACTTCGGCGTGGTAATTTAGAGACAACGACATATTTGCTGTTCAAGAAAGGATTGTGAAAGCTGGTTCAGAATTCAACATACGCGAAGAAAGGTACATGAATTCGAAACATAATTTGAATATGTGAAATCGAGATGAACCACTTGGGCTTTTAAATATTTATCTTCCGCTGCATTTTTATGCAATAAATCCCAACAGTTCTCTGGTGCAATTGGGGCGCTTTTCCCCTTTCAAGTCCAAATCGAAAATTGAGATATGATCACATGTACGTTACTTACGCAACATTGTCAACATATGATACTCACAAGCTAGTTGTATACCTATTAACCTTTAGAACTTATGTTCAGAAAAGATTCAATCAGTAGATTAATCTTTGAAGCACTTACGCTATAGGCCGGCTTCCACTACTTGTCAAGTTTTTCTTGACTTTCGTCTTACTCCCTGTCAAAATATTTTGTCTCGAAGGGTATGGAACTTGTGTTAATAGGTTTACAAGTTTACTAGTCTATTCATTTTAATTGCCAGTGGTGTTTATGTTTATCAAGTTCCTAGTTTCCATTACTATCCCCATTCTTTCATAGAAGAACTCCTTCATCTTGAAGGTAGGATGTTATGAAATGATCCATTTGGTTCCAATGTGTAACGAAAACAAGGATACTCGTAAACACAAGACAAGAGGATCTACTACCCTCAATTCCTCCCACTGTTTGCTTGACACAAGCAGTACCTTTCACATCCTTGATGTGTGTGGTTTCCATGTCACATCTAATATGACCATTTTAGGGTTACACTCATTATTCCATTTCTAATATATCAATATGCTCACCACGGTTAGTACCTTGGCAACTAGATCAATGTATACATTTGTTGTGTCATATGAGCCAAATATTGTGAAGATAGCATATCATTAGAATTAATTGTAGAACCATAAATAAAACGCACTTTAATAAAATATTGAATCTCCACCCATAAACCAAGGTGGAGTAAAACATGGTTCATGACATTAATTCAAAAACATGACAAAAACATTCCCCAAAAGCATTGTCTCATAAAAAAACGACAAATAGATGATTTCTTGTTCTTCAGCTCAGTCGCAAAAAATGCCTCCTTGGCATCTTCAGGACCACGGCCTTCTTTCTTTGTTCCTTGCTTCTTCTTTTCACCATCTGCAATCCATTGCATAAGTGAGTACCCTAAGAGTGTCATGACACTTAAGAAGCTCAATGAACTAACAAGTTAACTTCACAACAAATGTATCTTTAGTGCGCTCACGAGAAGGCTCAGGGCATTGATCTTTCCAGTGTCCCTTCTTCTTGCAGTTAAAGCACTTCCCACTTTTCCCTTTGACTTTCTTGATACCGTCCTTTGCTTGCAATTCGTTGCCCTTCTTTTTCTTCTTTCCATTTCTACTTTTCTTGTTAACAAAAGCGGGAGATGAAGAAGTGTCAGCATGCAGTACAGGCTTATCCTTCTTGACCGTTGCCTCAACAGTGCGCAACATGTCCAATAACTTAGGGAGAGTGGCAACCAATTGGTTCATGTTGAAATTCACTACGAACTGATTGTAGGCAGGAGAGAGACTATAGTACTAAATAAATAGCCAAGTCAGGATTTATCGGCACCTCCATGTTATTGAGTTTGTTCACCAAGGCAATCATTCTCAACGCATGGTCGGTGACTGATGTTCCTTCAAGCATGCGAGCTCTAAATAACTCACGAGAGATAGCGAACCTCTCATGGTGTGTCTTAACGTCGTACAGGTCTTCCAGTGCAGCATCGATTTCAGATGCGTGTTCCACAGTCTCAGACTGCCTCTGTAACTCATTAGTCATGGAGGCCAGAAGGAGATAACACACATAGATATCATCTTTGTGCCATTTCTCATGCACATCACGAGCAGCCCTTGGAGCACTTGCCTCAGGTGCAGGCTCAATAGGCTGAGTTAAGACATAGTCAAGACTTTCAGATTGCAGTACAATCTCAAGGTTGCGATACCAGTCAGGCAAGTTCTGGTCATTCAGCTTATTAGTTTCAAGGATTACCGAGAGTGGAGTTTAAGCCATTTGACTGTTACTGTGCAAAAATGGAAAAATATTAGCATTCAATCATAGATTATATCCATATGAAATTATGAAAATTTTAACTTCACGTGTGCTCCTACTGCTTTTCGATTTCCATCACCCCACTGACAAAAAGACGGGAAATGCAACAATTTCTAATGGGCTCGAGCGTTAAATGTCCCGACCTCATTCCACGACTCATGAGACAATGGGTGGCAACATTTGATCTGACGCGACGACCCCATCCACATCCTAGTGGTTCTCGAGATGTTTGCCTCACATTTCATGTACGTCTCGAGAACACGATGCAACTGTACACTAATCTGCATTTAAGTGCGACCCATCAAATTCTCACAGCATAATAGTAGCCAGGTGGTCCTTCGACTCATGGATGACTCCTTAGCGAAACTAAGACCCATGTGCACTTCTGGTATGACCACCTGTCATATTAAAAGGCCTAGTTGTGAGATTAGTACACTTAACTTGCCATCATTCCACGACTCGTGAGACAATGATGACAAACCGCGCTATTCCCTCTCACATCTAATGATGGAAGGTACTGGACCTAATCAAGGGGCTTCCGAGCCCCCAATTTATCCATTTAGGGTCTTAATATGGATATGAGGTTTTCACATACAAGGTCTCACCATTTTTCAGTTATTTATCTTTCTTAGGTGATCATGCAACACAGCAGACCATATATAAGATACTAACAATAAATAACAACAATGCTATATATGTATATATATATAAAGCGGTAAATGTGATCCTAGTCAAGCCAATCCTCCGAGCCATCAAGGTGTCGACCAATCTAATCTAAAGACCCAAACCCTATACTAAGGTCTTCACAACTCCTCGAGCTTGAACGTCTCCATCATCGTCTTGAAGATGTCTTCATCTTCATCTCCAAATTACAACAATACAAGCAAAAAGGAAACCTTGCCCTCTCATGTACATTAAAAGAAAACATGGCACGCAGGCCTCAAATTAAAATGACTAGTCTATGGCTCGACTCGGATTACCACATAATCACATAATACATGCTCGTATCATGCTTTCATAGACATAAATTATTAAAGATAATCTAATTCAATTAGTGGACTAATTAATTATTTTCTAAAAATAAATTTCAGAAAATCTCATGAAAAATCATAATTCTCCATTTATCTGAAAATTAATTCAATTTCCAAAACTCTAATATTATTCTATTATATGAATCAATTAATATCATATTAATTTTCTAAGAACTAAATAATAAGAACACATTTTGAAAAACCAATGAAAATACTACTTTTCCATTTAATCCAAAAAAGCCCAATTTCAAAAGATATTTATTTTATTCAATTTCCAAAGTCCATGAAATAACAATTTTATCTCATACTTGGAATTCAAACAAAACTCATATTTTTTGAAAGTCTATGAAGAAGTCAACTTCTTCATTTAATCACAAAGGTCCCAAATTTTAAAAATCTTATTTTCATTTTAATATCGAAAGTCAATAAAATACCAATTTTATTTTGTCCTTTCAAAAATTTAAATGAAAATTCATATGTTGGGAAAAAATGAAGAAATTTATTTCTTCAAAGAGAGGCTAATTTGAAAATTTTAATTTTATTCTAAATTCGAAAGTCAATAAAATACCAATTTTATTTCGTCCTTTCAACATATAAATAAAAGAATCATATTTTCGAAAATCCATGAAGAAGACCTTTTTCAAAAAACATTTATTTTATTTTCATTTCGAAAGTCAATAAAATACCAATTTTATTTCATCCCTTCAATATATATATAAAAGCCCAGGTTTTTGAAAAATTCATTTTTAGGTTCAAATCCGAAATTATATACAATTGCATTTTAAACCCAAAATGTAAAATTACAAAATACCCCACAAGGCAAATTGTAATTTACCAAAAATTGAAACCCTAGGGTCTAACCCTAGGTGGGCCGCCACCAAGGCAGCCCATGTCATAAACACAGTCGCCGACAATGGCGACAGCTTGTCGTGCAGCCATCGTAGCCGGCAACTGCGCGAACAGCTCAGTAGCTATTCGCCTTCAAATGTGCATGCAACACAATCGTTGCTGCACAGCATACACGTGTGCAACGAAAGCACTCCTTGTGCAGCGTTCCTGTTAGGAAATTTCATGTTAAATGTTTTGATGATGACAAGATAGGATTCAATGTTAGACCCCAAATAAAATGTAAGTTTATGTTTTCCATAGATCATTGTTTAAGCGTTTAAAAGTTTGTAATTTTGTTTAGGCTTGTAATTTTTATCTTTGTAGGTTTTAGACTAAGTATTAGATACTAAATCACTAATAGAATTCTAGGTGAGTCTATTAGAGAAGAAGTTGAAGATCAGCGTCTGAAGTCAACCAGAGATGAAGATTTGTCTCTTAGCGTCCATCAAACGCTAAAGGACTTCTTTTTCAGGATTTATGGATCAAGCGCTCAAAGCACTTAAGCGATCAATGACAGATTCACCTGAAATAAATCCTCAAGTCACGAAGGACTTAAATGCAATCATTCAACGGACATTTATTTCCAACGGGAAATAAATTCAAATGCATTAAATGCTTGATAAGAGCATTAAATGTGATAAGCTACTGTGACCTGTAGACAGGCCACCTTTTTGATCAGATTGTCTGAACTTTTAGGAATGTCAGGCTTTAGGTAGAATCACGCGCTGCATGAAAAGCACGCTCGTACATGTGTCCAACGGACAGATCCCAAGAATTGCCTATAAATACCTTACCTTCAGCAGACTCTATATAGTATGGTACAAAAACATTTACAAGAGAAAATTACGTACACAAAAAAAAAAGCTTAGAATCTCCATAGCCAAAATTCCTTCAAGCTTTTTATCTACATTCCAGACAGTCACAAATATCTCAAGCATCTTCCAAAGAAGAAACCTAAATTCCCATTGAGATATTCCAAGTTGTTTGATCTTCCCAAATACAAACAAACCCTTGTGACAAAAACCTCAACCTTTCATCTGAGTGAGAAAAGTTGCTGAAACTCATTACAGGCAGTATTTCTGAGTGAGAGAAGCTTGTGGAAGACGATCTTCATTGGTGCTGAAATCTGTGTGATCAAGGACCCCAAGATCATTTTCATTCTTTACTATCTTGTAGAAGATTCTGTGTGATTCTTTGATAATCATCTTAGTAATTTCCTCCAAGTGAAAAAGGAGAAGAAGGACGTAGCTGGGATTACATCACCCAGTGAACCTTACAAATTATTGTGTCATTTATATTTTACTATTTTATATCTGTCATTTTACATTATTATAAAAGACAAGTAAAATTGCAAAGCGATTAAATTATCTAAAAGAACGCTAAAAATCATTTCCGCTGTGCTAACCTTGATTAAGTGATCTAAGCGTTACCCTGCTTTGGTAAATTGTTAAACTCACTAAGTCTAAGTTATCTTGCATCAAGCTCGAACAGTTGTTGTTCGTGCAACCTTCATAATCTGATTGCCATGACATTGGAGACTCTTACTCCAGGGGCTCGAGTCTACAGAAGTCAACAGATGATAACAGCCCAACATGCTATGTTGCTAAAAATGAATCTAAAATGGGTTAGTTATGACATAGAAAAATTAATCACCTCAACTTTAAAACAATCTCTCAGCTTATAAGTCAAAATCTTGTAGAGGGATTACCAAATGGACCATATCATAAGGATCGCCTTTGTGACGCTTTTCAAATGGGTAAACAAGTTAAATCATCGTTCAAGAGAAAACCTCATCTATCTACCTCTAGAATACTTGAACTACTTCACATGGATTTATTTGGACCTGTTCAAACGATCAGTGCAAGCAGTAAAAAGTATACTTTGGTGATAGTAGATGATTTCTCTTGATTTACTTGGGTGGAATTTCTTTCATCCAAAGATGAGACATGTGACAAGTTAACAACGCTTATTTGGCAACTTCAAATATTGAAAAATCTTAAGGTTGCAAGAATAAGAAGCAATCACGGTACTGAGTTTACAAACAAGATTGTTGAGAAGTTTTGTGCAGAAAATGGAATACATCATTAGTATTCTGCTCCCAGAACTCCCCAACAAAATGGTGTTGCTGAGCGTCGGAACCGAACGCTCAAGGAAGCCGCTAGAACAATGTTAGCAGAATCCAAGCTTGCTCCTAGGTTTTGGGCCGAAGCGATCAACAATGCCTGTTACACTCAAAACCGTTGCATGATCAACAAACAGCATGGGAATACTCCATATGAACTATGGAAGGGACGTAAGCCAAATGTTTCATATTTTCACGTCTTTGGTTTAAAATGTTTTATCAATAATAATGGATCCCAACGTCTAAAGACATTTGATCTTAAAGCGGATGAGGGAATCTTCCTAGGCTACGCCAAGAATGGAAAGAATTTCGCATCCTAAATAAGATCAAATCGAAGGTTGAGGAATCTATTCATGTTGTTTTTGATGATGCTAACCAAGAACCGAGTAAGGTTAATGTAAATGATGTAGGAGTTGAAGATCTATGTCACCAAGTGTCTAAGATCACCATTAATGATGACACTGACGACGATGATGAGATCTCAGTACCACCTCCTAAGATTACTCGTGAGGTTAATATGCACAATATTGTAAGAAATGCTGATGATCATGAAGAGTGTGATCATCAAGAGCAAACAAGGATCTATGAACTTGAAGCGCCTACACAAGAGGATACTCAAGCGTCTAATCGTCAAGCGTCTGTTCATCTTCTTAACCCTTTCCAACCAGATAGACTATGGCTGCGTGATCATCCACCTAGGCAAATTATTGGAGATATTGAAGCTCTTGTTAGGACTAGAGCCGCTACGTTCAATGAGGCTATGTTCGCAAGCTTTTATCTCAAATGGAACCTAAGAAAGTGGATGAAGCGCTAAGTGATCCAAGTTGGATTGAAGCCATGCAAGAAGAGCTTAACCAGTTTGAACTAAATAAGGTTTGGACACTAGTGCCAAGACCAACTCACCAAGGAGTTATTGGGACTAGATGCGTTTATAGAAACAAGATGGATGAGAATGGCATTGTGATAAGGAACAAGGGCAAACTCGTAGCTCAAGGATATTGCCAAGTAGAGGGTATTGATTTTGATGAAACATACGCTCCTGTTGCTCGTCTTGAAGCAATCCGCATGTTTCTAGCGTATGCAGCGTTCAACAAGTTCATGGTGTATCAGATGGACCTGAAGAGTGCTTTCCTGAATGGTAAACTCCAAGAAAAAGTATATGTGGAGCAACCACCAGGATTCGTCAACAATCATGGTAAGGGTATGGTCTACAAGCTAGACAAAGCACTTTATGGGCTTAAGCAAGCACCCCGAGCATGGTATGACACTCTCTCTATCTGTCTTATTAGTAAAGGCTTTTCAAAAGGCAGCATTGATACAACGTTATTCAAAATTACCTATAACGAAGATATTCTCTTAATCCAAATTTATGTTGATGATATTATATTTGGTTCTACCAACGAGCGTCTGTGTGAGAAATTTTCGAAATGATGCAAGAACAATTTGAAAGAAGCATGATGGGTGAATTAACCTTTTTCTTAGGATTACAAGTTAAACAACTCCCTAATGGCATATTTATTAACCAAGCTAAATATACAAGAGATATGATTAAGAAATCTGGTATGGAAAATGCATCATATTCAAAAATTCCAATGAGTCAAAGATGAAAGTGGAAAGAAAGTAGATATCACTAATTATAGAGGTATCATTGGATCACTTCTTTATCTTACTGCTAGTAGACCTGATATTATGTTTTCGGTATGCATGTGTCCACGATTTCAAGTTGATCCTAAAGAGTCACACTTAATTGCTGCCAAGAAGGTCCTTAAATACCTGAAAGGCACACAAAATGTGGGCTTATGGTATCCATTGGACTCTCCTTTTGAACTAATTGGTTACTCAGATGCAGATTTTGCAGGATGCTAAATAGATCGTAAGAGTACTAGTGGTACATGTCAATTTCTAGGTGATAGGTTAGTTTCATGGCATAGTAAGAAACAACAATCCATAGCTACCTCCACAACCGAAGCTGAGTATGTAGCTGCAGGAAGTTGTTGTGCACAAGTGTTATGGATGAGGCAACAACTTAGAGATTATGGAATAATCCTAGGTCCAACCCCCATTCATTGTGTTGATAGGTGTGAGATTTACATGTTTTAAAGCCTCATATTTATGTTATTTACATTGGTTTATGCATGATTTATGCCACATATGCTTGTAATTTGTGTGCTTATTGAGTAAAGGTGGAAAATCAGTGCAATTGAGGAAAACTGGACGGAAATGTAGAATTTCAGAGTATTTAGATACTGAGTTGGACAAATGTTTCTTCTACAAAGTTGTAGATCTATCTCGTACCTTCATGTTGCAGATTGAATCACCTAAATCGGAGCTCTGGGGAAAACGTTATGAAAGAAACAATATCACTGCGCAGAAGAGAAAGTGCTACTGCATCCAACGTACGAACGTTGGACATGTAACGTTCGAACGTTGGCCCAGTCAAACAATTTTTTCCACGTCACAATGTTCGAACGTTGGGTAGGTAACTCACGGACGTTGAGGTCGGCTGGACGAATTTTGGCAAGTTTTGATACCTAATTCAACTAGGAGACTTGGGGGATCCTCTTCTATAAATACCTCCTCTTATGACAGCTAAAGGGTTCGAAAATTTCAGCTTTGGAAGAGAGTTGGAGTCAAGAAACGAGCAAGACGAAGAGAACGACGATTTTACACGAATTTATCAATTCGTAATAGGGAGAATTTTATTTTCTAGATTATTTGTCTATGAATAATTCTAGGATTTTAGTTGTTTTTCCAATTATGAGTATGAACTAATTTCCTTTAACTAAGGCCATGTGAATGCCAATTTTATGAGTTTGTATATATGAAGTAATATTTCGTATTAATTCTAGTATTGCTTTGTGTGTTAATTTTGTGCTTTTATTCCAAACATATGCTTGATCACCATATGCTTGCTAATTAGCCTAGTTTATTTATTCGGGAGAATATAGATTTGGGTTCAAAAGAAATTAACACATCATCTGGAAAACATGAGGAATTGCTCCTAGGGATAGGTATAGATCCCGGGTGCTGTTAGCCGGATTTATCCGGGAAAATTCTAAAACGTGAATGCATGGCTAATGATTTGAGTCTCAGATAGAAATATTTAGAGAACCGTCACGTAGATATAGGATTATTACAGCCGAGACATCGGGTAATAATTATTTAAGATTTTTTCCACCAAAGCAGTATTAGTCTAATAAGTCGAAGAACAATTCATATATATTAACAAGTAAATACGGCTGAAGCATGTGCCTTAGTTATTTTATCTCATAAGAATCTCAATCTCATTTTCTAGCCTTGTTTCCGAATTTTATTTACTTTTAATACAATCGTAGTAAATTAATTTAATTTCAATTGCTTTAAATTCTGTCAATCTAAAATACGAGTCTCTGTGGGTTCGACATCCCGGACTTAAAATCCATTTTATTACTACACACGACCAGTCCACTTGCTGTGCAAACACGTAAGGATTTTTCGTGTCAAGTTTTTGGCACCGTTGTCGGGGACTTGTTTTATTTTAGTTTATAAGTTTATTACAATTTTTATTTTACTAAGGCCATGTGAATGCCAATTTTATGAGTTTATATATATGAATTGATTGTTCGTCTTAATTCTATTGTTGCTTTGTGTATTGATTTTGTGCCTTAATTCCAATCATATGCTTGATCACCATATGCTTGCTAATTAGCCTAGTTTATTCATTCGGGAGAATATAGATTAGGGTTCAAAGAAATCATCACATCATCCGAAAAACATGAGGAATTGATCCTAGAGATTGGTATAGATTTCCGGGTGCAGTTAGCCAGATTAATCCGGGGAAATTCTAAAACGTGAATGCATGGTTAATGATTTGATTCTCAGATAGAATTATTTAGAGAACTGTCACGTAATCATAGGATTATTACGGCCGAGAGATTGGGTAGTATTTAATTAAGGTTTTTTCCACCAAAGCAATAGTAGTCTAATAATTCAAATAATCACTCATATATATTAATGAGTAATAACGGTTGAAGCATGTGCCTTAGTTGCTTTCTCACATAAGAATCTTAATCAATTTGTCAAGTATCGTTTTCACTTTTTCATTGTCAATTAATCATCCTCTTTTGATTTAATTTTAATTGCTTTAAATTTTGTCAATCTAAAATACGAGTCTCTGTGGGTTCGACATCACGGACTTAAAATCCAATTTTATTACTACACACGACCAGTCCACTTGCTGTGCAAACACGTAAGGATTTTTCATACTCATAATTGGAAATTAGTTAAAGGAAATTAGTTAGAGGAAATTACTCATAATTGGATTTTTCATACTCATACTCATAATTGCCCTAGTTAAAGGAAATTAGTTCATACTCATAATTGGAAAAACAACTAAAATCGTAGAATTATTCATAGACAAATAATCTAGAAAATAAAATTCTCCCTATTACGAATTGATGAATTCGTGTAGATTCGTCGTTCTCTTCGTCTTGCTCGTTTCTTGGCTCCAATTCTCTTTCAAAGCTGAAATTTTCGAACCCTTTGGCTGTCATAAGAGGAGGTATTTATAGAAGAGGATCCCCCAAGTCTCCTAGTTGAATTAGGTATCAAAACTTGCTAAAATTCGTCCAACCGACCTCAACGTCTGTACGTTACCTACCCAACGTTCGAACGTTGTGACGTGGCAAAAATTGTTTGACTGGGCATTGACTGGGCCAACGTTCGAATGTTACATGTCCAACGTTCGTACGTTGGATGCAGTAGCACTTTCTCTTCTGCACAGCGATATTGTTTCTTTCATAACGTTTTCCCCAGAGCTCCAATTTAGGTTATTCAAGCTACAACATGAAGCTAAGACATAACTCTACAACTCTGTAGAAGAAACATGTGTCCAAATCAGTCTCTAAGTACTCTGAAATTCTGCATTTTCGTCCAGTTTTCCTCAATTGCACTGATTTTCCACCTTTACTCAATAAGCACACAAATTATAAGCATATGTGGCATAAATCATGCATAAACCAATGTAAATAACATAAATATGAGGCTTTAAAACATGTATATCTCACACCTATCAATTGTGATAACCAAAGCGCTCTAGCCATGACTCAAAACCCTATTCTTCATTCCAGAACCAAACACATTGACATTAGATACCATTTTCTTCGTGACCACGTTCAAAAGAAAGATATCTCCATGCACTTTATTGGAACTGATAAACAATTGGCAAATATCTTCACCAAAGCGCTCAACGAACAACGTTTTCTCACTTTGAGAAGTGAATTAGATATGATTGATTTAAATGCTTAATCATTTCGCATCATACTTTATTAGACATATAATTTAAGGGGAATTCACTTGATTTATGTCTAAAAGATGTTTTTGTTTATTGGTACAATTTATCAAATTTAGGGGGAACCTTAAAGTTGTACTTGACCATAATTGCAAGCGTCAATGATCAAAATTTTCAGATGAATGATCATCAACGCTCAGTATTACTTATGCATAAAATATTGGACGCTCAAACATAAAAAGTCTTTTCAATCCTAAGCGTCTGATTTTCTAATGATATATCAACCAGTGATATCAGTTAAGCGTTGAACCAATTCCATTCAACACTTAATATAAAAAAAAAATTAAAGTCATGCATAAATTTTGCAAGCTTTTTGAAGTAGTGGGTAGACTCAAAAGTCTATTTTGTACTCTACTCGCACGCTTCTATCACATCAAACTGGTGGGTAATCAAAACTTTTAAAATGACGGTTCAGAGATAGCACGTGTTTGTGTACGTGTCAGTGTACCATCAGGCACGTGTGCTACACTCTGAAAATGACAAACGTTTTTTTTTTAATTTTAACTCGGATGTCAAATCTTTATATATGGGAATTACCAAATGTAACTTCTTTCTCTTACACAAAACTCGCGTCCGCAGTTAATGAATTTATGACTGAGATTAAAAAGTCTTTACACGTGTTTAAATCCTACAGAGACTAGAGAACACAAGTTTCAAAAATCTCTACTGTGTCATTTAAAACATAATTTCTGCAGAAAAATCATTCACTTTCACTCAAAGATTTCTGCAAATCTCTCTCTCTCTCTCTCTCTCTCTCAAAGCAAAAGAAAATCTCAATTCACTCTACTTTCAAAAATGGCACCAAAGAAAGCTTCGTCTACTTCTGCCGAGTCTATCATGAAGGTTACTGAAGGCCTTATTGTCGACTGGAAATTCCTGTATGATCAACCCCATATCAACCTACATGATATGATGGACACAGTTTCGAAGGTCGGGCTGAAGAATTTCTTAACGCAATGTTCATATTTCTTTCCGACTGAGGTTAACACTTTTTGGAGGACTGCTAAACTCTCGGAGGACAAGAAGTCTATCTCTTGCCTTCTCCCTATGTCCAAGAAGGAGGCACCTAGGAAATTTGTGTTGTCTGCTGCATCCATTGCAAAGAACTTTAAACTTCCCAATGCGGGTAATGCACTGGATAGTATTACTCTAGCACAAATCAAGGAAGCATGGACGATTATGAAGGCTTACGATGATGTACCCTACACCCAGCACTTTGAAAAGAAAGATTTGGTATCACAATACCGTCTGTTGGCTGATTTCTGCAGCAAAATTATTGAATGCAGGGTGGGCACTTTTGATAAGGTCAACCCCACACAATTTCAGATGATGACAGCGATACTCCTCTCTATCCAAATTAACTGGAGTGAGTACATCTTTGGAAGGTTTAGGGACTGTCTGAACACCCCAAATAAACCATATGGGCTTGTTTTGAGTGACCTTCTGTACAGATCAGACTGTGTTTACTCATCTAGTCTCCGGTTGAATAAGACCAAGTTTTTGGGAAGAAGGATTCTGACCAATCTATTCAATCCTCCCAAAGTTGGTGGTGCTGCTAAACCACTTTTTAAGCGTCAGACTGTACGTGAAGCGTGTGATGAAGAAGCTGAGCATCCTGCTCAAGAGAAAGCCGTGAAGCGTCCGGCTGCTACCAAGAAGAGGGCTCCTAGAAAGCCCAAGGCACAAGTTGTTCCTGCTCCTCAGAAAAATGATGACGAAACTGATGAGGATGCACAGGACAAGTTACCTCTCAAGCGGAGGAAGCTGGAAGGAATCATCAAACAAATTGAATTCGATGAACCAACTGCTGCTCCTCCCGCTCAAGCGCTCAAACTCGTTGAAGGAGTCAACGTGAAGAAAATCTTCAAGCATCGAGCTACTCCTATTCCTGAAGAGCCTGAGACTGTTGAGCCAAGCGCTAAAGTTGTTGTTGAGCCAAGCGCTCAAAGTGTTGCTATTGAGACAAGTTCTCAGGGTAAGTTTATTTCTTCCCACAGCATTCCTATTCCTACATCTGTAGAAGATCCTGCTCTTATAGAGGATAGTTTATATGTTACAGCTTTAGTTCCAGCTGCTGCTGAAGAGTCAACAAATGTCCACCTAGATGTTGAGTTGACAGAAGTTGTGGCTATTGCCAAAGACGTTGCCGCAGAAGCCGCTGAAATTGAAACTGAGGAACCTGCTTCCAAAGAGATTCAAACATCAATCCCTGTTCCAGCTATAACAGAGGCACGCTCAGAAGGTCAGAGCGTTGCTGAGGACGTTACAAAGCCAAGGCACGTCTTCCAACTGGACACACCGAAGACGATTGATCATTCAATCAACTACGTGCCCCCAGCGCTCGAAGAAGATTTCATTCCTGCCGGCGATAATGAAGACAGATATATTGCTGTTGAGAATGAGATTGCCCTGCTGATTGACATCGACAATAAAATCAGGGATATAGTGTTTAACACTGAGATGACAGAAATTGAGAGAAAATATTATATAGCCATTCAACTACAAAAAACTCCTGGTCAAATACCATCCTCTCTCATGCTTCAACAAGACAGACAAGGAGGAATAACTCCTAGATGTGATGTGGATCTGGCGTATTACCTCGACTATGGCCACAGCAAGCCTACAGGTTTTGCTCTCAGAGACTACAATATTCGTGTGTATGAGCCACTTCGCCCTAGCTTTCTCAATCCATCAGAGGCAGTCTTGAACCGAGAAGCTAGCTTTGGTCAATCCACTTCGCCTATGGAAAAATAAAGCAGTTCATGCCGGTGAGCGTCTCGAATCTCTCACAGATCTGATCCAGACTGAAGCTGATGCATGTTTTGATAGCGTCTGGAATGCTAACTATCAGACCGATAGATATCGATTTGAATCTATCAGAGATATTCACCATGAAGGCATTAGAGCTATTATCAACGCTGGCACAGACTACTGTATGAACGAAGTAAATTGGGTTGAAGCGTATATGGGTCATCAATATACCTTCACAGAGTTAGTTCAAGCTCCCCATTTATTTGGCATAGGCATGCATGACAAGAAGCGTCATTTCGCCAAGTATAGCCTGAAGAAGCATCAACAGAGAGTTGGGCCTGTTCTCAAGCTCCCACTAATTAGACAACAAATTGAACAATGTCTGCGTCAAGAGCTTCACAAATTGTCCATTACTCCTCTACATTTCAACGCTCAAGCGTCTACCAGCGACAATACTCAAATTACTAGCCTGAATTTCGCTCCCAGCCACTGCGAAGATAATTTTAACTTGATGGTGAAGATTATGACTCCATTATCTCATTTCGAAAAAATCTTCACTGCCAATCTCAGACAATGAAACGGCTCTGTCATCAATTCATTTCGAGGATATCCACTGATCCCTTCTATCCGCAAAGAGGTACTCAATCATTATGAATTTGTCCTCTCACTGCTAGAAAGAAATCAGGGACTAGCTCAAGCAATCTATCCCTATTTAGAAGAGTACTGTGCTGCTTACGTGCCTAACGATCAGCGTCTCAAGTCTCTTCCCTCTGACTGCTTGATTGGATTTTCTAGAAATTACTCTCCAGATTCCATTTTCTCTATTTGTCAAGCGCATTCCAAAGTCTTTCCGCATCATATGCTTGATATCATTGGTCCCATGCACATCAGGGCCATTGATAGTCCCCTTCGCACATTCATTTCCGGTACTTGCTTTTCAAGAACCCGACTCTCTGTACTTTTAGAAGCTGCATCCACTTCGTATGCCGATTTAGCGAATTGGAAATTCCACTTCGATGACTTTCGCCAAATAGAGTTAGCTCTTGAGGAAGCGCCTGCAAAGTTAGTTGAAGCGTACACTTCTGAAGTTACACGTATTCTAGCATCTGCTGAAGAACCAGTTCAAGCGTCTCACCAAGAGGATATTCCTGACACTCCTGAACTCGTTATTGGTGATATTGCTGAGGATCTTTCTCTCGACGTATGAGATATTGTCTTCGATCCAGCGTCTCAAGTTCCCATTGACTCTCTCAAACACTCATCCAGATTCAAGCGACCGGCTCCTCAAGCGGTTCAATCAGATGCGAGTCAATCTTTTGGTCCTTTGCTCAAATCCATTTTGGAGGATATCAGTGCTCATGCTAATCAAAACGAAGAATCTCTCCACTGGATTAAAGAAGATTTAGCAAAGATTGAATCTCACATTATGAGCGCTCAAATTGCTCATATGCGTAGTTCAGCTCAAGCGGCTGTTGGTGAGTGCAGGCAAACTTTTCAAGAAATGCATGATGCTACTCACACCAACCAACTTTCCATAAAAGAAACATTTGAAAAGCGCCTCGAAACCCTAGAGACATCTCTAAATGATGCTACCAGCGCCAAGCTCCTCGCATTGCAGGAACGCTTCGACAAGCGCTTGGACGAAATTACAGACTCTATGTCTCAGATTGCTCATCAGGTCAGTTTACTTACGGAACATTTTCTCAAACCTGATGATGGCAATAAGGAGGAAGAGAAGAAGAAAGGAGAAAAGAGGAAAACGACTAGTTCAAGAGCTCAAGAGCCTCCGCCTCCTAAGCGTCAAGTCTTACCTCAAGTTTTACCTTCTCCTTCTACGCTAAGTCTCCCTTCTTGGATAACTGCTGTTGCAGTAAGTGATTCTGCTGGAGCGCCTAGTAGAACTCTAAGAGAACCTCCACGAGCACTATATCCAAATCTACCAATACCTTCTCGGGCACTGCTTGAACAGTTTGACATCCCTCTTCAAAGAGCATCTATTCCAGAATCTTCAGATCCAAGAATTTTAGCTAAAGAGAGGCAGATGTCTGACTTCATCCAAACTTTCAGAATTTGCCTAAGGTATATTGGTATTGACCCAACTGATTGGGACAAACACTTTACTGCTTTCAAAAAGAGACAACAAGAAGAAAATAAGCTCATAATTAACAGAGATCATGAAGCGATGATGACCTTGGAAGATAATCTGACTGAAGCTATCCGAGCTGAAATGCCCAAGCGATATAAAGTTAGATCAAGTCATTAAAGCTTTTTGATTTGCATTATCTATATTCTTGTCTCTTATATTTTTGTTTATTTAGTTGTAAAAATGCTTGTAATCTTTGATATATATAAAATGCATTTTTTTTCAGCTGAAACATCTCGTTGAAGCGTAACTAACTTTAACCAACCTTATCTAATCAAAGCTAATTTTTTTTTTTTTTGGCTGTCTAACTCTTGAACTATAAAAGAGTAAGTATTGCCATCATCAAAAAGCGGGAAATTGTTAGGAATTTCATGTTAGATGTTTTGATGATGACAATTAGGACTTTTTGTTAGACCTCAAAATATGTAAATTTGTTTTCAACTTTGAAGCGTTAGATTTGTAATAGGCTTTGTTTTATTTTATTCTAGATTGTTAGGTTAAGTTGTCTTAGACTGAGCGTCTGATATGTTCTGAGTGAGTTTATCAAAAGTAAGGTTTGAAGACTCAAGCGCCTGAAGTCTGAATAAAGATAAAGATTCCAAACGTCTAGAATGATTAGCTACACCAAGCGTTACCTTATAGGATAGAAGTAATTCAAGGTTGAATAGGCGTCTATCAATGACTGATTTCACCTGAATTTATTTCTAAGTCCATAAGGAGTTTAATGCAAATATTCTCAATGCATTAAGTGTCAACGGGCGCATTTAATTCAAATGCATTAAATGCTGATAAGAGCATTAAATGTGATGAGCACTTTCAGACGTACGGAGAAGCCACCCTATTGGACTGTTAACTATTCAAAAACTGCAGCACCAACTTTTGTGCAGCAGATTTTCAGGAAAAAGAGGACAAAAGTGGTTCACTCGCGGAAGTGAGAGACACGCGCTCATGCATGTGTCAAACAGATACTTTTTCCAAGAATGCCTATAAATAGGACTTCAACAACAAGCCAAAAATAGAGAGAACAATTATCAAGTTGAGAGAACAATTATCAAAAATAGAGAGAACAATCTCAGAAAAGCCAGAATTTTCAAGAAAACATTCTCTTTGCTTTTCTTCAAATTCCTGAGACAGTCAACCAATATCTCAAACATTCTCTTCAGAGAAACCCACATTACTACTGAGATATTCTTAGTTGTTTGAACTTTATCAAAATCAAACAAACCTTTTAAAAGAACCCCTATCCAAGCCTCGCGATCTGTGTAAAGTCGAAGTTGGATACTTGCCGTATTTCTGGGTGAAAGAAGAAAGGGGATTGAAGTGATTTGGAGCAGAAATCTGTGTGATCAAAGAGCTCAAGTCATCAACATCCATCTCTCTCTAATTTGTAGAAGATTCTGTGTGATTCTTTGAGAATCATTTTAGTGGATTGCCTCCAAGTGTTCAAGGAGAAGAAGGATGTAGTTGGGATTACACCACCCAATGAACCTTACAAATAATGTGTTCTTTACCTTACATTCAGTTTTTCATATTGTCATATCATAAACTGATCAAGCAAAACTTAATCAAACGCTAAGCAACTAAATACATTTTCTGTGACGCTAAAGCTTAAAAAGGAAGACTACAAAAATCATTCTGCTGTGCTAACACTGATTAAAGAACTGAACGCTTAAACCTACTTGGTTAAAGTATTCAAATCTTGAAGTCTAAGTTAACTTTCTAAAAACAGTCTTCATCAAGCATCTACTTTTCAAGCGTCCAAAATCCTTTTTAATACGAATCTTTTTGAAGTCGAAAAAGACTTCAGGGTCTATTCAACCCTCCCCCCCTTCTAGACCCTTTTGTATGCCACTTGGGACCAACAATAATGATCGTTTACTTCCTGTCTGATAGAAGGTAGAAGTGGATAACCTGGGAAGTTTCGAATCCTCGAGCCATTTGGCTTCCTTAGATTTTTAGTGAAGATCTTGTCGAAATGAGGAATGGGAGACATAATCTTCATCATCAATCTGAATTTTTCATCGCAGTGGCTTGGTGAGAAGTTCAAACAAGATAGGGATGAACTGCCACTGGTGGACGCTTGAGCGTTGAATTGGAGAGGAGTGATGGAAAGCCTATGTAGCGCTTGGCGTAGAAACCGCTCTATCTATTGAAGAACTTCGGGTAACTGGTCAACAAGTCCAACTCTCTCCTGACGCTTCACAAGGCAATACTTGGCAAACTGATGCTTCTTGTCATGCATGCCTATGCCAAAAAGATGGGGAGCTTGAACTAACTCCGAAAAGGTATATCGATGGCTCACATACGCTTCAGTCTGATAGTTGGCATTCCAGACGCTATCAAAGTATGCATCAGCTTTGGTCTGGATCACATCTTTGAGAGATGCTAGACGCTCACTGGCATGAATTCCTTTATTTTTCCATAGTAGAAGTGGATTGGCAGAATTCTTGTTCTTATCACTGTTGGCTGTAAGAGGAAAATGTGTGTAGCCTACTCTGTTCAAAACTTCCTCTGAAGGGTTGAGAAAGGCAAGGAGAAAAGGATCATACACACGGATGTTGTAGCCTCTGAGAGCAAAACCGGTTGACTTGTTGTGACCATAGTCAAGGTAGTACGCCAGATCCACATCACATCTAGGAGTCCTTCTTCCTTGTCTATCTTATTGAAGAAAAAGAGAAGACAGTATCTGACTAGGAGATTTACTGAGTTGAATTGCCAGATAATATTTACTCTCAATTTCTGTCAACTCAGTGTTGAACACTACATCCCTGATCTGATTGTCAATGTCAATCAGCGAGGCTACCTCATTCTCAGCATTAACGTATCTTTCTTCATTATATCCTGCTGGAATGAAGTCTTCTTCGAGCGATGGAGGCATATAGTTGATTGAATGATCAATCGTCTTCAGAGGATCCAGCTTGAAGAAATGCCTTGGCTTTGTAACATCCTCAGCAACGCTCTTACCTTCTGAGCATGGCTCTGTTATAGCCGGAACAATGGTTGACGCTTGAACCTCTGTGGGAGCAGGTTCCTCGACTTCAATTGTAGTAGCTTCTGCGGCAACATCTTTGGCAACGGCCATAATATTTGTCATCTCAACATCCAGATGGACGTCTGTTAATGCTTCAGCAGTAGCTGGAACTAAAGTTGTAGCAAGAGAATTATCCTCTATAAGAGCAGGATTTTCTATAGATGTAGGGAAAGGAATGTTGTGGGAAGAAATAAACTTACCCTGAGAGCTTGTCTCAACAATAACTTGAGCGCTTGGCTCAACCATCTCAAGCTCTTCAGGAGCAGGAGCAACTTAACGTTTGCTTGTCCTGGAACACTTAGATCTTCTTCATGTTGACTCCTTTAACGAGTTTCAGCATTTGAGCGGGAGGAGCGGCAGCTGTTTCCTCAAAGTCTATTTGTTTAATAATGCCTTCCAGCTTCCTCCGCTTGATCAGAGGGATCTTGTCCTCTACATCCTCATCAGTTTCCTCATCATCCTTTTGAGGAGAAGGAACAGCTTGTGCCTTGGGCTTTCTGGGAGCCCTCTTCTTTATAGCAGTCGGACGCTTCACGGCTTCTTCTGGAGCTGGACGTTCAGCTTCTTCATCTGACACTTCGCGTACTTCCAGACGCTCAGATAGTGGTCTAGCAGCACCACCAACTTTGGGAGGCTTGAAGAGATTTGTCAGAATCCTTTTTCCCAGCAGCTTGGCCTTATTCAAAGATTGACCAGAAGAGTAGATACAGTCTGATCGATATTATAGGTCGCTCAAAATAAGTCAATAAGGTTTATTTGGGGAGTTTAAACAGTCCCAAAACCTTCCAAAAACATACTCTCTCCATTTGATCTTGAGGTTGAGGAGTATCGTCATCATCATTTGAAATTGCACTAGTTTCACCTTATCAAAGGTACCCACTCTGCATTCTATGATCTTGCTGCAGAAATCAGCCATCAGTCGGTATTTGGATACCAGGTCTTTCTTTTCAAAGTGTTGTTTGTAGGGTACACCATCATGAGTACTCATAGTCGTTGTTGGTCCCAAGTGGCATACGAAAGGGTCTAGAAGGGGGGGCTGAATAGACCCTGAAGTCTTTTTCGACTTCAAAAAGCTTCGTACTAAAAGATTTTTGGACGCTTGAAGTGTCTAACGCTTGACTTAAGCGTTCACTAAAAAATAGGCGCTTTGGCGAAGCGTCTGATGAAGACTGTTTTTAGGAAGTTAACTCAGATTTCAAGATTTGAATACTTTGACTGAGTAGGTTAAGCGTTGAGTTCTTTAATCAGTGTTAGCACAGCGGAATAATTTTTAAGTCTTCTCCTTGAAAGCTTTAACGTCACAAGAGGTTTCTTAGTTGCTTAGTGTTTGATTGTGTTTTACTTAATCAGTTTATGCAATGACATGATAAATAAGAGAATTGACAGTAAAGTAAATGACACAATATTTGTAAGGTTCGTTGGGTGGTGTAATCCCAACTTCGTCCTTCTTCTCCTCGAACACTTGGAGGCAATCCACTAAAATGATTCTCAAAGAATCACACAGAATCTTCTACAAATTAGGGAGAGATGGATGTCGATGACTTGAGCCTCTTGATCACACAGATTTCTGCTCCAAATCACTTCAATCCCCTTGCTTCTTTCACCCAGAAATATGGTAAGTATCCAACTTCGACTTCACACAGATCGCGAGGCTTGGATAGGGGTTTTTCTAAAAAGGGTTTGTTTGATTTTGATAAAGTTCAAACAACTGGAATATCTCAGTAGTAGTGTAGTTTCTTCAAAAAGAATGTTTGAGATATTAGGTTGACTGTCTCAGGATTTGATGAAAAGCAAAGAGAATATTTTCTTGAGTATTCTGGCTTTTCTGAAAGTTTAAGGAATGAGACTTCAATGCAACAGCAATTTTGCTTGATAATTGTTCTGTGTTTGGCTTGTTGTTGAAGTTCTATTTATAGGCATTCTTGGAAAAAGTGTCCATTTGACACATGCAAGGGCGCGTGTCTATCACTTCCGCGAGTGAACAACTTTTGTCCTCTTTTTCCTGAAAATCTGCTGCACAAAAGAAGGTGTTGCAGTCTTTGAATTGTTGACAGTCCAATAGGGTGACTTCTCCGTACGTCTGAAAGTGCTTATCACATTTAATGCTCTTATCAGCATTTAATGCAATTGAATTAAATTCCTGTTGGCATTTAATGCACTGAGAATATTTGCATTAAACTCCTTTCGATCTGACGCTTCAGGAGAATGTTTGTCATTTGAAAGACGCTTCATTCATGAGCTGAAAGTTCCATTTAATCTGGAGGACTATTTAATGTTTGGACGCTTGGAAAAGTCTTCAGACTTTATTTAGAAGAGTAGACGCTTGAGACTTCAGTCTTTGTTACTTGACACCTCACTCAGAACATGTCAGGCGCTTAGAGTGAACTTCTTCAAACTTCATTCACTATTGATTTCTTGGACGCTTGGAGTCTTCAGATTTCGCAGTCTTGATAAGCTCAGTCAGAAAGTATCAAACGCTTAATCTAACCGACTTCTTGATCTAAGAATGTCAAAAGTAAAAGATAAAATAAAGCCTATACATTTCTAATGTTCAAATGCTTATACAAGTATCTATGAAATTTAAGCATACATAACTTTGGGGTTTAACAAGATTCCTAATTGTCATCATCAAAATCTTAACATGAAATTTCCTATCAGTCGTCCATGCTTCCTTGATTTGTTCCAAAGTAACAGTGTCCAATGCCTCACCCTCATTTGGGAGATTGAAGTTCTTGGCAATGGAGGCGGTAGTCAATACGAATTCCTTGGAAGGCTCCTTCTTGGATAGAGGAATTAGACAAGAGATAGACTTCTTGTCTGCATATAGTTTAGCAGTCTTCCAGAAGGTGTCGACTTCCATCAGAAATAGATGAGTACTGTGTTAAGAATGTTTTGAGCCCAGCCTTGGTTACCAGGTCCATCATATCTGTCAGGTTAATCTGGGGTTGTTCGTACAGAAACTTCCAATCGACAACCAGGCCTTTAGTAACCTTGATGGGGTTGGACGTAGGATTATACCATAATCTCTAAGTTGTTGCCTCATCCATAACACTTGTGCACAACAACTTCCTGCAGCTACATACTCAGTTTCGGCTGTGGAGGTAGCTATGGATTGTTGTTTCTTACTATGCCATAAACTAACCTATCACCTCGAAATTGACATGCACCACAAGTACTCTTACGATCTATTTTGCAACCTGCAAAATCTGCATCTGAGTAATCAATTTGTTCAAAAGGAGAGTCTCTTGGATACCATAAGCCCACATTTTGTGTGCCTTTTAGGTATTTAAGGATCTTCTTGGCAGCAATAAGGTGTGACTCTTTAGGATCGGCTTGAAAACGTGCACACATGCATACTGAAAACATAATATCAGGTCTACTAGCAGTAAGATAAAGAAGTGAACCAATGATACCTCTATAATTAGTGATATCAACCTTCTTCCCACTTTCATATTTATCTAACTTAAGCGTTTGGCTCATTGGAATTTTTGAATATGATGCATTTTCCATACCAAATTTCTTAATCATATCACGTGTGTATTTGGCTTGGTTTATAAATATGTCATTAGGGAGTTGTTTGACTTGTAATCCTAAAAAGAAAGTTAACTCACCCATCATGCTCATTTCAAATTGTTCTTGCATCATTTTTGAAAATTTCTCACACAGACGCTTGTTTTGTAGAACCAAATAAAATATCATCAACGTACAATTGGACTAAGAGAGTATCTTCGTGATTGGTAATTTTAAATAACGTTGTTGTTAGAGTTAGTGCCCGGCGCACCAATTATTGGGCGCCATTCTTTGTAATAGTAACTCTAGAGTTGAACAATCATTTTCTTATAAATAAATTCAATCTCTTTTTATATATGTGGCATGTCTTTATTCTTAAATTAGATTTTACTTTGGCTTAGAATAAAGTCCCCAAGTATCACACATAGCTATGGGACGTCATTGCACATTGGGTGTGGCAATGATGGAATATGTCTCAAAGGCTGTGATCTTTAAACATTGTTCCAAGTCGTAAAAGGGTTCATCGAGATAAAGGGATATCGATGCAACCCAAAAGACTTGCTCATATGATGCATACTCTGGGAAAAGTGTATCTCGTTCCATAGATATTGGCACGGTGAAAGCCAATGCATATATGAGGGTTGTCATTGTGGTAATGGGCGAACTGAACAACCCCATGGAAGTTCCTGAAAGGGATTCCCAGTCGAATGTGGAGCTTCCAGTGGCCTTGTAGTATAAGAGTAATCCTTATGGACCTAAGATTACATTGGATGTCTTACGCGTAACCGCGCATGTTCTTAATTTGTTACATGATCACTTTAGATGATCGAATATGGGCAAACTCAGACACGCACGTCTTACATAATAAGGCACGTGAGAATCGAGAAGAATCTATCTCTGACATTAGCCAGTTGGTTAATCTTCTATGTTTACATAGTGAATCGACTTAAGGAATCTTCGGCCGAAGTATGATATCTAAAGAGGCGTAGGGTTCCTCGTTTAGATAGTCGAAGTCAATTTCACATAACGTGGGAAACATAGTATTGAATTAATAGAGCTTCGACCTTAGCCACTGCTCTAGATTCAATCGGGAGATTAGATAGAGGGATCTTACTTATGCGAGGATCAAGATCGCAAAAGGCGTATCTTTACTTTCGTTTTATCTAGGTCTTTGGGACCCTATGCTAGGTGGGCAACCACGATTTGTAAGTGCCGAGAATTAGCTTGGTGACTAATTCGAGGCTTGATTAAATCAAATGATTGATTTAATCTAGTACTTTCTATTTTAGGAAGGTACACTAGCACTGTGGGAAGGTGTACTTACTACTAGATAGAAATGAGTCTAAGGGGTCACACACTAACTCGAGAGAGTCACTGCTTGAATAGATGTGAAATTGAGGGAATTAGGAAAGTGTAGTACTTTCCTAATATGGAATTAAGGGTGTAAACGAGCCGAGCTCGAGCCTGAGACTGCGAGCTCGAGCTCGTCGAGCTCAACTCAAGGGAGCTCGAGCTCGAGCCGAGCCCAAGCTCGCGAGCTTGAGCCTAAATTTTTAATATTTTTAATATTTAATATTTAATATATATATATATATATAATTAATATTTAATATTTATATATTAAATATTTAATATATATAATTAATATTTATAATATAAAAATATTTAAAATATAAAAATAAATATATATAAAAATCATGAAGAAGCTCGCGAGCTTTTTGCAGATACAAATAGGCTCGAGCTCGAGCTCGGGCTCGTGAAGCTCGGGCTCAGGCTCGGGATCGGGCTCGTGAAGCTCGAGCTCGAGTTGAGCTCGAGTCGAGCCGGCTCGCCAGGCTCGCGAGCTAGCTCGGCTCAACTTACATCCCTATACGGAATATAAATTAATTGAAGGATTCAATTAATTTTACTCTTTTAATTAATCTTATAGAATTAATTAAATTAATGGACCTAGTGGAGTCCAATTATTTTATTTAATTGGGTAGAGCCCAATTAAATAAATAAATGTTGGAATTAGTTGGTTGGATTTAATTTGATTTTATTTAATTGATGGGTTGAACCTATAATTAAATTGAGAAGTCAAAATTAAATCCTAGAATCCAATTGACTTGTGTTGACCGATTTTTATGGGAAAAAAATAAGGGAAGGGGCGGTTTTTTATGTGGTGGAGGAGGAAAAGAGTTTTCCCCTCCTCCAAGTCTTCATAGGATAAGGATTACTAGAGAGTTTGGGAGAAAGGAAGTTTCCTTTTCCTAATTGGACTCTAGGTAATCTTCACCTTTAAATAAGAGATGAAGGAGACTAATATTTAGAGTCATAATTGCTGGAAAATTCGCCCCCCACTTAGACCTAAAAATCGGCCACCTCTCTCTCCCTTTCCAACAAGACATCGTTCTATTCATGTGTTGAATTAAACGACTTAGAAAATATTCCTACCCTTCACATAATCAAGCCAAAGTTAAGCTTAGAATCGTTTTGTTGTCTAGCACGCAAGGCAAGACGATTGGTGACTTGAACGAGGTGTGGATACATCTTAGAGGTGCGACGCTTGGAGCACTCTAAACCGGGAGATACGAAAAGACGACGGGCAATTTCTCACCCAAGGGAAATTGTGTGGATTTGCACCACAGGGTTGTTGAGATCCAAAGTACAAGGTGAAACGAAATTTTCGAAAGGTATAATTTCGGTTACCTCCTTATCAAATTCGATCGAACCAATTCCATATTCCTGTTTTTGGGTGGTTGTACATTTTCCTTTTGTAAAATTTTAATTTTCGCTGCCACGAGTCACCCGAGGGAATGAGTCAACCCAACAGTTGTATCAACGCTGCCTTTTGAAAAGCCTTTACCAATAAGGAAAATAGAGAGTGTCATACCATGGTCGTGGTGCTTGCTTAAGTCCATCAAGCGCTTTGTCTAACTTGTAGACCATATCCTTACCATGGTTGTTGATGAATCCTGGTGGTTTCTCCACATATACCTCTTCTTGGAGTTTACCATTCAGGAAGGCACTCTTCACGTCCATTTGATACACAGTAAACTTGTTGAACGCTGCATAGCTAAAAACATGCGGATTGCTTCAAGACGGGCAACAGGAGCATATGTCTCATCAAAGTCAATACCCTCTTCTTGGCAATAACCTTGAGCTACGAGTTTGGCTTTGTTCCTTATTACAATGTCATTCTCATCCATCTTATTTCTGTAGACCCATCTAGTTCCAATAACTCCTTGGTGAGTTGGTCTTGGTACTAGCGTCCAAACCTTACTACGCTCGAACTGGTTAAGCTCATCTTGCATGGCTTCAATCCAACTTGGATCTCTTAGCGCTTCATCCACTTTCTTAGGCTCCATTTGAGATAGAAAGCTTGCGAACATGGCCTCATTAAATGTAGCGGCTCTAGTCCTAACAGGCGCTTCAATATCTCCAATAATCTGATCAGGTGGATGATCACATAGCCAAAGTCTATCTGGTTGAAATGGGTTAAGAGGTTGAACAGGGGCTTGACGATCAGACGCTTGACTACCTTTTTGCATAGGCGCTTCAAGTTCACTGATGCTTGTTTGCTCTTGATGATCACTCACTTCATGATCATCAGCAGATCATGTATAGTTATCTGAGATAACCTCACGAGTAATCTTAGGAGGTGACACTGAGATCTGATCGTCGTCGTCACTATCTTCATCAATGTTAATCATAGACGCTTGATGACACAAATCTTTAACTCTTACATCATTCACATTAACCTTACTCGGTTCTTGGTTAGTATCATCGAAAACAACATGAATAGATTCCTCAACCTTCGGTTTGATCTTGTTTAAGATGCAAAAATTCTTTCCATTTTTGGCGTAGCCTAGAAAGATTCCCTCATCCGCTTTGGGATCAAATGTCTTTAGGCTTTGGGATCCATTATTATGGATAAAACATTTAGAACCAAAGACGTGAAAGTATGAAATATTTGGCTTACGTCCCTTCCATAATTCATATGGAGTTTTCCCATGCTATTTGTTGATCATGCAACGGTTTTGAGTATAACATGCAGTGTTGATCGCTTCGCCCCAAAACCTAGGAGCCAGCTTGGACTCTGTTAACATCATCTGAGCGGCTTCCTTAAGCGTTCAGTTCTGGCGCTCAGCAACACCATTCCGTTGGGGAGTTCTGGAAACTGAATACTCATGATGTATTCCATTCTCTGCACAAAACTTCAACAACCTTGTTCGTAAACTCAGTACCATGATCTTTTCTTATTCTTGCAACCTTAAGATTTTTCAATATTTGAAGTTGCCGAATAAGCGTTGTTAACTTATCACATGTTTCATCTTTGGATGAAAGAAATTCCACCCAAGTAAATCAAGAGAAATCATCTACTATCACCAAGGTATACTTTTTACTGCTCACTGATCGTTTGAACAGGTCCAAAGAGATCCATGTGAAGTAGTTCAAGTATTTTAGAGGTAGATAGATGAGGTTTTCTCTTGAAAGATGATTTGACTTGTTTCCCATTTGACAAGCGTCACAAAGGCGATCCTTGTGAAATGGTCCTTTTGGTAATCCCTCCACAAGATTTAGATTTATAAGCTGAGAGATTGTCTTAAAGTGTAGGTGCTTCAATTTTCTATGCCATAACCAACCCATTTTAGATTCATTTTTAACAACAAAACATGTTGGGTTGTTATCAATTGTTGAACCCCAATCTACCAAATATACGTTGTTAGTCTTTTTACCTTTCAATTTAGTAGACTTAGTCTTAGCGTCATTTATATAGCAACAGTCACTTGAGAATATGACTTTAAAGCCTTTATCACAAAATTGACTTATGCTTAATAAATTGTGCTTTAGACCCTCAACATAATAAACGTCACTTATCATGATGTTCCCCCTATGCACAGTACTTATACCTTTGGTTTTACCTTTGGAGTTATCACCAAATACAACTTGAGGACTATTGGCAGCTTGATAGTTGATCAGAAGATCCTTTGAACCCGTCATGTGCCTTGACGATCCACTATCGAAGTACCAAACAGATGGATCGGCTTTGGCTCTAGGTACCTGCAATCAAAAAGGAAGTTCTAGTTCTATTTAGGTACCCATTGTTAGCATTGTTAGTTTGAATTAGAACTTTAGGAACCCATACTTGCCTAATCTTCATTGTAGGAATACTGGCCTTCATGGGTTTCACATTGTGTTGTGTGTGTTGTTTGGGTGTATAATAATATCCTTGATTATAATAGTAATCATAATCATAGTCATCATAGTAGCGATAATATGATCTAGACCGTTGTGGATATTGACACTGGTATTTCCTAGGCGCTGGCTTGGGTTGCATTTTTGGTGCTGGACGCTTCGCGCTTGACTCACAGTGGTCAGGTTTATCCTTAGCTTTTTGAGCGTTTGAACGAATCCGTCTTTTTGAATCATTTGCCTTTGCCTTACCCTTGCCTGAGTCAGCTTTAGCTTTCTCATTTGGCCTCGTACCATTGTCGCTTGGTTCATTTTGTGTTTGACATTGTGAACCTTCTTCAACAAAGAAAACACCCTTTCCTTTGTTGTTTTCCGTAACATTAGATTTGTTTGGTTGTTTACCGAATTTATTGCATCCTAAAGCGGTCTTTTCACCAAATAACCTTGTTACCTCAGTCACATTGTCTAGCTTTCTTGATGCTTTAGACAATGATGAGACGAGTTGTTCTGATTTAGCAAGTCTAGCAATCAGCTCAGCTTCTTTCTTGACTATTATATCAAGATCACTTTTCAACTGGATTATTTCATTCTCAAGCGATTGGTTTTTCTCAATGCATTGTTGCTGAACTTGCAACTCTGCTTTGAGCGTTACTTTATCACTTTTGAGCGATGAAATGATATCAAAGTGATTTTGATGTAATTTGGCGGCAACTTGACAATCATTATAATATTCTTTGACTTTGTCAAGCAATTCTTCATAAGAAAGAGGAAGAGATAATTCAGTGTTTACCTCAGGGGACACTTCATCATCTCTGGCTATGAGACAGATAAGCGCTAAGTCATCCACTGGCTCATCATCATCACTACTCTCCTCTGAAGACTCCAAATCTTCAGGTGCTGTCGCTGGTTCTGATTCCGCTAGCAAACCTTGTTGGCGAAGGTTGCTCCAGAATTGGTTTCTATCCAAGTAATCCTGCCTTGAAAGCTTAGATACGTTTGGATAAGGGGAATTTACCTGGTAGTGCCCTGGTTTCCTACGATTATAACAAAGATTAGTTTTCATCTTTTGTTCATTTGTTAACCTTGCATTGTGTGGTTTTGAGACCACTGGCACTGAGAGATTTTGAGTAGACGCTTGGTATTGAATAGGCGCTTGGGATGTAGGAACAGAGTACTGAGGCGTTTGATACTGTTGTTGCACTGGAGCAGGTGCTTGATATGAACTGTGTCCTTGATGCTTAGGACTATTTCCTTTTGTTTCATATCTCAAGAACTTTCTGAATCTATTTAGAAGCGCTAGTTCCTCATCCTCACTGATATCTGAACCTTTTCCCTTATTACCCGATTTACCCTTGATTGATGCTACGAGTGCTCCAAACTCAATTACCGGACCACTCAGAACATCACTGGCTAAATTCAACTTAAACTTAAATTCTTTGAGCTCTGAAAAGGCATCTTCAGAAGTTAAACTATCCAAATTGCTCGATTCTCTCATAGTTGTTGTTTTCATCAAAAATCTACTAGGTAGACTTCTGAAAATCTTAACCACCATTGCAAATCCATTCTCAACTATGTAAGTTGCGTAACAAGAGCTATGAATCTTATGTCCAATTGCTCTAGTGTCTCGTTAGGTAACATCTTAAAGCTGTTGAATTTTTCTTTAGCCATAGAGAGCTTATTTTCCTTGATCTGTGCTGATCCACCACAGATTATGGCCAACTTATCCCAAATTTCTTTAGTGGTATTATATGATTTGACTTTGTTGAATAAATTGTCGTTATCACCAATAGCTGTATATAAAGCGTTTCGACCAACATTGTCCAAATTTGCTCTTCGACGCTCATTAGTGGACCACTCTTGTTTAGGCTTCTCAACATAGCCATATGGAGTTTCTTCCGTGGCTCCAGGCACTCTGGTAATAACCTTCAGAATTTGTATTGGTCCATTTAAAATAATATCGCACATTTCGTCATCACATGAACAAAGGTATGTAAAAGCTTTGACCTTCCATGAGTCATAGTTTGACTTGTTCAACTTAGGAACTTTAGAAAAAGCCATAAATAAAATTTAAAGCAACTATATTTGAAAGGGATCCAAACAAGCTGTTATGCTTGGAAATTTTAAAATTTCAACTTTAACCGCTCTGATACCACTTGTTGGTCCCAAGTGGCATACGAAAGGGTCTAGAAAGGGGGGTTGAATAGACCCTGAAGTCTTTTTCGACTTAAAAAGTTTCGTATTAAAATAGTTGTGGACGCTTAAAATGTAGACGCTTGGCTGAGCATTTACTTGAAATACAGACACTTCGGCTAAGCGTCTAATGAAGATTGTTTTAGAAAGTTAACTTAGACTTTAAGATTTGAATACTTTAACCAAATAGGTTTAAGCGTTCAGTTCTTTAATCAGTGTTAGTACAGCGAAATAATTTTAGAGTCCTCTCCTTTTGAAAGCTTTAGCGTCACAAGTAGTTTCTTAGTTGCTTAGCGTTTGATTGTGTTTTACTTAATCAATTTATACAATGATATGATAATTAGAGAATTGACTGTAATGTAAATGACACAATATTTGTAAGGTTTCTTGGGTGGTGTAATCCCAACTACATCCTTCTTCTCCTTGATCACTTGGAGGCAATCCACTGAAATGATTCTCAAAGAATCACACAGAATCTTCTACAAATTAGGGAGAGATGGATGTCGATGACTTGAGCTCCTTGATCACACAGATTTCTTCTCCAAATCACTTCAATCCCCTTGCTTCTTTCACCCAGAAATAATGTAAGTATCCAACTTCGACTTCACACAGATTGCGAGGCTTGGATGGGGTTTTTCCAAACGGTTTGTTTGATTTTGATGAAGTTCAAACAACTGAAAATATCTCAATAGTAATGTAGCTTTCTTTGAAAAGAATGTTTGATATCTTGGTTGACTATGTCAGGAATTGAAGAAAAGCAAAGAGAATGATTGCTTGAATATTCTAGCTTTTCTGAGAGTTTAAGGAATGAGACTTCAATGCAACAACAATTTGGCTTGGAATTGATCGGATATTTTGGCTTGTTATTGAAGTTCTATTTATAGGTAATCTTGGAAAAAGTGTTTGTTTGACACATGCACAGGCGCGTGTCTCTCACTTCCACGAGTGAACAGCTTTTTGTCCTTTTTCCAGAAAATCTGCTGCACAAAAGTTGGTGCTGCAGTCTGTGAAAGTTGACAGTCCAATAGGGTGGCTTCTCCGCACGTCTAAAAGTGCTAATCACATTTAATGCTCTTATCAGCATTTAATGTATTTGAATTAAATGTCTGTTGGCACTTAATGCACTGAGAATATTTGCATTAAACTCCTTTTGGACTTAGAAATAAATTTATGTGAAATCAGTCATTGATAGACACTCATTCATCTTTGAATTACTTCTGTCCTAAACTGACGCTTGAAATAGCTGGTCTGTTGGAGGCTTGGAATCTTCATCTTCATTCAGACTTCAGGCGCTTGAGTCTTCAAACTAAACTACTAATAAACTCACTCAGAAATCATCAGACGCTCAGTCTAAGAATACTTAGCCTAACAATCTAGAACAAATTAAAGCAAAGCCTATTACAAATCTAACGCTTCAAAGCTTATACATGATTTCTAAATAAAATCAAACTTACATATTTTGGGGTCTAACATAAAATCCTAATTGTCATCATCAAAACATCTAACATGAAATTCAAAACAACGGTCTTTGACAGCATTCCATAAGTATCCCGACGGCTCCCCTAATCATATGTAATCCATGGGATCTTTATCTATATTCCTCGAGTAGCTGACAATAAAGAAGCATTCCGTAATAAGTTTGATGTAATCTAAATGATAAGACTGACATAGTGTTAATGTTCAAGCCAACAGATGGCTCGCTGAGCACATAACACTTTCAATTAGCTCACTAGGTTAAAATACCTAGTGGGAGACACCTACTCAGGCATGTTAAGAGGGGAAGAATAATTATTCCCCAAGCTATTCACACGCCTATACACACACATACAGTGTGAGATTACCTCTTTCTCTTTCTCTCTTTTCTGCATTAGAGCCAAAAACACAATTTCATCCCTTTTTTCACAAGCCAAATATTAGATCTCTTTTAGCTAGCACTGATAAGGAGGATCGAGGGTACGAGCTAAGGTGTGGATACGCTTAGAGGTGCTTTCATTGTTAGGGAACTAGATTAAACCAATCCAAGATCAAAGTGGGGTCAAGATTGCAGTGAAGAATTCAACCGATGGAAATTCGTGAAGAGGTAAACATGAAAAAAAATCTTTTAATCTGTGGTACTATGTCTGCCTATCCTTATTTAGGGAAAGCGCGTTTAATTTTTAAATTGTTTCTTTCATTGCACGCCTCCCCGAGGCCGATCTCAACAGTGGTATCAGAGCTGAAGTTTGATATGGATTGGATTTTCTACGTGTTTACATGCTTTAATTTAAGTTTATCGCATATTGAAATCGGTTGGATTTTCTGTTTAAGTTTTGGATCGATTAATTGAATGGTTGCATTTTTGGGATTTTTGGGGTAAAAATGATAAGACGGCATGGTGGCTGTGCGTCGCAGTTGTGGCGGGGACACTGTTGGTGCAGCGCCGTCGCAGTTCGGCAATGCAGTGGCGCCACCGTACGTGACAGTGGCAGCGAATAGGGCAGCATGTTGTTGCCTCGTGAATTATTTGGGCCATCTATCGACGATGGCCCACTCTAGGGTATGAGCTCTAAGGTTTTTCTAAAATTATTTTAATTGTGTTTCTGGCCTCGGGCTATTTTCAATTAATATAAAGCGTGGGCCTTAAGTGTAGTTCTGTAAAACTTGGGTTTATAATTACAATATTAAAATTAAAATTTTGGGCTATGGTCTAGAATTAAATATTTTCAAAAATTAGGTGCTTTTATTTTTAAATAAGATTGAAATTTGGCCTGTTTAGATTAAATGAAAAAGTGGACTTTTTCATGGGTTTTTTCTAAAATGTTTTTAGAAAATAACTAATTGATCTATTAATTAATTTGATTATCCTTAATTAAAGTCGGTAAATTTACTTTATGAATTGCATGATGCGGGCATCTATTATATGACTTATGTGGTGATCCAAGTCGGCCTTTACGACTATCGTTTTGTAATTTAAGGCATGTGTGCCCATGGTTTTAAATTTCCTCCAAAACCTCGAAATTTCAATCGAAATTTTGGATTTTCGGGGGTTTCGAAGCGAAATCTCACCTTCGATCCAATTTTGCAGAATATCTATCGAAATTTCCCGCTATTTCCCGAAATCTCAAATTCTTAATAAAATTAGTTTGTTAAATATCTACCAAAATTTCCCAAAATTTTGACCAAACCCAAAATATTTTAAAATTTAAAATAATATTTAATTATTTATATTTAAATAAGAATGAGTCCAAATTATTGTGGTTGTCTATAAAAGATGTAGTATTTTGTTTTAATGAAGTTTCTAGGAGATTTGGTTATTACTTTACTCTCAAATCATATTTGTTTTATTATTTTTGCCACAGGTTTTAGTCATACTACTTGACAAAATTCACTATACATACATTATATATACAATATTATTTGTGTAAAAGATGCATTATTATGATATTTAAAGTTACATAAAGTTTCATTGTAAATTTTGAAATATTTCTATAAATTTTCATAATTTCTTTAAAATCGAAATCGAAATTTTGAATATCCCCGAAATTTCCATTGAAATTTCCGTAAATTTACTACCCCGATATCGATACTGATACCGATACCGATACTGATATTTAATGTCTTGTGTGTGCCATGTTTTCACTTTATGTACATGAGAGGATGAGGTTTTCTTTTGAATGTATTGTTGTAATTTGAAGACAAAGATAGAGGCGTTCAAGCTCGGAGGCTATGAAGACCTTAGTGTAGGGTCCGTGTCCTTAGATTAGACTAGTCAACACCTTGGTGGATTGGGGTGTTTAGGTTGGCTCAACTAAGATCATATTTACTGCTTTATTATGGCATGCTTATAGTTGCTTGCTCTTATATATATTTTGTATGATGTGCTTGGTTGCATGATTACCTAAGAAAGATAAGTAACTTAATTTGGTGAGACCATGCATGTGAAAAACCCCATACAAAATATTAAGTCCATAAATGGATAAATTGAGAACTTGGTTGATCCCAATTAGGTCTAGTGCCTTTTATAATTATATGTGAAAGGGAACAGCCGGAGGCTTGTTATCATTGTCCACGAGTCGTGGGATTCTCTATCAAGTTATAAGGTAGTAATTTCACAACTAGACCTTCTAGTAGATAAGAAGTCAAATAGAAGTGCACATGGATTTCGGTTTTGTTAGAAGTCATCCATGAGTCGTGGGACTGACTAACTACCGATATGCTATGAGAATTTGATGGGTCTAACTTAAACACTGATTAGAATATGGACTCATGTTCTTAGGCATATATGAAATGTGAGGCAAATAATCTCGAGAACCACTAAGAGTGCGGATGGGGACGGCACCCCCGTTCAAATGTTACCGTCCATTGACCATGAGTCGTGGGATGAGGTGGGACATTTGGAAGCTTGAGCCCGCTAGAAGTTTGTAAACTTCCAATTTTTCATCTGTGGGGTGATGGAACCGGAAAAGTAATGGGAGCACATGTGTAATTAAAAGTCCATATTTGCATGTGGATATAATTAAGATTGAAAGCCAATATATGTTTCGCTTTTCGCATATACACACAGATATTGTAGATAAGATATCTAATATTGTTGCTATGGTTCTGAGAACCCGAGTTAGCGCATGGTTGTCGATGTGTACCTTAGGGCCAATGCACTTGATTATGTGATTAATCAAGAAGTTCCACCTTGGCCCAGACCAGCTACATGTGCCCGTAAGATTGAGTACCTGATTAGGTAGAGAGATGATGAAAATAATTTTTTAGTAATTTATAACTCCTCAACATCTTCCAAGGTGTTTTGAGAAGCTATAAATTCTACCCAAACACCCCTCCTATTTGTGTTTTTTTTTATTTTTTTTATTTTTGAGAACTCTATATCGGTGTTTTGAAAAGCTATAAATTCATCCCAGACACCCTCTATATTGGGGTTTTTTTTTTTTTTTTTTTTTTGAGAACTCTATATTGGTCTTTGGAAAAGCTATAAATTTCACCCAGACACCCTCTATATTGGTGTAAGTGGTTAGACTTGGCGATACTAAGCAATCCCTTTTTTATATTATATGTTATTTTTAGTTAGGAAATCTAACTCTAAATTCCGAAACAACAATTAGTGTAAAAAAAAAAAAATCACACATCAAAGATCATGTTACGGAGCCAAAGGATCTTTTAGTTGAATTGTTATCCTATCTAATCCTTTTTACTAAAGTGAGATTGTGAAATGGTTTGCGATAGCATAATACTATACTATCTTTATACTATCATCAAATAAATAATGATAAAATCATATCTGATTGAAAGCCCCATACAGCTCCTCTTAGTGGTGCGGCGGGTAGGTATTGAAGGAAAATTGTAGAAATTTATTTAGCCATAATAAAATGGACAACTTCTTTATGGGGATTGTTAAATAATAAACTGGACAATGATTGCACCCCAAAGAAGCATTTTAACTCGACCCTCTTAAAGTGGTCTTTCATATTATTATAGAATTCCATCTGACGCTGCTTTTGCTTCAGTGCTTGTGATGCAATGCCCTACAAAAGATAAGGAATGTCGTTACTTATTAAACTATTCAAAAAAAAAAGTAGAAAATATTAAATTTCTTGTTGTACTTTTTTGTTATATAATAAATTTCTTTTAAGCAATTATAGATGTTTGAGTGAGAGAGGAACCAACTTAAAAGGTTTCTAAATAATTAGATTCATTAGATCATATTAGTAATAAAAATTTCCGCATGTTAATTTTCAAAAGACGAGGAATATATTTCAATTTTTTCAAAATTTAAACTTTGTCTACAAGTAATGGAGCCAAATGATAGCTAAGTGAGAATTTGTGCCGATAAGTTTTCGTCACATCTGATTAAATTTATAATCATTATTTTGAAAAAGAACCAGAAAATAATATATCAGTTTGTCAATTGATGATTTACTATTTTTGATAAGAATTGTCAATTGAGGATTTACTATTTTTGCTAAGAAATTTAAGAGATTAAATACACTTTGATGGTCACACATGGACCAACTATTTTTCGAAAAGAAAGATGTTAATCTGATTGTCAAAATCCTATTGTCACGTC
The DNA here is from genome assembly GCA_019426215.1 of Buddleja alternifolia. Lineage (NCBI taxonomy): Eukaryota > Viridiplantae > Streptophyta > Magnoliopsida > Lamiales > Scrophulariaceae > Buddleja > Buddleja alternifolia. Next base: position 13,295,592 of record CM033402.1, on the reverse strand, counting down.
CCAATAGGATTACTATATTGGTTATCCTTTAACTCATTTTATTTTTGCTCCAAAACAATAAAAAGTATCCCCAAAATAAATTTTGTGCAATAATTCGATTTCAAGAGTCTTTTTTTTTTTTTTTTTTGGTGAACTTTCAAGAGTCATTCGTGGAAAGCAAGTGAGACCTCTTTTCGCGCATGCCAAAAGCATATGAAAATGCAAACCATGAGATAATTCATTATAATATAAAATAATATATATAATATCTGTTGTCTATATATATATATATATATATATATATAAATATAAAAAAGTATTATGCACCAGTGCTATAACTGTACCTTATCAACTGTACCTTATCAAATCCGGGTGTATCGAGTAATTTTATGTCATATTGGGTCCAATAGTATTCTGTATTTATCTCTTTCATACAGATATATATATGAGAATCACACAATATACCTTACTATAGTAGAAATATAAATATTATGACTATTGAATTTGGTCTAGTATAAGTTTTTTCATCCACCGACCAAGGACTACTTTGTGCAGGAAAAAAAATTAGAGATGATTCGATTAGTTTAAGGTCCACTAATATGCGCCACTACGCGAATTTCCTTTTTCTCTTTCTAGCAGTGTTGATCTGGAATTAAGGAACCGGGTCAGATTTGAGTTTGCTTTTCTCTTCTTTTTTTTTCCTTTTTTTTTTCCAAATATATTGGTCCCCTCGCTTCATTCTTTCCCTTTTATTTCTTCATTATTAATTTCTTTTAAATAATTATAATAGGATCTAAGTCTAAAACTATTTGTGGAGTACTTTTTATTCAGACAAATTCGAAAATGATACAAATAATATATTCTTTTAAAGCTCGTTAACACCACGAACGGTAGTGCATATGCACTAATTTGGGTCGCCATGTGGGTTCATTGTTGCCCAAATTAACATTTTGAGTCGATGGTGATTCGAAGTTTTAAAGATAAAAATTACTTAAATTTTTTTTAAAAAAAATCGTATTGAAATGTATCAGAGATGAACTTGACGAAAGACCATCCATTGCAATTTTTGTCCAAAAAGTAACATGTATAAATTAAATATATGATCTACAAAGATCTTAAGAGCTTTTGCAGATATACCACGTAAAAAGTTGTGACTGCATTAACAATTCTTAAAAGATTAAATGGGAAGTAAATTTTCTTGAAAAGAGAAGAAAGAGGCAAGAAAGAAATACTCTAAGTAAAATGACATTGGAGGGTTGTGCAACTTTCCACATTCAACATCAAATCGACTATAATCGTCTTTGCTGACTGAACTATTGGAGGCTCGTCGATTGTTTTATCTTAGACACACGTTAACATCATTTTTTTGAATTTCAAATTGTCGTCGTCATCTTTAGAATTTCAATTTGTTCCATCACAAACAAAATGATATATATTCACTCAGAAATATAGGGTTGTTGGTGCTTAAATTTGATCAATTGATAAAAAATTTAAACACGATAACAAATTTAAGTTATGTTTTATCTAATGGAATAATACTAAAAATGTCAGAAATTGTGTCTTTTGTTTTTATAATTTTAGTAACTCTGATATTGTAAATAAGTGAATATGATATAGTCAAATACCATTCGGACCAATTCGATTCATACAATTTAGCAAAAAAAATAAAAATAAAAAATCGATTCATACAGAGTTTAAAAAACTTCATATATATGTCTTTAATTATTACACTCATTAAATGTCGTGGTTGAGGCAGCACTTTAGGAAAAATGAGACATTCTATTTTCTTTCTTTTGTTTTTTTCTTTTGGACATACTTCCAAAAAATTGAAATATTGCGCTCCGCAAATTACTAATTGTGCTCTACTCTCTTTATCTTTTATGAATTGATAAAAATAGCTCTCTTTCTACAAACTCTTCGATTAAGTTTTTCGTAGGATACCCTTACACAAGTCACTACCTTTACTTTTTTTTCTTAAATTTTTAACGAATTGAAGAGAGAAGCCCACAAAAAATGTGGTTATTCTATTATCTATTTTTCCTTTCTTACATCTCTCTCGCCCCATTTTATTTTATTTTTTCTTTAGTTACATTATCTAATCTTAGTTTTTTTATCTTTCGTTTATCGTAAATCTCAACAGATACATCATATTCAATTAAAGAATTGCACTACCAGAACAGATAAATAATACTATCAATATAATTTTATACTTTAATATTTTAATATATAGATAAAGTGTGACAATATCACTAATGTATGTGTTGTTTTAAAAGTAGATCAAGTAACGATATACCTTATTTTGTAATAGACTAATAGTTTTATAAGTTTTAATTGATTTTTTTTTGTCTTCACTAATTGTCAATATCATGAAAATTTCTTTCTAGATGTATCGCATTTCTTTTGCAGGTAAAAAAAAAAAGGTAATTCCTATGTAAATTTTGTCTTGGAATAAGATTTTTAATTTTATCATGAAAAATTTAATTATCACCTTTTAAATTTTTCCAAATAAAGAAAGATTGGTATTTAATTTACACTCTAAAGTATTTTTGGAACTCCATTTTTGTTGTCTTAATTAATATCAAATGAATAATTGAGTAAACAGTGCACAATTTGCATTAAGTTGTTTCAATCTCGAACAAGATACTATTTTATGTTATATGAAACTTAATTTTTCAAGTAAAATATTCAATCATAATAAAAAATTAAGTAGTTGTTAAGAGTAGAAATTATATTTAAGTACAGTTTTATATCAAACTTCTTTTAGATGATGTAATTCGGCCGGGGGGGGGGGGGGGGGTGAGAGAGATGTTCAAAAATATATAATAGAATGATCATATATTTTGATGAGTTATTTTTTTCAATTCATTAAGAATTTAAGAAAAAAGAAAAGGCAGTGGCATTAAATAATCTTATATGAGGGTATTTTAGTAATCTAAAAAAGAATACCTTTAGTTGTTAGAATTTGTTAATAAAATTTGGTTAAAAGGACAACATTAGCAAAATTAAAAAATTTAAGGATGATTTTGAGAATCTTTTGAAATCTCAAGGATAATTTTGAATTTTTTCCTTTTCTCGTATCATCTCCTACACTTGAATTTTTGTCAAGAAATTTCCTTTACGATTCTAATAAATCTTATTGCATAACTAAGCACAAATGGCATGCTGTCATGAACAGACGGGACTCCTCTCTCTCCACATTTCTCTCTAAATCCTAACCTTCCTTTTCTTCTATATTCCTCTGCCGACTATGGCTTGGTGAAGCAGTCGTCTTCTTCACCACTGTTACCACTACCATCGTCGGCGGGTTGGGTTGGAGCACCCTTCTTCAACTTGTACATCACATCTTCAAATCTGACGAGACGGCTATGGATTTAAAAAGACAGAGACAGATTTGACGAGATGAAGACGGGTGATGCATAAGTTTTTATATAGCGTTTTAGATCTTTTGCTTAGTATTTTACTTTCTCTCTCGAATAAAAGTTTGTTTTCTCTCTCGAATGAAAGTTTTATCTCTCCTTGAATAGGAGTTGCACAAAAATTTTCTTGTGTTCGGTTGTGACTTCTTAAAATTTGTTATCTTCAAGAACGTGATAGTTAGTGTTTCAGATGTTCTTACTACATCGTTTGAGTCGATATGAATTGTATTATTCCAAGTGTTGTAAACTTTCGATTGAATGATATATAAGACCGATTTTTCTTCAAAAAAAAATGAACAGACGGATAGCATTCAAATCTGAATTTTTGATTCACTTTTGAAGAATTGATTGAGTTTTCAACATGAGATTTCAAAATAAGTACAAGTTATTTTTAAAAATAAAAATTAGAAATGAGAAATTAAATTTTAAGTGTTAACCTAATATCTATATTTTGTTATCAGAAATATCTAAACATTAAAAAGGAAACTTAATTTTAAATTGAGTAATTATTTGAAACAAGTACATTTGCTCGTAATTTTTTTTGAAAAAATGAGTATATTTGATCGTGTCTACTGCCTCATTCCCTATGAAAAACTGCATATATATTTCGCATCTATAATCAGAATACAAGATATATCACTTTTAGAGCACTTCAGATTATCTATTTTAATTGATGTTTAATCTTATATTTCACATAATTACATATCTACACTGATGATGGTAAAATTTGTCAGACAGTGGATGTCATCTGATTGACCACGTGGAGCAATAGAACCGATCCAACGCACGACAAACTAGGTTAAGGGTTGGTTAAGTTATAAATTGCACTCGGTTGTGTCAAGCTGCCTACGTACCCAAGGTATATGGGTTCAAGTCAGTTTGTAGTTCTTTTGTGGGGTTACTCTCAATAGTCAGTGAGTTTTTTCTGAGGGAGTAGATAATGAGCCTCTCCCAACTCCTCTAAAGTATTTATAGGGAGCTGATAGTGGGCTATGGGTCATGTGCCTAATTCAATTAATAACCCATAAGGCTTTATGATCAGTGATATTATTGTCTCTTGGACTAATAATATAACACAATTACTTTTGGTGGGTCTTCATTTCTCTTTGGGTTTTGTATAGTGGGTTATCCACGAACGTTAACCCACGAGTGGCGACCCGACCAAAGTTGGGGCCACATGTAATTACCATAATGCCCTTAGATATATTTTGGTGCACATCATAATGCCCCCCACTCCCGAGTTCTATCGGATGTTGAATTCAAGATTAGGAATTATACATCACTCGTTAAACTACTTAGTTTAACTTGTACTGGGGTGGACGCCTTCAAGGCTTCCCCACCTACCTTTATTTAAATGGGGGGTAGGTGAGAACCTTTTCACTTTCACGTCACATTCGTAATTTCACCTCTTGCAAACTCTCATCTTGGGAAAAACTCTCTCTAGGAGGTTCTCACTTGCTTAGCTATGGCTAAAGATCACCTTAGAAAAGGTATGCTTCTTCCTCTACCTTTTGTAATTAGTCGTATAGTTGGGTTTTGTGTATGTGAATGGAAAATTAAGCGAAACCCTTGGACCCGGGGTGGTTCCTCGACTAGCCCGAGGTAAATAGACCCTCGCGACCCATGTGAGGCACCAAGCACCTCGCGGCTCACCGCGGGGCGTACTTGGTTTTTTCTTAGATTTGTTCGCTCTTTACTATTGTGCTTTCGTCGCGTGACTTAAGATCCTTTATTTTCAACTGTTGTGCATTCATCATCGTCATCTAGCGATAGTAGCTCAGGGAGCGAAGACTTGGTGCCACTGGCGAGTGACTATAGAGAGTTGGGGGAGTTGAAAGAAGAAGCCCAAAGTGGGAGGTTGGTGCGGGATCGCAAGACGGATTTTGCCACTTGTTCTTCCACTATCACAGATAGTGAGCTACGAACGCTCTTCGAGGATTTCCTACCAAAGCTTAGAGTGGTGAAACCCAGGCCGGATGATTGGATCCGGAGTCCCCCAAGGGGTTATGCTACTGTCTACTTAGAGTATTTTCGCATGGGCTTTAGCTTATCATGCGACCCCTTACTAGGGTTGATCTTGACACACTACCAAGTGTGTATCAGTCAGTTGTCACCCAACAACTTCGCCTAAATCGAGGGCTTCGTCCGGCGATTATGGGATTACAAGCTGACCGTGAGCCTTGAGGCCTTTCAGGCTCTTTTCGATGTCCGAATGAGCCAGGGGGGGCCATACATGCATTTCTACCCGATTTCTCCATATAGATTTTTAGAGGTGAAAGTTAGTTTCAACGACAATTGGAAGAACAAGTTCTTTCATTTCCCCATCCAAAGCTTGTCCATTCTTACGCCAAAGCGATGGTGCAAGAAAGTTGCCCCCCATAAGCTCACTGATACTCACCACCAGTTGCGGTTGGATTTTATGGGGGCAGGGCTGTTTGAGACCCGCTTTGACATTAGGACGATATACTGCGGAGGTACTTCTATTTATTTTACTTAGCACCGCCTCTTATTGTTAGGATTATGCCCTCAGATGTCATAGAGGATAGAATGATAGGGCATCTATCTTGTAATTAACTTATCTTTAGATTAATAAAGGCATTATTTAGTTTTCACTTAAATCTTATCTGCATCTATAAGTAGTGTAAAACGCTTTTGTCCGTGTTTTCAGTGCGATCCCTCTACTTCCTATGGGATAGAAAGATTGGCACTAGGGAGATCGATCTTGACTACTAAAAACAAGTTTTCAAGTAAAGTAAAGTATTTAATGGACAAATAAAGACTTAGAACACTTGTACAATCTTGTCTTTGACATGGGAGTGCCTATCTGGTACCATGGGATGGTAGGAGTTTAAGATTATAGGCACATCAGTGGAACGGATGTGCTTAAACAAGACTCACATCGGTTCTGTCATATGGGTTTTCACTCTGTGAGCGTCAATGACTGAACTGATTATGCGTAATAGGCGTAAATTAACCTTTGATCTGAGACATCATGCTGAAGATGCATTTGTGACGTCAAGTATTTCATTAGAGTAGTTAGACCCAATTCACCCGTTGGTGAGGTCGACCTCGAAATGTGGCTTGATGGGAAAATGGTTGTCTTATCTGATATCTAGATGAGATTTGTTCTCTCATAAGTGAGTGGGAAAGTACCCTATGTGATTATAGATAAATAGAGATCAAAGTCTTTGGCCAAAGCATAAAGAGATGATTGTGCTAGACACTAAATCGATCTCAATGATCTCGTATTATTATAATTGATACATATGGTTAAGTCCAGTGAGTTTGACATAGCCATGACTCTCAATTGACTGGGGTACACGAACAAAATGTTTATACTTATATGGTATATACGATTGGAAGGTTGCGGAATGATCATATCATTCGTTTTTGTTTGGGCTACGAAGTGGGCCACGTGACTGGCTAGGTGTTACCCACTTTCTTTGGTTTCCTCTCATTGCCAAATGAAACGAACCTAAGAGTCGCTGACACGAAAAATCCTTACGTGTATTAAACAGCAAGTGGACTGGTCGTGTGTAGTAATAAATTGGACAATAAAGTCCGGGTTGTCGAACCTCAAGGACTTGTATTTTAGTTTATGATTTTAAAGCAATTGAAGAACTTAAACTAAAACAAGAATTAACTAAAATATTATGGAAGTAAGATATAAGAAACAAGATGTCGAAATCAAGATAGTTATGGAAGAGAGCAACTAAGACACATGTGTTGGCATAAATTAATCAATTTTCATTATAAACATGTTCTCATATTATTAGACTAATGTTGCTTTGGTGGAAAAAACCTTAAATAATTACCACCCGATGTCTCGGCTGTAATAATCCTATGATTAATTGATGGTTCTCTAGATATGTCTATCCGAGAATCTAACCAACAATCATGCATTCAAGTTCTAGAATTTCCCCGGATTAAACTCCCCCAAACTTATCAATTGCTCGACCTCGAGCAATAAAAGGTCTAGGGTACGGAAAATATCATCAACCAAAAGGAGAAAACAAAAATAACAAACGAACTCACTTTCGTGGAGTAAACAATTGCACTTAGCATGTGCAACAAGCCTTTAAACCTTTGAGTTACCTCAAAGGACGAGTTATAGTCTCGTGAGGGTTTGCAGACGATATACCCACAAAATCTAATAAACTTTCAATCTCAACCAGATGAATACATCTCAACAAAATTAACAAGAATAAATGGCACAAAATCATCCTTTTACAGCTCACAAATATATATACATATCAACTACTTTTGCTCATGTAACACCAATACTGGAAAAGACTCCATAGGGTGTGGTGAAAATAAATCTAAGGTATTATAGTCGAGAAGCATCCTTACCAAATTTTGGACATTAATCCCATATCTATCAACTTTATGATCAAACACAAAGCATAAGAATCATAGAAAATTTCATAGCCATTTAAATTTCATTATCTCAAACATTCAAACTTTCAATTCAAATGAAACTTTCCAATTAATTAACTTCATTAAGGCTAGATCATGTGCAATGTTTTATTCCATTAGGCTTTCTATGGCACCCATGTAACAAGCTTTAGATCAATGACTCCCAAACTAGATAGTTTTGGGGCATTAAGTGTAAAGACACTCCTAAGGATTTAATCACTCGAGTGTCAAAGGCCACGAAATAAAACAAGATCTTTTAAACAATTCGCTTCTTTTTGGCTTGAGCTTAGCTCAAATTAGCATAATAGTACAGTATATAGGCATGGAACTTTTCACCTCCAGTACATATTAGCCTGACCACTTGTGGTCATACCAAACTTCAACCTTTTTAATTCATTGTTTAGCATATGAAATTACTACTCAACTTATAACCTTATGAGAAATCTAAGTTAATATTTTCGGGAAAACTCCTTAAGTGTCTCAAGATGGTTATTCTCTCAACTCCTCTACCTTCGATTTAAGTGTATTGTGAATCATCTAAAGAATCAATTCTAGTGTAGGGTCTCCACGAGCAATTTCAAAGATATATATATTCCATTAAATTCAAATTATTTCAAGAATTCATGTCATTTTTACAAGTTAATCAATTTAAATGCATCAATTGGAAGGACTAAAAAAAAAGAAAAAATCATGCTTGATTTTCTTAACATAAACACATATAAACATGATAGCATACAAATTCCCCCAAACTTGAGCTAACGAGGTACACATGACATGACAAAAATAGCAAACACATGGTGATCAATCATATGAATGTATTAAAACCACAAAGTACTACCCACATATACCCCCAAACTTAAATTCAACATTGTCCCCAATGTTGTGCCACATAAACGCATGCAAAAGGTATAAGAGTACTTATAATCAAGGATTGTTGAAAAACAATCCTTCATCACAAATATGTTCCAAATCAAACCCATCTCATCAAAATAAGCCTCTCAAAACAACGGGGAATTGCTACTATAACATGTTCAACATACTTATCAAACAAACCATCAAGCATATGAAAATATACATACTAAAAGTGCATGCTAGAACACAACAAAAAGAAACAAACTAAACAAAACAAAAAGAAAAGCAAAAAGAAAAGAAAACTTACAAACTTGGGTTGCCTCCCAAGAAGCGCTTGTTTTAAAGTCACTAGCTTGACTTTATCGGGTCGGCTCAAGGAGGATGACGTATGAATGCTTTGTTTGTTCTCCACTCCACTCTCGGGTATCGATTCAATCTTTGGATATTGGTATTGAGGATTGGTCCATCATGTGTGATAAATACCCTAGGTTGAGACCAAGCAATCATCCACTCACGAGTTTTTTTATGGTCCCTCAATACCTCTATTACCTTTTCTTGCCTATGCTTAGGATGGTATTGTGGGCTCTCTTCCAAGTTAGAGACAATGTCTCGTCGTTCTTCACCCATCACTTTCACATAGATGAAATCCACGATGTAAGGATGTAGAAGATGATTGGTTCGTTTTTCCTGAAAGTGCTCAACACTAAAAGGATCAAAAGCATCAGCGTGAAAATTCAAATCAAAGTCAAGTGGATGCTCAAAAACCTCATAGGTATCGATATTAACCATATCATCATCTTCTATATTCATTGACAACTTACCATCATCGGTATCGATTACCGATTTACTTGCGGTTAGGGGAGACGGTAAAGAAATGTCAACACCCTCAGAAAGGATAGGAGTCGAATGCTCATCGTTGGAGGAATCTGCTTTCGAATTTTCCAACTTCATTTCATTCAACGTCACGGTGTTGAATTCCTCCTTTTGATCTATCTCAGTGGTACCAAGCAATTCCCATGGTACTTTCTCAGATATGTCGCTCGTTAGTTGCTTGAGTTGATGATTCAATTCCTTCATTTCCCGTCGTGTGTCCTTCATTATAAGGTGGAGCTCTCCAATGGTGTTATCAAGTTGTTCCTCCGGAGTAGGAATTCTTTCTTGGTAATGTTGTGGAAAGAACTCTTGTGCATAACACGCTTCAATGACGCTTTGCAGCCATAATTGATTCTCCGGAAGGGTCATATCTGGAAAATTTCTAGCCATTGCGAGCTAAGAGTGTAAGAAAAAAATAAAAATAATAATAATAAAAAAATTTTAAAAAAATAAAATAAATACTTAAAACTTGCAATAAAATCAAAAACTAAAATTAGACAAGTCCCCGGCAACGGCGCCAAAAACTTGACACGAAAAATCCTTACGTGTATTAAACAGCAAGTGGACTGGTCGTGTGTGGTAATAAAGTGGACAATAAAGTCCGGGTTGTCGAACCTCAAGGACTTGTATTTTAGTTTATGATTTTAAAGCAATTGAAGAACTTAAACTAAAACAAGAATTAACTAAAATATTATGGAAGTAAGATATAAGAAACAAGATGTCGAAATCAAGATAGTTATGGAAGAGAGCAACTAAGACACATGTGTTGGCATAAATTAATCAATTTTCATTATAAACATGTTCTCATATTATTAGACTAATGTTGCTTTGGTGGAAAAAACCTTAAATAATTACTACCCGATGTCTCGGCTATAATAATCCTATGATTAATTGATGGTTCTCTAGATATGTCTATCCGAGAATCTAACCAACAATCATGCATTCAAGTTCTAGAATTTCCCCGGATTAATCCGGCTAACTGCACCCGGGAATCTCTACCTATCTCTAGGGGCAATTCCCTATTTGTTACGGATTATGTGATGATCCTCTTTGCACCTTAAATTACCTTCTCTCGAACGAATAATTTAAGTAATAAATCATGCATATGGTAGCTAAGCATATGATGCATTCAAACAAGATCAAGACACAAAGCAACAATAGAATTAATACGAAAAACACAATTTATAACTCAATTATCATAATTTAGCCTCAACATGGCCTTAGTTTGAAGAATCTATTTCATCATAAAAGATAAAAGATAGGAACTTAAATTAAGATTCATATTCATAGACAAAAACAAATCTAAATATAAGAACTCCCTCGTATTTTTGATGGTTGAACTTCGATCTTCATCTCTTCCATGCTTCTTGATTTCTTCACCTTCAAAGGTTCTTGATAATCTTCATAACTAATCTAAGGATGATGAAGATGATGATAAGATGTGTTTAGGCTCCCCCAATGGGGAATGTGTTTTCAAGTGTCTTTGTAAGATGGCCTCCAATCCTCCTTTTATAGCCAAAAAAATTCACCAACCAAGAACATGTGCTTCTATTCTCTTTTCTTTCCTCCTACCATTCTCTTGTTTTCCATCTACCAAGAATGTGAACTACCATTCTCTTGTTTTCCACCTACCATTCTCTTACTTTCCTCCTACCAAGAATGTGAACTACCATTCTCTTGTTTTCCACCTACTAAGATTGGGAGCTGCCACTTTCGTTTTTTCCAGCGCAGGGATAGTGTTTTATTCATAAACGTCTCCAAAGACCTCCGAATTCGATGATTCAAGTCCCCATGTAGAGATAAGACATAGATCTAAAACTTTGTAGAAGGACACTTCATCAAATTCGGTCTCTAAATGTATCCAAATGGCGTTCCAACGTGGATATTGTTTCTGCTTTGGCGCCCAGGTGTGCGGAAATGGTACTAAAACATGATCTTGGCTAACTCCAACTTATTTCTTGCTTGTTTGGTCGTGGAGGTGTGAAGCATCTTGGCCTAAACTTGTTATATACGTCGTTTTTTAGCCCGTTCTTCGATTGTATCCATTTAAGGTCTGAAATCACTTAATACACGAATTAAATGCACATGTGGAAAGAATCAAGCGATAAATGAACCTAAAACATAAACGGAAAGGGGCTTAAAAACACGTAAAAACGACTACTATCAGTCGCGCTAAAGAATTGATGAAGAAAACGGAAAGGGGCTTAAAAACACGTAAAAATGACTCCTATCAGTCGCGCTAAAGAATTGATGAAGAAAATTGAAAAAAAATTTCTATTTTATTTTTGGAGAGATTGGATAAGTTAAATAATTAATTAATTATTGGATAAGATAATTAATTAAATGGATGAGAATAATTATTAATTAATTTCTTAGAGAAATATATTAATGAATTAATTTATCTAATTAATTTTATTATTTAATTAAATAAATTATTTATTGGATAAAATAAATTATTAGTTGAATAAAGAATTAATTAAACAAAGGAAAGGAAATTTCGGGACCCATATGGGGCATCCTAGAGGACGCCCATTAGGGTTGTAGAATGATCATGTTGGTCTCTTTTGTTTTGTCTTGGTCAATAAGTCATTGAAATATAAAAGACTTTTCTCGACTCTAACCTCGAAATAATAATACAATTTTACAATTCATTGTAACTCTCGAAAGAAAAGAAGAAGAAAAATATCATCCCACTCTATACACTAGCCGTCGACCATATAGAGAAGAAAAGGGATTTTTCATCATCAATTCGTGCGTGATAATTTAGAGACAACGTGCTTCGTTGTTTGGATTTATTTTCAAGAAACTTCAAGAAATCAAGACTTGAAGAACACGAGGATTGAAGAATTCGAGAAGTTTATCAATTAGAAGTTTTGAAGAAGAATTGGATTCTCCTACCACTTCGTTTTGACGAGTAAGTTTTATTCGTAAAGTTTATCGTGCAATTTGAATGTGCGATCATTGATTTCAACTTTGGGTTTTTAAAATGAAATTTTTTGAAATCCTTCCACTGTGTTTATGTTATTTTTTGCGAAACCCAACAGTGTTATCAGAGCCAATCTCTGATTCGCATATTTAATTGAGTTTATGTGATTTATGATATGCATATTATGTATTTTTGAAACATGCGAATATGTGTTAATTAAATATGCATTTTTATGGTTTAAAGCATGGATTTTATTTTTTATATTTATTGTATATCTGGGTATATTTGTGATGCATGTAAAAAAATCAAAAACGAGGAAAAACGGGGCTCGGACAGCCCTGAGAATCTGCGTGCAGCAGTTGCACGTGTGCACAGCACACGCGCGAGCTATACGAGTGCTGCTGTGAACGTTGTAACTAAGAAACGTGGTAAGAAAGAATCTAATTTAAGACTCAAGTGGCATCTAAGACTAAGCCATGCCGGAGAGCACAAGATTCACAAAATGAAAAAAGATAGGCTTTTAAGCTCACTGGGATCGGATCCCTATCCAACATGTGAACCATGCCTCTTAGGCAAGATGGCTTGATCACTCATCACCAAGACTTTTGAAAGAGCCACTCAAGTCTTAGAATTAGTACGCACCGACGTTTGCGGACCATTTGGAGAAATGGCTCGTGGGGGTTTCTACTACTTCATCACTTTCACAAACGATCATTCAAGATATGGTCTAGTGTATCTGATGAAGCAAAAGTCTGAATCCTTTGAAAGGTTCAAAGAGTTCAAAGCTTTGGTAGAAAATCAAACTGGGCAGAATATAAAAACTCTGTGATCGGATAGTGGAGGAGAATATATGAGTGCCGAGTTTGATGAATTCCTTAGAGAAAAAGGAATAATGTTACAACTAACACCGCCAGAAACCCCTCAACTAAATGGAGTAGCCAAACCAAGGAACCGAACTCTGTTGGACATGGTTCTTTCCATGCTTACTTACGTTGATTTACCCATTTCGTTGTGAGAACACGCGCTCCTTAGTGCTGCTTATATATTGAACAGATGTTCCTCCAAATCCATTCCTAAGACTCCGCATGAGATGTGGAATAATAGGAAATTGAGTCTTAATCATATTAAGATTTGGGGATGTCTTGCTTATGTCAATAAGACTAAAGTGGACAAATTGGAGACAAGATCCCTCATGGGATGTTTCATTGGTTATCCTGAAGATTCCATAGGGTTCTTCTTTTACCTACATGATAATCAAAGAATCATTGTGGCCCTACAAGCCCACTTCCTCGAAGATGAATTCATCTTGGAATAACCTAATAGTAGCACAACCACCTCGTAGATCTGGTAGAATACCACATGAACCTGACAGGTATGGGTATTTACTGCAGGGGGAGCCAGAGCTTCACACTGTAGTACAAGAGGGTCATGAAGATGATCCTTGTACCTATGATCAAGCGATGGTGGATGTTGACTCTTCAAGATGGAGAAAAGCGATGGAAACAGAGATGGACTCTATGCAATCGAATCAAGTCTGGACTTTGGTAGATCCTCCTGAAGGTATCAAACCTATAGGATGTAAGTGGATCTACAAAAGAAAGATAGGTAGCGATGGCAAGCTTGACTTCTTTAAAACCAGGCTCGTAGCGAAAGGGTATAGTCAAAGAAAAAGGAATTGACTATCAAGAAACCTTTTCGCCCGCGGCCATGATAAAGTCCATCCGAATACTGTTATCCATAGCTGCATACTTAGACTATGAGATATGGCAGATGGATGTCAAAACGGCTTTCCTAAATGGATTCCTCGAGGAGGATATCTATATGGAACAGCCAAAGGGTTTTGTATCTGAGACCAATATCTATAAAGTATGTAAACTTGAGAGGTCCATATACGGTCTCAAGCAAGCATCTAGAAGCTGGAATCTCCATTTTGATGAAGTAGTTAAGGGATATGGCTTCATCAAAAATGAAGTTGAACCCTGTGTCTACAAGAAGACTAGTGGGAGCAAAATCTCGTTCTTAGTACTATATGTGGATGACATTCTACTTATAGGAAATGACGTAGGAATGCTCACCACAGTCAAGAAATGGCTTTCGAGTACGTTTTCCATGAAAGACTTGGGAGAAGTAACTTACATTCTAGGAATTCGTATTTGTAGAGATAGAACGAATAGAATGATAGGTCTCTCCCAAGCTCTTTACTTAGAAAAGGTCTTAAAGAGGTTTAGGATGGAGAATTCTAAGAAAGGGTTCTTTGCCATGAGACATGGAATACACTTATCCAAATCTATGTGTCCTCAAAGTGAGGAAGATAGAGAGGACATGAGTAAAGTACCCTATGCCTCTGCAGTTAGTAGCCTAATGTATGCAATGATGTGTACAAGACCCGACATTACCTATGCTATGAGCGTGGTGAGTCGATTTCAAGCAAACCCGGGAAAAGAACATTGGATAGCTATGAAGAATATCCTAAAGTATCTCAAAAGAACTATGGATATGATTCTCATCTATGGAGGTGGAGACTTGAAGATGGAAGGTTACACTGACTCGGATTTCCAGTCTGATGTCGATAACCATAAATCCACTTCAGGGTTTGTTTTCACGCTTAATGGTAGGGCGGTGTCTTCGAAAATTTCCAAGCAAAGCACAACCGCAGATTCTATCATTGAAGCTGAATATGTGGCAGCTAAGCTTTTTGGATGAGAAAGTTCTTTGGAGAACTTGAAGTGGTTCCTAGCTCACAGCTCCCGTTACCACTTTATTGTGATAACAATGGAGCAAATAGCGCAAGCTAAGGAACCAAGGTCTCATAACAAGTTTAAACACATTGAGAGAAGATTTCATATCATTAGAGAGATCGTTGGCAGAGGAGAGATAGCAGTGCAGAAAATAGCCTCAGCTACAATATAGCTGACCTGTTCGTCAAATCACTACCTCAGGTTGTTCTGGACCGACACCTGGAAGGGATGGGTATAAGATACCATAATGAGTCGCATTGAGTGCAAGTGAGAGATTGTTAGGATTACGCCCTCAGATGCCATAAAGGAGAGAATGATAGGGCATCTATCTTGTAATTAACTTATCTTCATATTTATAAAGGCATTATTTAGTTTTCACTTAAATCTTATCTGCATCTATAAGTAGTGTGAAATGTTTTTGTCAGTGTTTTCAGTGCGATCCCTCTACTTCCCATGGGATAGGAAGATTGGCACAAAGGAGATCGATCTTGATTACTATAAACAAGTTCACAAGTAAAGTGAAGTCTTTAATGGACAAATAAAGACTGAGCACACTTGTACAATCTTGTCTCTGACATGGGAGTGCCTGTCTGGTACCATGGGATGTAGGAGATTAAGATTGTAGGCACATCAGTGGAACTGATATGCTCGAACACGACTCACATCGGTTCTGTCACAAGGGTTTTCAGTCTGTGACTGTCAATGACATAACTGATTATGCGTAATAGGTGTAAGTGAACCTTTGATCTGAAACATTATGCTGAAGATGCATTTGTGACGTCAAGTATTTCGTTAGAGTAGTTAGATCCAATTCACCCGTTGGTGGGGTGGACCTCGAAATGTGGCTTGATGGGAAAATGGTAGTGTTAGCTGATATCTAGATGGGATTTGTTCTCTCATAAGTGAGTGAGAAAGTATCCTATGTGATTATAAATAAATATCAAAGTCTTTAGCCAAAGCATAAAGAGACGATTGTGCTAGGCACTAAATCGATCTCAATGATCTTGTATTATTATAATTAATACATATGGTCAAATCTAGTGAGTTTGACATAGCTATGACTCTCACTTGACAGGGGTACACGAATAAAGGGTTTATACTTACACGGTATTTACGATTGGAAGGTTGCGGAATGATCCTATCATTCATTTTCGTTTGGGCCACAAAGTGGGCCACGTGACTGGCTAGGTGTTACCTATTCCTTTGGTTTCTTCTCATTGCCAATTGAAACGAACCTAAAGAGTCGTGCTAAAGAATTGATGAAGAAAATTGAAAAAGATTTTCTATTTTATTTTTGGAGATATTTTATTTATTGGATAAGTTAAATAATTAATTAATTACTTATTAGATAAGATAATCAATTAAATGGATAAGATTAATTGTTAATTAATTTCTTAGAGAAATTTATTAATGAATTAATTTATCTAATTAAATTTATTATTTAATTTATTTATTTATTTATTGGATAAAATAAATTATTAGTTGAATAAAGAATTAATTAAACAAAGCAAAGGAAATTCTGGGGCCCATATGGGGCGTCCTAGTGGACGCTCATTAGGCTAGTAGGATGATCATGTTGGTCTCTTTTGTTTTGTCTTGGTCAATAAGTCATTGAGATATAAAAGACTTATCTTGACTTTAACCTTGAAATAATAATACAATTTTACAATTCACTGTAACTCTCCAAAGAAAAGAAGAAGAAAAATATCACCCCCCTCTATACACTAGCTGTAGACCATATAGAGAAAAAAAGGGATTTTTTTTTCATCATTAATTCGTTCGTGATAATTTAGAGACTGCTTCATTGTTTGGATTTATTTTCAAGAAACTTCAAGAAATCAAGACTTGAAGAACACGAGGATTGAAGAATTCAAGAAGTTCATCAATTCGAAGTTTTGAAAAAGAATTAGATTCTCTACCACTTCGTTTTAACAAGTAAGTTTTATTCGTAAAGTTTATCGTGCAATTTGAATATGTGATCATTGATTTCAACTTTAGGTTTTTAAAATAATTTTTTTTGAAATCCTTCCGCTGCGTTTATGTTATTTTTCGTGAAACCCAACACTTATGATTGTTATATTTTTATGGAGTGATGAGTATATTGTAACGCCAGTAATTTATTTGTTGGGATACTTTTAGGAGCTCGGTGACATTCTAAGGCTTCAGCAGCTGCCCCCGCTCCGGAGGGAGGGCGGCAGCCCTTCACACCGAGCCCGCCCGCCCTCCTTCAAAGGGCAAAAACTCCAACCAAGGGGTGCCAGCTTCATCACCAACTGCTGTGGCGCCAAATCCTTTAGATTTTGATGTTATGATGTCAGGATTATCTGCTTGGGGTCTTCGTGACCCCACTGCTAGGGCTTCCTCAAAGACTTTTAAAGGGAAGGCACCGATAGAGGAGAAGGGCGCGGTGGAGGCCCTAAGTCGCTCCCTAGAGCTTACATATATCAAGGCTCCTTCACTCCCGAAGCACAGCTAGGATGTCTTTCCCGTGAGCTTGGGCACCCCAGGTCGTGGCAAAGGGTTGTTCAATTTTGGGGGCGAACCGCGACCCCAACGTCTATTCCTTCTGGGATACGAATGATGTCACCACCCGGTGGACGATATCAAGGCCGGCAGTGATTAATTTTGACTCTCTGCGTTTGCACATGTTGCCCGTAGATCAGATTGACGAAGAGATTTTTGCGGGCGAAGACCGGGTAAGCCTAGTTCTATTATAGCATTGTTGCTTTGTGGTTTCCCTCTATTGATCATTATCCCTCTAAAGCATACTTGCTTTTACCTTTTCAGCTAATCCAACTATCTTATCACCTTCGTCATCGGTATGATCACTTCTCTGAGAAATTGAAGAGCTATTCAAAGAAAAACGAGAAGCTCTTTTCAAAATCTTCTACGATTGAGGAAGCAGCCGCAAAGTGGGAGGAGAAGTTCAATGATGTTGTTAAGGAGTTTGATGAGGAGGCTTTTACTGGCCAAAGATTTCTTGGCTCATCGGCTGGTATACAGGCGTTGGCTGATGGCGAGGAGTCAGTTGTGAACGATTTCAAGGCGAGCACCGAGTTCATCAACGAGTGCAATAAGAAGGCATACGACATCGCCCTCGGCTTTATGGGAAAGACGGTTCGGCAGTGCCATTGTGCTCTTCGCAAGAGCGGTTGCTATCCCCATGATGACTTTTCATGGTTGTATGAGGGAATGGACGATGACAGCGATGACGATGATGTGCCTCCCGCCCATGGAAGTGGTGGCGACCCTCCTCAAGAGGGCTAGTTTTTATTTGAAGTGTAGTTAGATTTTCGAGTTGATTTAACTTAGTTACTCAGTCTCTATGACTTGTTTATTTGTACCTTATGAGATTCACTCTTTAAGTGCTTTACTTTTTTGTAAGACTATTTGCTTGTTTTTACTGCTGATGATTTTTGCATGATCTAACAGTTAGCTACTTGGCTATATTTTCTCCCCGTATGCCCCTTACTCCTTAATTGTGCTAATCAAATTTAGGAGTAAGTGACCATATAGCAAGGGAGTTAGAGAGTTTTATTCTTTTTGACATGCAGTCATTGTCTACCCCTATGTTTAGGATGGAGGGGTTGAATAATATTTCCTATGGCTACTTAGTAACCGACTATTGACTAGTTAGTTCTTTAATAAGCGGCTAGTATTTTTCTTGCTACTACTCGCTTCATATTCTACCCATTGGGCAGTAGATGTGCAAGTAGTAACAAAATACTTGGCACGTGGCACCTCGACTGTTTCGTGTTGGAATCTGTCTTAGGGGACTGAGATAGCTATCACTTTCACGTAATGTGAGCATGAAGTGAAGTTGCATCTTTGGCTAGCCACCTCTTTCTTGCTATCTCCTTGGTGTTTGGTTATAACAACACTTGGAGCAGCAAGGTCTAGTTGTATTATATTTACTTAGTTGAATGGGCGACACGGTTCGTGATACCAGTGGTCACTTATTATTGGGGGCTTGGTTGACTCTTGTTTATTCATATGAGTGACATGGTTCGCATTACCAGCGGTCACTGTTTAATGGGGCATGGTTGCCTCTTGTTTGTTCACATGAGTGACATAGTTCGTGTTACCAGCGATCACTGTTTAATGGGGCATGGTTGCCTCTTGTTTGTTCACAATATCAATACATAACCTTAATGGGAGTGAAGAGACCTTTTGTAGGTCCTCAACCTCTCTCGATATTATTGGAGGGATTATGGGGTGGCCCATCCTCGGTCGAGTCATAAACGACTCAAGGAATTTTTGCGGTGCCACCCATATTGACCTCGAGTGGGGTCACGAGTAATGTTTATAACGCCTTAAGTGGGAGCTTGCTTAGCACCCAGGGGTTGCATTAATGTTCTTGTTGTCCATTTAAGTGGATGAAACGTTTAAGTATTTGATGTTGTTGACAACATAATAACATAGTAGTGATGACAAACATTCAAATATAATTTGGCCAGTGGCCATTGTCATTAACTATTAATTAGTAGTTATCGGGATAACATATTTAGTTGGCAAAATAATCTAAGTAAAATACCTTTTGAGGTTGGATATGCCCCAAGTGCGTGGCACCTCTTTACCACTAGTTGTCATTAACTTGTAGGTGCCCGGGTTGACTATCTCCCTTACTTGGTAGGGTCCTTCCAATTTGGCCTCCAGCTTTCCAACAGGGCCTGTGGTTTCTTATTTCCTAAGTACCAAGTCTCCCACTTGGAATCCTTTGGGGCATACCTGGCGATTGTAGGCTCGTGCCATCCTTACCTTATATTTTCCGACCCTTGCAGCAGCGGCTTCCCTTACTTCCGCGATGAAATCCAAATTTTCTCTTCGGCGACGCCCATTTTCAGCGAGGCCATATTGACTTATCCTCAAGCTCCTTTCTCCAATTTCCACTGGGGTGATGGCCTCGGCTCCAAAAACTAAGTTGAAGGGGGTCTCCCCGGTACTAACTCTGGGAGTGGTGTGGTATGCCCACAGTATTGTTGGAATTTTATCCACCCAACTCCATTTCATCTTTCCGAGCTTAGTCTTCAAATGTTGTAGAATAGTGTGGTTGGTGATCTCTGTCTGGCCATTCGCTTGAGGGTTACTGAAGGAGGTAAAGTGTTGTCTTATATTCAGCTCTTGGCACCATTCCCTCAGCTTTGCTCCTTGAAATTGGGTGCCATTGTCTGAGACCAAAGATCTTTGGATTCTAGAACGCGTGATTATATTCTTCCATAAGAACGTCATCACTTCTTTTTCAAGTATATTGGCAAGGGGCTCAGCTTTCACCCACTTAGTGAAATAATCAATAGCTACCAGCAAAAACTTCTTTTGACCCGTGGCTAAAGGAAAAGGCCCCACTATATCTAGGCCCCACATATCAAAAGGGGCATGTACTTTCCAGCGATCGCATTGCAGCCCCTAAGAGGTGGCTTATATTGGAATGCTCCTGGCAGCTCCTGCATCTTCACACTTAGTTTTGAGCATCTTTAAGCATATTGGCCAGAAGTATCCTTGTCACATCGTCTTGGCAGCAAGTGCCTTGCCCCTCAGGTGGTTTCCACAGCACCCCTCATGTATTTCACGCAGCACATAGTCTGCTTTGGCAGGAGTTAAGAACTTCAAGTAGGGTTGTGAAAATCCTCTTTTGTACAGCTCGCTAATGACGAATCAAACTGCCCTCATCTTTACCTTTCTGGCGCTTCTGGGATCGCTAGGCAAACTTCTGACCACTAGGTAGTCCACTATCTCATCTTTCCAGCTAGGCTCCTCTACCTCCCCACACAGTACTTCAAGGCCTTTCTTTTTCACCTCAGGTTTGTCGGAGGCAATGAAGGTTATCTTTCTATTTTTGATGGAGGCAATAGAGCTTGCTAACTTGGCCAACTGATCCGCAGCCTCATTCTCAGCCCTCGGGACTTGCCTAAGGTCAAACTCTTCAAAACGTTCTCTCATCTCTTGGACCAGAGCTAGGTATTGAGTCATTTTTACTCCCTTAGCCTTGTATACTCCATTCACCTGGTTGACCACCAACTGTGAATCGATGTAGACTATCAACTTCTTTGCTCCATCTGCAAGGACGAATTTGGCCCCCGCCAATAGTGCCTTATATTCAGCTTCATTATTTGAGGCATCAAACTCAAACCTCATAGCATATTCAAGCTTATCCCCATGTGGCCTCTCAATTATTACTCCAACTCCACTATCGGCACTGGTGGAAGAGCCATCTACAAATATGGTCCATGCTGGCAGGGAGCAATTGGCCTCGTCCTCCATCATCTCGGTGACGAAGTCAGCTAACACTTGTGCTTTTATAATTGGTCTTCTTTGATATTCGATACCGTGCTCACTAAGTTCCACTGCCCATTTAACCATTCTCCCCGATATGTCGGGGCCTGACAGGATTCTTTTCAAGGGGTGGTTTGTGAGCACCACCACGCGATGTGACTGAAAGTACGACCTCAGCTTCCTAGCTGCCACGACTAAAGCGAGGGCTAACTTCTCAATGAGAGGGTATCTTGGTTCGGCCGTCCATAGTAGTCAGCTAACATAATAGATGGATTTATGATCCCCATGATCATCTCGGACCAGTACTGCACTGACAGCTTCTTGGGTCACTGCCAGATATAGGAAAAACGTTTCTCCATCTAGGGGCTTAGTGAGCAGTGGCGGGAAAGCCAAATATTCCTTCAATTTCTCAAACGCCACTTGACACGAAGCATCCAAATCGAAACTTTTAGCTTTCTTTACTGCTTTGAAGAATGGAAATCCCTTATAGCTGATCGGGAAATAAACCTATTGAGGGCTGCAGCTCGCCCCATCAATTCCTACACCTCCTTCTTGGAACTAGGGGGAGCTAAGTCTAAAATAGCTCTGATTTTTTTGGAGTTTGCATCTATCCCCCGCTCACTCACCATGTAGCCTAAGAACTTTCTGCCTCGTACCCCAAAAGTGCACTTGGCGGGATTGAGCTTTAACTTGTAACGCCTGAATACTTCAAAGTATTCTTGCAAGTAACGCACATGGTATATCCCCCGCCTGCTCTTGACCAGCATGTCATCTATGTATGCTTCCATGTTCCTTCCCAGTTGTGCTTTGAACATCTTTTTGATTAGCCTCTGATAAGTGGCACCAACATTTTTTAGCCCAAAAGGCATCACATTGTGGCAAAAGGTACCCTGATCATTGATGAAGTCGGTCTTCTCCTGGTCTTCGGGCGCCAGGGGTATCTATTTATATCATTGCTTCGCGTCCAAGAAAGTTAAGAGTTCACAACCAGCTGTGAAATCGATCAAGTCATCGATCAGAGGGAAAGAATAGGAATCCTTAGGCCGCGCCTTATTCAGATCTGTGAAGTTTATGCACATCCTCCACTTGCCATTGGGTTTTGCTACCAATACCATGTTCGCTAGCCACTCGGGGTAGTGCCCAACTCTTATGTACCCGGTGGCCAACAAGTTCTCTACTTCTTACTTAGCTGCCAGACTCCTTTCCCTTCCCATAGTCCGTTTGCGCTGTTTACAGGGCAAGCATTCGGGGAGGTGTACAGGTGATGAGTCATGACATCGGGGTCAATCCTCTCCATGTCCCCCATATTCCAAGAAAACACATTCGTATTACTGCAGAGGAAATGTACTAAGTCAGTCTCAATTTCAAGCCCCAGGGCAACACCAACCTTGGTGGCTTTCTCAAGATTACCCGACACTAACTCTACTGTCTTCAGGCTTTCGGCTGCCTTTCCACGGGTGTCGCTATCATATTTCAATGTCTTACTTGATTTGCCCTCCACCTGGGCTACCATGTCTATTTCTATTAGTTCACGTTCAGTGTTTGGTTGCGAGTCTCTTCGCTTCCTCTTGAGTGAAGCTAGAGCGTTAGAATAGTATTATCTGGTCAGTCGTTTGTCTCCTACGACTTCTCTTGTTTCGCAGGGAGTTGGGAACTTAACCTTTGAGTAGAAAGTAGAAATAGCAGCTCGAAAGAGGATCAAACTCGGCCTCCCTAGTATAAGATTATACTCGGAGGGGGCTTTGACCACTAAAAACCCGTCCTTGGTCACACGCTTAGGGAGCGTACCCAAAGATAAAGGCAGGGTCACCTCTCCCAATGCATCTACAGATTCACCAGTGAAGCCGATGAGTTGGGTTTTCACCGCTTGAACTTTGGCTCCACCACTAGACAACTGCGTGAAGGTGTTGAAGAAGATAAGATCTGCAGAGCTCCCACTATCAACGAGAACTTTGCATACCCATGAATCCGCGATGGTGACTGAGATCACTAAAGCTTCATTTTTAGAGGGGATTCGGCTTTCCAAATCTCGAGCTCCGAACTTAATGCTTTGTGCCTCAGACTCCATGTAACTGTTGTCCTTATTCGAGTCGAAGGCCACCGCAAAGGGCATATGACGAGTAATCTCATTTACCCTCTTTGTAAGGGGGAGATTCACTATTGGTGTCCCCCGAGGTGCCTGTTGATCGCCTGCACATACCACATTTGCCATGTTGCTACTATTACTCTGATCGCTGATATTACGTACTTGATCTCTAGTTTGCATGCTCAGTGGTTGGATCGAGGTTCCCACAGACGGAGCCAATCTGATGATGGTAAAATTCTTTAGACAGTGGATGTCACTTGATTGACCACGTGGAGCAATGGAACCGATCCAACGCACGACAAACTAGGTTAAAGGGTGGTTAAGTTATAGACTGCACTCGGTTGTGTCGAGTTGCCTACGTACCCAAGGTATATAGGATCAAGTCAGTTTGTAGTTCTTTTGTGGGAATACTCTCAATAGCCAGTGAGTTTTTTTTGTGGGAGTAGATAATGAGCCTCTCCCAACTCCTCCAAGGTATTTATAGGGAGCTGGTAGTGGGCTATGGGCCATGAGCCTAATTCAATTAATAACCCATCAGGCTTTATGATCATTAATATTATTGTCTCTTAGACTAATAATATAACACAATTACCTTTGGTGGGTGTTCATTTCTCTTTGGGCTTTATATAGCAGGTTATCCACGGATGTTAATCCGCGGAGGGCGACCCGACCCGGCTGGGGACACATGTAATTACCATAATGCCCTTAGATATATTTTGGTGAACATCATACACTAAAGTATATATAATCAAATTAACTGTATATTACAGATAATATTTTGTAGATGTGACATGAAATCTATAATATTTTGAAATACTAAACAAAATATTAAATTTAAGATCCGCACTGACCTATTAATATTTTAATGTGCCGTCCAACACATGAAGTAAATTCATATCTTCTTGATAGTGAAGAATGTTTAGTCTTCTTCTCATTAATGCTGAAGGAGGACAATGGTGCCCTAGCATTAAATGACTTTACCATAGGAAGAAAAATGTACTTAAAATTAGTTAGCATGCAAACAATGAAGGAAAGGTAATAGACATTGAAATTGAACACGGCATATTAACCAAGAACAATCACGGTGTAATTAATAATGTAAGGTGAAGGTGTATAACAACATATTGGGCTGTCCGAATTAGACAAATCAGTGAATATTCTTAAATATGATTCAGACTGAACATAGATAAAGGAAAGTCTGAGTAAAAGGTTGAGGCATACAGAACCAACCAAATCTTAACCATCTTTTGCACAAATTTCTATCAACAAGAGAAAATTACCCACAGATCCTTCAAGACCCCCTCACGTTATGATCAATATCGAAAATCTCCTAATTTCTTCAAAATTACATAAAATTCCTCACATGTTAATGTATTTTTACAATTACACCCCTATCTATTTTTAAAATTCTTACAATTTTGCGCTATAAATCTTACAAATAGACCCCTTGAGGGGTCTCGTTGTAATTTACCAAGTAAGAGGAGTTTTGGTAATTAGCACTAAAGTGAGGGGACATGCATAAAACTCACTATTATAAACTCTAGTTAGGTTGACAAACTATATATGTTGATCAGTTATAACATGACGACACAAGAGATTCGAACAACCACACAATGATTAATTACACTAATTCTCCTTGTTACTATGATTATTTATATGGATTTTCTCGTTTATTTTGAAATTAATAGAGTAAAAACGGGGTAAATTTAAAGTTAATATAAGACTAACCGCCTCCCCATCTCTCTCTTCGAAAACTCTAATCATATTTCTTCTCCACTAGGGATTGTTTAGTTTGGTGAATCAATCGCTTCCATCACTACTGATATCGCCACCATCGTCGGCGGGCTGGATTGGAGTACCCTCCTTCAAGCTGTGTATCCCAACTTCAAATCTGATAAGACAGATATGTATCTTTTTTGATAGATATGGATCTGACAAGATGAAGATAGGTGATACATTAGATTTTATATAGCTTTTTAGATGTGTAGTATTTTGTTTTCTCTCTCAAATGAGAGTTTCCTCTCTCTTAATAAGAGTGTCGTATTTTCCATAAGAGTTTTCTTGTGCTCATTGTTAGTTTTTAAGATTTGTTATCTTGAAAAAATTTGATATTAGATGCTTCAATTGTTATTATTACATCGTTAGAGACAGTCTAAAGTTGTATTGTTATTGACATTGTAAACTTTTCATTGAATGAAATAATATGACCATTATTCCATCCCGGGGGGGGGGGGGGGGTTGAGTTTTGGACTAAGATAAGTGGTAAATGAGATAGGTTGAAATTTCAAAAGTAATTTGTAATTAGTCATAGTAAGGGAACATGTCATTTTTGGTACCATGGGATAGGTCGATTTGCACTTTTGATAGTGCATTTTATACTGTTCTCACTTTAGGCACAAAAACTTATCATTTTCTCAATTTTCATACCACCGTTAGTCAACAAACATAATTGACACGTGCAAGGCACATGTCGATTAGTTTTTAGTTCGGGAAAAAATTAATTTGGGCGGATTTGAAGGGACAAAACGGCCGAAATAGGGGGAAGCTAAAAAATTAGGGGTTTTTTAAGATCAAATTTTGAGGATTTTGCTCATTTGCGCCCTTACTCTTCATTTTTTTTTTCCGCCAACACTATGGCTTCTTATTATTCTTCCTTGAGCAGAGCTAGCAACCAACGAAATAGTGAAATGCAATGCTATCGTGGGAATTATGTGAACTTCAAAAAATGACGAGAATCCGATCAGAAGGTTACACATATATGTTTATGGTGCTAGATGGTGTAAATTCTTCTCTTGTTACTTTCTAGTGCTTTATTATTGAAATTGAAGTTTAGGCATTTTGTAATAATAATAATAATAATCCAATTAGTTTTTTTTTTTTTTTTTTTTGTCAAAAGAAATTGTAGATGTATTACGCACAATACAAAAGTAACACATCCAAAGTGTCTTGGGGAGGATTCAAGGGAAACCCCATTAACGAAATAAAAGCCCTACGTACACGCTAACATACAAGCACTTGATTGCTAGCGGCCTAGCACGGCGAGTAAAGGAATAGAAAAAAGAACTAAATGAAACAAACAAAAACTGAATATCCCCAACTAAAGAACCAACACACGACAATTTTAAAGACAACGAACACAACTTTTGGATCAAAGGAACGCAGTCGTCTTTGAGGATGATATGTTCCCAGCCCATGTTTTTTAATCTAATTTGATTAGGGTTTAGGATTTGATCTTTATTCAAATTAAAGGCATTTCAATTAAGGGAATTGATATTGGAGCTCCAAAAATTACTATAGAAACTTCACTTTGTGAAAAAATGACTATAACACCCATTTACAAATAAAAATTTTAACAATCTATTAGATTTTTATCCGTCATATATCATTTTTCCACCATGTACCTTTCTTTTATGAATTAATATAATATTTTCTCTTTGTTCGATTTATGAACTGCATCTAAACCACCAAGAAAAATATTTTGTACCTTTTTTGTGTATTCAAATATGAAGTACTCATATACTTTGACTATCAGCATGCATTAATCAATGTTATTTTTTCATTAAATAGAAGCAAAGTTTTCTTGAGCATTTTTTTCATGTGTAATTGTTGTTGATGTATTCTATTGAAGAAAAAAAGATTGCAATATGATTTTAAGGTGCTAATATGAAGTCAAAATGAAGTAAATTCAAGTTGAATTTTGTTTTTCGTTGGTTTATATTATGATAGTGTTTTTTTTTTTTCGGCTTTAACATACTATATACTTTGTTTTCTGGATGATGTTTATGGACTAACTTTGATATAGAGTAGTAAAGAAAACATCTACAACTTGATAATATTTTGCTCTTATTTAAATTTTGAAAATTATAATTAATGAGTTTTAAGGGTTAGGGGCATTCTTGTCATGTTTTAGTTTAAAAATTAAAGATGAAGTTCCTATCATAATTAGAGTGCCAATATCATTACCCTTCAATTAATAAACTCTATTTTTATTAGGTTTTAGTGAATTAATTACGGATTTTTGCATAAACAAATTGAAGAGTGGGGGCTTAAATGAACAAAATCCCCAAAAGTTCACCTTAGAAAGTTTTAATTTTAATGCCCCCCCCCCCCTTTTTTTTCATTTTAGCCCAAGGATGTTTTTTCCCGAACCCCAAAATTATTGGCCCTATGCTCTGCATATGCCAATTTTCATTAGTTGATTAACGACGAAATGAAGACTGAAAAAAAATATGTTTTTGTACCTAAAGTGAAAACGAGACAAAGCACGACATTGAATGTGAAATTGGCCTATCATGTGGTACCTTGAACTATATCCCTCGTGCCAAATACCTCCTAAATTATATAATAATACACTTACCTCTTCTATAATATGAAAATTATCTTAATTACCATTAACCATTTTTTTCTTTTTTCGTGGCTCCACCATTTTTTATCATGAATTTTTTTTCTTGCTTATATTAGTTAAATTTTTTCTAATACATCAACATTAATTACTTACAATCATAATTGGCATTATTTTTAGCACCAACATTAAATTAATTTTGTGACAATATATATATATATAGTAGTTGACAACATTCAACCAATGTGCTATAAACAAAATTAAATTAATCCAAATAAATTTTTAATATCTTTTATATTTATTTTGGTAAAGTGTATATTTATATATATAAATATACACACACATTATATATATTACCATTAAAATCATAATTGATGTATTCTAATTTAGGGGGTAAAAATAAGTATATTCTAGATTAATTTCAATATATAAATATATATATATATATATTGTTAACATATAATACGTAAGAATTAAATTAATCAAAAAATATATATTTTAGTACATAAATTTATATATGTTGTCAAAATAAGCATAGATATTAAAAATTTGTTGAGATTAATTTAATATTGCGGCAATGTATTAGTTGAAGTCGGTCAAATATTAATATAATGTTTATCAAAATATTAATAATTATTATTGTAATCAATTCATTTTGATTTATTGAGTAAATTTTAACTAATGTATATAATGGAAAAATTGTTGAGAAATGAAAAATAATTGTTAAGGGGAATTAAGATAATTTCATGCCATGAAAGAGGATAAATGTATAATTAATTATATAGTTCGGGAGGGTTTTTGGTACGAGAGGGATATGCTATATTTGGATACGTTTCAAAACTAAATTTGGTCTAAAATTTTGGCCCAATTGTGTTTAGTTAACACAATTTTGGTCCAAAAATATGTTATTTTTTTTGTCAAATAAAAAAAAATACAATAATTATTTATTTAAAATCTACAACACAAGTATTGTCCCCTACTTTTGCCTATCCCCTCTCTTAACTTTTAATCATGAACTAATTATTAACAGACAAAAATTTTTCATGAGTTGACTGTTACAGTAATTTTTGTTCCCCCAAAAAATAAAATCAAATACTATCTCACAAAAAAAAATTAAAAAACTAACTCCCAAAATAAAAATAAACACAATCTCGTCAAATATACACATGTTCTCCGAAATTTCTTTACAAAATATTATCCAAAACATAACCTTAGCCATAATTATGAGAAAGTGGATTTTCCCATAAATATATAATAATAGAAGGAAGGAATGGATCCACAGGTGTGTGCACACTGCACAATAACAACAGCATAAAATAAAAACACATTCTTTGTGCCATTTTCGATTTCCGAGCACGCCACACTTTCTCTCTCTCTCTGAATTCTCACCCACCACCCCAAACTGCAGACTTTTTCTTCTTCTTTCTTCTTCTTCTTTATTGAATTGAAATCCCATTATATCACAATTGTTGACTATGCCTACAACAGTTTCAGTTTCAGTCCCTGCTGCTTCTGCTTCTCTTCTTTTATTAAACTCTTCAGCTGTGGAAGTGCCTTGAACATATCCCTCTTTTCTTCCTATTCTTATTTCATTTTTGGATATATATATATATATATATATATTATATATATATATTCCCCTTTTTATTTGGAATTCTACTCCCAATAACATATAATAATTAAAAGCCCAGATTGGGCATTAGGTGGAGCTCAGCTCTACCTTCCTTCATCCGGGTTTTGTAATCAGTTGTAGATATAGATAGATAAAGCCATACAGGGCGACTTAGCATTTCGTTGAGCTATTTTGACTGTTACCTTATTATTTTTATAAGGTTAGTGGTACAAGTGTGTGTTTTATCCTTCTCAAATATTGTTGAACAATAAATCAAAACAAGAACAATTAGCCTCTGCTTCAGAGAATCTTTGTAAGAAGCACTTCTTTGTATTTGAAGATTTGCATTATCAGAGAGAGGTATTTTCTATTGCTTTTTATATTTAAAGGGGTTTCAGAATATTTGAAGGATTGAGGACAATGGCTATGGTGGCACATCAGCAGCACAGAGAGTGTAGCAATGGGGGGAGCATAAATAAGCATCTTGATAATGGCAAATATGTTCGGTACACGGCGGAGCAGGTGGAGGCCTTGGAGAGGGTCTATGTCGAATGCCCCAAGCCGAGCTCTCTGCGCCGTCAGCAGCTGATTAGAGAATGCCCCATTCTTTCCAACATTGAGCCCAAACAGATCAAAGTCTGGTTCCAAAACCGCAGGTAAAAGGATCAAATCTCATAATAATTCTTGGAATGTTTGTGTGATTTTGGTTTTCTATTGTTAAGTTTGTGATAAATGATTTGATCTATATGCATCTTGTCAAGCATTTCTAGTTTAATGATCCGTAAGCGAACTTCAAGGAAAATTGCAATATTTTAGTCTCATTTGTGTTCAAAGTTGCAAAAATAGTTCATATGATGTATCTTTTTGCATTTTTGGCACCATCCATCAAAAAATGGACGGAATTTGGTGCGTGCATTTAGGACCGATTACGTGCATGACTAATTTTACAAGTTTGTAACAGGACTAATATTGCAAAAGGACCTATCCTGAGGGACTAATGCTGCAATTTTCTCCAAATTTAATGAATTTGATAGGTTATAATATTGAGTAGGGTGTTTTTAATAATCTTGGGGCCTCTCATTGAAGGTGGATTTGAATTAGATTATTAATGCATTATAGGACTTGTTTCTTTTGTTGGAGTTGAAAATTAGGTGTTTGTTAATGAATGTAGGTGTCGAGATAAGCAGCGTAATGAATCCAGTAGACTTCAGAGTGTGAACAGAAAATTATCTGCGATGAACAAGCTGCTGATGGAGGAAAATGATCGCCTCCAGAAGCAGGTGTCACAGCTCGTCTGTGAGAATGGGTACATGCGCCAACAACTGCAAAGTGTATGTAATTTACTTCACTTGCTTAGTTGCTCTTGCTAACTTTTCAGTTATATATCTGCTTATACATCACCGTTGTTTGACATATTACAAATATGGCATATTTTTCGGGCCGTAGCTAATAGGTCTTTAGAGTCTTTTAAAAGTGCTGACTATGGATTATTCGGGCACTTAAAGAACAAACATATGTGATATTTATTGATTTTTAGTGCTGTATTTATTTTTGTGCTTAACTTCTTAGCTCCATATCTATGAACATATGCATGCTGGTCAAATAATAACTGCTCATATTTTTAGCACCCCGTAATTAAATTACACATTTTAAGCTAATCTATCGTTTTAGTCCTCAAAATGTTTTTCTTATCTCATTTGTGCTTTCCAAGTCTAATCATCTTTTGAAAATTTCTGCAGGCATCTGCTCCGATCGCTGATGCAAGTTGTGAGTCAGCAGTCACAACACCTCAGCATTCTCTGAGAGATGCTAACAATGCTGCTGGGTACTTCACCCTATCCTTCTTCCCTTTTTCCTTGGATTATTGCATATTTTTAAGTGTCAAAAGATACTCAACCTTTTTGTTCTTTTTTTTTTTTTATTTGTGTGTGGTTTTGGCAGACTCCTATCAATCGCAGAGGAGACTTTGGCAGAGTTCCTTTCAAAGGCTACAGGAACTGCTGTTGATTGGGTACAGATGCCTGGGATGAAGGTTCGAACCTCAAGTCATCTAAAATGCAATTCAGCTATTTTTTTAGGATAAATTACAGTCAGTAGACCCTAATTATGAAAAACACTCCAAGGTTTGAGAAATTATCACAACTTCCCCTGTCAGTAAAAAAACATATTATGATATCACCCCCTGTTTTTTCGAGTTGCCAGGTCTGTAATTTGCAAAAGTTCAGGGTATCGTAGCAATTACCCAATAAATGAGGGATGTGCGTGTAGTTATTCCTTCTTTTTTTTTTTTTTTTTTTAAATCTTTTTAGTTTCAATTATACAGTCCGTTCGATTGTAAAAATGGAAATTTTAAAATTTTTGTTGCCAGCCTGGTCCGGATTCGGTTGGGATATTTTCCATTTCCCAAAGTTGTAGTGGAGTGGCAGCTCGAGCCTGCGGGCTTGTAAATTTAGAACCCACAAAGGTAAGCTGAGCAGTTAGTTCCAATACTAGTTACATGAATTTGGTATTTATTTTTATAAAGTGGAAAATTAGCTTCTTTTTTTCTTAAATGTTTTCCAATTTTAAAGATTGCAGAGATCCTTAAAGACCGTCCATCTTGGTTCCGGGAATGTCGGAGCCTTGAGGTCTTCACTATGTTTCCTGCTGGAAATGGAGGAACCATTGAACTGTTATATACACAGGTTGATGATGTGATACTTGTCATTCTTCTTATTATTATTGTCCTTAGAGAAAGGAGTAAATCTATAATTGCTTTCAGACATATGCACCAACTACTTTGGCTCCTGCTCGTGATTTTTGGACTCTGAGATACACCACCACCTTGGAGAATGGCAGTCTCGTGGTATGCGTATGTTTATATATAAATCTATACTATTTTATATTAAGTCGGAGTCCATTAGAGTAACTACCTTGTTTATTTTAAATGTAAAGATCAAGTTAGCCCCATTTTGAATGGAAATAGATAATAACCAGCCATTTTTATCTCTCATCTAGTATCTCTCCAACGCCTTTTTATCTTTCTGCCCTTTATTTATTTTTCTTATTTATCATGTTTTTCATCTTATTTTGAACAATTCTTTTCTTTAACTTCTCATATGTCTAAATAAATATGATGAAATATCTAAAATATATTATCAT
Organism: Buddleja alternifolia; assembly: GCA_019426215.1. Classification (NCBI taxonomy): domain Eukaryota; kingdom Viridiplantae; phylum Streptophyta; class Magnoliopsida; order Lamiales; family Scrophulariaceae; genus Buddleja; species Buddleja alternifolia. The sequence goes on along the minus strand of CM033402.1, from coordinate 13,262,941 downwards.
ATACAACAAATTTAAGAATTCTATATTATAATTCAATATCTTACGTACTTAAGCACACACATCTAGTGTGCCACCATTACTAGTCTTCAGTAATGATTTTGTTTGCTATTGTACTCTTTACTTGCTATTAAAATATCTAAATTCCATCAGAATGGGATACTTTATATTGAATTCATTAGGTGTTTAAATTTGTTTCGTATTTTTCTACTTTGATCCATGAAGGTATGTGAGAGGTCGCTTTCTGGTACTGGGGCTGGCCCAAATGCAGCTGCAGCATCACAATTTGTTAGAGCCGAAATGCTACCGTCCGGATATTTGATTCGGCCATGTGAGGGTGGAGGATCAATCATTCACATTGTAGATCATCTTAACTTAGAGGTATTATTGTTGCTCAATAATCTCCATAACTTGATTTATATGGCTATAGTTTGCTTAATAATTACTGCATTATTCCAGGCATGGAGCGTGCCAGAGGTGCTTCGGCCACTTTATGAATCTTCAAAAGGTGTTGCGCAGAAAATTACAATTGCGGTGGGTACACACATATGAACTTTCATGCTAGTTATGTCTGATTTCGGCTCTAGAGATCTGGTTGCTCAAGGATATCACTTAACCTTCTTTGTCTAATAAATACTCCCTATATTTTTTTACTTCTATTTCCTTTTTGTAACACCCAAAAATAAAGCTCCATTTCCTAAAATTGAATTCCCAACCCCCCCCCCCCCACCCCGAAAATCCTCTCCGGTTGATTAAAGTAACAATGTGACGCGTCTAATTCTGAAATCACTACTTTAAATGGCAAAAGGGTAAAGATGACCAGAGCTTTCAGTCATTCAATTCTTATTTAAAACCACGTGCCTCTGCCTAGTCAAACTAGGACAATAATTTTGGGGCAGGAGTAAGTTTCATCTTGATTCCGTGTCTAATATTGAGCAATTGAGTGGACTTCGGAATTTAAACTTAGCATTGAGGAAGTGTTTGGTTTTATCTTTGTATTATTTTCCGTGGCCCCAGTTGCATAGTATCTGGTTTGTGTTTTGTTCCTTCCATACCATTGACAACGCTAATTAATGCTTTCCCCCACATCGAATGTTACTTCTTTAGGCACTAAGATATATCCGGCAGATAGCTCAGGAGACAAGTGGGGAAGTAGTGTATGGTCTTGGCAGGCAACCAGCTGTCTTGCGCACTTTCGGCCAGAGGTTAAGCAGGTAATATCCGCTTGTATATTTCTCGCACAATTCCACTGCATATTAGATATAATTTGTAATTTTTAGCCTCGTCGTGTGGCATAGAACATTGTAAGAGGTATGCGGGAATTGGGCTCATAAGATCCGGCCCGCTTGGGTACTACCCTAGTGGAGTTATGTACCGGTAGGTTACACACCGTGATGTCATCATTTTTATTTTATGACGTCATCATGTTCTCATTCAATGGCTCACAATTCCACTTGGTAATACAGTAGGGAATAAGTGAGATTTCCGGCGGGGATCGTTGCTAATTTATTTTTTCTTCCCTCCAGAGGTTTTAATGATGCTATTAATGGGTTCAACGATGATGGCTGGTCATTATTGAACTGTGATAATGCTGAAGACGTAGTAATAGCCATCAGTTCAGCCAAGAACCTCACTACTTCAAATGCTCTCTCTTTGCTTGGAGGCATACTCTGTGTGAAAGCGTCTATGCTACTTCAGGTGCTCTTGATATATCATCTAATGAAATAGTTGTGCTTCATTTATCTCATCATGTGCTAAGATATTTCTTTCTCCCTCGTATGATTATTTGCTTCTGAATATTTACTTAATTTAACTAAATTCTCCTTTCGTCTCGGCGATACTCTTGGCCCGTAGGAAGACGGAAGACCACAGAATAAGTAACGTCTGATGAACAATTTGTTACCGTTTTTCCTTTACAAATTGATCCTTTTCGAGCATTATTTGCATGTGCTGTTGATTCTTCGGCAAGACATCTATCATGAAGGTCTGAATGGCGAAGAGATGATAATTAGCTCCCGAAACTGACTATCTTGAGGAATTAATTGGAGTTGGATGTTTAATTGACTTTAAATATAAAGAATATGTTGACTTTCATTTGGATTTCTTCCACCTACGACTTTGTTGATTGAAATGCTCCACCACTATTGGTATATGAACAATTGTCTCTAGGCCAATCGGAGATTGTTAGAAAGTGTCCCACATCCTACTAACTTGGTCGTTCTTGTACTATTATTTATTCAACATAAATAAAATAGGCATTTTTTTATCTGTATTTTACAATTATTTTATCTTAGATGGACCCCTAAGATCATACTTCATCACATCAAGATGACTGTGTTCAGAACTTGTTGGATTAACGTATGCCCTCTTTTTTATGGACTTTCTTCCCAGAACGTCCCTCCTGCAGTGCTGGTTCGATTTTTAAGGGAGCACCGATCCGAGTGGGCGGACTTTAATGTTGATGCCTATGCTGCTGCATCTTTGAAAGCAAGCACATATGCATATCCAGGAATGAGGCCTACAAGATTCACTGGAAGTCAAATAATCATGCCACTAGGTCACACAATCGAACACGAAGAGGTATATACATGCATTTCTATGTTATTTTTGTATAATGTTTTAACTCCAAAGGATGCAACACTTTTGGCTTGGAATGAATTTTTTTTTTTGCAATTTTCTCACACAAAAAATAGACAAATGCATAAACTCAAACTGGGGTAGTAACATGATTATATGTTTAATTGTAACATAATTATTTCACCAGAACGGTCAATTAATTTTCCAAGTCTGTTGTTATTCGGTACTATTTCGAGTTAGTACAATTTTCCTTTAAATCTCAGTAAGAAGTTAAATGTTATTCATCATATTGAACGTTATGGACGTTCCTAACCTCATAACCTCTTAATGAATGTTCTTTGTACTCCAGATGCTTGAAGTTATTCGGTTGGAAGGGCATTCGCTCAGTCATGAAGATGCTTATGCATCGAGAGACATTCATATTCTGCAGGTGCGACATGAATGGTCTTTTCCAATACACGTGAAAAATATAATACAGTATGCGATTTGCGAACTGATCTTTTTTCTACAGATGTGCAGTGGAGTTGATGAAAATGCAGCAGGAGCATGCTCTGAACTAATTTTTGCGCCAATTGATGAGATGTTTCCAGATGATGCACCACTTGTGCCTTCTGGTTTCCGCATAATTCCACTTGATTCAAAATCAGTTGAGTTAAATTCATTCTCCACAATTTTTCTTTTTTCTTTTCTAAGTTTGTATTTTGTAATTTTGTAGTAATCTGTCTGATTGCCAGAGCCTTGAACATACAATTTTGAGTCCGTCTCGCTGCCCCTTTACTTAATATTTTGGCTCAGGGTTGATTGCTTCGTAGTTTTCAACCTATGAGGACATGAAAAGCTGTACGCTGTGAAAAGAATGAAAATGCTGGGATTTGCAAATAGCTTTTACATTGAATTATGTCTAGTCCAAGACCTTCTTTCTTTAAGCCTCTCAACAATCTAGAAAAAAATAATGTTTTTCATCATCTTAAATTCGTGCATGACCGTAATACGGCGGAGTAAAATTGTACAGAAATGTTTCATTGCACCCGTGGAAACTAAAAGTTAGGTATTGGTCAATAAGCTTTATGCATGCAACTAATTATCTATCTGACAGGGCGATCCAAGGGACGTATTGACTTCACATAGAACACTAGATTTGACATCAAGTCTCGAAGTGGGCCCGGCAACTAGCAACACTACACAAAATGCAGCATCTTCTAACAGTGCAAGATCAGTATTGACTATTGCTTTCCAATTCCCATTTGAGAGCAATTTACAGGACAATGTTGCCACAATGGCCTGCCAGTATGTTCGTAGTGTGATTTCCTCGGTGCAGAGGGTTGCCATGGCCATATCTCCATCGGGTTTAAGCCCAACGATGGGGCCAAAGCTATCTCCGGGTTCTCCAGAAGCTTTAACACTTGCACATTGGATCTGCCAAAGCTATAGGTACTATAAAACTTATATCCACTCCAACTGCACGCACACATGTACATGGACCCCAAGCTATGTTTAAATGGGTCATTTTTTTAGAAACTCCCAGGACTATTGAGTTCCAAGGCAATCACAACCATCTATGTAATGGAATCCATGTGGGGTCCATCATGCACAAATGATTGTGATTATACGGATATTTGGATTTCTGAAACCTGGATTTTAATGAGGCAAACACTAAGGAAAATACTTTTAATTCCAAATTAATGTAATTTTGTGATTTATTTTTCATATATATTTCATTTGTCTTTTCTGGATTAAAAGTCTTGTCCAAACATAGCACAAAAGAAAGGAAAGGGAACACACACGCGGGTGATTTAAGTCTTCAGATGTTTTCTTTTTCTTTTTTCTTGCAGCTACCATGTGGGAACCGAGTTACTAAAAGCCGACTCAATGAGTAGTGAATCAGTATTAAAAACACTTTGGCATCACCACGATGCAATTATATGCTGCTCCCTGAAGGTATTCATGGCTTTGAATTGTTTGTTTCTTATTTCTTTTCTCGTTTTACTTGTATTGGCTCCTAACAATGCCTGCATAATGGTGCAATACGCGGTATGCTTGTCTGATATATTGGTTGCAGGTGATCAGAATTTTTCTCTAATTCATAGTAGTCTTCATTAAACAGTTATTTATTGTTTCCTTTTAGCTTAGCAGGCTCTGCCAGTTTTTATATTTGCAAATCAGGCCGGGCTAGACATGCTGGAAACAACTCTAGTTGCTCTACAAGATATCACGTTAGATAAGATATTCGATGATTCTGGGCGCAAGGCGTTGTTTTCAGAATTTGCTAAGATCATGCAAGAGGTAGTCTAAATGCTTTAATGAATTTTCACCTCTATATTGACGTTTGGATGGAGCAGATTAGACTATGATGGAAGGATTAGGAATTAAGGATTTCAATGAAAATAAATCAAAATAATCACTAAAAGATTTGAAATCCATAGTACTTGAAAGTTATTAGCAATAGAATTTGTTATTATGATGAGATCCCTACATTTGCAGGGAATTGCATACTTGCCTGGTGGTATCTGCATGTCGACAATGGGACGTCATATCTCATACGAACAAGCCATTGTGTGGAAAGTCTTTGCAGAAGAGAACGCCGTCCACTGCCTAGCTTTCTCTTTTGTGAATTGGTCTTTTGTGTAGAATGTTCAAATTAATCCATTGAGTTTCCCTCTTTGACAAAGTGGTATACATGGATAGCAAGACGAGGAGTTGGCGAAGACGAGAGAGAATATAAGGACTCGAGAAGTTTTGTAATGTTTTAGGACTTTCTCGGTTTTGCATCCATTTTTGTTGATTTAATCAAAATGTGTCGCTTGTGTTTTAGAATTTTGATTCTCCAATGTAAATTCTTCCGTTGCTGTAGCTTTTTTGAGCTATTGAAGAAATACTTCACTTGAAAGGTTGCAAATTAAGGAAATTCTGTCGAACTTGGTGATGTGCGTGGGAAGCACACCAAAGATAACATGCGATATAATATATGACAATATAGTATAAAACATGAAATAATAGTAAAAATGAATACAAGTTGTACGTGATTCGGTAGAAATAAGACGTACGTCCATGGGGTAAAAGTAGTTTGATCTCTTCATTGATGGTTGGAGTTAATATATGTACAAGTTTGTGATGATTAGGTAAAAAAGGTAAGTTAACTATACTAAAGATACATTTAAAAGTAGAATTAATCATGATTCTTCCTTCTTGAGCAATATCTAATATGGTATGCATAATGGTTCTGTTGGCATGATTTTCGTAGGTCTATATATGGAAAGTATCTCTCTTAATTAGACATTCTTGTCTAATCTTGCTTCCAAAGTTGCTTGTTTAGCTTGCTCCATCTGTGTAGATTCGCGTCCGGGTCTGGCGAATCTCTGGCTAAATGGATTTGAATAGAATGTCTTCTAAAAGGATTCGAGTACATGAAGCCATTGGACTTGGGCCCATAACGTATTGGATTGACTAGCTTGGCTTAAAGACCAATTTCAACCTACATCACTTGGTATGATCGAACCAAAGTGTAATCTGCAAGATGAGTTACAAAACACTTTATAAATGTAATTCACTTTGAATTTACATTTGGATTTTTGAATCAGAAATTTCCAGTAAGGAAAATTATTTGCATGTTACGAGCTTAAGGGTTCTCAAACCAAATACCGATGAATCAACAGTTCTTCTTTCTCTATTTCGGCATGTAATGTATACTTAAGATTGATTTATCCATTTATCTGCAATTTACTAAAGTAAATTACAAGCTATGGTTTCCTGCCCTGAAAGTGATATCAATCACATGGGGTAAGAAGAGTTCACTTCATATTACCTGTGATTTCATCAATACTTTCATTTCAATTCGAAATCACAAAGTACTCTTACACACATGGCTGGACCTATTTCTGAGTTTAAATATCAATAATCACAAGGAGTATCACAACTACTACAAGACCTCTCTCCATTTCAGTACTAGTAGAGTTGTTCTTTCATCGTGATGCCAATGACCAGAAATTTAAGAAAAAAGAGGGAAACGCGGCGAACGAGCTGAGGAAGGCCATAGCTGTAGCAGTTTCAAACTCTCTGCAATGATTCTGGCCACAGGCTCCAAGATCGTTCCCAAGTAGAACAGTTATGCCTGCAGATGCACAGGCTGCAGCAAATGTTAGGGTAGAAGTTACCTGCATCAGCCAACAAGGGTTGAGTTTAATAAACAAGAACGGTGATTTTTATTCCCATAATCAAATAAAGGAAAGCATTTCTCTACATGTAATAGTGAACTCTATGCAGAGACAGTATTTTTAACAGTCTCGTTTTACACGTCCTTGAGAGTTACATTTTAGATATAGGGCGCACGCTTTCAGTTTGTGAATGTTAAACATCAAGAGAATGTTGTAAGCGTATTAATACAATTGGTTACCAAGCCAAATATCTATCCACATATGCAACTGGGGATTACAAATGAGGAGGAAAATATGACAAAGTCGGAATAAAATAATATAAAATAAAAAATTAGTCAGGAGCACAACAGTTTGACCAAGCGACATTATTCAATGAATTAAGACAAGTATGGCTAACATCAGAGATATAACAGAAGGTGAAAAAACTAAACAAATTATCAAAGAGGAAAAGGAGCAATAGAAAGAGTAACGCTGTCACTTGGAATGCTATAATGCCACAACACTACCTGAACACCATGAAATCCATGTCATTAAGGTCCAAGGATCCCGTGTTAACTTCTTCGATGTTTATATAGCTAAAGAGATACTACAGTATGGCTCATTTGAATTAACATCAACATGTTTCAGTACCAATCATTCAGTACTTTTCCAGAGGCAAGGGGGTGTGCCATGGATTTAAAAATTAAAAGGAAAGCACCCCTGTTATTTATGTGGACTCTCGGTGTAAATCTATTTTTTTTTTTTTTTTCCATTCATTGATTTTAGTTTACAATTAAGGCCTATCTTTTGCATACTGGACAGATTACTTTAAGTCCTCTAGTTATTGTTTCAAATCATTTCTAATCCTTTTAATAGGATGATTGTAGATTGTCATGACTCCAACTCAGCAAAGGCTCTGTACTTCTTTGAGTTGAACTGCACGGATCCTCTTCTTCCACTACGACTAACGGAGGCAAGTCTATCTCTAATCCTATTAAATAACCTCATTCTATATGATTTCAGATTGCGCTGCCGTGTACATTTATCATTAACACTGTTCTATCCAGTTTCTTAACTGGCACATCTACAACCTCTACATAATATCCCCAAGCACCACAAAGACACTCCTGGATATTTTCATGCATAGATGCCACCTTGACTACCTAGCAGATGTGCTCATTTTTACTCTAATCCTATCATTTTCCAATGTATCCACTTTTTTCTTGTATTTATTCTGAATAGGTCAGATTTGACTCCACGCAACACCAGCAGCCCTACAGTAGTCTTATAGAATTAGAGCTACGACATTTGAGTTTTGGTCATTACTGACCTCAAATAGTAAAATGCACTAGGTTTTTGTTTTTATTGGATGGCCTGGGTTTAGGGTTAATGTCATTCCTCTTAATTTCATTTCTTACATCTATTCATTTGTTTTAAAAGGAAACTGAATGTCAAAGAAAAAAATGCTAAGTAATCCTTTTATCACAATCTAATAATAATGTTATTGTTATCCTAAAAAGTAAGAATTTTATATTGAATGTATAATTAAATTTCATGGCCAGTTCCAAAATTAGCTGAATTCGTTTTCCCATCTCATTTTTCAATTATTCAACCATTTCATCTTTAACCTGTTTGCAGTGCAATTCAAGCACAATTGCGCTTACCTTAATCTCAACCAAGACCAAGATGGTTTAGATAAAGTTATCAGAAGGTCACTGTAGTTTCCCATCTATCTCTACAAAAAAAACATGAATGGTAGTCCAGAATACAAGTTCGATAGAATCTTGAAGAAAATTCTTGCTAAAATAAATCAAGTAAAGTGATTATAACTTGGAATCTTTTGTCCACCTCTAGTTAAATCTTATGTGCTATCTAAGCTTTAATTAAACATGGGTTTCATCTCACAAAGTTCTTAGATAAGATTGACCTAAACCTTAAGCTCTTAGATTTGGCCACTATAATCCTTATTTTAAATCTCAATATGTTCGTGCAAGAATGAAAAAAAAAATTTGAGAAGGGCCAAGCAAAAACATCGGGATTAAGAAAACTTTATCAGTCTTATTGTATAGATAAAAACAAGGTGCAATAACTATTGTGACACCATAAAAGAAGAAAATGCAAAACTACTGTGTGGTCCTTCATCCTTGAAAGAAAAGAAATGAGAATATATTGAGCAGAAAAAGGAAAATGAGAAAGAAAAGAAAACTCATAAAGTATTTTAGCATACCAAGCTGCCAATATGTGAAGTTTCCCATATTTATGCATCTAATAAAACAATAGTCTGCAAAATTGAAAGGGAAGGGGGCACGGTCCCTGCCAGTTCAGAACTAGATCCACCATTAATGCATATTACGACAGTTGGCCTCCACCCTCTCAAATTGTTTCTCGTTAAACTCTTGGGGGTCAATGAAACAGAAAGGATTTTGACCACTTACAAGAAGACAAACTTTAGCATTGGCAAGATAACACTATGACTAAATGCACATAAATGAATGTTCACAATTGCCAATTTTGAACGTCATTCAGAAGAAGCATCTAACATTATAGCATGGTGAGAATGACAATTAGATGAATATATGTGATCACTTCATCAGTTCATCTTGGTAACAAACTTACCCCATCACCAACAGCAAATAAACTAACGACACGAGGATTCTGCAAACGACGTCCTACAAGAAGTGCATAAGCATCAACAATTGCTAACACAAGGCTCCACAGGCTCTGCAAACCAGCAGCAGCAACGAGGTAGCTGAAAGAGGGAAAGGGGGTGCGGGGAGTGAGTGCCAGGATGAATAAGACCAACCAAAACAATGTACTTTATTATCAATGAAGGGACATGGTCCTCAGCAAAGGAAAAGCCTCTTCACGCCTGTGAAAGATAAGGAGAATGTGGAGACCACACTTTCCAATTGAAACTCTCTAATTGGTCCTGTTGTATAGTTCAATTTTGTTGCTAGATGCAAGATGTCAATTACTAGGTATAATCGAGAAAGCACACATCTTGCAGATAAATCCAAAGATTAGCATCCAACCAGTTCAGACCTTTTCGACAACATAGAAATAAATGACAGTAAATGTCTCGAAGATAAATGACAACACAATGTCGCTTTATCAATTGAGATGTCTTTGATTGCGATCAGACTTGTAACTTTAGTTCGGCCTGCGGAACTATATATTTCCCTGAGAATCACCGCTCACTGATACTGGAGTTGAAATTTTCACATAGCACACTAGGCCTTTCCGCAAGAACTAGTTCCTACAACTAGGAGTGGAGATCCCAAATCTTTATTCTCCTCAATTATATCTGATCATATGTAGCTATATCCAATCTCAACTGGTTCATAACATGCCTCCTTTGCAAATTGAGATTGGATATCATAGTTCATATCATGAAGAAGCACGACATCTAATCACTTCAAATGTGACTACCAAAAACAAACCTTTCCCTAATCCAACAACTTCACAGCCCACAAAGTGCAAAAACTTTTAAAAACAATGCATTACATAATCTATTTATTGTGTCACAACAGTAACATTTGTTCATTGTAATTAATGGAAATGTAGGTCATATCATATCTACAAAAGTGAAGACTCAACAAATTGCTACATAAAATACATTCTGAAGAAAACGGAGAATTACGAAGTCCTCCTGAAATCCTTTTAAGATAGTCTTCACACTACAAGTTAATTCATTCTCAGCATTTTCTTTTTCTTTTTCCTTTTAAAAACAAAAAAGATAGAGACTACTAAAAAATACAGAAGCTTCAAGCTTGAGTCTAGTGAATTTCAGCAATATCTTCTGTTCTAAACAAATTTTTCCGCTTGTATACACTCAAATAAGCTAGATTGCCATCTAAATCGGAATCATTAGTCCAGAGTCCCCACACATACAACAGAAAGCAATTAAACAACAAAATTGCATCAAAACCTAACTGAACTCAACATTTAATCAAGAAACGACATATCAAAAAATCATTGATTTACCAAAAGGCGGTGACAGAGGGGAAGTCACTGGTGGTTGCCATGACGGAGAGTGCTACAACCGCGAAACAAAACTGAGACACGCGCAGCACCAGGCCGCTGACTGTACCTGGCATGCCTTGAATATCCTTCATCCTCACGCGCGGCAGCGGCACGTTCGCCGCACCTTCGGTTTGCAGCGGCGGAGCCTCCACAGGGTGCACCGCACCCTGGCTCACATTCATCTCTCTCTCTCGAGAGAGAGTAATCGCCGACGCTATAGATTCGCCAACTTCAGATGAATAGATACAGTGATATACGGTTGTGTATGAGAGATTTTGCGTTCGGAGAGACGTTTTCGTTCCGATCTGCAGCGGCGATGAGTTATCTCCGGAAATCGGAGAATCGCCGTTTGTTTGTTTCAGACCGGTGAAGCATTTTCAAGTCTTAAGAAAGCTACTGCAATTGAGTTGGGTCCACCTACACCCCGTAAACTTTTGTGTACAAGTATGTATATGTTCAACCCATTTTATAAGTCAACACGTTTGATTTGTATTCACCAATTTTTCATTTTTTTTTTCAAAAAAAATTATTTAAATTTTAGTATTTTACTTAATATAATATCAATATTACGGTGCGAATAAAATAAAAGGCATACCCATTTTGCAATAGAAAAAATAGCGTGTAATAAGGTGTTTGAGTTTCATATAATGTACCAAAATCATAGAAGCTTGTTAAATTAAATACCTTGAAACATATGTATTTTGTCCGCTTTTAAAAAATATATTTTTTAATTATTGAAATTATTTGGGACAGTTTATTTTACCATCCCATTCTTATTTTACTTTGAAAGAATGGAATGTCTCTATCATTGTTGTGTAGTTTAGATCTTAACTTAAATTTACACTTATTCCTCAATCATTGTTAAAATAATGTAGGAAGAACAATGCACTGTTTACAATTTGGAGGTGGCAAATAGGGTGTCAATTCAGCCCTACTAGTGTTGGTTAGGTTGTGTTGAGCCCTACATACTTCTCTTGAATCTAATTGGGGTGACTTTTATTGAGTTTTACTTATCCAACTTGATTTTAGATTCAAAGCAAGTTGATTTTAAATAGGGTCCAATTTGGTTCAAGATTTGTCCATCCAATTCTAATGGAAGTTTATAGTTAATTTTAGACATAGCCAATAATGAATTTACATTTATATTCATTAATTATAGTTTATTATTTACAATCATATCATAAAAATATAAACAATCTTTAGAAAAGAAAAAAACAAAGAAATCTTAAACTTATGTAACTTGTAATGATTTATGTTTTAAACATCCCATTTTGCCTATTTTTTTCCTTTTTGAATTAGGGGAGGAGGTAATTCCCTAAGAACGTCTTCTGTAAGGAGGTTGGGATATGTGGGGATAGGATGGATTACAAGTGATAACACTGTTCATGATAAATTTTAATTCATCAATCATGCGTTTGTTAGACCAGATTGAGTTGATGGGTTTATCTACTATCAAACTATCACCCGTTGTATACGCCTGATAAGTGACTGGATAAGTTAAAATTACAATTTTACCCATGAACAAATAAAGGTGGACTTTTGCTTATTCTTGAAAATGAGGAAACCTTAAACCCAGATTCTGTTGAACAATCTCCAACCGTACATTAATATATAAGAAATAATGTATATTATTAAAACAAAAAACATAAGAAAGAAACTAACAAGAAGAATTACTTGATAATTAATTCTCTATAAAATCTGGTATGAAATTGTTAACTCCTGTTAATCAGATCAAAGTTTTATACACCAACAATAGCACCGGCAATAACCCCAAGCACAATTCCACCTGCCGCAATGCTCGGTAGTAAATTTTTCAGCGACGGTGTCATGCTATCAGCCGCCTGCGCCACCTCCGGCACCACCCTTGACGTTACCACCGCCGTTGTTGTTCTGACAACGAGTTTTTCCTTCAATGAAGCTTCGACTCTGACCTTGGCTCTTGAATCGGTAAAATCGAGCTTTGATTTTTTCACCTACAGTGGCTTGAAGAAGGCGTCGGAAGTTGGGGCCGACGGTTGTTTGTGGCTGTCGGCGGGTAACAGCAGCACCATTGAAATTGAGGCCATCTTTCTTAAAATTTCTTTTTCAATTTTTAGGGTTTACAGCATTTAGATATCGTGTAATATTTCCAGATGGCGGTTTAGAAGGGCTTTAGATACCAATAATGATTTGATGAATGGAGGAAACTTTGTGTAAATTATGAGCTAATTATGGTGGGCTTTGATTTTTCATGAATATCGCAGCTCTTATTTGGGTGAGAATATATAAATTGCGGCAACTACTAGTTTTTGGGGATGAATTTAGTGAAATAGGAATGAATTTTGAGTTTGGTAAATTTGAGTAAATGCAAGGGCAAATTCATCCATAAAAATACTAAGTTGAGGATGTAAAGGTCAATTCTCCATTATCCACATCAGACCAAAATTAAGGATAAGTTATCAGATCAATTTTGGGAGAACAAGTTATCAATGATTTTGGTGATAAAAAGTCGGGCCCTTTGTCCATCCTGGGCTCCCATCCATACTACAAAACAAGTGATTTTCGGGGATAAAATCTATTATCCCTAGATAACCCCTCTACAGAACACGTCCTAAAAAAGTATCCCGACAAGCCAGAGTTTATAGTCATACTACGAGACAAAGTGGTCCCCATTCTATCTAGTTCTAGAAACATGCACGTGTCATAATTCGGGGTGTTAATGTCTTCTAGAATGTGGTGGAAACTGTTCTTAGCCATACTGTTAGCCATTTTGTTGGCCTCCCTCCAAATGTTCTTAAGAATGACTTTCCAAGGATGACTTAACCAACTGTGAATCCAAGAAATACTGCCAATAAACCGGTGTATATAAGTCGCTGTAGAGATATCATTTACCACTTTCCAACAGTCTATCTCGAATATAACTTGTTTATGGTTTGAGTTCCAAGCAAACTTCAGTCCCCGCTCAATAGTTCGAAGCTTGACCTACACACTGTTTATAGCTTCAATTGTGCCTTTGAAACCACCTTTCCAACTGCCAAATATCACGCATGAGACCGCCAATTTGCATTTTATACTATTCGAACTAGTAGAAATGTGTTTGTTCAACTCGTTTCAACAAGAATATAACTTATTTTCATAGCATATTTGTTATTTTCAAGACTACAACACATATTTTCTCAAAGTGGGCTCTACATTAGTAATATTTGGCATGACATTTCACTAATAATTAAAACTTAGATACTACTTAAATAATATATTATTTAAGCACATGCAATTTGCTTTATATTTTAAATAGTTACTATGAATAGGTAAGTGCTTAATATTTTAATTAATATATTTTTATCGACGTGCAAGTATTTACAATTTTTTAAATATTGTTGTCTTCATTTCATATTCATTTATGTGGAGACTTGGTTTTCGCTGGTGCTGGTTTGGTTCTTGTTGAAGTGTGTTGCATGTCGTGGTTTTTCCATCCTTTTGTGGTACATGGGGATGGCGAGCAACTTTAGAAATAGGAGTCATTCCTGTTCCTCTTCTTTAGACTTGAGATGCACCATATTCGAAGCGCCCCTGCCTACCCCATCCACTCATACTGCACCCAAGCGGGCATGTGATTACACTAGATCACAAGAGCGATGCCAGGGCCAACCCAACATTTCCATCAGATATCATGAGAATTCTAACATGGAATGTTAGGGATGGGAATAAAAATGACTTTATTACCGATGCCCAATATCTCATACATGTTCATCATCTGCAACTTCTATCATACTTAAATAATTTCATAAAGTATGCTATTCGTACATCATGATATAATACTATAAATCTTTGGAATAATACTATGAGCACATACCGTGGATCGACGCCTGCCGTTTGACTCACGAGCTACTATTCTTTCTAATGGTTTTGCAGGTGGCATGTGGATGCTATGAAACTCGACACTTGTCTCTGTCCATGAGCATGAGATGATCGGTCATACCATGCACATAGAGATCACACTTAATACCGCGACCCTCTGACTATGCTATCTGTATTGTACAACTAGCCTCCATCAACTAGCCAGACTTTGTAGCTCCAGAGAGGCCGAAACATCTTTTAATCTGCACCAACATCAGAAAAATATAGAATCTGAGTGCCGGAGAGTTTGGATCACGTTCAGTTACAGAGAAACTAATGGTATTTTTGGCAGCCTAGCTAAGTTTGGTACTTGTGATCTACCCCTTTTCATTTGTATGGGGTTGTGCCTCACCTTCTTGTTTTGTTGTTAGATGTTGCTAGAAGTATGGAATGTAGTAGGGTTGTTTTGTCAATATGTGCTAAGACAGTTGTATTATTTAATACTCATATAAAAAAAAAATCCGATGATTATAAATAAATAAGTTATCCGATAACTTGAATTATCTTCTTTTTTGTTTAATTTATTAGATTATAAATAAATAAATTATGTAATGATATATATATATATATATATATATATATAAATATCTTTCTATATATATATCCGGTCTCCCGTGCTCTGGTAAGGGATTATATCTAGTTTAAGATAAAAATTAAAATACTATATTATGATATCTAAGCAATATAATTTACAGGACCAAGAAATGACTAACCGTGAATTGGTTAAACAATTTCAATTATTAGAAAAGTACACCCAACTTGCACGTGTATACCAATATTAATTTAAAAAAATTGAGTATTTATGATAATATGTTATACTAAGAATTGATATATATTAATAAACAAGAATTTCGTTGGAAGAATAAGAGTTTCACGGATGAACCATCATGTGAAACTCATCATTGCCAATGCAAAATGTTGCATACATGATGAACACCCACTTTCTCAATACGTATACATGATCTCTCGTACTCATAATTCATAAGTAATGTGAAGACAGACCTGATTAGTCGGAAAAATTATGATTAAAATCAAGTATAATCTATAAATAAATCCAAGATCAGCACACTCCATCGAGCCACCCATATGGCCCAATAAACTACTACTACTACCAAGGGTGTGTATCACCAGTACAATAGTGATGCTAGCTTTTTTGGGTTTTAAATGATGATGGATGCTTTCACTTAAAATGTGCTATTTCAGATTCACATGTTCTTTTAAGTTATTGAATTTTTATTGGTGATTCTGTTGATTGTCATTGAGTACTAGTGTTTTATATTTTTTTTAGTATAAATTTACTGAAAATATGCATCTTGTTTTGCACCAGGCTGAATTTGGTTGTTTTGAGACTTTTTTTATCATATTGTTTTGTCACTTTTTAAATGGTTGTGCTCTCTTATTGACTGAATTTTGATTATATTTGTAGATTATTGGTGAAAAATCTAAAAAGCATAAAAAAATGTGCACGATTGTTGTGTTAATTCTATCAAGGTATGACTATTCATTGTAGCAAATATGTTAGCAATTATAATGTAGTTGATTAAATTATTCTAAAGTTAATATAGTAAGTGTGTTCGCTTATTGTTCTATTATTGTAGATTAGGTCTCAAGTACACTTATGTTGTCATTGTTAAAGTTATGTTGAATATACGATGATGCCCAGTGAAAAGCTACATAAACCTCATGAAGGTGCTATAAGCGATCGACGAAGTAGTTCACAAATGCATCGATTGGGAGGTTGTTGATGTATGCAAAAAAAAAAAAAAACTCTTATTTATTTTAGTATATTTTCTTTATGTAGACTTTAGTTTTAATTATCGATTTTTTTCTATTTTACAAGTCATGGAGATCTAAGAGACATTGTTAACTATGTATCTTTTTGCAAACTAAATTTACAAATTTAAATTATACAAGCTTCCTTTGTATTTGTTCATGTTAGTGGAAGATTTTGCAATTTGACTTTTTTGATGTTATTTGTAGTCTTGCAACATATTTTTATTTGGATGTTAGAACAACTTTGGATTTTCATTATTGTTGGGTAAGTTTGGTTGGTTTTCTATGAAAAACTTATGACTTTTTTATATTGCTTGTGAAATATAATGAATTTCAATTTGTTTATATAGTATATTTTGGTCAAACCTGGTTAATGAAAAAATTGATCATTTAAAAGAGAATTTTTCACTACGCTCGAGTAGTCATAACAATTGGTAAAAAACATAATTTAGCTTAATGTTAAAATCACACTGACGCAGCAAAAGCAAGGCTTTTAGCTACACCCGCATGTAGCATACCAAAAGGTGGACATTTTATCAACTTATTTACTATGAATTTTATGGAGTACTAAAAGCTATATCGCGTGTAACAAAACATATTTTCTATGCCGTCCAATCATAGCAAAGCATTTGTCACAAATGTATTTGGAACGACACCAAATTCGCAACAAATGCGTAATAAAAGGTCTTATGCTATGAATTTTTACGTTTTGTTACGACATATGTATTGTAGTAAAATGTCATTTTTCTTGATAAATCCTGAGAACAAGTTCCAGAGTGCGTAGAAGAAAGAAGAGACAATGGTGACAACAGGTTAGGAATGACATCCACAATCATCATGCCGTAGATGACAAACTATAATAAAGAGAAGAACAAAAAATATACGAACCAAAAGAGTTTTTCAGCAGTTCAGTCGAAGAATTCCATCATTGAGAAAACAACAAGATTGTATACAATGCCTTGTACGAAGACATGGAATTTCATTGAGAAACTACAAGAGAAAAAGCTTGTCAAGTAAACTCTTAAATTAAAAAAATGTTGTAAAATTCACAAGTTTTGTGATGTTTAGTAGTTCTTAAATACTCACTTGTGAAAATGATATGGTAAAGTTATAAACATCCTAGCTGCTTTTTCTTTATAAAATACTGTTCTTTAAATGGCTACAACAGGCTGTAGTCTATTCCCTATTGTTTTCAAAGAGTTGTATTGGTTGAGCTCCATAGTGTATTGGGGTGCTAAATCTCATTTTTCTACTAAAAATAAAGTTTATTTTTTGACAAATATTGCGTTGGACCAACAATAGCTTACTCTGGATTTTAAAAAAAGTAAATCTATCATGCCGCGTCTTGGGGAAATTCTACACAAGGCTAAGTTCAATATTCGATAATGTCTTTTGCATCTATTTCTTTCACAAGAATATGTTTATAGATCACATACTTTGTGATATTTACTCAGTAAATTTTGTATAAAGATAGATTAATAGGACTATTACGCTTGGTCTAGTGACGTAACATTCTAGATTTTTATGAGTATGGGACATTCTAGATTTCCTGATTCCTACTATTCCCCCATGGGAATAGAATTTCCACCTTCATCAAATTACATTCATCTCCTCTCTTGCCTTGAATAACAAGAAAGAAAACGATCGTTTGGGGAAGAAGGTGCGTGTGAAGTGCAACTACGACGACACAATCGGATATCTCAAGAAGCTTGTAGCTACCTAGACTGGAACGCGAGCAAATAAGATAAGAATTCAGAAGTGGTACACCATCTACAAGGACCATATCACCCTTAAGGATTACGAGATTCGTGACGGCATGGGCCTCGAGCCCTACTACAACCAAGGTATTAAATCTCGGTATCGGTGTCAATACCAGATTAGAAAATTTACGGAAATTTCGGGGATATTCAAAATTTTGATTTTGATTTTAAAGAAATCATGGAAATTTATAGAAATATTTGGAAATTTACAATGAAACTTTGTGTAACTTTAAATATCATAATTATGCATCTTTTACATAAATAATATTGTATATATAATGTATGTATAGTGAATTTTGTCAAGTAGTATGATTAAAATCTATGACGAAAAATATAAAATAAATATGATTTAAAAGTAAAGTAATAACCAAATCTCCTAGAAACTTTATTAAAACATCGGAAATTGTATCAGAAATTGAATAATTTGAAGCATACGAACACGATACATCATTTATAGACAACCACAATAATTTGGACTCATTCTTATTTAAAAAAAAATATTTGGTCAAAAATAAATTACTTTTTTGGTAAAAAAAAACATAATAATTATTTTTCATCTTTCTACACCTACTTTGTCCCTACACTCCTCTCTATGTGCTCTCTCTCTTCTATCTCCTCTCTAACAGACAAAAGTTTCATGATTTGACTATACAGTAATTTTTGTTCTTTCTGAAAACAAAATCAAACATTATCTCATCAAGAAAATACACCCAAAAACCAACACCCAAAATAAAACCAAACACAATCTTATCAAACACACACGTGTCCCCATAAATTTCTCATCAAAATACCATCCCAAAACATAACCAAACATAGCCAAAAGTTTGGTCAAAATTTCGGGAAATTCTTATTTAAAAATAAATAATTAAATATTATTTTAAATTTTGGAATATGGGTTTGGTCAAAGTTTCGGGAAATTTCAGGAAATATTTAACAAATTAGTTTTATTAAGAATTCGAGATTTCGGGAAATATCGGAAATATCAGGAAATTTGGATAGATATTCTGCAAAATTGGATCTAAGGTTAGATTTCGCTTCGAGACCTCCGGAAATCCAAAATTTCGGTTAAAATTTCAAAGTTTCGGAGGAAATTTAAGACCATAACTACAACTAGTTCATTATCCATGCTCTCATCCAAGTTATTTCGAATTTACTCGTCCATCTCTGTGTGCATGACTGAATTTAATGTGATTGTAGTTGTGGTATCTTTTTTTCCTTTTCTGGAGGAGGTATGCTGTATCAACTTTTCAAATTGTTAGTGTCCTTTTTTTTTATTTTTAAAACCGAAATCGTTTCTCATAGTTATGAACTTATGATATCTCTTTATGTACTTAGAATTTGTGGGGGAAATTGGATGTTGTCATGCGCAATGTTTTGAAACCCGAACTGTTCATCGAATTGACAAATTGACTAGGTTCATCTGTTCGGTTTGATCGGTGGGTCAACCACAGTTGAACCAATGATGCAATAAATAATAATTAAATATATTACTAAACAGTGAAAAGTATAAAAACATGCAAAAATGTACTTATATTTTTCAAGCATTTTCATTGTGCAAAAAATGGGATTTTCGGCTTCCTCATTCTCATGTTAACTCTTTCTCCAATTTTGCGTAAAAAATGAATACTCAAGAAATTAGTCCATAAATATTCAATTGAAGTCAACCAAGTGGGTGACCATGATATCAAATGGGTGACATGAAATAAACTGATTGGATCATTAAGGTGGCGAGTCCGAGTGCAAGAAGCACATGGGATGCGTGTATTTAGTCTTGATTGATGACATCAAATCAAACTTTGACATCCATACTCTCCCGCACCTCACTTATGAAAGCCTAACAAAATGTTGGTTTTTATTTGTTGGTTAGTTGTCGATGGATTTTTAACACATTTCAATTATTAATGGGGATTGGTTACTTCAGGATGTGGGGATTGTCAACATGTTTTCAAATTCTAACTTCTAAGTACATCCTGAGTTGGATCTCACACATATAAATGCGACTCGTATTGTGGAATAAGTATAGCTAAATTCACCAAACAATATACTCAAGCACATAATTAAAAGCATTCCAAGAGTAGCAGTAACAAGCTCAAGTGAAAATATACACATGAAAGTTCACAAATTGGAAGGCATCAACACTCGGGTGGGCATAGACTAATCTATACGTTCCGCTAGAATGCTAAATGATGATGGTCGGACTACACATAGACTGAAGTTTCAAGAATTGCATAAAGAGCATCTATTTACAGGAAGCAAATACACAAGTCTATACAGATGCAGTTAACGGATTAGATTAAACCAAAAACCAGAGTTTTTTTTGACATTTTCATTAGTTCACTCGGATGCTTGTGCTATGCAAATATGCTCAAGGGTCCTGCCTGGTTTGACGAATCTAGCCCTCGTTTAGCAGTTGGCAAACCGGTTATCAATTTCCTGAAACACATTTTTAAAGATCTTTCAGTTTGATGGACTCCCCTTCAAATCGAGGTAATTGTAGAATAAGAAAGTGGCGACAATTTCTTCCAACATCAATTAAAGAAGATGATTTAGAATATCTCAACTAAAGAAAATTCAGCAGGAGAAAAGTAAAATGTGAATAGTTAACAAATTTAGCAATTACCTTTCTGCATTGTTACTGCTTGATTTCCTAAGAATTGTCAATCTTTTCGCAGACTTCACGAACTCACTGCAGGGGGGGAAAGGGGACCAAACATGTGAATAAATGTACATGAATATTAGACTTTCCTTGTGCAATCTATGATATTTATAAGTTGTGGACGTTATATATTTTTCTAATTCAAGATAACGTCTAGAGTATCGGATTATTATCGTCAACACCATTAAGCTTGAATCTTTTATTGTTCAATCAAAAATATGATCCTTGTTTCTAAATATTTAATTAGGATACCTATTGTTTAAGAAACTAAGATTAAAATGTATTATATATTAAGGAAAATGAAAATATTCAAGTAACATGATGATGAGCTGTACCTAAATGGTTCTTCTCCAGCTTGTTTAACAGCACCTGTGGCATCATCATAGAACAAACGACTCACCATCTCTGATCTTTCTATTCCGAATATACTTTCTAGCCTTATGTACAGCTCCTCGTATGATCCAAGGACAGATAAATCAAGAGTTCGATCAACGTCTTCTTGTTCCAAGAATACTTTACAATGACCAGTATCCAGGCCAAGTTCATCCACATGAAAGCCTTGTTTCCCGAAAAACTGCACATTGGAAAAATTCTTGGGAAGATTTTGTGTGTTGGGAGCAGATTTATCAGAACTATTTCCAAATGTTATTTCAGAAACTTCATCACAGGAGTGATCATGAGAAGCCATCTGCTGCTCGATGAGTATTTGCTGACCAAATAGTACGAACCGGGTTATCTTTACACTATCAGTTTTCATTGATTTAGGACCAGGATTCCCTATGCTTAATAAGCAAGAAATGTTCTCATTAGCATCCATTTGGCTTTTAACTGTGCTATCGAGAATTTTAGCATGAGAATCAAGTTGCATGAAATGGGGCGCTAAAAGACCCATCTGCAGTTTGTTGCTGAAGTGGATATCTGACAATGGGACTCCAATTTGAGCATGCCTGGCTCCCTGTATGCCTGCAGTAATGTTGTCAGGTAGACAAGACAAGGGACTGCTTGGACCGAGGGGGTTGCCTGAAAATGACGGCATTGGAAAGTGGCCGTCGAGGGAAAAATCTGGATGATGTGATAAACGTAATTTCTTGTTCGGTGGTGAGAGATGAATGGCTGGCATATTTGATACCAATTCAACTAGCCAAGGGCTGACACACTTCACATTTGGCAGCAGATTCGGTTCATCCCATGTCACCTGCAGCAAACTGGTGGTGAGGACGATATTTCATAGAGAAATGCAATTAAACGAGATCAAAACAAAAGAAAGAGGCTCTCAAGTGTATTTACAAATTCTAATCAAATTTGGCATATGCAGTAGATTTCGTGATGTTTTCCTCGAATTTCCACTGGAATGACGCTATACTATGCCTGAAAAGGGCTATTTTACTTCCGGAGTATGACATTGCAGAAGAAATGATCCGAATAAATTAAGAACAATAAAGCTAGCATCCAAATCCGATCCATATAGTGCACTGGTTTAGGAACTCGGAACAAATTTGGTACTATAAGCGGAGACATAATTTTTGGCTAAGAGGAAAACGATGATTATGAGTAAAGTCAAACAAACAAACCAATTGAGATGTAGGTCTTTTTCATAAAAGACCAACATCATATCTCACCATAATTCATTCTCAAACGTGATGTTCCTATTAATTTCAACCACTTCCGTTATACATAAGAACCCCACAGGGAAGAACATGAATCTCTTTTAGTCATGGGATCTCAAAAAGTAATATGAACAATTTAAAATGAAAATCAAACAAAAGATTGATAAACCATAATGAATCAGACAGGGAAATGATGCATATACAGGAATAAGGCGCTGTACATTACCCGAAGGAATCTCCACGGTGAATTAGGCCAACGAATGGGGTCCGCCACCTGGACAGAAGCTATAGTTCCCATAAACCAGCTAATTCTTGAAGAGTCCTCAGTTTCATATGCCATCTTGAACCTCATCCCAGAGCACCATTGAATCCTCATGGCAGCTCTCACAGACGACGCCTTCACACAGAACTCTGGCGTGCTTGCACGCGGATAATAACCCACCTCAAAAGGCTTGCCATTGACCGCCAAGCAAGCGGCCTCAAGAACTGATTCAGGCTTCACTCTCTCCCTCTCCTTCAAATTCCCATTACGAACACTTCTATACATCATCTTATTCTCGTCCTCTCTCAAGACAGCCGAAAATCCCCCAAAACTTGTATCACTAATGTCAAAATCCCTCTTGGCCCTTCGAATGCCAACACACACATCACCGTCTTTCGCCCTTAAGAACACAATTGAGTCTCCGGCTACGAGCTTTTTCTTATTCACAAAATTACTCCATCCAGTAGTCAACAAATGCCTCCTTGGTGTCCCCCTGAATATATGCCTAAACTTCCAAGTCTCACCATGAATATTTTTAGCAATCAAAGTCTGTACAGGTGGATCAGCGGTGTAATTCAACGGTGGGAAAATAGTCTCCGCGCAGTACCTAGGGACGGAGAAACCGCCACCATTATTAGCATCAGACTGGGTCAGTGTCTTTGCAAAGGAAGTTGGTTTCTCATTGGATTCAGATCTGTTTCTTCCCAAAACTCCATCATCATCATCAAAACAATGATCATTGTTCTCAACTGGAATTAACCTAACTTTCGCGTAAACTTCATCCGTTTCAGGATCGGCTAAGTATTTAACAGAAGCAACTCTACAGAGAATCATAGGCGGAATTCTCGGCAAAGCGCCAAAAACGACACTAGTTAGCGTGTGCTCGGCATGGCCTTGGGGAAAATAAAACACTTTTGAATTCACCGGCGGCATTTGAACCATGGCTCCTGCACACGCGTGCCATAGCTCCGAATCCAAACTCTTCTCCACCACCTCATTCATTTCTATTCTGTCTTATCTATCACAATAACAATTCCTTCTTTTCCTTTCTCTCAAAATATTTTCAAACTCAGCTCTATAAACAGCAGAAAAAAAACTCTAATTCAATTTCGTCTTCAACAAAAAAGGTACGAGCAATCAAAAATGGCGAGAATTAAGAAATACATTCAACTCAAAGAAATTAAACAAGAAATATCAAAATAAAATAAAAAAAAATCCTCAATATCAACACGCAAATGTGAGCATACCTTCAGTGATTTACCTACAAACACCAGATTTTAGAAAGGAAATAAAATAAAACTTGTGTTTCAGCAACAAAGCCCTATCCACACCGTGCAAAACGCACATAATGGATGTATGTTTGTATGTATGGAGGATTCAGAAATCCGCGAACAAAATGCGAGTAATTTACGTATCTGAGATACAAGAACACAGGAAAAAAAGGGATATCAAATCCGAGCGTACAAAAATCTCCGATTCAACGTACTACTACTGATATCAATCAGCAATTACCAAAGAGATCGCCTAAAATAGGGTCGATTCTGTTGCAGCAATAGTTCACTGAAAACGTTTTCTCTCTCTTTCTCCTTTTCTCTCACTAAAAAGATTGCAGTCAAAATCTCTCTCTCTCTCTCTATATATATCTCATTCTGTTTATTTGAAGTC
Organism: Buddleja alternifolia; assembly: GCA_019426215.1. Lineage (NCBI taxonomy): Eukaryota > Viridiplantae > Streptophyta > Magnoliopsida > Lamiales > Scrophulariaceae > Buddleja > Buddleja alternifolia. The sequence continues at coordinate 13,238,615 of CM033402.1, read as the reverse complement.
AATATAAAACGACAGCGTCTCAGACAGAGGGGTTGTTTCCGTCTGCCATGACATGATGATATTATGGTAGTACGTTTTGTAGTTATCTTCATCTTTTCTCTCATCATATATCTCAACGAATTCCAACACATCAGACAATAAGGACAATTTCATTATTTAGTTACACTACTCTTTTCATTACGAACGATTAACTAATGATCTTTCAAATGATTTAGAGGGGGTTAGGCAAAGGTTACAAGTTTTTCAAAACATTATACAAAATATTTGAGAGTTTATAAGTTCCTAAAAAAATAATTTGATAATACTCAAAACCTGTTGATTTAATGGTATTCGTCTTCCACTTTATATAAGAGGTCTTGTGATCGAATTTAGACTGTCACAAATTATGACTCTTCCCTTTTTTATGGAGTTAGATATAGTCTTTATGACTCAAAATTATGATTATCAACCAAGGTTTATCGGGTTAAATATTTAGATTATCTCCTTTGTCTTGAATGAAAAAAAAATATATATTTTGACAATTTATTTGGAGGTCTCAAAATAAAAAATTGATATTTATAAGCTCCTACCAAGTAAGAAATTCCTAATTTATTTTCAATGAACTTATAAGGTCCTTTCCATTCACCTATAAAATGACTCAAATCTCAATTAGTATCCATCAAATCCTTTTTTTTTTTGATAAATTAGTATCCATCAAATCGGTCTTACCCATACATCTACTTTAATAATTACCTCGACATAGAAGATTATAGTTTGTGTATATATTATTAAATAGGGATAATAGCAGACAACCCCCTCAGTTATGGGGTGATATGCACTTTGCCCCCTAACTTATTGAAATGTGCACTTTGCCCCCTCACTTATCATAAAATGTGCACTTCACCCCGTCGGGCAGTTCGGGCAGATTCGGGCACCACACTTATCATAAAAATTGGACTTTTGCCCCCCGACTTTTGTGTTTTTGTAGCACTTTACCCCTGCACGAGCTGCCCGAGGGGGTGAAGTGCACATTTTATGATAAGTGAGAGGGCAAAGTGCACATTTCAATAAGTTAGGGGGCAAAGTGCACATTAACTCATAATTGAGGGGGGGGTCTGCCATTACCCCCTATTAAATATCAATGTTTGTTAATATATTATTATACATAGAGCTTGATAACAGCTTTGTAAAACCGTTTGAATCGAAACGAAACAAATCATTTTTGTCAAACTATTATGCGACCCGTTGTTTGGAGTTTTAAAGAAAACCCCATCGCTAAATCAATTTGGTGACAGTTTCTGACCAAAACGAACGGTCAATATTATCTATTTGTTAATTTGGTTTTTCATTAATTGGAAATCATTTAACTATCACCCAAGACAAAGGAATAAGGCAACAATTTTCTTAAGTTTTTGGTTATCATAGTTAGTATGTTCGCATTAATGTTTCTGTGATATGTATAGCTTTAATCCAGGTGAAATTTAGTTAACTAATGTCAAAAAATTACCATTTTTTTGCTAATTCCTGGAATATGTATTTTAGTTTTGTTAACTTGTTTTTTTTGTTGTTAGTTAAAAATCACAAACCATCTCAAACCGCTCAAAACTGCACCCTTGGTTTACTTTTCAAAATGCCAATTTGAGAATTTTCTACCAAAGAATCGCACTTGGCAATCGGTTTCAAACATGCGAACCATGTCTCTAAGGCAAGATGGCTAGATCTCTTTTCACCTGAACTTTTGAAAGAGCTACCCGAATCTTAGGATTAGTGCATACCGACGTTTGTGGACCATTTGGAGAAATGGCTCGTGGAGGTTTCTACTGCTTCATCACTTTCACAGACAATCATTCAAAATATGGTCTAGTGTATCTGATGAAGTAAAAGTTTAAATCCTTTGAAAGGTTTAAAGAATTCAAAGATTTAGTAGAAAATCAAACTGGGCAAAATATAAAAACTCTATGTTCAGATCGTGGAGGAGAATATATATGCACTGAGTTTGATGAGTTTCTTAGGGAACAAGGAATAATGTTACAACTAACAACACCAGCAACTCCTCAACTAAATGGAGTAGCCGAGCGTAGGACCCGAACACTGTTGGACATGGTTCGTTCCATGCTTAGTTACACTAATTTACCCATTTCGTTGTGGGGCATGCATTCCTTACTGGTGCTTATATATTGAACAGATGTCCTTCCAACTCCATTCCTAAAACTCTACATGAGATGTGGAATAATAGGAAACCAAGTCTTAACCACATCAAGATTTGGGGATGTCCTACTTATGTCAAAAAGACTAAAGTGGAGAAATTGGAGACAAGATCCCTAATGGGACATTTCATTGGTTATCCTGAAGATTCCATGGGATTCTTATTTTACCTACATGATGATCAAAGGATCATTGTGGCCCTACAAGCCCACTTCCTTGAGGATGAGTCTTGGAAAGGGACAAAGGTAGAAAGATTGTTCTAGAAGAACAAAATAAAATTCCCTCTGAGACATCTGTCCAAGAACCAATGCCTGACCCAACAGTAGCACAACCATCACGTAGATCTAGTAGAATACCACATGAACCTGAGAGGTATGGGTATCTGCTGCAGAGGGAGCTAGAGCTTCACACTATAGTACAAGAAGGTCATGAAGATGATCCTTGTACCTATGATCAAGCGATGGTGGATATCGATGCTTTAAGATGGCGAGAAGCAATTGAAACAGATATGGATTCTATGTAGTTGAACCAAGTTTGGACTTTGGTTGATCATCCTAAAGGTATTAAACCAATAAGATACAAATGGATCTTCAAAAAAAAGATTGGTAGCACTGGCAAGGTTGACACCTTTAAAGCCAGGCTTATAGCAAAAGGCTATAGTAAAAAAGAAGAAATTGACTATCAAGAGACCTTTTCGCCCGTGGCCATGATAAAATTCATCCGAATACTGTTATTCATACCTGCATACTTAGATTATGAGATATGGCAGATGGATGTCAAAACTGCTTTTCTACATAGATTCCAAGAAGAGGACATCTGTATGGAACAACTAAAAGGTTTTGTATCTGAGACCAATATCCATAAACTATGTAAACTTGAGAGGTCCATCTACGGTCTCAAGTAAGCATCTAGAAGCTGGAATCTTCGTTTTGATGAAGTAGTAAAGGGATATGGCTTCATCAAGAACGAAGATGAACCCTGTGTCTATAAGAAGACTAGTGGGAGCAAGATCTCGTCCTTAGTACTATATGTAGATGACATCCTACTTATAGGAAATGACGTGGGAATGCTCACCCCTGTCAAGAAATGGCTTTCGAGTACATTTTCCATCAAAGACTTGGGATAATCAACGTACATTCTAGGAATTCGTATCTATAGATATAGAATGAATATAATGATCGGTCTTTCCCAAGCCATTTACTTAGAAAAGTTCCTAAAGAGGATTAGGATGGATAAATTTAAGAAATTATTCCGTCCCATGAGGCATGGAGTACAATTGTCTAAATCTATGTGTTCTCAAAATGAGGAAGATAGAATGGAGATGAGTAATGTACCCTATGCTTCTGCAGTAGGTAGCCTGATATATGTAATGTTGTGTACTAGACCTGACATTGCTTATGCTGTAAGCATGGTGAGTCGATTTCATGGATAGCTGTGAAGAATATCCTAAAGTATCTTAAAAGAACTATGGATATGATTCTCGTCTATGGAGGTGGAGATTTGAATATGGAAGGTTACATAGATTCAGATCTTCAGTCTGATGTAGATGACCGAAAATCCACTTCAGGGTTTGTTTTCACGCTTAATGGTCAGGCGGTGTCTTGGAAAAGTTTCAAGCAAAGCACAACTGCTGATTCCACTACTGAGAAGCTGTTTGGATGAGAAAGTTTTAGGAGATCTTGAAGTGGTTCCAAGTGCAGAGCTCCCGTTGCCACTTTATTGTGATAACAATGGAGCGATAGCGCAATCCAAGGAACCACTACCTCATAACAAATCTAAACACATTAAGAGAAGATTTCACATCATCAGGGAGATCGTTGGCAGAGGTAAAATAGCAGTGCAGAAAATATCCTCAGCTGACAATGTAGCTGACCCGTTCACTAAACTACTATCTCAGGCTGTTTTGGACCGACACCTGGAAATGATGGGTATAAGATATCACAATGAGTGGCATTGAGTGCAAGTGGGAGATTGTTAGGATTATGCCCTCAGATGCCATAGAGGATAGAATGATAGGGCATCTTTCTTGTAATGAACTTATTTATTATTTATAATAAAAGTCATTATTTAGTTTTCACTTAAATCTTATCTGCATCTATAAGTAGGGTAAAACATTTTGTCTATGTTTTCAGTGCAATCTCTCTACTTTCTATGGGATAGGAAGATTGACACTAGAGAGATTGAACTTGATTACTTAAACTCATTCTCAAGTTATATAGAGTCTTTAATGGACAAATAAAGACTTAGAACATTCGTACAATCTGAGCTTTGACATGGGAATGCCATTCAAACACCATGTGATGGTGGGGGCTTAAGACTGTAGGCACATCAGTGGAACTAATATGCTCGAACACGACTCGCATTGGTTCTATCACTTGGGTTTTCACTCTGTGACTGTCAATGACAGAACTGCTTATGCATAACAGGTATAAGTGAACTTTTAACCTGGGGTATCAGGTTGAAGATACACTTGTGAAGTCAAGTCTGTCACTAGAGTAGTTAGACCCAATTCACCCGTTGGTGGGGTCTACCTCGAAATGCGGCTTGATGGGCAAGTGGTAGTCTTAGCTAATAACTAATATGGGATTTGTTCTCTCATAAGTGAATGAGAAAGTATCCTATGTGATTATAGATAATAGAGATTAAAGTCTTTGGCCAAAGCAAAAGAGACGATTGTGCGAGGCACTAAATCAAACTCGATGATCTCGTATTATTATAATTAATACAAATGGTCAAGTCCAGTGGGTTTGACATAACCATGACTCTCACTTGACTGGGACACGTGAACAAAGGGTTTATACTTATAAGGTTTTTACGATTGGAAGGTTGTGGAATGATCTAATCATTCGATTTCGTTTGGGCTATGAAGTGGGCCACATGACTGGTTAGATGTTATCCACTTTCTTTGGATTCCTCTCATTGCCAAACGAAATGAACCTAAAGAGTCACGCTAATGGATTGATAAAGAAAAATAAAAGGATTTTCTATTTTATTCTGGGAGATTTAATTTGTGGGATAAATTAAATAATTAATTAATTACTCATTTGATGAGATAATTAATTATAAAGATAAGATTAATTGTTAATTAATTTCTCAAGGAAATAAATTAAGGAATTAATTTATCTAATTAATTTGGTTATTTAATCAATTAATTTATTTATTGGATATAATGAATCATTAATTAAATATATAATTAATTAAAACAAAAGATGAGTCAGACCATGTGGGGGGCATCCATTTAGACGTGCCCTAGGGTTAAGTTGGTGATGGTCCCAAGTGACATACGAAAGGGTCTAGAAGAGGGGGGGGGGGAGGTTTGAATAGACCCTAAAGTCTTTTTCGACTTTTAAAAATTTGTATTTCTTTTGAAGATTTTAAACGCTTGGAAAGCTGAGTGCTAGGTCAGGCGCTTAATATAAGATAACTTAGACTTAGTGATTTCAACAATTACCAAAGTAGGGTAATGTCTTAATCGCTTAATCAGGGTTAGCACATCAGAAATGATTTTAAAGCTTAGCGTTCTCTTTAACCAAATAGTCGCTTAACCGTTTTAATACCTTTTCCAAAGATATAATATGAAAATGTAAAGTAATAAAGCAGTAAATAACACAAGATATTGTAAGGTTCACTGGGTGATGTAATCCCAGCCACGTCTTTCTTCTCCTTTGCTCTTGGAGGAATTTCACTAGATTGATTATCGAAGGATCACACAGAGGATTCGACAACATAGCTGAAAGGAAAGACGATCTTGAGATCCTTGATTACACAGACTTCAACACCAATAAAGACCTTCTTCAACAAGCTTCTCTCACACAGAAATGCTGCTTGTAGAATCAACTTTCTCACTCTGATGAAAGAGGTTGAGGATTTTGTCACGGGTTTGTTTGATTTTAGAAAGTTCAAACAACTTGTTAGGAATTTCATGTTAGATGTTTTGATGATGACAATTAGGAGTTTATGTTAGATCCCAAAATATGTAAGATTGATTTTAGTAGAAATCATGTATAAGCTTTGAAGCATTAGCTTTGTAATAGGCTTTATAGGCTTCATTCTGTTTTATTCTAGATTGTTAGGCTAAGCGTCTGATGAATTCTGAGTGAGCTTATCAGTAGTTAAGTTTGAAGACTCAAGCGCCTGAAGTCTGAATGAAGATGAAGTTTCCAAACGTCTAAATATCCAGCTATATCAAGCGTTACCTTATTAGGCAGAAGCAATTCAAGGATGAATAAGTGTCTATCAATGATGGATTTCACCTGAATTTATTTCCAAGTCTAGAAGGAGTTTAATGCAATTATTCTCAGAGCATTAAATACCAATGGGTATTTAATTCAAATGCATTGAATGCTGATAAGAGCATGAAATTTGATAAGCACTTTCAGACGTACGGAGAAGCCACCCCATTGGACTGTCAACTTCTCACAAACTGCAGCACCAACTTTTGTGCAGCAGATTTTCAGGAAAAAAGACAAAAGTTGTTCACTAGCGGAAGTGAGAGACACGCGCCTGTGCATGTGTCAAACGGACACCTTTTCCAAGAATGTCTATAAATAGGACTTCAACAACAAGCCAAAAATAACGATCAATTCCAAGCCAAATTGCTGTTACATTGAAGTCTCATTCCTTAAACTCTCAGAAAAGCCAGAATATTCCAGAAAATATTCTCCTTGCTTTTTCTTCAATTCCTGAGACAGTCAACCAATATCTCAAACATTCTTTTTGAAGAAACCCACACTACTATTGAGATATTCACAAGTTGTTTGAACTTCATCAAAATCAAACAAACCGTTTAGAAAAACCCCATCCAAGCCTCGCAATCTGTGTGAAGTCGAAGTTGGATACTTGCATTATTTCTGGGTGAAAGAAGCAAGAGGATAGAAGTGATTTGGAGCAGAAATCTGTGTGATCAAGGAGCTCAAGTCATCAACATCCATCTCTCCCTAATTTGTAGAAGTTTCTGTGTGATTCTTTGAGAACCATCTTAGTGGATTGCCTCCAAGTGTCCGAGGAGAAGAAGGACGTAGTTGGGATTACACCACCCAACGAACCTTACAAATATCGTGCTCTTTACTTTACAGTCATTGTTCATATTATTATATCTTTGTATAAAACTGTTAAGTAAAACTCAAGAGAACACTAAGCAACTAAAATATTTTCTTGTGACGCTAAAGCTTTCAAAGAGAAGACTCTAAAATTATTCAGCTGTGCTAACACTGATTAAAGAACTGAACGCTTAAACCTATTTGGTTAAAGTATTCAAATCTTAAAGTCTAAGTTAACTTCCTAAAACAGTCTTCATCATACGCTTAGCCTAAGCGTCTATATTTCAAGTAAACGCTTAGTCAAGCGTTTACATTTCAAGTGTCCAAAATATTTTAATACGAATCTTTTTGAAGTCGAAAAAGACTTCAGGGTCTATTCAACCCCCCCCTTTTAGACCCTTTCGTATGCCACTTGGGACCAACACAACTTGGGATATCTCAATAGGAGTTTAGAGTTCTTCTTTGAAGAGGTTTGAGATATATTTGACGGTCTTTGGAATGTGTATGAAAAGTTTGAAAGGATTTTTGGCTATGGAGTTTATAAGTTTTTCTCTCAAATATTTTCAGTAAAGTTTTGACCTTTTCTTGTGCATGTACGTGTGTGTAATTAGGGTTTTCCTGAGGGTGCTATTTATAGAGATTTCTTGGGATTTGTCCTTTGGACACATGCAGGTACGTGTCTCTCACGCAGCGCATTAAACAGCCCCTGTTTTGACATTCCTTAAATTCTCCTGGTTCCAATTGGACAGGAGCAGACTTTGAACTCTGAATTCTGACAGTCTAGTCAAAAGGTGGCTTGTCCACAAGTCCTAATATCTTATCACATTTAATGCACTTATCAGGCATTTAATACATTTGAATTTATTTCCCGTTGGAAATAAATGTCCGTTGATGACTGCATTTAAGTCCTTCATGACTTGAGAATTTATTTCAGGTGAATCTGATCCTTGATCGCTTGATTCAATAACCCTGAAACAGTCCTTTAGCGTTTGACAGACGCTAAGAACAAATCTTCATCTTCACTTGACTTCAGACGTTGATCTTCAACTTCATCTTCGATAGACTCACCTAGAATTCTATCAGCGATTTGGTATCAAGTACTTAGTCTAAAATCTACAAAGATAAAAATTACAAGCCTAACAAAATAACAAACTTTCAAACCTTTATACAGATTTTCTATGAAATCACAAACTTACAATCTTTTGGGGTCTAACATAAAATTCTATTCTTGTAATCATCAAAACATCTAACATGAAATTTCCTACAATTTTCCCTTTTTTGATGATTTCAAGACCTTAACTCTTGTAACTCTTTTATAGTTTAAGAGTTTAAAGAAAAGCCCAAAATAAATATAAGATAGCGTTAGAAAGTTAGTTAAGTTAGCTAATGTTAGATTAGCCTCAACAAGATGTTTCAGCGATAAATCATTCATTCATATATATAGAATTAAGAGAGTACATGATTTATGCTGAAAAATAAAAAGTGACAACATAAGCAAAGAAAGAATAGATAAAACAAGAAATCATCTTCTTTGTCGATTCTTGGAAGCCTCTTTCTGGAAAATTCCGTTCGCTAGATCCAGAAGGACTCAATCGATGTCTATCATTGCGGTATGATAAACTTCATTGTAGTCCTCACTTTTATTCTTAGCACTTTGGTTCAACTCTAATAACCTTTCCACCCAATCCCTTGGGGGATTTCGAGCGTTCTGATTAGATCATGATAAATGTCCTGCATTCGGTCATTAGAAGGTTTCCAGTTTAAAGGTCTTCACAGAGGTTCAGTGTATGGATGAAAACCCATACCTTCCAAAAACTCAACATTAAGATCCAAAAGCCTATGCCTGCCTCGGAAGTATCTTGGCTTACGTTTCTTTGTGAGCATCTTCTTTAGGCTCACCATCTCTTCAAACATCGAGCGCCAATTCTTATTATCTGTCTTGGACACTTGCTCCATTGAGGCTTTTCCTTTGGCTTTGGAGTCTTGAGGCTTTTCTTTCTCCCCGTTCTTGACTTCATCAAGGGAAGATTTCAAGTCAGTGATATCACATCTCAAAAGCTTAACTTCATCTAATAGCAATGCAACCTGTTCAGCGATACTTTGGTTCACAAAGTTTGAAGCGTTATGTCTCTCAGTATCTGCTGAAGCGTTCTATGCTAATGAGTGATTGAACTCTTCAGCACCAATACTCTTGGTCGCAGCTTTTGTGATATCACGGCTTCGCTTGTCAGAGACTAACTTGATATGCAAATCATCATTATCGAGCATCTTGGAGCAGGAACCTTCGATGGTGTTGAGTGAGTTCTTAACAGCTCGTCTAAAGTCCTTTGCCTCCTGATCACTATCCGAGTCTGAGTCAGATGAAGAAGAACGCTCTGGGGACGGAATGAGTTCATAACAGCTTGAAACGATGGCCTTTCCTTTGGATTTGTTGCGGATCAAAAGTTCTTCTGGTTCTTTAGCCCTTTCAGCTTATACTTCTTCAATCGCTAAATCGAGAGATTGAGTGGTATCCTCAATCGGAACAATCTATTCACCAACGGGCGTATCAACTAGTGTAGTGCTGGGGGCATTTTCTATTCGAATATCAGCGTGTAAATTCGTCCTCAATAGTAGGATCCAGCTTTGCTTTGACTTCTATGATTTTCTCAGCAACTTCTCTTTTTACCGGCACAACCCAAAGTGGGCCAATTGCCTCTAAAACATGACTAGGACTTTGATAAAAAGTTATCAGAATAAACATCATAGCTTCTTCGCGTGCTTCAAAGCTAAATGTTAGATCAACGTCTTCCGGGAACTGAACTCCAGTTGTGTATAGATTCTTGAAGTCCAATAAAAATGGCATCAACGCTTGACCTAGCGCCTGATCCATTTGCCTAATGAGCGAAATGAGCTTGACCACTCGGATGTTCTATTCGCAAAATAAGACGGGATGCAAGTTGTACCCACGGAAATCATTAAAACCGAAATGTTGGTTAAAAGTGATATACAGCGATTGGGCATTCTCAACAATCGCTCATCTTTCTCTATGGAATTTAGCAAAATCGTCAGTCAAATGCATGTGGGCTTCGCTTGTTCCTGGAAGGGCATCTCACTTGCTTGTCGAAGCGTCTTCATTCAAATCAATCTGGAGTTGCTGAGCAAAGTTCAACTCATAGCCCCTTGATTGATTTATCTAAGTTGTTCTCTGATGTAGCTTTCCCTGCCTCTTTGAAAGTAGGGTAAGGCATTGATAGGACCCACAAGCAACTCGCGCCTCTGCAACAAAAATAGAGCGTATCCTCTTCGTCTATACTCAATTCCAGAATTGAAGAAAAACGGATGATCATCTCATCAATTGTATGGAAATGCAACATAAAATCCTCAGCCCATCTGGATGTATCCAAAATCCAGCGTTTGCCCAGTTTCTCGACCAATTCCTTATTTGTCTTGGTTTCGAGCAGTTTTTTGAATCGTTCCTTTTCTATATTAAAACTGTCTACCCAAACTCTTGTGAGAAACGCTCTGGCTTCATCTTCAATCCAAAAGTTGATAGGGTTAGGGTGATCTTGAAGCATGGCACCCTTTCCCTTCCATAATTATAGTAGCTTCTTGGAAGATTTATTTGCGGCTGAACGGACAACTTTGGGGAGAGCTGAATAACACATCTTGTTGAGCTGCTCTTCATCTGGATTCTTTCCCCAATCGCCCATGTGAGGATTCCTTATCTGGACATGAGTTCGGCATAATGGATAATTGCGTTGCAAGCTTTTGCCGACTTCTTGAAAGCGTTTTCCCTCGAACTCTGCCAGATCTTTCAGTAGAGTCTCCAAATACTCTAAGCGAGCAATAATTTCCTTCATCATTGTTACTCCACTATTGGCAAGCGTCTCTAATATGATCGTCTTCTGAGCATCTGAGAGAGCAGGATTGTGGAGGGTAGTTTAAAAATTCAGTTCCATGTCAATCAACTGCTTAAGCATCATCTCTCTCTAGGCATAATAAAACTCTAAATCTTCAGTATAGCCCCTGGGAAAGAAATTGACCGCTTGAGGAGGAGGACCAGTTGGTGTACGGATAATCTCGACCACTTCTGTCGACCGCTCAGCATCCACAGTCGCTTCTTGGGTTGGTGAGATTTCAGCGTCTGGAAGAACAGTGTCTAATTCTCCAGCGATTTCCACCACCATTGATAAATCAACGTCTAACTCTATGTCTACCTCTGAATGTGGAGGTGCATCAGCAGCTTGTGCACTTTGAGCTGATACATGCAAGCGTTTGGAAAAAAAAGAAAGATTTCTACTAAGTAGAGATTCGAGATACAAACATACATAAACGCTTACCCTGAGGGCTATCTTCAACTACAGTAGTCGCTTCAACTATAGGAACTTCAGTTTCCATAGCCTCAGGCTCTGGAACTTTTCAACCCGATCTCTAGCTAACTTTATCGAGTGAGCTTCAGGAACGGGCTCTTTGATTGGTTCAGAAGGTGGAGGAAGAGGAGGGACACTCGAAGGTTCTTTAAACACTGGTTGGGCGAGAGCGCTTGTTGAGCCTTTGGGAGTGGACCAGGGCATGTGCTTACGAGCAAGCAGCACTTCCAATTCTTCTTCTTCTTTCGTCTCGGGCAAAATGGTAATCGCTAGAGGTGGAGAAGGGGTTTTTCCTGGGGGAGAGGGAGACTTTTCCTTCTTCTTTTTCTCTTTCTTTTCGTTTTGACTTTTTTTCTATTTCTTCGCAAGCTGGGATGGCTCAATGACTTTCATAGTAACCTTTCTCTTAAGTCTTTTTACCACAACTTCTTCTGACTCATCTGATGAGGAAGAACTCGCTTGATCCTCATCATCACCACGAACTTAACCTTTGGCAAGGAGCTCACGTTCGTCTTTTGGAACAGCTGCACCACCTCGACGCTTGGGGTGGAGCAACTCACTTATCATTTTCTTACCATAGAACTTGGTAGTAGGCACTTTCGATCCCTGAGAAGTAGCAAATCTACAAGCGCTTAAAAGAAAACTTAACAAAATCCCATACAGCTCGGGATTGACGGAATCTTGCATCGCTGCTTTGAAGCGATTGAATATGTACAGCGCCCAGTTGACCTTCAGCTTGGTCAACACTGCGATCATCATCTTGAATTGCATAATTGAAACCTTGTCAAAAGAATCTTTTTTGCACTCTATCATTTTTGCACAAATGCAGCCAAAATGACATACTCTCCCTTCATGTCATTCTTCTTGAAGTTTGACTTGTAGGCTGCCTCAGCTTCATCGCGGCGAACAGTTTCCCACAGCTTTGTAGAGTTACCCATGCCTACTTCTTCCACTTTGCATCCATCAGAAGTAGTTTCAGAAGATCAACAAGCAATTTGGCAGTAAGAACAAAAGGACTTTCAATGAAAGAAAATGAACAAGTAATGGAGTTGCCGTATGCAGAAATGACAACATTTTTGAAAAAGTGTTTAACTTCATCCTCATGCAGAAGAGAATGAGAGGTAAGAAGATTTTTCAAGCTGGATTCGTCAATGAGAGTAAGAATTCCTCTCATCGGAAAAAATGGTTACTGAACAGGTATTCCCAGTTGAGAAGGAACCTTGCATTGAAACCCATTGGTTTGGTGGTTTTTTTTGCGGCAGAGGAAGATGACTTTGGTGGCGCCATTGATAAGTTTGAAAAGCTTTTGAGGAGAGAGAAAAGAGAGCTTTTTGCCTTAGAAAAAAGATGAACTTTTACAGCAAGAAAGTTTTGGAAGTGATAAAGTTTTTTTGTAAAAATTCAAAGGGTTTAAATAGATGGCAAAAAGTAACTCCGCAATTGCTTTGATGAAGGCACATGTAAAAGCAGTTAATTGGAAATGAAAAATATTGTATCTGTGACGTTAAACCATAAAGACGGATATAAATGAGGCTATACATTAGGTTAACTGCTGTAAATATAAAATTTTGAAATCCGAAGTTACTTTTTTCAAAAAACGTTTGAGATTTTAAAAATTTTCAGCGTGAAATGCACGCGCCTGTTAGTACACTAACATGTACCCAGACAAGTATACATGCTTAACCGCCTATTTGAGATAGTGGTCAATAACCGTCAGTTTGATGTGATAGGGATGTGTGGGCAGTTATCAAATCTTATCTTTTGGACTTATCCACACGCTATCCTTTAGCGATGAAAACAATGCATGTTTTTCTGGGAAAGTGATTTAGCGTTTAAGTGGGAATATACTTAACACTGGAGTCTTTTTGATTTTATCATAAATAAGATTTAATCGCTTTTTTGGAAATAATAATTTTTATTTTATTAGCGATTAAATTGCATGTATAAAAGTAAACGCTAATGATCAATACATATAATTTTCAAAGTCATTTTTTATCATAGTCGCTTACTGAGTGGAATAAGTACAATTTTAAAGTTCCCCTTAAAATTGATAACTCATTTCAATTGGAAAATGCTTTTAAACATTATAGTAAAGTGGATTCCCCCTAAATTATATGCCTATAAAAGTATGATGCTTCATGATTAAGCGTTTAAATTAATCATACCTAATTCACTTCTTAAAGTGAGAAAACATTGTTCGTTGAGCCCTTTTGTGAAGATATGTGCCAATTTTTTCTCAGTTCTAATGAAGTGCATGGAGATATCTTTCTTTTGAACATGGTAACGCAAGAAATGATAGCGAATGTCAATTTGTTTAGTTCTAGAATGAAGGATTGGGTTTTGGGTCATAGCTAAAGCGCTTTGGTTATCACAATAGATTGGGGTAAGACCTAAGTGGATTCCACAATCTTTAAGTTGTTGCTTCATCCAAAGGATTTGTGCACAACAGCTTCCAGCGGCTACATACTCTGCTTCAGCGGTAGAAGTCGCTATGGACTGTTGTTTCTTACTATGCCATGAAACCAATCTATCACCTAGAAATTGACATATACCACTAGTACTTTTTCTATCTATTTTGCGAAATCTGCTTCTGAATAACCAATTAGTTCAAAAGGAGAGTCCCTTAGATACCGTAAGCCCACATTTTGTGTGCCTTTTAGGTATTTAAGGGTTCTCTTGGTAGCAATTAAGTGTGATTCTCTTGGATCATCTTGAAATCATGCACACATGCATATCAAAAACATAATATCAGGTCTACTAGCAGTAAGATAAAGAAGTGATCCAATGATACCTCTAGCTTAAGCGTTTGGCTCATTGGAATTTTTGAAGATGATTCATTTTTCATACCAAATTTCTTAATCATATCTCTTGTATATTTAGCTTGGTTTATAAATATGCCATTAGGGAGTTATTTAACTTGTAATCCTACGAAGAACGTTAATTCACCCATCATGCTCATTTCAAATTGATCTTGCATCATTTTCGAAAATTTCTCACACAATCGCTTATTAGTAGATCCGAATATTATATCATCAACATAGATTTGGACTAAGAGAATATCTTCATTATGGGTAATTTTAAATAACATTGTGTCAACGCTGCCTTTTGAAAAGCCTTTACCTATAAGGAAGATAGAGAGAGTGTCATACCATGCTCTTGGTGCTTGTTTAAGGTCATAGAGTGCCTTATACAATTTGTAGACCATACTTTTGCCATGGTTGTTAATGAATCCTAGGGGTTGTTCCACGTATACCTCTTCTTGGAGTTTACCATTCAGGAAAGCACTCTTCACGTACATTTGAGACACTGTGAATTTCTTGAATGCGGCAAACGCTAGGAACATCAGTATCGCTTCAAGACGGGCTATTGGGGGCATAAGTCTCATCAAAATTAATACCCTCTTCTCGGCAATAACCCTGAGTGACTAGTCTGGCTTTGTTTCTTTTAACAATACTATCTTCGTTCATCTTGTTCCAAAAAACCCATCTAGTCCCAATAAATCCTCAGTGAGTTGGTCTTGGTATTAGCGTCCAAACCTTACTTCACTCAAAATGGTTATGCTCCTCTTGCATAGCTTCTACCCAACTTGAATCACTGAGCACTTCATCCACTTTCTTTGGTTCCATTTGAATAGAAAACTTGCGAACATGGTCTCATTAATTGTAGCGACCCTAGTTCTAACAGGTGCTCAAATATCTCCAATTACTAGTTCTAGTGAATGATCTCTATGCTATTTTTGAACTGGTTGGAACGGGTTGAGAGACTCTTGATTATCAATCACTTGTCCCCCTTGCGCAGTCGCTGCATCATTCACTATTCCAATTTGCTCTTGATGATCATTCTCTTCATGATCATCAGCATTTCTTGCAATATCATCATTGATAAGCCCACGAGTAACTTTAGGATTGGGCATAAAGATCTCATCATCCTCATCAACATCACTACCATCACCAACATTGATTTGTAACGCTTGTTTGGCAAGATCTTCATTTCCTACATCATCAATATTAACCTTACTCGGTTCTTGGTTAGCATCATCAAACACAACATGAATGGATTCTTCAACCTTCGATTTGATCTTATTTAGGATGCGAAAACTCTTTCCATTCTTGGCATAGCCTAAAAAGATTCCCTCATCCGCTTTAGGATCAAATGTCTTTAGATTGTGAGATCCATTGTTATGAATGAAACATTTTGAACCAAATACATGAAAATATGAAACGTTTGGCTTACGTCCCTTCCACAACTCATATGGATTCTTTTCATGTCGTTTGTTGATCATACACCGGTTCTAAGTGTAGCAAGAGGTATTGATTGCTTTAGCCCAAAACCTTCGAGACAGCTTGGACTCTACTAATATTGTCCTAGTGGCTTCTTCAAGCATTTTGTTCCGTTGCTCAACCACTCCATTTTGTTGAGGTGTTCTAGGCATAGAATATTCATGAAGTATTCCAAAATCTGTACAAAACTTCTCAACAATATGGTTAGTAAATTCAGTTCCTCTATCACTTCTAATCTTCGTCACCTTTATATCTTTCGAAGTTTTAATTGACTAATTAGCGCTGTGAGCTTGACACTAGTTTTATCTTTGGTCGCTAGAAATTCTACCCATGTATAGCGAGAGAAATCATTAACTATTACTAGAGAATACTTTTTGCCACTAACACTCATGATTTGAACAGGACCAAACAAATCTACATGCAATACTTCAAGGATTCTAAAAGTAGATAGATGGGGTTTCTTCTTAAAAGATGATTTGACTTGTTTACCCATTTGACATGCATCACATAAGCAGTTTTTATGAAAGGAACCTTTAGGTAATCCCTCTACAAGATTTAACGATATTAATTGAGGGATTGCCTTAAAGTTGAGAAGATTCATTTTTCTATGATATAACGAACCTAATTCATTTTGACTCTTAGCAACAAAGAATGTAGGGTTGTTATCTATTTTTGAACCCCAAATTACCAAATAAACATTGTTTGTTCTTTTTCCTTTCAATTTAGTAGATCCAGTCTTAGTATCATTAATATAGCAACAGTCACTTAAAAATTTGACTTTAGAGCTTTCATCACAAAATTGACTTATGCTTAATATTCGTGTGTATGAAGAGGATAGATTTATAGGGCATTGATTTGTAACTAAACAATATCTTTTCGCAATATAAGGCATTGTCTTGTTGTTTTCTTATAGGCGTTTGTAAGGTTTTCATAAACAACATAAAGTCCTTAATAATAAGGCAAACCTTATACTTTCTATGGGTTAAGAAGATTGACACTAGAAGGGTTTGATCTTTATTATCTAAATTTGGTTCTCAAGTTGAAGAAAGTATTGACTGGACATCAATACAAAATAGAGACTTGAATGATGTAAGTTTTGACAGAGAAAGTGCCAGTCAAACACTATGGGAATGGTAGGGGGAACTTATGTCATAGACATCTCAGTTAGACTGATGTGTTCGAACACGACTTACATCGGTTTCATCACATGGGTTTTCACTCACTGATAGTCAATGATGAAACTAATAAGTTGTGATAGGTACGCGTGAACTTTAGACCTGAGCAATCAAGTTGAAGATATAATTGTGACATCAAGTCTGTCATTAGAGTAGTTAGATCCAATTCGCCCGTTGGTGGGGTCGACCTCGAAGTGAAACTTGATGGGCAAGTGGCAGTCTTAACAATTGGCAAAATGGGATTTATTCTCTCATAAATGAATGAGCTAAATATCCTATGCGGTCATGAATGAATGAAGTCAAAAGTCTTTCGCCAAAACATAAAGAGATACTTGTGTTAGACATGAAGATATACTTAGTGACCTCGATTCATTATGAGCTAAGCATATGGTCAAGTCCTGTGAGTTTGACAAAACCATGAATCTCACTTGACTGAGATATATAAATAAAAGATTTATACTCATAGGGTATTCACAGCGTAAAAGATTTGGAATGATTCTATTCATTCGTTCTCAATTGGGATACGATGTGAGCCACTTGACTGGTTAGGTGTTACTCACATCCTATTGGTTTTCTCCCAATTGGCTTTTGAGACAAACCTAAAGAGTCGCGCCTAAAGGAATTGCAAAAGGAAAAATCATGGAAAGGACTTGAGAGAATTTTTCGGTATTAGATATCCAAATTAATTAATTAATCATTAGATGATTTTATTAATTAATTAAGTTAATGAATTAATTAATTTCTTAGAGGTAATTAATTATAGAATTAACATGTATTTAATTAGTTATTTAATTTATTTATTAGATAAATAACATTAACTATTTAATTAATTAAAATGAATTAAGTGGACTAAAGCCCGAAGTATGGCCTAAAGTGGGTGTCCATATGGTTAAGTTGCCTAGGCTTATTATTTTCTAGAGTAGTATAAATATACTACTTAGTGAAAATAATAACAAGTCAAGAATCATAACTTTCTCTCTAAGTAAAAACTCTCCAAACCCTCTCTCTCTCTCTCTCTCTAGCTGTCTCTCAAGAAGAAGAAGAAGGGATTTTTTGCTTTTGACTCCGGCGTGGCAATTTAGAGACATCGACAAATTTGCTGTTCAAGAAAGGATTGTGAAAGCTGGTTCAGAATTCAACATATGCGAAGAAAGGTACATGAACTCGAAACAGAATTTGAATATGTGAAATTGAGATGAACCACTAGGGCTTTCAAATATTTATCTTCCGCTGTGTTTTTATGCAATAAAACTGGACAGTGGTATCAGAGCTAATCTCTGACTTTCATATTTAATTGAATACGTGATTTATGTATTTTTTGCGTTTTTGAAGCATGTTATTAGAATATGTTTTTATGATTTTAAAGCCGTGATTTTTCTGTGTTTAATTCATGTATATTTTAGTATGATGATATGTGAATTGAAAAATAAAAATTGTGTGAGAATCGGGGGTAAAAAACCCCGCGACGAGCGTGACACGCTCGACTTGCCCAGCGTTTAGACAGGCCTTCTTTGCGCACAGCCATGTGCACACGACACCGTGCGCCTAGTGTACGGCCAAGCCACTTCCGTGCGCTGGGCGCACGACACCAGGCCCCAACAGGGCCGTGCGCCCAACTGCATGGGCCCGGGCCCTTAACCCTGGTCCTAACGGGTAGGGTCGGGTCGTGGTTCGCGAGTCCAATTTTTTAAATAATGGGTTTTGGGCTATTTTAGTTATCCATGTGACTCAAAAGGATGATGACCCGAATTTAATTAAATAAGCCCAAATTATTTTATTTAAAAATTATGGACTTTGAATAAATTAGTTTTGGGCTTAATTAATTGAATATTAAATATGCCAATGGTTGGTAAATTATGTTTGACGAAATCGGGCCCAAATTGTTTTTATTGAATATTAAATATTTAAGTGAAATAATTAATTAATTATTCTTGGAGGATTTTTTTATTAATTAATTAATTTAAATAATAAATTCTCACTAGATGGTTTATTATCATAAGTGCCTATAAAGTTTGGAATTTTATTGAGGAAATTAATTAGTTGGACTAATTAATTATTAACTTAATCACCAATATAGTTGCTTTAAATACCGCGAGCATGTATTATGTGATGGTGACATTTGTTCATGGGCTTAGGTTGTTTTCTTTTGATTGTATTCCTTTTAATGGGTTGTAAGGGCCGGAATTGAGCCCATTTATTTAATTTCTAGAATTATGTATAGGTTATTAATTTAAACCTCATGTAATAGATAAAAATAGAATAGGTCTCTTTAAGCAGAGATGAATCCAAAAGAAGAAGGAGCTTGGAGCCAAGAAGAATAGGTAGGCTTATTTTGCATTTTTTTTATGATGGCCCATTAGCTTGGGCCCTCTAGATAAAGCCCATGGATAAATGTGTTGTATTTATTGCTTTCGATGCATGTTTATTAGTTGTGTGAAGCATGTATGTTATCAATATGCGCTATATAAAATGATAATGTGCAAAGTGAGACTTAGATAAATGTTTAGAACAAGAATTCTCCCAATTAAAAAGTATACTAAATTAGTAATGGGTGCTAGGCATCTTTTTCCTCCACTAAACTTAATAGAATTAAGTTTTAAACCTAGTTTGTGGCATCTTCCCAGTAAGTGGGGGTCATATATCAAGATTTAATTCTAAAATTTTATTAAGTGCATTAGATGCCTTAATCGAGACCAATTTCACCCTAAATATCGTTACAGGGTCGCACAGTGAAATTCAAATGTTAGATTATGAAGAGTTAGTGGGAATAAACTTAGATAGTCCACAAAGCCTATAAATCGTTAAAGGGTTGTGGCTTTGGTGGGTTATGGGAAAAAAAGAAGATTGGACCGTCTATTGAATAGATTGATGTTGGACATCACTTTAATTAAGTAATGGACCAAAAATCGTTAAAGGGTTGCCACCCACTACATTAATTAAAGAACTCAATTCTCACTACGATGTAGTAAACAATGATCACTTCTGCTTTTCACAGTGGGAGTGTGAATCTCGAAAAATGTAGTGAGAGCCAAGTTATAAGTCGAAGTTCTTGATTTTAAACTTGGTTTTAGTTTATTTACATACGTCTAATTAAGTCTAGTTTATTTTCTGCAGTTATTTGATTTATCACTGTCAAAAACAAAAATGACTATCAACCCACTTTTCGTTTTACTTGAAAAAAACATCCTTACCGGACCCAACTACGTGGATTGGCTGAGGAACTTGAGAATAGTTGTCAACATGGAGTCATTGGGATACGTATTGGACACTGACATCTCTGCTCCACCTGCCAGAACACGTGCTAACGAGGAAGAAGTCCAAGCTCACGAAAAGTGGGTGAAAGACGACGTCCGAGTGTGTGGAAACATTCTTGGCTCAATGACAAACCAGCTTCAGAGGTCCCACTAGAAGATGACCACTGTGAGGGCTATCTTGGCACACTTGGTCGAGCTCTATGGTGGCACAGCCGTACTGCTAGATATGAGATATCTAAAGAGCTCTTTGAGGCCAAAATGAAAAAGGTGAGAAGTTGGGGATCATGTCCTCAAGATGATCTCGAGGATTTAAAGATTGGAGGCTCTCGATTTTACAGTGAATCAACATCTTCAAACCGATCTTATTTTGCAGTCTCTTCCTGGTTCATTTTCCCAATTTGTAATGAACTTCAATTGCAATGAGATTGAATGCAACTTAGCTTGGCTAATGAACAAATTAATCACTGCACAATCTCAATTGAAGCCCAAGGGAAAGGAAACTGTATTGGTGATCTCTTCTGGGCCTAAAAGGGCGAAGAATAAAAAAAAAAGCCAAAAAGCAGGGTGGCAAGCTCGGAGCTCAGGGTGGTAAAAAAAAAAGGGAAAGCTCCTGTGGATCGCAAGCGTAAGGGGCCACAGAAGACGGATAGATGCCTACACTGCGGTGAGCTGGGCCACTGGAGAAGAAACTGTCCAAACATGGGCTCGGGCGCACAAGGTATGGAACTTTATGTTCATGAAACTTATTGTTCTATGACCGTTTTATCTACATCTTGGATTCTTGATTCTGGAGCTAGTGCTTACATTTGTTGAATCATGATATGCTGCGAGGAAGGAAACTGGACAGTGATGAGGTGAAGATCAGAGTAGGCAGCGGGCAAAGCGTCGCAACTACTGAAATAGGATCTACCTCATTGTTTTTAAATTCTGGACATTTACTTTTTCTGGATAATGTTTTAGTTTTGCCCAATGGTCTTAAAAACATTGTTTCAACTCCCATTTTAGTTAAACTTAGTTATACTTTCTGTTTTATTGATGAACATTGCAATATTTATTTTGGTAATAAATTAGTAGGCTTTGCTTCTTTAGTAAATGGATTGTATTACCTTAATATCCAGAATGAGTGTTCTATAAATTCTATACAAAGGAAATGTAGTAGGCTTGGAATAAACCAAAGATTGATCTGGCATCTTAGACTAGGCTATGCCGGCGAACATAAAATTCACAAAATAGAGAAAGATGGACTAATCGGTCTATTAGGATTGGATCCCTATCCTACTTGTGAATCTTGTTTCAAAGGCAAGATGGCTAGATCCCCCTTCACAGGGACTTTTGAAAGGGCCTCACAAATATTAGGTTTAGTGCATATTGATGTTTGTGGACCATTTGGAGAAATGGCTCGAGGAGGTTTCCTTTACTTCATCATATTCACTGATGACCATTCAAGATACGGTCTAGTGTATTTAATGAGGCATAAGTCTGAATCCATTGAAAAGTTCAAGGAATTCAAGGCTTTAGTGGAAAATCAAACTGGTCAACATATAAAAACACTTCGATTGGATCGAGAAGGAGAATATATGAGCGACGAGTTTGATGTATACCTTCGAGAGAATGGTATAGTATTATAGCTCACACCTCCAGCGACACCACAGTTAAATGGAGTAGTAGAGCGAAGGAATCGAACCCTATTGGACATGGTTCGCTCCATGCTCAGCTACACTGACTTACCCATTCCACTATGGGGTCATGCGTTACTTACAACTGTACACGTTTTAAATAGATGTCCGTCCAAGTCCGTTTCTAAGACTCCCTATGAGATAAGGAGAAATAGGAAACCAAGTCTTAATCACATCAAGATTTGGGGATGTCCGACTTACGTCAAAAAGATTAAAATAGATAAGTTGGAGGCTAGATCCTTGAAAGGGTGTTTCGTTGGATATCCTGAGGATTCAATGGGATACCTCTTTTACCTGCACGATGACTAGAGGATCATTGTAGCTTTACAAGCCCACTTTGTGGAAGATGAGTTCATTCAAGAAGGAGGAGCAGGTAGAAAGATTGTTCTCGAAGAACAAAATGAAACTTAAGGGGATACATCTACATAGGAAGTGAGAACCGAGCCTTCTATAACAAAACCACAACCACAAAGGTCAAGTAGAGTACCTCAACCACCTGAGAGGTATGGATATCTGGTACAGAGGGAGCTAGATCTTCATTCTGTATTAGAGGAGGGTTATGGAGATTATCCCTCCACTTATGATCAAGCGATAGTGGATATGGATGCTACTAGATGGCGTGAAGCTATGCAAACTGAGGTTAATTCGATGCATACAAACCAAGTATGGAAACTTGTGGATCTGCCTGATGGGGTAAAACCAATTGGGTGCAAATGGATCTACAAGAGAAAGATTGGTGTTGGTGGCAAGGTTGACACCTACAAAGCTAGGCTAGTGATGAAAGAGTATAGTCAAAAAGAAAAAATTGACTACCAAGAAACCTTTTCGCCAGTGGCTATAATCAAACCAATAAGGATTCTACTTGCAATAGCGGCACACTTAGACTATGAAATATGGCAATTGGATGTCAAAAATGCTTTCCTAAATGGATTCCAAGAAAAGGATATCTATATGGAACAACATAAAGGTTTTGTATCCGAGAACCTTATTCATAAGGTGTGTAAGCTTGAGAGATCCATTTATGGACTCAAGTAAGCATCTCGTAGCTGGAATCTATATTTTGATATGGCTATCAAAGGATTTGACCTCATCAAAAATGAAGACGAGCCATGTGTTTACAAGAAGGTTAGTGGGAGCAAGATAACATTTATTGTGTTATATGTAGATGACATATTACTCATAGGGAATGATATAGGAATGCTCACCATTGTTAAGAAATGGCTTTCGAGTACTTTCTCCATGAAAGACTTGGGAGAGGCAACTTATATTCTAGGGATTCGAATCTACAGAGATCGAAAAAATAGAATGATAGGGCTCTCTCAAGCCCTTTACTTAAAAAAAGTCCTAAAAAGATAGAGGATGGAGGACTCTAAGAAAGGGTTCCTGCTAATGAGGTATGGGATACTTCTCTCGAAATCTATGTGTCCTCAAAGTGAGGAAGATAGAAAAGAGATGAGCACTGCACCCTATGCATCTGCTGTGGGTAGCCTGATGTATGCAATGCTGTGTACTAGACCTGACATAGCTTATGCAGTAAGCGTTGTTAGTCGATTTCAGGAAAACCCTGGCAAGGAACATTGGATAGCTGTGAAGAATATCCTAAAGTATCTAAAGAGAACTAAGGATAAGATTCTCATCTATGGGAGTGGTAACCTGGGAGTGGAAGGGTACACTGACTCGGATTTTCAATCAGATGTCGATGATCGGAAATCCACCTCAGGGTTCGTATTCACCCTCAATGGTGGAGCGGTAAGTTGGAAAAGTTCCAAGCAAAGCACAACCGCAGACTCAACGACAGAGGCTGAGTACATAACTGGCTCTGAGGCAGCTAAAGAGGCTGTTTGGCTTAGGAAGTTCATAGAAGAACTTCAAGTGGTTCTAAACATAAAGCTCTCGTTGCCACTTTATTGTGACAACACCGGAACCATAGCGCAAGCAAATGAACCTAGGTCTCACAATAAGTCCAAACACATCAAGAGGAGATATCACATCATAAGAGAGATCATTTTATGAGGAGAAATATCTGGTCAGAAAATAACCTCAACCGACAATGTCGCTGACCCATTGACCAAGCCATTGGCACAGGCGGTGCTAGAAAAACATCTAAAAGGGATAGGTATTAAATACCATAGCAAATGGCATTGAGTTCAAGTGAGAGATTGCTAGGGTGTATGCCGTCAAATGCCATAAAGAAGATAGACTTATAGGGCATTGATTTGTAACTAAACAATATCTTTTTGCAATATAAGGCATTGTCTAGTTGTTTTCTTATAGGCGTTTGTAAGGTTTTCATAAACAACATAAAGTCCTTGATAATAAGGCAAACCTTCTACTTCCTATGGGTTAGGAAGATTGGACTAGAAGGGTTTGATCTTTATTATCTAAATTTGGTTCGCAAGTTGAACAAAGTATTGACTGGACATCAATCCAGAATAGAGACTTGTATGATGTAAGTTTTCATAGAGAAAGTGTCAGTCAAACACTATGGGAATGGTAGTGGGAACTTATGTCATAGACATCTCAGTTAGACTTATGTGTTCGAACACGACTCACATCGGTTTCATCACATGGGTTTTCACTCACTGGCAGTCAATAATGAAATTGATAAGTTGTGATAGGTACGCGTGAACCTTAGAGTTGAGCAATCAAGTTGAAGATGTACTTTTGACGTCAAGTCTGTCAGTAGAGTAGTTAGATTCAATTCACTCGTTGGTGGAGTCGACCTTGAAGTGAAACTTGATGGGCAAGTGGCAGTCTTAACGGATTGGCAAAATGGGATTTATCTCTCATAAATGAACGAGCTAAATATCATATACAGTCATGAATGAATGAAGTCAAAAGTCTTTGGGCAAAGCTTAAAGAGATACTCGTGTTAGACATGAAGATATACCCAATGACCTCGATTCATTGAGCTAAGCATATGGTCAAATCCTGTGAGTTTGACAAAACCATGACTTTCACTTGACTGGGATATATGAAAAGGTTTATACTCGTACGGTACTCACAACGTAAAAGGTTTGGAATGATCCTATTAATTTGTTCTCAATTGGGATACAATGTGAGCCACTTGACTGGCTAGGTGTTACTCACATCCTATTGGTTTCCTCCCAATTACCTTTTGAGATGAACCTAAAGAGCTGCGCTTAAAGAAATTGCAAAAGGAAAAATCATGGAAAAGACTTGAGAGAATTTTTCGGTATTGGATATCGAAATTAATTAATCATTAGATAATTTTATTAATTAATTAAGTTAATGAATTAATTAATTTCTTACAGAAAATTAATTATAGAATTAATATGTATTTAATTAATTAATTAATTGGATAAATAACATTAATTATTTAATTACTGAAAACGAATTAAGTGGACTAAAGCCCAAAGGCTTCCTATAGCCTAAAGTGCGCGTCCATATGGTTAAGTTGCCTAGGGTTACTATTTTTTAGAGTAGTATAAATATACTACTTAGTGAAAATAATAACAAGTCAAGAATCATAACTTTCTCTCCAAGTAAAAACTCTCCAAACCCCCCCCTCTCTCTCTCTAGCCGTCTCTCAAGAAGAAGAAGAAGAAGAAGGGATTTTTTGCTTTTGACTACGGCGTGGCAATTAGAGACAGCGAAAAATTTGTTGTTCAGGAAAGGATGATAAGAGGCGTTCTTACGAGTTTTTAAAGCTCGTGATCTGAAGTTTTTGGATTTATTTATTGCCTAAATCATAAAACATTTGCATTTAATTGGGGTGTTAAGTGATTTCAAGTGATAAACGAGAGCTCACGAAGAAAAGGGCGAAAAACAATGCATGACACAAGTTCAAGCCTATTAATCACGCCCAGGTGTCAGTATTACCACGCTTAGGCGCCGGACAAGAAGCAGGCAACTTCAGCATTCTAGATACCGCACCTAGGTGCCACCAGTCCCGCGCCTAGGCGCAGTCTTATCCACGCCCGAGTGCCGTTGTCACCATGCCTGGGCGCCGTCGGACTTATCCCCCAAGAAAGATACTCCACGTAGGCCGTGCCTAGGTGCCGTATAGCCCGTGCCTAGGCGCCGATGTAACCATTTTCCAAGTGTATAAAAGCCAAATTTCAGCAAGGAAGAGGGGTTCAAAAATCTGGAGATTGAAGGCATTTTTTTGGGATTTTGAGCCAAAAATTCATCAATCTTTGAAGGAGAAGAAGGGGGATTAAGCTAGAGATTGAAGTTTCAAGCTAGGATTCATCATCTAGCAATTGGGGGAGTTTTAATTGCTTGCATTTACATGTTTATTTCCGTGAGTATGTATATGTTTGTATTATATTTTCTTAAAGCTTTGATGAGAGGCTAAATTGTAGTACTAAGGCCATGTGAAGGCCTACTTTACAAATCAATATATGTGAAGTGAATTTTTGCATTAATTCTCCTATTGCTTTGTGTGTTGATTTTGTACTTTTATCACAATCATATGCTTGCTATTGTGCCTATTCTATCCATTCGAAAGAACATAGGTTAGGGTACAACAAGAATCAACGCATCATCCGAAACTAATGTGGAATTGCCCCTAGAAATAAGTAAAAATTTTTGGGTGTTGTTAGCTTGATTTATCCGGGGAAACTCTAGAACATTAATGCGTGGTTATTGATTAGATTCTCGAATAGACATATTTAGAGAACCGTCAATTAATCATAGGATTATTATGAGCCGAGACATCGGGTAATAGTTAATTAAGGATTTTTCCATCAAAGCAAATAGAGTCTAATAATTCGAAGAGTAGCTCACGTATATTGATGAGTAGATTAGATTGTAGCATGTGCCTTAGTCATTTTATCACTCTTGAGATTTAATCTATAGTCCGTTTCTCTTTTGTTCTTCGCTTGCTTACTCGTTTATTGCAATTTATTTTTGTCCAATTTCATTAATCATAAACTCAAATACCTAGTCCTTGAGGTTCGACAACCCGGACTTTTAGTCCACTTTTATTGCTATCACAACTAGTGCACTTGCTATTCAAACACGTTAGCTTCTAGCGTGTCAAAGGATTGTTAAAGCTGCTTCAGAATTCAACATACGCAAAGAAAGGTACATGAATTCGAAACACAATTTGAATATGTGAAATCGAGATGAACCACTTGGGCTTTCAAATATTTATCTTCCGCTGTGTTTTTATGGAATACAACACGACACTTAAAAGATTATGCTTAAGACCCTCAACATAATATACGTCACTTATCATGACGTTCCCTCCTATGCATGATACCTATACCTTTGGTTTTACCTTAGGAGTTATCACCGAATACAACTTGAGGACCATTGGTTGTACGATAGTTGACCAAGAGATCCTTTGAGCCTGTTATGTGCCTTGACGACCCTCTATCGATGTACCAAATTGAAGTATCAGTGTTGGCTTTAGGTACCTGCATTTAAAGGGTAGTTCTAATTCTTTTAGGTACCCATTTTGTCTTTGGTCCTTCAACGTTAGTAGCTTTAGTTTGAATTAAAACTTTCGGAACCCATATTTGTCTGGTCTTCATTAAGGGAGGATTGGCTTTCTTGGGTTTCGGTTTGTGTTGTGTGTGCTTCTTAGGTGTATAATAATATCCTCGATTATAATAGTATTCATAGTCATAATCATAATCATATTCATCATAGTATCGATAATATGATCTAGATCTTTGAAGATACTGACGCTGGTATTTCCTCGGCACTGGCTTAGGAGTCGCTTTTGGCGATTGACGCTTAGCATTTGATTCACTTGTAGAAGGTTTATCCTTAGCCTTTTAAGCATTTGGAGAGACCCTCTTTTGTGAATCATTCACTTTCGTCTTTTCCTTGTTTCCTGAGTTGGCGTTGACCTTCTCATTTGGCCTCGTACCATTATCTTTGGGTTCATTCATCGTTTGACTGTTTGAACTCTTCTCAACAAAGAATACACCTTTTCCTTTGTTGGTTGCCACAACCTTAGACGCTTTTGATTTATGACCAAAATTATCACAACCTAAACCGGTCTTTTCACCAAAAAGTCTGGTTACTTCAGTCACATTATCTAGTTTTGTTAACACATTTGATAATGTTGAGACAAGATGCTCTGATTTTGCAAGCTTAGCGATCAATTCTGCTTCTCTCTTGACTATTATATCAAGATCACTTTTCAATTGAATAATTTCACTCTCAAGTGATTGGTTTTTCTGAATGCATTGTTGCTGAACTTGTAACTCGGCCTTGAGCGTCACGTTATCACTTTTGAGCGTTGGAATTATATCAAAGTCACTTTTGAGTGACATTTGACAATCTTTATAATATAAATTGACTTTGTCAAGTAATTCATCAAAAATTTCGTATCACTTTTAAAGATTTGAATGCTTGGAAAGCTAAGTGCTAGGTCAGGCGCTATAAGAAAGATAACTTAGTGATTTTAGCTATTACCTAAGTAGGGTAATGCTTAGATCGCTTAATCAGTGTTAGCACAGCGTAAATAATTTTAAAGCTTAGCGTTCGTTTTAGTCAAATAGTCAATTAACCATTTTTAAAGCCTTTTAATGATATGATTTGAATAGTAAAGCAATAAAATAGTAAATGACACAAGAATTTAAAGGTTCACTGAAGAGGTTTTTCTCCGAAAAGGTTTGAGATACCTATGACTTTCTTTGGAATGTATAAAAAGCTTGAGAGGATTTTGGCTATGGAGTTTATAAGCTTTTCTCTCAAATAATTTCAGCAAAGTTTAAACCTTTTTCTGGTGCATTTACGTATATATAGGGTTTGCTAAAGTTTAGACCGTTGGGACGCATGTGGATGCGTGTATCTCACACAGCCTGTTAAACAGTCCCTTTCTGACATTCCTCAATTTCTGCTGGTTCCGATTGGACAGGAGCATGTTTTGAACTCTGATTTCTGACAGTCTAGCCAAAAGGTGGCTTGTCCACAAGTCATAATGCCTTATCACATTTAATGCACTTATCAGGCATTTAATGCATTTATCAGGCATTTAATGCATTTGAATTTATTTCTCGTTGGAAATAAATGTCCGTTGATGATTGCATTTAAGTCCTCCATGACTTGTGAATTTATTTCAGGTGAATCTGATCCTTGATCGCTTAAGTCATTTGAGAGCTTGATTCAACAACCCTAAAATAGTCCTTTAGCATTTGACAGATGCTAAGAACAAATCTTGATCATCACTTGACTTCAAATGTTGATCGTCAACTTTATCTTTGATAGACTTACCTAGAATTCTATCAGCAACTTGGTATCAAATACTTAGTCTAAAATCTACAAAGATAAAAATTACAAACCTAACAAAATTACAAACTTTCAAACACTTATACAATTGTTCTTATGAAAACATAAACTTACATTGGGTCTAATATAAAGTCTTATTCTTGTCATCATCAAAACATCTAACATGAAATTTTCTAACAGTTTCCTCCTTTTTGATGATGTCAAGACCTTAACTCTTTTATAGTTCAAGATTTAGTCAAAAGGCCAAAAATAATCATAAGTTAGCGTTAGAATGTTAGATAAGTTAGCTAATGTTAGATTGGCTTCAACAAGATGTTTCAGCGTTCAATCATTCATTCATAATATATGGAATTTAAAAACTTACAATGATTGCACTGAAAATAAAGCAACAGAAGATAAGCAAAAATACAAGACGCGTAAAGGGAAACTATCTTCATTGTCGCTTGGACTGTTGCTGCTGCTCTTCTTCCTGAAAAATCTCTCTCACTAATTCTAAGTGGACTCTATCAATGTCAATCATATTAGTATGAAAGACTTCATTGTAGTTGTCCTGGTTCTCTTTAGCACTTCGATTTAACTTAAGCAACCTTTCGACCCATTGCCTATGCGGAATTCCAAGAGTCCGAATAAGATCGTGGTAAAGATCTTGGACCCTATCATTCGAAGGTTTCTAGTTGAGCGGCCTTCTCAAAGGTTCAGCGAATGAGTGAAAACCCATACCTTCCAGGAAATCAACATCGAGATCTGGTAGCCTATGCCTGCTTCTGAAATATCGTGGCTTTCTTTCCTTTGTAAGCATCTTTTTGAGACTCACGATTTCTTAAAACATGGAGCGCCAATTTTTATTATCAATTTTTCACACTTTCTCCGAGGGCTTGGCTTTGGCATTTGGATCTTTTGATAATCCCCCCTTTTTGACATCATGAAAGGAGGTTTTAATATCAGCGATGTCGCAGCACATGAGTTTTACTTCATCCACTAGAAGGGCAATCTGCTCAGTGATACTTTGGGCAACTGAATTGGAAGCATTATATCTCTGAGTGTCTGCTGAAGCAGTCTGAGCTAAGGAGCGATTGAACTCCTCAGAGAGGCCTTCGATCAGTGGTGATATGCACTCCATGATTGCTATAGTGCTCTTTGCTTCAGCATTTGCAATATCACAACTTCTAGTGTTGAAGACTAACTTGACATGTAGATCATCATTGTCAAGCATCTTTGAGCAATAACCCTCGATAGTGTTAAGCGAGTTCCTAACGGCTCGTCTAAAGTCTTGTGCCTCTGGATCACTTTCCGAGTCAGAGTCCAATGAAGAATAACGCTCAGGGGACAAAATGAGTCAGTATGAGCTAGAAACTACAGCCTTTCCTTTTGATTTTTCTATGATAAATGGCTCTTCAGCAATCTCTGCATGTACTTCTTCTATCGCTTGCTCAACAGATTGAGTTGCATTATCAATCTCTGCAACTTGAGCAACAATTGGAACCTCGGCTACTAGAGCGCTAGGGGCAACTTCTATTTGCATATCAGCGTCTTGAATAGGAGCGACTTCCGTAGTAGGAGTTTGTTCCAATTCCATTTCAACAATCTCCACTAGAGGAGATGGTTTCTCAACAGCAATGACCCTGAGTGGGCCGATCGCTTCTATCACATGCCTTGGACTAATCATGTTCGTCTGTTGGATAAAGAATGCTCGCGCTCTTTAGTACTTAGTGCAAAATGCACATCATTTGGAAGATCGATACCTGAAATATAAGAGTTATAAAAGTCCAAAATAAATGGCTTAAGCGTTTGAGCAGCTTCTTGATCCACTGGCCTAATAAGAGACAAAATCTTGGCCACTTGAATATTCTACTCACAGAAGAGAACCGGGTGAAGGTTCTATCCATGGAAGTCACTAAAACCAAAGTTATGGTTGAAAGCGATATCCAGCACTTGAGCATTTTCAATAACCGCTCTTCTGTCTCGATAAAAATCAGCAAATTCAGCATGATCATTATTCAACATCATATGGGATTCGCTTGGATGAGGCTCGGCATCTCTCTTGCTTGTAAATGCATCCTTATTCAGATTTGGAAAGATACGCTGAACAAAAGCTTGACGAGGAGGATTCGTCATTGTCGGATGAAAAACATAGCGTCCCCCCTGAATGAACAAAGCTAGTTGTTGGCGAATATAGTGTTCTATAGGTTATCTGTAGGAAGGCAAATTGCTAATATTCCCAATAAGATTCTTTTGCTACTCAAGTAGAAATACAGAAAATCCTCGGTGTCTGTATTCTACTCCAAACTCAAACAAAAATGGATACATCACGACCTCTTCAAGTGTATAGAAGTGCAGCACAAATTCTTCAGCCCACTGAGCAGTATCCATCATCCACCGCTTGCCAAGTTTTTCAAACTTCTTCTTATCTGTTCTAGCGGAGAGATACTTCTCAAAGCGATCAAATTCGCTTTCATAGTCGTTTTCCTAAAGTCTGGCAAGGTATTCATGAGCTTCATTTTCTAGCCAAGAATTGACTGGATTGGGACGCTAAGCAACAACTGGTCTTTTTTCTTTCCAAAGTTTGAGGGGCCTAGAAGAGAGAGCATTCTCAGGGAAGCGAACGACTTTCGGGAGAGCAGAGTACCCAATTTTGTTGAGATCCTCTTCATCTGGATTCTTTAGCCAATCACCCATGTGGGGATTTTTTATGACAATTTTTCTCTGGCGAAGAGCATAGAAAGATTCTGCAAAGTGACTTGTAAAGTTGAAAAGCTCTTGGTCGAAATCTGTCAAGTTGATCGCTGGTCTCCGAATGTATTCTAATCGAGATTGCAGGTGCTCTAGCGAGTAAAGACCAAGGTCGGCAAGCTGCTCGAAAAACTTAAATTTCTTCGAGTTAGAAAGAGAAGGATTGTGGAAAGTATCCTGGAAAGTAATCTCCGTTTCAACCGAACTCTTGGTGTCATTTTCTCTAGTGGCAAAATAGTATTCAACATTTGCATTGTAGCCACGGGGAAAGAAGTTGATGACACAGGGAGGAGGTCTGGTTGGAGTAGGAACAATGACAATTGCTTCAGTTGGGATAGCAGAGGCCACTTCTATCGACCGCTCAGCATGAATAGTCGCTTCACTAGCTGGTGATGTTTCAGCGTCAGGAAGAACTTGAGAAATTTCTTTAGCGATATCCACAACTGTTGTCATTTCTACATCCAATTCCACATTGACCTCAGGAGGCGGAGGTGCATCTGCATCTGGTGCATTTTGAGCTGATACAAGCAAGCGTTTGGGAAACAAAAGATTTCTACTAATTAGAAATAGACGATAAAAAAAAAATACCAAAACGCTTACCCTGAGGAATCTCTTCGACTATTTCAGTCGCTTGATCTTTGGAAGTGGAAGGTACCATATCCTCAGGCTCCAAAACTTCTTCATCAGGATCTAAATCGAGGAAAGAAGTGAGGGGATCAGCACAAATGGGTATATTGAATGTCTCAAACGTATTAAGGATATTTTAAATAGCCGTTTCACTTTCGGCTGAAAGATTTTTTATCCTAGTGTTAGAAAAGTGAGCCTAACAAGGAAAGGATAAATTACATTGTTTATCACAAGTAATTACCCTGAAAACTAGCAAGCTTCTCAAAAGGAGTAGCAACTTCAGGCTCTGGAATTGATTCAAGAATCACATCAGAAAGAGAAGGGGGAGGAACACTCGCTGGTTCTTCAAGCGCTGGCTCGGTTGGAGCGCTTGTTGATCCTCTTGGAGTGGACCATTGTGTACGCTTGTGGGCTAGCGGTACTTCTTTCTCTTCTGCTTCTTCTTCTGGAGATATGACAAACGCGGGAGGGGAGAAGGAGATTTAGGAGAAGGAGAGGGAGACTTCTGCTTTTTTTTGGTTTCCTACTTCTTCTGCTTCTTGGCTGGCTTGGATGGCTCAGTGACTTTTAAGATGATCTTTCTTTTCTGTCGCTTAACCACCACTTTCTCTTCTTCTTCTTCTTCTGATGATGACGAACATGTCACTTGCTCCTCATCATCACTACGAACAATTCCTTTAGCAAGGAGTCGCTCACGTTTCTCTTTGGGAACCGCTGCACCACCTCGACTCTTAGGTTTTAGCAATTCGCCGATCATTTTCTTTTCGTAAAACTTAAGCGCTGGAACATTTGTACCTACGGTATTAACAAAACCGCTAGTGCTTAAAAGAAGACTTAACACAATCGCGTATGACTTGGAATAAATTGATTGTTCAATCATTGCCTTAAGCGATTAGAAATATATCTGGCCCAATTAGCTTTCAGCTTCGTCAAAATGGAGATCATCATCTTGTACTATATATTGGTAACCTTGTCAAAACTTCCTTTTCTGCACTCGATCATCTTTGCGCAGATATCAGCCAGAATGACATATTCACCCTTCATGTCATTCTTCTTGAAGTTTGATGCATACGTTGCGTCAATGTTCTTATTTTTGATCAGTTCCCAGACCTTGGTGGTGTCTCCAAGGGTCACATCTTCAACTTCTCCACCATGAGTAGGCAGTTGCAGTAAAGTGGATAGCAGTTGAGGAGTAAGAATGAAAGGTTCTTGGCCAAATTGAAACACACAGGAAATAGAGTTGTCGTCCTCAGAAATGACAACATTTTGAAAGAAGAAAAGAGCTTCTTCTGCGTGAATCCAGGAATGGGAAGTCAACATGGTTTTCAGACCAGATTCTTCAACGTGAGGAAGAATCCCAGTTTACCAGAAATCTGGCATTGACTGTTACTTTTTTCTCAGTTTTGGATTTAGAAGATTTTCCAATGGTAGATTTTGAAGATTTTGGTGGCGCCATTGATGAAAGATTGAAGCTTTTAGAGAGTTAGAAGAAAGCCTTTTTGCCTTGAGAGAATTTTTACAGTAAAGGGAGTTTGTAAGTGAAAGTTTTTCTATAAAAATTTGAAGGGTTTAAATAGAGGGCAAAAAGTAACTCCTCAATAGCTTTAGATAAATGCCACGAATCAAGTAATTAATTCGGGAAAAAAAATTGAATCTGAGCCATTTAATCATAAAGACGAATGTAAAAAGGCGCGATAAATTTGGTTAATTGCTTTGAAATATAAAATTTGGACTCCTCAGTTACTTTTTAAAAAAGTTTGAGATTTTGAAAATGTTCAGCGTGAGTTGCACGCGCCTAATGGTACACTGACACGTACCCAGGCATGTGCAGTTACTGAACCGCCTATTTTGAGATACGAATCATTAACCGTCAGTTTGATTTGATAGGAACGCGTGGGCAGTTGTCAAATCTTATCTTTTGAACTTATTCACACGCTACCTTTCAGCGATGAAAGCAATGCGTGGTTTTCAGAGAAAGTTACTTAGCGTTAAAGTGGGAATATTCTTAACTCTGAAGTCTTTTAATAAAATTCAATCATTTTTGATCCTTAAAAGACATGTTTTAGTTAATTTTATTAGAGATAGATTTTGTCATGCACAAAAGATAGACGCTAATGATCAATGCACATAATTTTGAAAATCAATTTTGATCATAGACACTTATTGATTGGAAGAAGTACAATTTTAAAGTTATTGATAACTCATTTCTATTTTTAAATCGCTTAATACATTATAGTAAGGTGGATTCCCCCTAAATTATATGCCTATGAAAGATATGATGCTTTATGATTAGGCGTTTAAATCAATCATACCTAGTTCACTTCTTAAAGTGAGAAAGCATTGTTCATTGAGTGCTTTGATGAAGATATCTGCCAATTGTTTGTTTGTACCAATGAAATGCATGGAGATATCTTTCTTTTGAACATGGTCACGCAAGAAATGGTAGCGAATGTCAATGTGTTTTGTTCTAGAATGAAGGACTGGGTTTTGGGTCATAGCTAAAGCGATTTGATTATCACAATGGATTGGGGTAGGACCTAAGATAATTCCATAATCTCTAAGTTGTTGCCTCGTCCAAAGGATTTGTGCACAACAGCCTCCAACGGCTACATATTCTGCCTCAACGGTAGAAGTCGCTATGGATTGTTGTTTCTTACTATGCCACGAAACCAATCTATCACCTAGAAATTGACATGTACCACTAGTACTTTTTCTATCTCTTTTCCTTCCTGCAAAATCTGTGTCTGAATAACCAATTAGTTCAAAAGGAAAGTCTCTTGAATACCATAAGCCCACATTTTGTGTGCCTTTTAGGTATTTAAGGATCTTCTTGGTAGCATTTAAGTGTGGTTCTTTTAGATCAACTTGAAAACGTGCACACATGCATACCGAAAACATAATATCAGGTCTACTAGCGGTAAGATAAAGAAGTGATCCAATGATACCTCTATAGTTAGTGATATCAATTTTCTTCCCACTTTCATCTTTATCTAACTTAAGCGTTGGCTCATTGGAATTTTTGAAGATGATGCATTTTTCATACCAAATTTCTTAATCATATCTCTTGTATATTTAGCTTGTTTTATAAATATGTCATTAGAGAGTTGTTTAACTTGTAATCCTAAGAAGAAAGTTAATTCACCCATCATGCTCATTTCAAATTGATTTTGCATCATTTTTGAAAATTTCTCACACAATCGTTTATTAGTACATCTGGATATAATATCATCAACATAAATTTGGACTAAGAGAATATCATCATTATGGGTAATTTTAAATAATGTTGTATCAATAATGCCTTTTGAAAAGCCTGTACCTATAAGGAAGATAGAGAGAGTGCCATACCATGCTCTTGGTGCTTGTTTAAGGCCATGGAGTGCCTTATCCAATTTGTAGACCAGACTTTTGCCATGGTTATTGATGAATCCTGGGGGTTGTTCTACGTATACTTCTTCTTGGAGTTTGCCATTCAGGAAAGCACTCTTCACGTCCATTTGATATACGGTGACCTTGTTGAATGCGGCAAACGCTAGGAACTTCCGAATCGTTTCAAGATGGGCTACTGGGGCATACGTCTCATCAAAATCAATACCCTCTTCTTGGCAATAACTCTGAGCGACTAGTCCGGCTTTGTTTCTTATAACAATGCGATCTTCATCCATTTTGTTCCTAAACACCCATCTAATCCCAATAACTCCTTGGTGAGTTGGTCTTGTTACCTTACTTCTCTCAAATTGGTTAAGCTCCTCTTGCATCGCTTTTACCCAACTTGAATCACTGAGCACTTCATCCACTTGCAAACATGACCTCATTAATTGTAGTGGCCCTAGTTTTAATAGGTGCTCCAATATCTTCAATAACTAGCTCTAGTGGATGATCTCTAAGCCATTTTCCATCTGGTTGGAACGGGTTGAGAGACTCTTGATTATCAATCGCTTGACCCTCATTTGTCTCTTGCGCAATCGCTACATCATTCACAGTTCTAATTTGCTCTTGATGATCATTCTTTTCATGATCATCAGCGTTTCTAACAATATCATCATTAGTAACCTCACGAGTAACCTTAGGATTGGGCATAAAGATCTCATCATCACTATCATTACCAAGATTGATTTGTGACGCTTGTTGGGCAAGATCTTCAATTCCTACATCATCAACATTAACCTTACTCGGTTCTTGGTTAGCATCATCAAACACAACATGAATGGATTCTTCAACCTTCGATTTGATCTTATTTAGGATGCAAAAACTCTTTCGATTCTTGGCGTAGCCTAGAAAGATTACCTCATCCGCTTTAGGATCAAATGTCTTTAGATTTTGGGATTCATTGTTCTGAATGAAACATTTTGAACCAAATGCATAAAAATACAAAATGTTTGGCTTACGTCCCTTCCACAACTCATATGGAGTCTTATCATGTTTCTTGTTGATCATACACCGGTTTTGAGTGTAGCAAGTGGTATTGATTGCTTCAGCCCAAAACCTTTGAGGCAGCTTGGACTCTGCTAACATCGTCCTAGCGGCTTCTTTAAGCGTTATGTTCTGTCGCTCAGTCACTCCATTTTGTTGAGGTGTTCTTGGTGTAGAATACTCATAAATTATTCCAATATCTGTACAAAACTTCTCAACAATATGGTTAGTAAATTCAGTTCCTCTATCGCTTCTAATTCGTGTCACCTTTAAATCTTTCGCAGTTTGTAATTGTCGGATTAGTGTTGTGAGTTTAACACTAGTTTCATCTTTGGTCGCTACGAATTCTACCCATGTATAGTGAGAGAAATCATCAAATATTACTAGTGAGTACTTTTTATCACTAACACTCATGATTTGAATAGGACCAAACAAATCTAGATGCAATAGTTCAAGAATTTTTAAAATAGATAGATGAGGTTTCTTCTTAAAAGATGATTTGACTTTTTTACCCATTTGGCATGCAGCCCTCTTAATATCTATATCCTCGCACGTCTGAGTCTAAGGATATTCTTGCTTATTAGCTTTAGCTCCAATCTCATTACCTCTTCGTAACCTCTTGGGCTTATTCTCATTAGTTTTTTAACCATGGCTTCACGCATGTCTGCGTGTGTGTCAGGGCGGATGCATTTTCTTGGACTCCTGTGCGTATGCGTTTTATCGTTCCCTCGTCTCTTCAATATATAGAGCCCTCCCTTCCAGTCCGGTCTCTATGCTATTTGATCGAAGAAGCGGGATAGTACGCTCCCCAGGTTTCAGCAAGTCCGCTCCAGCTCCGTTGTTCGCTTTGCTCCTTAACTCCGCTCTCCCTCCCTATTAGTCCAGTGCGTCCTTTCAGGATCTTCTGGCCTAAAGATTTAGCCTTAGGGTTGACGGCCCGCTGCCTCTCTTACATCCCTCGGTCCCCGTTAGCTTCTTGGATCAAATAGCCTAGAGCCCGTCCCTTCGGTTAGTTCTCTCTATACTTTCGTTCTTCATTTTACTCGTTCACTTGTTCACTCGTTCTGTCTCTGATTTATAACAGAAAATAAATAACAAACAGCGTGTCTTAAGGTCTGTTGTGTTGTGTTTTTATTGTGGATTTTTCCCTTGTTTGTATTCTATGCTTTTCCATTTCAACAAACTTCACCGGAAAGGTATGTGTTGTTTGATAGGGAATCTGAGGTTATGTTTTTTGAGATACAATCTATCATGAGGGTCTGAAAAGATTCGTTTTCAAAAGCTAAACTTTATTTGACTTGATTTGTTAGAACCCCAATCTACCAAATACACATTGTTTGTTCTTTTTCCTCTTAATTTAGTACGCTTAGTCTTAGCGTCATTCATATAGCAACATTCGCTTGAGAATCTGACTTCAAAGCCTTTATCACAAAATTGACTTATGCTCAATAAATTATGCCTAAGACCCTCAAAATAAAATATATCACTTATCATGATGTTTCTCCTATGCATGATACCTATACCTTTAGTTTTACCTTTGGAGTTGTCACCAAAAACAACTTGAGGATCATTGGTTGCATGATAGTTGACCAAAAGATCCTTTGAGCCAGTCATATGCCTTGACGACCCACTATTAATGTACCAAACTAAAGTATCGGTGTTGGCTCTAGGTACCTGCATTTAAAGGGTAGTTCTAATTCTTCTTAGGTACCCATTTTGTCTTGGGTCCTTCAACGTTAGTAGTTTTGGTTTGAATTAAAACTTTTGGAACCCATATTGACTTGTCTTCAATATGGGAGGACTGGCCTTCTTGGGTTTCAGTTTGTGTTGTGTGTACTTTTTAAGTGTATAGTAATATCCTCGATTATAATAGTAATCATAGTTGTAATCATAATCATACTCATCTTAGTATCGATAATATGATCTAGATCTTTGTGGATATTGGCGCTGGTATTTCCTCGGCACTGGCTTAGCAGTCGCTTTTGGCAATTGACGTTTAGCGTTTGATTCACTTGTAGATGGTTTATCCTTAGCTTTTTGAGCATTTGGACTAACCTTCTTTTGTGAATCATTCACTTTCGTCTTCTCCTAGTTGCCTAAGTTGGCATTGACCTTCTCATTTGGCCTCTTACCATTGTCCTTGGGTTCATTCAGCGTTTGACTGTTTGAACTCTTCTCAACAATGAATACACATTTTTCTTTGTTGGTTGCCGTAACTTTAGACGCTTTTGATTTATGACCAAATTTATCACAACCTAAACCAGTCTTTTCACCAAAAAATCTGGCTACCTCAGTCAGATTATCTAGCTTTCTTGATGCTTTGGATAACGATGAGACAAGTTGTTCTGATTTGGCAAGTTTAGCGATCAATTCAGCTTCTCTCTTGACTATTATATCAAGATCACTTTTCAACTGAGTAATTTCAGTCTCAAGCAATTGGTTCTTCTCAATGTATTGTTTCTGAACTTGCAACTCTGCTTTCAGCATCAAATTATCACTCTTGAGCAATGAAATAATATCGAAGTGATTTTGATATAATTTTACGGCATCTTGACAATCTTTACAATATTCATTCACTTTGTCAAGTAATTCATCATAAGAGAGAGGATGAGATAATTCAGTGTTTACCTTAGATAGCGAGTCATCAGACGCTTCTTCATCTCTAACCATGAGACAAATTAACGCTGAGTCGCTTGATGGCTCATCATCATTGCTTTCATCTAATGATTCCAAGTCCTCTTCAAGTGCGAAGAATGGTTCAGATTCCGCTAGCAAACCTTGTTGGCAAAGGTTGCTACTGAATTGGTTTCTATCCGCATGATCTTGCCTTGTGGGCTTCGATACATTTGGATAAGGGCGGTTTACCTGGTAGTTCCCTGGTTTCCTGCAATTATGACAAAGGTTAGTTTTCATTTTCTATTCAGTTGATAACCATTTGGTAACTACTGGCGCTGAGAAATTCTGAGTAGGAGACGGAGGCGCTTGGTGTTGAACTGGCGCTAGAGGTTGAGGTGCATAATACACTGGCGCTTGATACTGAGGCGCTGGTGCAGGGGGAGGGGTTTGAAATGAAGTTTGTCCAATAGGATTTCTCTTCTCATATCTTAGAAATTTCTTGAATTTTTTAACCAATAAAGCCATCTCTTTCTCCTCATTTGATTTTGTTGCTTTCACCTCACTAATCACTTTACCCTTACTTTTGGTAGTAACAATTAAAGCTCCTAATTCAGTCGCTGAAGTTGAGGTGTTGCTGACTTCACCCAATTCGAACTCAAATTCCTTTAACTTTGAAAACACATGTTCTGGAGTTAGAGTCTCCGAAGTCAGTGATTCTCTCATAGCAACAGTCTTAATCAAATACTTGCTTGGAAGACTTTTAAATATCTTGTTGACCATCTCTTTGTTAGTCAACTCCTTGTCTAGTGACGCTAACTCTGTGATGAGCAAAGTGAACCTTGCATCCAATTGTTCTAGCGTCTTGTTGGGCTGCATCTTAAAATGCTCAAATCTTTGCATGGCTATTGAGAGCTTGTTCTCCCTCATCTGTGCTGAACCTTCACATACGATAGCCAATTTGTCCCATACTTCTTTTGAAGTTTTACATTGCTTGATTTTGTTGAACAATCCACCATTGTCTATTAGTGCTGAGTAAAGAGCGCTTATTAGCTCTTTTCTATCTTTTGGCGTTCATTCTAACTTAGGCTTCTCGACATATCCATCTGGAGTAGCTTCAGTCGCTCCAAGGGCTTGAGTTATAACTTTCATGATTTTAGTGGGGCCATCTGTAATTACATCACTCATCTCATTATCACAAGAACATAAATATGCAAATGCTCTAAGTTTCCAAGAGTCATTGTTTGACTCAACCAGCTTAGGCATCTTGTTAAAAGCCATGATATGAGATTTTTCAAAATAAGCGACTATGTTTGAAAAATGGATCTAAACAAGTAATTACGCTAAGAAATGCTTTGGTTTCTACTTCAACCGCTCTGGTACCACTTGATGGTCCCAAGTGGCATACTAAAGGGTCTTGAATAGACCCTGAATTCTTTTTCGTCTTCAAAAATTTCGTATCACTTTTAAAGATTTGAACTCTTGGAAAGCTAAGCGCTAGGTCAGGCGCTACAAGAAAGATAACTTAGACTTAGTGATATTAGCTATTACCAAAGTAGGGTAATGCTTAGATCATTTAATCAGTGTTAGCACAGTGGAAATGATTTTAAAGCTTATCCTTTGTTTTAGTCAAATAGTCACTTAACCGTTTTTAAAGCCTTTTAATGATATGGTATGAACAGTAAAGCAGTAAAATAGTAAATGACACAAGAATTTACAGGTTCACTGGGTGATGTAATCCCAACTATGTCCTTTTTCTCTTTTAACACTCGAAGGAAATTCACTAGAATGATTATCGAAGGATCACACAGAATCTTCTACAAAATGGTGAATGGGTGAAGATGATCTTGAGCTCGTTGATCACACAGACTTCAGCTCCAATGAAGACCTTCCTCAACAAGCTTCTCTCACACAGAAATGCTGCTTGTAGAATCAACAACTTGCTCACTCAGATGAAAGAGGTTAAGGATTAAGTAATGGGTTTGTTTGATTTTGGAAGTTCAAACAACTTGGGATATCTCAATAGGAATTTAGGGCTTTTCTCCGAAGAGGTTTGAGATACCTATGACTTTCTTTGGAGTGTATAAAAATCTTGAGAGGATTTTGGCTATGGAGTTTATAAGCTTTTCTCTCAAATAATTTCAGCAAAGTTTAGACTTTTTTCTTGTGCATTTACGTATATATAGAGTTTGCTGAAGGGTACTATTTATAGGATTTCTTGGGATTTGTCCGTTTGATGCATGTGGATGTGTGTATCTCACGCAGCGCGTTAAACAGTCTCTTCCTGATATTTCTCAATTTCTGCTGGTTCCGATTGAACAGGAGCATGTTTTGAACTCTGATTTCTGACAATCTAGTCAAAAGGTGGCTTGTCCACAAGTCATAATGCCTTATCACATTTAATGCCCTTATCAGGCATTTAATGCATTTGAATTTATTTCCCGTTGGAAATAAATGTCCGTTGATGATTGCATTTAAGTCCTCCATGACTTGTGAATTTATTTAAGGTGAATCTAATCTTTGATCGCTTGAGTCATTTGAGAGCTTGATTCAACAACCCTAAAATAGTCCTCTAGCATTTGACAGATGCTAAGAACAAATCTTCATCTTCACTTGACTTCAGACGCTGATCTTAAACTTTATCTTTGATAGACTTACCTAGAATTTTATCAGCGACTTGGTATCAAATACTTAGTTTAAAATCTACAAAGATAAAAATTACAAGCCTAAGAAAATTAAAAACTTTCAAACGCTTATACAATTGTTTTTATGAAAACATAAAGTTACATTATTATTTTTTTGGGTCTAACATAAAGTCCTGTTCTTGTCATCATCAAAACATCTAACATGAAATTTCCTAACACACACCATTTGGAATTTTTCTAGTTCAAAGGATAAACAACAAGCCTCCAAATAATTATGCTCCTCACTCATGGACAAAAAGCAATCCACCAAGTGCATTTCACGCTACACAATGGACACTCTCAGCTTGGCCCACTCACACCTGCCCAAATTCGTCGCCTGAATGGCCTTATCCCAACGGCCCTCACTTTCAATCTTCAGTGCCCAACAATCAGGCCCAACAGCCTATGTGGCCCAATTCCAGCGGGTCTTCATTTCAGTCTCCAGCAATCCATACGCAAGCCCACCCACCTACCTTCCCTATTAATCAGACGGGCAAACCTTCTATCTTCGGCTCATCTCCATAAACAGCCACTTGGGCTCTTACACAACAAGCCCATTCTCCTCCTTCAACAGCAACACCACAACAACTGTTGGGATTTATAACATAAATACGCAGCGGAAAAATTAAAACTCCCACGTAGTTCATCTCGATTTCACATATTCAAATTGGTTTATAGAATTATGTACCTTTCTTCGCATATGTTGAATTCTGAACTAGAAATCACGATCCCTTTTGAATAGCAAAATTGTCACCGTCTCTAAATTGCCATGCCGGAATAAAAAGCGAAAAACTCCTTTTTCTCCTTGAAATCGGCTAGATGGAGAGAGAGAGATGGAGGATTGTTTTTACTTGGAGAGAAAGTTATGACTTGAGGCTTGTTATTAATTTCACTAAGTAGTATATTTATACTACTACTAGAAGTTAATAACCCTAGGCTTCTAAGGCACATGGGCGTCCATTAAGTGTTTTAAAGCCTTCGGGCTTTAATCCACTTTTGTTTGTTTGTTTAATTAATTAATTAAAATTATTTATCCAATAAATAATTTAATTAAATACATATTAATTCTATAATTAATTTTCTCTAAGGAATTAATTAACACATTAACTTATTCAATTAATAGAATCACCTAATGATTAATTAATTAATTGTGATATTCAATACCGAAAAAATCTCTCAAGTCAATTCCACGTTTTTCTTTTTGCAATTCCTTTAAGTGCGACTCTTTAGGTTCATCTCAAAAGGCAATTGGGAGGAAACCAAGAGGATGTGAGTAACACCTAACCAGACCCGTGGCTCACATCGTATCCCAATTGAGAACGAAAGAATGGGATCATTTCAAACCTTTTACGCTGTGAATACCGTACGAGTATAACCTTTTATTCTTATATCCCAGTCAAGTGAGAGTCATGGTTTAGTCAAACTCATTGGACTTGACCATATGCTTAGCTCATAATGAATCGAGGTCAAGGAATATACCTTTATATCTAGCATGAGTATCTCTTATGCTTTGGCCAAAGTCTTTTAACCTCATTCATCCATGACTTCATAGGATATTTAGCTCATCCACTTATGAGAGAATAAATCCCATTTTGCTAATCAGTTAAGACTGCTACTTGCCCATCAAGTCGCACTTCGAGGTCGATCCCACCAATGGGTGAATTGGATCTAACTACTCTAATGACAGACTTGATGTCATAAGTACATCTTCAACTTGATTCCTCAGGTCTAAGGTTCACGCTTATCTATCACAACTTATCAGTTTCATCATTGACTGTCAGTGAGTGAAAACCCATGTGATAAAACCAATGCGAGTCATGTTCGAACATATAAGTCTAAGAGCGGTGTCTATGACATTAGTTCCCACTACCATTCCCATAGTGTTTGACT
Organism: Buddleja alternifolia; assembly: GCA_019426215.1. Classification (NCBI taxonomy): domain Eukaryota; kingdom Viridiplantae; phylum Streptophyta; class Magnoliopsida; order Lamiales; family Scrophulariaceae; genus Buddleja; species Buddleja alternifolia. The sequence continues at coordinate 13,194,489 of CM033402.1, read as the reverse complement.
AGCATTTTCTCTGTCAAAACTTATATCATACAAGTCTTTATCCAGTATTGATGTCCATACAATACTCTCTTTGACTTGCGAACCAGTTTTAGATAATAAGGATCAAAATCTTCTAGTGTCATTCTTCCTAACCCATAGGAAGTAGAAGGTTTGCCTTATTATCAAGGACCTTATGTTGTTTATTAAAACCTTACAAATACCTATAAGAAAATAACAAAATAATGCCTTATATTATGAAAAGATATTGTTTAGTTACAAGTGAATGCCCTATAAATCTATCCTCTTTATGACATTTGAGGGCACACACTAACAATCTCCCACTTGCACTCAATGCCATTTGCTATGGTATTTTATACCCATCCCTTCCAGATGTTTTTCTAACACCACCTGTGCCAATGGCTTGGTCAATGCGTCAGCGACATTGTTAGCTGAGGCTATTTTCTGAACAGATATTTCTCCTCGTGCAACGATCTCTCTTATGATGTGATATATCCTCTCAATTTATTTGGACTTGTTGTGAGACCTAGGTTCCTTCAGCTGCGCTATTGCTTCAGTGTTGTCACAATAAAGAGGCAACGAGAGCTTTATGCTTGGAACCACTTGAAGTTCCTCTATGAACTTCCTAAGCCAAACAGCCTCTTTAGCTTCCTCAGAGGCAGCTATGTATTTAGCCTCTATTGTGGAGTCCGCGGTTGTGCTTCGCTTGGTAATTTTACAAGTGACCGCCCCATTGTTGAGGGTGAATACAAATTCTGAGGTGGATTTTCGATCATCAACATCTGATTGAAAATCCGAGTCAGTGTACCCGTCCACTCTCAAGTTACCACTCCCACATATGAGAATCATATCCTTAGTTCTCTTTAGATACTATAGCATATTCTTCACAGCCATCCAATGTTCCTTACCAGGGATTGCTTGAAATTGTCTAACGACACTTACTGCATAAGCAATGTCAGGTCTAGTATATAACATTGCGCACATCAGGCTACCTACTGCAGATGCATCGGGTAAAGTGCTCATTTCTTTTCTATCTTCCTCAATTTGAGGACACATAGATTTTGAGAGATGTATCCCATGCCTCATTGGCGGGAAGCCTTTCTTAGAATCCTCCATCCTATATCTCTTTAGGACCTTTTCTAAGTAAAGGGCTTGAGAGAGCCCTATCATTCTATTTGTTCAATCTCTGTAGATTCGAATCCCTAGAATATAGGTTGCCTCTCCTAAGTCTTTCATGGAGAAAGTAATCGAAAGCCATTTTTTAACAGTGGTGAGCATTCCTATATCATTCCCTATGAGTAATTTGTCATCTACATATAACATAAGGAACGTTATCTTGCTCCCACTAACATTCTGGTAAACACATGCCTCGTCTTCGTTCTTGATGAAGTCAAATCCTTTAACAGCCTCATCAAAATGTAGATTCCAGCTACGAGAAGCTTGCTTGAGTCCATAAATGGATCTCTCAAGCTTACACACTTTATAAATATCGTCCTCGGATACAAAACGCTTAGGTTGTTTCATATAGATGTCCTCTTCTAGGAATCTATTTAGGAAAGCAATTTTGGCATCTATTTGCTATATTTCATAGTCTAGGTGTGCTGCTATTGCAAGTAGGATCCTTATTGATTTGATCATAGCCACTGGCGAAAAGGTTTCTTGGTAGTAAATTTCTTTCTTTTGACTATACCCTTTCGCCACTAGCCAGCTTTTGTAAGTGTCAACCTTGCCATCAACACCAATCTTCTTTTGTACCTCATCAGGCTGATCCACAAGTTTCCAGACTTGGTTTAAATACATCGAATCGATCTCGGTTTGCATAGCTTTACGCCATCTTATAGCGTCCACATCCACCATCGCTTGATCATAAGTAGAGAGGTCATCTCCATGACCCTCCTCTAATGCAGAATAAAGATCCAACTCTCTCTGTACTAGATATTCATACCTCTCAGGCGGTTGAGGTACCCTACTTGATCTTCGCGGTTGTGGTTGTGTTATAGAAAGTTCAGTTCTCACTTCCTATGTAGATGTATCCACTAGAGTTTCATTTTGTTCTTCGAGAACAATCTTTCTACCCGTTGCTCCTTATTGAATGAACTCATCTTTAAGAAAGTGGGCTTGTAAAGCTACGATGATCCTCTGATCATCATGCAGGTAAAAGAGGTATCCCATTGAACTCTCAAGATATCCAACGAAATGCTCTTTCAAGGATCTAGCCTCCAATTAGTCCACTTTGGTCTTTTTGACCTAAGCCGAACATCCACAAATCTTGATGTGATTAAGACTTGGTTTCCTATTTCTCCATATCTCATATGGAGTCTTAGGAACGGACTTGGACAGACATCTATTTAAGATGTGTATAGCTGTAAGCAGCGCATGACCCCACAGTGAAATGGGTAAGTCGGTGTAGCTGAACATGGAACGAACTATGTCCAACAGGGTTCGATTCCTTCGCCCTGCAACTCCATTTAACTATGGTGTCGTTGGAGGTGTGAGCTGTAATACTATACCATTCTCTCTGAGGTATACATCAAACTCGTCGCTCATATATTCTCCTCCTCGATCTGATCGAAGAGTTTTTATATGTTGACCAGTTTGATTTTCCACTAAAGCCTTGAATTCCTTGAACTTTTCAATGGATTCAGACATATGATTCATCAGGTACACTAGACCATATCTTGAATGTTCATCCTTGAATGTGAAGAAGCAAAGAAAACCTCCTCGAGCCATTTCTCCAAATGGTCCACAAACATCAGTATGCACTAAACCTAAGATTTGTGAGGCTCTTTCAAAAGTCCCTATGAAGGGAGATCTAGCCATCTTGCCTTTGAGATAAGATTCACAAGTAGGATAGGGATCCAATCCCAATGGACCGATTAGTCCATCTTTCTCTATTTTGTGAATTTTGTGTTCACCGGCATGGCTTAATCTAAGATGCCAGATCAATCTTTGGTTAATTCCCAGCCTACTACGTTTTCTTTGTATAGTATTCAAAGAACACTCATTCTAGACATTAAGGTAATACAATCCATTTACCAAAGAAGCAAAGCCTACTAATTTATTACCATAATAAATATTGCAATGTTCATCAATAAATGGAAAGTACAACCAAGTTTAATTAGAACGGGAATCGAAACAATGTTTTTAAGCCTATTAGGTAAAAGTAAAACATTATCCAGAAAAAGTAAATGTCCAGAATTTAAAAGCAATGAGGTAGATCCAATTCCAGTAGTTACGACGCTTTGCCCGCTGCCTACTCTGATCTTCACCTCATCACTGTCCAACTTCCTTCCTTGCACCAGATCTTAATTCATATAACAAATGTGAACACTAGCTCCAGAATCAAGAATCCAAGATGTAGAGAAAATGGTCATAGAACAATAAGTTTCCTGAACATAAAGTTCCATACCTTGTGCGCCCGTGCCCATGTTTGGACAGTTTCTCCTCCAGTGGCCTAGCTCACCGCAGTGTAGACATCTATCCGTCTTTTGTGGCCCTTTACGCTTGTGATTCACAGGAGCTTTTCCTTTTCCCTTATCGACACCACCTTGAGCTCCAAGCTCGCCAGCCTACTGGTACGAGTCGAATGCACCAAAATATAATTACTGTTCTCACAAGAATTTGTAGTACTCGTAAGTCCAGGTCGAACCCTAGAGATTGGTTGATCGAAATAATATTCAATGGGGAGGTTTGTTTGATGAATTAATAATGACAGGAATTAAATAGGAAGTTCAATAAATGTAAAGCATCGATTCAAGGATAGTTCGCTCTTCAATTCAAGTTGATCATAGACACCTAAAATACTATCTATTCTTTGATTACTTAACCAAGAACATAAATAACCAGCTATTTATATCCCTATTAACTTCCGTATATCATTAACCAAAGCCCAGCACCCGGTTAAATTCTTATTATCAACTGACTCGGTATTAAGCAATCCTAATCATGTTAATAATAGCATAACGAATTAGAAGCGACTAAGGATAAACAATAGTTTAAGCAAGCGCCAACTATTTAATTTACTCTAATGTTTCCCTTAGGTTATCAACGAAAATTGAGATCCTAATCATGAAAACCTAATTGCTACATGCACAAATCAAACATAACAATTACGGATTATGAAGATTTGTTAGCAATAGATTGTAATAGATAATCAACTAATGTGCACCTTAGATTATTATCTAAACAAGCATGAACATTAAGAATAAGAAACAAAAGATAATCAAACCGTAGATAGATAGATGAAGCCCCGTGTCTCACAACATGTGAATCAAAATGAACTCCCTTGAATCGAAATAAAAACTTAGCTACTCATAATTGTAAGCATAAAATTTGAAAATACTATTTTTCTAACTCTCTTCTCTTTGTTTTCTTCTTGTTTTTGTTGTTCTTCTTCAACTCTTGCAAGACATATATATAGGCAATGAAAAGATGACATAATCATAGAGAGAATATATTCTCTCTTCCTTTATCAAGACATGGAGAATATATTCTTCCCTTTAACACCAAAGCATGGAGAATATATTCTTCCCTTTAACATCTAAGCATGGAGAATATATTCTTCTCTTTAACATCAAAGCATGGAGAATATATTCTTTCCTTTACATTCTGATTTGTCACCTCTAATTCATCGAATCTGACTTTGACTCCTTCTAGACATTTGTAGATTTATGTGTTAGCTTTCATTTACAACTGGCCTTGACTGAATCCAAGACACATAACTCTAGTTATGAATTTTTCACCAAAGCTGCGCATTCCAGTCCAGTCCAGAACAGAAATCTTCATTACATTCTTCAACACTTTCGAGCCCTTTAACTTCCGAACTGGGTCTGGACTTCTTCATAAGAAATATAGGCCTTTGTCTTAGCTTTCCAACTAGATAAAATTCAATAGAAACTAATGTCTGCATCTCCAGATATATTAATATTTCCGAAACATCGCCAAATCTGTCATTTTGATTGAAATTGATATTTTGCACTTCAACTCTTGCCCAAATCACAAAATGAGATAAAATCAGTTCCAATGGCCATATAATCACAATAAAATGCTAAAGATAGAGGTAATAAAATATATAAATATTGCACTTATCAAATTCCCCCACACTTAGCTCTTGCACGTCCTCGGGCAAAGATAAAGAGAAACTAGAAAAAAAAAACTAAAACTAAAGCCAACCACTTTCGTAGGTAACACGGTTGCATTTAGCATATGCAACAAGCCTTTAAACCCCTAGGTTACCCCTAGTGGACGAGTTTAGTCTCGTGAGGGTTTGCAGAAGATATACCCACAAAATCGATCTCTCAATGTACAAACAAGCAAGTTCATGAAATTTTCTTTCCAAACATCAATTCGTAACAAAATTCGATAGAAAGGTCTATCATGTCTCCACCATTACTCTTGCATTCACACAAACTTATCAAGAATTCACTTAAATTCGTAACCGCTATACTATTAATGCAACATCTAACTTAACATCATCCCTTTATATTTCCTCTATCATAAATAATAAATTAAAACGAGCAACATGTTATTATTAAGCACACACTTGTCTTTTGACGCGAATACAAACATTACTCATGAATGCACCTGGTTACTCAACAAGCGGATCATTTCATTCTGGACATACTTTGAATAGCCCTGTTAGATTTCCAACACAGTAGCAGGTTTGGGCCGATAGATCCCAGACTAGATAGTCTTAGGTTACCAAGCTTGAAAACTCCTCAGGCTTAATCCCTTCAGTGTAGATAATCCCAGGCGCTATACTATATTTTTAACATTACGCAATTTACGCCTCAAGCTTTACACCGAGGAATTTCATCCATTATTATTTTAAGTCACTATCAACCAGATTAACCTTGAGGAATTTGAAGGGATTTCAGCAAGTCAAAAGTCACATACAAAGTTATGCTAAATTACGAATTCACACGAATTTCTCTAAAAGCCTGTACTTCAACAATCATAACAATTTAAACACTACTTAACTTCTCTATTGAATCTAGTTTATTTTTCAATCAACCACTGATGAAGGAAAATAATTTTTCACTACCTTACTTGGCTGCATAATAAAGAAATTTTTTTTTTTTAACTCATAAAACAAATAACTAACCATCTCCCCCACACTTAAAATCTACATTGTCCTCAATGCAACACAGAATGAAAATAAAAAAAAAAAAAAAAAGTGAACAAACGAAATTAAAAGAGATAAGGAAAAAGAAAGCAAATCTGATGGTGGTCGTTCAGCCACTCTTGGGTTGCCTCCCAAGCAGCGCCTTTTTTTAAAGTCGTTGGCTCGACTTTGCAGCCTTTTAATCCAAGTAAGTTGGATTGATCAATGAAACTTCTTCAATTGTATGCTCTTGGAAACCTTCATAGAAAGGTTTAAGTCTATGTCCATTTACCTTGAACAACTTGCTAGTTTCTAAGCTTTGAATCTCTACTGCACCATAAGAAAAAACATTAATCACAACAAAAGGTCCAACCCAACGAGAACGTAACTTACCAGGCATTAATTTGAGTCTTGAGTTGTAAAGCAACACTTTTTGTCCAATCACAAATTCTTTCCTAGAGATCATCTTGTCATGAAACCACTTGGTCTTCTCCTTGTAAATTCGGGAATTCTCATAAGCATCAAGGCGAATCTCCTCTAACTCTTGTAGTTGCAACTTCCTATGTATACCAGTTTGATCTCTATCTAAATTGCAACTCTTTACAGCCCAAAACGCTTTGTGTTCCAATTCCACCGGAAGATGACACGATTTACCAAAGACTAACCTATATGGAGACATCCCAATAGGTGTTTTATAGGTTGTCCGGTACGCCCATAATGCATCTTCAAGTCGAAGACTCCAATCTTTTCGATTAGGATTTACAGTTTTTTCCAAGATGGACTTGACTTCTCGATTGGACACCTCGGCTTGCCCATTTGTCTGAGGGTGATAAGGTGTGGATGTCTTATGAAACACCCCATATTTTTTTAACAAAGTATCCACAGCTCGATTACAAAAATGGAACCCCTGATCAATTATCAACGCTTTTGGTATGCCAAACTTACTAAAAATGTTAGACTTGAGAAAACCTACAACAGCTTTAGAATCATCAGTTTGGGTGGCTTTAGCTTCCACCCACTTCGAAACATAATCAACCGCAAGTAAGATATAAACAAAACCAAAAGAGGAAGGAAAAGGTCCCATAAAATCAATACCCCATATATCAAAAATCTCACAAATAAGTATGGGCGTTTGAAGCATTTCATTCCTATGACTTAAATTCCCCGTTCTTTAACATTGTTCACAATTTTTACACATGACATAAGCATCACGGAATAAAGTAGGCCGATAGAAATCACTATCTAACACTTTTCTTGCAGTTCTCTTAGGTCCAAAATGACCACCACACGCATAAGCATGATAAAATTTCAAGACAGACTCTAATTCAGAATCAGGCACACATCTCCTAATAATTTGATCGGAACAAAACTTCCACAAGTATGGATCATCCCACACATAATATTTTGCCTCACTCTTAATTTTATCTTTCTTAACTCTACTCAAATCATCAGGTAAAGTTCTAGAAACTAAATAATTCACTAAATCAGCATACCAAGGAACCATACCTTGCAGAGCAAACAATTGCTCATCCGGAAAGAATTCTTGTAGTGACACCAGATTTTCTTTTCGCACTAATCGACTAAAATGATCTACCACCAAATTTTCAGCCCCCTTTTTATCTTTAATCTCCAAATCAAATTCTTGAAGAAGAAGAATCCATCTCATTAACCTCGGTTTTGATTCCTTCTTCGCCAAAAGATGTCTTAAAGCTGCATGATCAGAAAATACAATCACTTTAGATCCAAGAAGATAAGAACGAAATTTATCTAAAGCAAAAACAATAGACAAAAGTTCTTTTTCAGTAGTTGAATAATTGCACTGAGCCGCGTTAAGGGTCCGGGAAGCATAATGGATCACATGAGGTTGTTTGCCAACTCGTTGTCCTAAAACTGCTCCCATTGCATAATTACTCGCATCACACATTATTTCGAATGGAAGAGACCAATCTGGTGGCTGCATCAAAGGTGCAGTGGTTAACGCTGATTTCAGTTTATCAAAAGAATCCTTGCAGTCTTGGGTGAATTCGAAAATCACATCTTGTTGTAGCAACTTGGATAGAGGCAATGCAATCTTCGAAAAATCCTTGATGAATCTACGATAAAAACCTGTATGGCCAAGGAAAGATCGCACATCCCTCACACATGTGGGGTAGTGTAAGTTCACAATTAAATCTACCTTAGCGTTATCTACCTCAATACCCCTACATGAAATAACATGTCCTAATACAATCCCTTGTTCTACCATAAAATGACATTTTTCAAAATTCAAAACAAGGTTTGTGTCAATGCAACGATCAAGCACACGAGATAAATTTTCAAGACAAGAATCAAATGAATCCCCATGCACAGTAAAATCGTCCATAAAAACTTCAATGTACTTTTCGATTAAATCGGAGAAAATACTTATCATGCAGCGCTAAAAAGTGGTTGGTGCATTGCAAAGTCCAAACGGCATCCTCCGATAAGCAAATGTTCCAAACGGACACGTGAATGTGGTTTTCTCTTAGTCTTCAGGAGCAATCACAATCTGGTTATAACCTGAGTAACCATCAAGAAAACAATAATGAGATTTACCGGCTAATCGTTCAAGCATTTGATCAACAAAAGGTAAAGGAAAATGGTCCTTTCTCGTTGCTGCATTCAGCTTGCGGTAATCAATGCAAACACGCCACCCATTTTGAATCCTCGTAGGAACTAGCTCATTATTCTGGTTCTGCACTACCGTCACTCCAGATTTTTTTGGTACAACCTGAACAGGACTGACCCACTTGCTGTCTGAAATTGGGTAAATAACTCCTGCATCCAACAACTTCAGGATTTCTTTCTTTACTACATCCATCATCAATGGATTCAACCTCCTTTGAGCCTCTCTGCTTGGTTTTGAGTCATCCTCTAACAAAATCCGGTGCATGCACATGGAAGGACTAATTCCCTTGATGTCTGCTATAGTCCATCCAATTGCTGTCTTATGATCTCGAAGTATTCTAACAAGTCTTTCCTCTTGCACCATAGTCAGATTCTTTGCAATTATTACTGGCAAGGTCTCAGTCTCCCCTAAGTACGCATACTTCAGATGGTCGGGTAAGGGCTTAAGTTCTAAATTCGGTGCCTGCAACACAGATGGCAGCAATTTTGTGTGATTAAATGATAATTCAATTTTTGACACATTATACCTGCTAGGGGCTGGTGGTAAGGACTGCAAAGCCATAATCATCTCTTCAACTTCATCACTAAAATTCAGATGTTCCCCGAATTGCCATAAACCATGACTGAGTACTACTTCCAATGCATCCACTTGATTTTCTCAAAAACCTCCTGGGCTAACACATCAATAATATCAATAGAATAAACTGAATTCACATCAGGGGGATACCTCATGGATTCGAATATGCTAAATTTGACAATCTGCCCATCGAACTCCATTGATAAAGTGCCATCATGAGCATCAATCTTTGTTCTTGCTGTTTTGAGGAAGGGGCGTCCTAGGAGGATCGGGGCTGGATTTGGGGATCCATTATCTTCCATATTCAGAACGTAAAAATCAGCTGGAAAGATTAATTCATTCACCTGCACTAACACATCCTCAAGCACCCCCTCGGGATATGCATTAGATCGATCCGCCAATTATATAATAACACCAGTTTGTTTCAAGGGACCCAAATTAAGAGATGCATAAATTGAATGAGGCATGACGTTAATTGATGCACCTAAATCTAACATGGCACGTTCAAACCTATTATTACCAATCACATAAGGGATAGTAAACGTACCTGGATCCTTACACTTAGGCGGCAGTTTTCGCTGGATTATTGCAGACACATTTTCATCCACCTTAATCTTCTCGTCTCCTCGTAGCTTCCTCTTCGTGGTGCATAGTTCCTTAAGGAATTTTGCATATCTCGGAATCTGACTAATAGCATCAAGCAGTGGAATGTTTACTGCTACCTTCCTGAATGTCTCCAATATCTCCTTCTCTTCATTTTGTTTCTTGGATTTACTTAACCTGCTCGGAAAGGGGATGGAAACAGGAACAGTGTTAGTGGAATTATGCATGTTTGAAGGAAAACTTACCTTAGGAGCTTCGAGACTTTCTTCTTCCGGCACACTTTGAGTTGGGCTCTGAATTTCTTTTCCGCTCCGCAAAGTTACTACACTGGCATTCTCTCTAGGATTTATGATTGTTTGGGAGGGTAATTTGCCCGAACCTTGAGCTTCCATCTTGCTCATCGAAGTTGCTAACTGACTTATCTGTTTCTCTAAATTTTGGATGTTGTTTCTTGTTTCCTGTTGAAATTGTTGGGTATTGTTAGCGAGAGCTTTAACAATTTCATCTAAAGCCATACCTGAATTCAAAGATTGATTCGTTTGATGTTGCTGTCGAGGCTGGAAAGAATTTTGATAACGATTTTGTCCAACTTGATTTCCATAACTGAGATTGGGGTGATCTCGCCAGCCTGGATTGTATGAATTGGAATAAGGATCGTACTTTCTTTGTTGCTGACTTGGGAATCCTCCAATGGCATTGGCTTGCTGGTTCGTTTCTTCTTGCAATGTAGGACACGCATCAGTGGGGTGTCCTGTAACTGAAGAAATACCACATACCTTCGCTACTTGCATATTTCCTACCGCCATCTGACGAACTAATGACGTTAACTCAGAAATTTGATGCTCAAGGTTAGATGAACTTACCTCATTAACTGCTTTAGGTGTGTGGTCCAACCTCATGCCAAATTGCTGTGAATTTGCCGCCATATTGGAAATCAAATTTTTGGCAGCTGTGGGGGTTTTATCTACTAACGCTCCTCCACTCGCTGCATCAATCATGTTCCTGTCCATATACAGTAAGCCTTCATAAAAATATTGAATTAACAATTGCTCACTTATTTGGTGGTGGGGGCAGCTTGCACACAACTTCTTAAAACGCTCCCAGTATTCGTATAATGACTCTTCATTGTACTGCCTTATGCCACAAATTTCTTTCCTTATGTTGGCAGCCCTTGAAGCTGGGAAGTACTTTTCCAAAAACAGCCTCTTCACTTCATTCCATGTTGTTATCGTCCCCGACGGTAAATAATAGAGCCAATCCTTTGCATCATCAGCTAAGGAGAATGGAAAAGCTCTCAATTTAATCTGCTCCTCGAACACTCCAGTTGGTCTCATGCTTGAACAAACAACATGGAACTCCTTCAGATGTTTATTTGGATCCTCTCCTGCAAGACCACGAAATTTAGGTAATAAGTGAATCAATCCAGATTTCAATTCAAAAGCAACATCTAAAGTAGCGTATTCAATGCATAAAGGTTGTTGATTAAAATTTGGAGTAGCCAACTCCTTCAAAGTCCTATTATTTCCAGCCATGACTTCCTCTTCGTCTGATTCACTTGAAAATAAGTGAAGAGATATGGTGCTTCCGTGTGGAGATAAGATAGATTCTTCCGATTGCACGTTTTCCACGTTGCTCGTCTTCTTAGCGTCTTTCCTCAATCTACACAATGTTCTTTCAATCTCTGGATCAATTTCCTGGGTCTTAGATTGAGAAGAACGAGTCATAAAAAAAAAAAACTCAAAAGGTAAAGTACAGAAATAACGAAAAAAATAAAATAAAATTTTGACCGAAAACCAATCCCCGGCAACGGCGCCAAAATTTTGGTACGAGTCGAATGCACCAAAATATAATTACTGTTCTCACAAGAATTTGTAGTACTCGTAAGTCCAGGTCGAACCCTAGAGATTGGTTGATCGAAATAATATTCAATGGGGAGGTTTGTTTGATGCATTAATAATGACAGGAATTAAATAGGAAGTTCAATAAATGTAAAGCATCGATTCAAGGATAGTTCGTTCTTCAATTCAAGTTGATCATAGACACCTAAAATACTATCTATTCTTTGATTACTTAACCAAGAACATAAATAACCAGCTATTTATATCCCTATTAACTTCCGTATATCATTAACCAAAGCCCAGCACCCGGTTAAATTCTTATTATCAACTGACTCGGTATTAAGCAATCTTAATCATGTTAATAATAGCATAACGAATTAGAAGCGACTAAGGATAAACAATAGTTTAAGCAAGCGCCAACTATTTAATTTACTCTAATGTTTCCCTTAGGTTATCAACGAAAATTGGGATCCTAATCATGAAAACCTAATTGCTACATGCACAAATCAAACATAACAATTACGGATTATGAAGATTTGTTAGCAATAGATTGTAATAGATAATCAACTAATGTGCACCTTAGATTATTATCTAAACAAGCATGAACATTAAGAATAAGAAACAAAAGATAATCAAACCGTACATAGATAGATGAAGCTCCGTGTCTCACTACATGTGAATCAAAATGAACTCCCTTGAATCGAAATAAAAACTTAGCTACTCATAATTGTAAGCATAAAACTTGAAAATACTATTTTTCTAACTCTCTTCTCTTTGTTTTCTTCTTGTTTTTGTTGTTCTTCTTCAACTCTTGCAAGACATATATATAGGCAATGAAAAGATGACATAATCATAGAGAGAATATATTCTCTCTTCCTTTATCAAGACATGGAGAATATATTCTTCCCTTTAACATCAAAGCATGGAGAATATATTCTTCCCTTTAACATCAAAGCATGGAGAATATATTCTTTTCTTTAACATCAAAGCATGGAGAATATATTCTTCCCTTTACATTCTGATTTTCCACCTCTAATTCATCGAATCTGACTTTGACTCCTTCTAGACATTTGTAGATTTATGTGTTAGCTTTCATTTCCAACTGGCCTTGACTGAATCCAAGACACATAACTCTAGTTATGAATTTTTCACCAAAGCTGCGCATTCCAGTCCAGTCCAGAACAGAAATCTTCATTAAATTCTTCAACACTTTCGAGCCCTTTAACTTCCGAACTGGGTCTGGACTTCTTCATAAGAAATATAGGCCTTTGTCGTAGCTTTCCAACTAGATAAAATTCAATAGAAACTAATGTCTGCATCTCCAGATATATTAATATTTCCGAAACATCGCCAAATCTGTCATTTTGATTGAAATTGATATTTTGCACTTCAACTCTTGCCCAAATCACAAAATGAGATAAAATCAGTTCCAATGGCCATATAATCACAATAAAATGCTAAAGATAGAGGTAATAAAATATATAAATATTGCACTTATCACCTACTTCTTGGCTTTCTTCTTCTTATTCTTCGCCCTTTTGGGCCCAGAAGAGATAATCAATGCAGTTTCTTTTCCCTTGGGCTCCAATTGAGTTTGTCCACTGTTTAATTTCTTCAATAGCCCAGCTAAGTTGTGTTCAATCTCATTACAATTGAAGTTCATGACAGATTGGGAGAAAGAATCCGAATGTGACTGCAAAATGAGATCGGTTTGAAGTTGTGGGTTCATTGTAAAATTGAGAACCTCCAATCTTTCGATCCTCAAGATCATCTTGAGGACATGATCCCCAACTTTTTTACCTTCCCTCATTTTAGCCCGAAAGAGCTCTTTAGATATCTCATATCTAGCAGTACGGATGTGCTCACCATAGAGCTCGACCAAGTGTGCCAAGATAGCCCTTGCAGTGGTCATCTTCTCGTGGGACCTCTGAAGCTCGTTTGTCATCGAGCCAAGAATGTACCCACGCACTCGGACGTCGTCCTTCACCCATTTTTCGTGAGCTTAGACTTCTTCCTCGTTGGCACGTGTTCTGGCAGGCGGAGCAGGGATATCAGAGATAGGAGTCATTTTTGCACGTGTTTTTAGCCCTTTTATTCACGATTTAGGTCCATTTATAGCTTGAATTGCACCACTCGTACTTTTAATGTGTGTGTTAAGTGAATTCAGGTATTAAGCGACGATACACGAAGAAAAGGGCAAAAGACAGCATTTCAAACAAACTTTAGAGGAACGTTCACACACAGGCGCCTAGGCGCCACATTACTCGTGCCCAGGCGCCAGAAGATGAAGAGAAGTAGTAAAGTGCACGCAGACCCGCTCATGAGCGCCAGAATTGCCATGCCTGGGCGTCGTTCAACTTCTCTTCTAAGTTATCTGTGCCATGTAGGCGGCGCCGATCCACCCGCGCCTGGGCGCCACTGTAACCATTTTTGGAGACTATAAAACCCAGATTTTAGCAATTAGAAAGGGTTCGAACTCCTGGGGATTCAAGGAGATTTTCTGGGTTTTTGGGCCACTTTCTCATCAATTGGAAGGGATCAAGAAGGCAGATTAGCTTGGGGATTGAAGATTCAAGTTGAAGATCCATCATCAATTCAACATAGGGAATTTTAATAGCTTTCCATTTTCATTATTTTCCATGAATATGCATATGAATCCATCTATGTCTTTTACGCCATCAACTATGAGCTAAGCTTGTAAGACTAGGGCCATGTAAGGCCAAATTGTGATTTATGCTTATAATAGAGGATTGTTGAAGTGATTCTTATGTTGTTATGTGGTGTGAATTTGTGTTTTTGCTTGTTTGACATATGCTTGATCACCATATGTTAGAATCTTATGCCTAGGTGAATATTTCGAGAGAAAATTGACTTAGGGTGCAAGAAATTCACACCATAACCCGCAACCAATGAGAATTGACCTAGACATAGGTAAAGGTTCTTGGGTAAAGTTGTTCGATCTAAATCAAGTGAGCTCTAGTGCGTTAATGCGTGTTTAGTGATTAGATTTCCGGGTAGATATACTTAGGAAACCATTATTCAATCATAGGATTTTAGCACAAGACATCGGTTATTCTTTACCCTCGGAGCTTTCACCATAGTAACATAAACGTAACCTTCAACGAGAGCCTTTATAAGTATAATTGAACAATTTGGACCTAGCATGTGCCTTAGTCTCCCTTTATAATTGGTCTTCAATCCTTCGTGTGTCTTCGTTCTTATCTTACGCGTTTTACCTTCAATTTACCTTTACTTTAATTGTTTATTTCATTACGAATCTTAAACTAAAATTCAAGTTATTGAGGTTCGACAACCCGGACTTATTGTCCACATTTATTACTACACACGACTAGTGCACTTGCTATTCAAGCACGTTAGCTTCTAGCGTGTCAAGTTTTTGGCGCCGTTGTTAGGGACTTGTTTATTTTTAGTTTTTGATTTTTGCTTACGTTTTCATAATTCTTAGTTTTTTTTTTATTTCTTGCTTTTCTTATTTTCGTATTAGTCTAATTTTGTTTCTTGTGCTTAATTGAAAGGTTTTGGTTGTGGTGCATGACCCGCTCCTCCAACGAGCGCTTATTTGATTTTGAGCTCGAGATAGAACGTGTTCTTCGGGTTAGTAGACGGGCTCAAGAAATGGTCCACAATTTCAATCCAAATCCGAATGAGAACTTTCCCGATAGACTCTCCTTAAAAATAGGGAATGGTTGCAAAATCTACTCCAAACTATGCAACCGGCACGTCCACTACCACATCCATCGGTTCATGGTAATCAACCACCCCGGGTACACACTACACTGGGACCCGTTGTCTTCCCCGACTTTGCTACTCAACATTTTTACATTCCTTCTCATATGTTCGGGATAGTTCAAGCGGAGCTGTTTTATGGTGACTCGAGAGACTCCCCTCATGACCACCTAAATCACTTTGAGAATGTGATCTCTACTATGCAATTCAACCCACGAGATCTTGATGCCATCCGCCTCCGATTATTTCATTTCTCTTTGAAGGATGAGGCGACTCTTACAAATCGTTGCCCCCACAATCAATTGGAACATGGGATGATCTAGTTATTGAATTTCTCAACAAATTCTTCCCTCCATCAAAAATCAACGAGCTTAGAAGTGAGATCAAAAGGTTCAAACAGACAAGGAATGAGTCTTTAGCATCTGCATGGGCAAGGTACAAGGGTATCCTACGAAAGTGCCCCGATCACAATTATACACGAGATGAGCAAGTGCAACATTTCTATAATGGAGTCCGATCTCGGATTCACCACCGACTCAATGCGGGAGTCGGTGGTGACCTTGTAGGCCTTGATAGTAGGTTTGTGTGGATTAAGCTTGAGCAAATGGCTAGGGAGGATGAACTCTACCGCGAAGATGATGATGAGCTTCTTCCACCAAATCGAAGGGTTGCTTGTGTTCAAGAATTAGGAGAAGTGGTTGCCCCAGAACCAGAGGTTGTAGATGTAAATTTTGTTAGAAATCATAATCGACAATGGTTGAACTTTCACGTACCCGAAAACTTCCCAAAGAGACCAAACCCCGCACAAAACGCACAACCGGGCATTTACCAACCTCTGAGGCCTCCTTTCAACAACCAACCCTCGAGGCCTCCTTTCAACAACCAACCCTCGAGGCCTCCTTTCAACAACCAACCCTCGAGGCCTCCTTTCAACAACCAACCCTCGAGGCCTCCTTTCAACAACCCACCTCCGAGGCAAGGAAATCTCAAAGTACAACGGCAAGGGCAAGTACGACCTGCCACAATCGACGAGCGACTTGATGATCATATAAGGAAATCGGATACGTCGATCAATGAACTCTGCAATATGATGAAGGATATGTTCATGGAGATGAAGGATATGTGGACACAAATGGGTCAAATATCCTCCGCGGTAAGTGGAAGAGACCCGGGGACTCTACCAAGTGACACGAAAAAGAACCCAAAAGAACAATGTCATGCCATTGCTTTGAGAAGTGGGAAACAAGTTGAAAGGATCCTGTTCGCATGTCTGCGCTCGAGCGTGAGGTTACTCACGCCCAGGCGCCGGTGACCTTCAGCCCTAACAATTTGCTTCGCACATCCGTGCCTAGGCGTGGTTCAGACGGCACCCAGGCGCCAGACATGCCACAGCAGGAAGAAGTGGTACGCACATCCGCGCTCAAGTGCCATCAAGAGCGCGCCCAGGCATCCTCGGTCCCGCGCCCAGGCATCGCCTTCTATTTCTTCCGGCCCTAGTCCTTCGATTCCAACACCTCCTCCTCCCATCGAGATCCGTCTTCCCTTCCCAAATGCACAGAAGAAGAAAAGGAAGGAGATGGACCCGAGTTTCCTCCGTATTTTGTCTATTCTTCGTGAGGTGAGGATAAATATTCCTTTTTTGGACTCTATTTTGCAAATGCCAAACTATGTTAAGTTCTTCAAGGATGTTCTATCCAACATGCAAAAATGGGAAGAAAATGAAATGGTCTGTCTAACCGAGGAGTGCTCCGCCGTCTTACTCAACAAATTGCCTCGCAAGCTCAAGGACCCGGGGAGTCTTACCATACCATGCACTATTGGCCATCTTACTTTTGACAAGGTGCTTTGCGATTCAGGAGCGAGTATCAATCTTCTTCCCTACTCTATCTTCAAGAAGCTCAACCTCGAGAAGCCCAAACCTACATCAATGTCCTTACAATTGGCGGATCGTTCAATTAAACACCCGAAGGGCATCATTGAAGATGTAATTATACAAGTGGACAAATTCTACTTCCCGGTCGATTTCATAGTGCTTGACATGGAAGAGGATGTGGAAGTACTGTTGATTCTAGGGAGCCATTCCTCGCCACGGGTAAGGCAATCATAGATGTCACCGATGGTAAGCTTACTCTTCATGTGGGTGATGAGAAGGTTATTTTCGATGCATTTAAAGTGCTTAAACATCCATACGATCATGATTCATGTTTACGCATTGATGCATTTGACACTTTGATTGGTGAGACTTTTTAGGCACACATGGTAGATGACCCATTAGAGGCATGTCTTTTGCAATCCATGGATGTCGATTCGGCGAGTGAGGAGCAATTGGAAATCGTGTGTAGCTTAGAAAAGCAACCTCGTTACCTTGTCATGGGGGTTGAAAAGTTAGAAAGATCACTATCGGCTCCCCCTCACCCTTCCATTGAAGAGGCCCCTATCCTTGAGCTTAAACTGTTGCCTTTACATTTGAAATATGTGTTCTTAAATGATAATAAGACATTGCCCTTAATCGTCTCATCTTCTTTGACAGGGGAACAAGAGGAACAACTCATGGGAGTTTTGAGGGCCAATAAGAAAACTTTTGGGTGGACAATTTCAGACATTAAGGGAATTAGCCCGGCTATATGCATGCACAATACTCATGGAGGTCTCCGCCCAGCCTACACGTCAACCACAAAGGAGGTCTAACCCACAAATATAAGAGGTAGTCAAGAAAGAGGTTATTAAGTTACTCGACGCAGGTATAATCTACCTTATCTCTGATAGTGCATGGATAAGCCTTACTCATGTTGTTCCAAAGAAAGGGGGCATAACTGTGATTAAAAATGCAAACGATGAATTGATTCCTACACGTATGCTCACCGGGTGGCGTGTGTGCATAGATTATCGTAAGTTAAATGATGCCACCCGTAAAGACAATTTTCCTCTCCCTTTCATTGACCAAATGCTCAAAAGGTTAGCCGGGCACGATTTTTATTATTTTCTAGATGGCTAATCCGGCTATAATCAAATTTCCATAGACCCTGAGGACCAAGAGAAAACCACTTTCACTTGTCCCTATGACACTTTTGCTTATAGAAGGATGCCATTTGGATTGTGTAATGCCCCGGCCACCTTTCAACGGTGCATGATGGCAATTTTTCATGACATGGTTGAGGGATTCCTTGAGATTTTTATGGACGATTTTTCAGTTTTTGGAACATCTTTTGATACATGCCTTGATCATTTGACTCGTGTTCTAAAACGTTGTGAGGAAACCAATCTTGTTTTAAATTTAGAGAAGTGCCATTTCATGGTCCGGGAAGGGATTGTCCTTGGTCACAAATTCTCTCATAGAGGGATTGAAGTGGACCAAGCCAAGATTGAGGTCATTGAAAAGCTTCCCCCTTCCACATCGATTAAGGCCATGAGGAGTTTCCTTGGGCATGCCGGGTTCTATAGGCGGTTTATCTTGAACTTTTCTAAAATTGTGAAACCATTGTCTAACTTGCTAGTTAAAGATGCACCGTTTGATTTTGACTCTACTTGTATGCAGGCATTCCTCACTTTGAAGGAGCGGTTGATATCCGCCCCCATCATACCCCTCTCCCCCGATTGGAGCTTGCCTTTCGAGTTGATGTGTGATGCAAGTGACACCGCCGTTGGTGCGGTACTTGGCCAACAAAAGGAAAAGTTATTTCAAACCATCTATTATGCTAGTAAAACTCTAAATGATGCGTAAATGAATTATGCAACCACCGAAAAAGAATTACTAGCTATAATATTTGCATTCGACAAATTCCATACCTATCTCGTTTTGAACAAAGTGATTGTGTACACCGGTCACTCCGCACTTAAGTACTTACTTGCTAAAAAGGATGCCAAACCTAGACTGATTACGTGGATTTTACTTCTTCAAGAATTTGACATAGAAATTAAGGATAAAAAAAGAGTAAAAAATGTTGTTGCCGACCATTTGTCTAGGATAAAGGCTCCTACCCCCGAGTGCGTATATGATAAACCCATTTGTGAGAAGTTTCCCAATGAGCAATTGTATGCTATACTTCATAACGATACTCCTTGGTATGCCAATTTTGCAAATTATCTTGTCACGGGAGTTCTTCCCCCGTATATCACTTTTCATCAAAAGAAGAAATTCTTATTTGATGTGAAGCAATATTTGTGGGACGAACCATATCTATTTAAAATTTGTGCAGATGGCCTCATTCGAAGATGTGTTCCCGAGGAGGAAATAGCATCGGTTCTAGCTCATTGCCATGACATGTCGGTAGGTGGCCATTTTGAGCCTTCTAAAACAGTGGCTAAGGTGCTTCAATTAGGTTTCTTTTGGCGCACACTCTCTAAAGATGCATTTTTGTATGTCCAATCTTGTGAAAGGTGCCAACGAACTGGTAATATCTCTAAAAGACATGAAATGCCCTTGAATAGCATGCTTGAGTGTGAATTATTTGATGTTTGGGGTATTGATTTCATGGGACCCTTCCCTAGTTCTTGTTCCAATAAGTATATTCTTGTTGCGGTTGACTACGTCTCTAAATGGGTTGAAGCCGAGGCTTTACTCGCTAACGATGCTCGGGTGGTTACTCAATTTTTAAGGAAAAGGGTTTTCACTCATTTTGGAACCCCTAGAGCAATCGTTAGTGACGGGGACACCCATTTTTGCAACAAGCAATTCGAACACTTATTGAACATGTATAGAGTAAAGCATAAAATTTCAACCCCCTACCATCCTCAAACGAGTGGGCAAGTGGAGGTGTCTAATAGGAAGATTAAACGCATTCTTGAAAAAATGGTCAATGCATCTAGGAAGGATTGGTCTCTAAAGCTAGATGACGTCTTATGGGCTTATAGGACCACTTTTAAAACCCCAATTGGCATGTCCTCGTTTTTGGAAAAGCATGTCACCTACCGGTTGAGCTTAAGCATCGTACCTTTTGGGCTATTAAATTTCTAAATTTTGACTCTAAACTTGTAGGTACAAATCAATTGCTCCAATTGCATGAGCTCGAGGAATGGCACCACCAAGCTTATGAGAATGCCAAACTTTACAAGGAATGAACAAAAGCATGGCATGACAAGTACATTCTTCCCTGGAAGTTTCACGTGGGCGAGAGGGTTCTCCTATACAACTCTCGTCTTGGACTCTTTCCCCTGGAATCTCAAGTCAAGATGGTCGGGAGCATTTCTTGTATCTCGCGTATATCCCTCGGATGCCATTGAACTCACAACAGATACGGGACAAACCTTCGTGACAAACGCTCAACGGTTGAAGCACTATATGGGGATTGATGGACCAAGGGACAAAGTGTCCATCCCTCTCGGGGATCCTCCATGATTCCATATCTCAAGTCGAGCTACCGACTATAAACCAGCGCTTCTTGGGAGGCAACCCAAGCTCTCTTTCCTTTCTCGTATTTTCGTGTTTCTAGTTTGGTTTGCTTTGTTTTATTGCGCTTAGTCTTTGTTTAGTTTGAGTTTCTCGTTGTGTTGATTGTTGTCTTTCTTTATTTTTACAGGAAACGGACTTAAATCTCAGCATGTTTATCTGCGCCTGGGCGCTGAGTATACCACACCTAGCCGCCAATCGCTATCAGTTGCCAATTTAGTTCGCAGATCCACGCCTGGGCGCCGACACACACCATGCCCCGGCGCCAATATCCCACGCCTAGGCGCTGAAGGAGCCCAAAAGTCACCCTGAGCGCCACCAAATCCACGCCTGGGGGCCAATTGCACCACGCCCGAGCGTCATCTACCCCACGCCCGAGCGTTGACTGAAGTCCAATAGGCTAATCTTGTTTCGTAGGGCGTCGTCATACGCGCGCCTAGGCACCGATCAGGTATTTATTTTAAAATTCAGTCAAAGTGAGGTCAAAAATCATCATCTCTCCCTCTCTACACTCTGTTCTGCCGTGCCCCTCCTCCTCTCCACCACAAATCCGTCTCTTTTGTGCCGTCGCAAATCAGCTCCGCCTCCTCCGCGCTATGGGTTCCTATCTCCAGCAAAAATTCGCTACTTTCCGTCCGATTTCTGGCCATTTTGAGCAATAAGGTGAGTGATTGGTTAATCCCTTGAACCATTACTCCATATTTGAGCCAAACAGAGCATGGGCTTGTCGATTTTTGCGGTTTTCTGCTATATTTGTTAATGCATTATCGATTGGTTGCATTGAAGTTTTGATTTGCTGTTTATTTTTGGATACACAGTGAGTTTTTTGGGGATTCCTTTGCATATTTCGTTTCCAACAGTGTAATTTCGGCTAAGGGGTTGTTGTATGCGGATTTCTTATCCAATTTTGTGTACAAATAGAGGTTGGTTGGTAGGTGCTGTTTGATTCTGTGAAATTTATTGGTGGGGCTCAAGTTGAGGTTTCTGGTGTTGTTGGGTTCTGAAATTTTAGGCTATACTGTATCGTTTCAGCATTTATGGTTGATTGCTTGTGTTTTTGTGGGTTAGTTGCGTGAATTCGGAGAAAGTGGTTGCCAAATTGCAATGGTTACACTGCCCAATTGTTGATTTGTCATGGGGAAAAAGAATCCACCATCCAAAGGAAAAAAGAAGATCGGGGAACGGTCTTCCACCAACCCCGAGCCCCCACAGGACACAATATCACAGACTATGCTTCCCCGTTCTTTACACCCCAAAGCTGAAATCATTTTTAACGGGTTATACAGTGGGACTATTATCAAAGAAAGGCATTTTGCTCCCAGTGCTAAGACTGCCATGAGAGCCTGCATTGAGTTCCACGGGTTGGACTATCTTTGTGGCCCCTTAGCGGCTATTCACCTTCCCATGATTCAGGAATTTTATAGTACCGGGGCATACCTTTCCATCAGAGACAAATCGGGTTGGAGGGCGCACACGATTGAGGTTCGGGATCGCAGGGTCAATTTTGATGCTAATGCTCTAGGGAGTGCCTCGGGATGGCGATCCCCCAGATTTTCGAGTATAGCTCTCTATAAGCTCGATAGGACATACATTGTTTCACTTGACGAGGTCCTTGAGGTCATTGCTATTACGGGTACGACGTAGCCCGAAGGGGAGTCTCACTTACCCCGTCGTATCTTGCTCCCCGAGGCTGCATTTTGGCTCGACTTTATCCGCTTTAACCTTCTCCCGAGCTCCAACAGATCGGAGTTGAACAAGGACCGGGCCTTGCTTATCTTCTCCATCATGACAGAGCGACAGGTTAACTTTGTAGGGTTGATCCACTGGACTTTATTAGGGCATATCAAGAGGATGGGCATCAAGTTCACCCCAATGATTGACCCGACACAAACTAAGAAGAAACATGGGGAGTCATCAAATCCAAAGAAGAACCCGTTTACCTTCCCGTCTCTCATTTTGGCTTTGTGCTTGACAGGCGGTGTTAAGGCTTTTTAGAGCCAGACTATAGACCCTGCTGGCACACCTCTTCCCTTCTCGAACGCTTCAGCTTCAACCCATCCACCTATTCCCCCGAGAGCTCATCCGACTCCTGCTCGTGACACCGAATCCAGCTACACCACATCGTCTGATGTGGAGACCTTTCGGACTGATCTGCAGCAATGGGGGACTGATATGCATGCCATGATGAGTGAGGGATGTGCTTATTTTTGTCAGCCGTTCTTAGAGCAGGACGCATTCTTGGGCCGGGGGCCATTTGACTATTTAGCGCCCCCACATTTCCCGCACTCTTTCGCTCCGCCGCTTGATGACATGGTTGGCGCAGGTGCTCTAGTTGTTTGGGGTGATTCTCTGAGCCCGAGGGGGGCTCGGATGATTTGTTAGACATGAATGACATTATGGATGGCTCAGAGGATGAGGGTGTCCAAGATGATAGAGATGATGATTTTGTTGACCGTTTTGTCAACAAGGATGATTAGCATGTCTATTTAGTTTATTTCCTATTTTCTTTTGTTGGATTTTTATCTTGTTTAGTTGTTAGTTTTTGTTGATGTTTCTTTTATGGATATTTTGTTATGTTTGTTTCATCCGTTGTGTTAGCAGAAGCATGTTTGTTTAGTTATCTTTTGTTTTGTTGATTGGTGTTTTTTATTTCTCACTTCTATCCATTGCTTAACGCTTTGTCTGGCTAGCATCGTTTAATGTGTAGTTGTTGCATTCTTTGCTCGCACCGCTGTTGCCACTCTTGGATACATTTACATTCGAGGACTAAGGTTTGCTTTTCAGCAACTCTATGGTCGTGTTAAGTTGGGGACAATGTTCATGTTAAGTTTGGTGGGGGGGGGTATACCAGATCCATTATAGTCGTGTTTATCCATGTTTTATACATTTTGGTCCAAGGTTGGGGGGGAGGGGGTGTGGTACCTCTACATGTGAAACGTGTGCAATTTAAAAAAAAATGGATAGAAGTTCAACTTTTTAATCGATGCATTGAGAATGGTTAATTTGGATCCATGGCATGTTTTCTCTATCAATTTGGACTTTAATGACTATACACATCGTTATCTTTCTTGTGGGACCCTAAAGTAGACTAGATTGACCTTAAGATGATTCACATATGCACATAAGTCGAGGGTAGAGGAGTTGAGTGGACGACCATTTTGAAACACTTAAAGGCTTGATCCCGGAAATATCAATCTAGAATTTTCACATGTGTTATGAGTTGAGAATGTTAACTTTGTTTGCTTAACAATAATAAACAAGGTAAACATTAGTATGACTGCAAAAGTTAGACTTAATAGATACTAGGGGCGAAGAACACCATGCCTAGAATTCTGTACTATTATGCTAATTTGAGCTAAGCTCAAGCCAATGCAAGTGTAAAGGTAATAAGGACCTAGTTTGGTTTTGTGGCCTTTGACACTCGAGTGATTAAGCCCTTAGGAGTGTTTCTACACTTAATACTAAAGTCGTTTGGTTTGGGAGTTATTGGCCAAAAGCTCGTTACAAGGGTGTCATAGAAAGCCTAAGAGAACCGAACATTGCACATGTTCTAGCCTCTAATGTTTTGAGTTGAAAGTTGCATAAGTTAAAGCCTAAAGTGGATAAAGTTATGAATTTTAAGTGGCTATGAAGTTCTCTTCAATTCTCGTGCCATGTGACTAATCAAAAATTGATAGATATGAGATTAATGCTTGAAAAGTGGTAAGAATGCCACTCGACTATAATACTTGAGATTTATTACACTACACCCTTAGGATGGTCTTTTCGATGTTGAGGCGTAACATGAGCAAATGTGTGACGTGTATATATATGTAATTTTGAGCATAAACAGATGAAGGCATTGCGTTTTTTATTAATCATATTGATTTGTGTTTTTTGATCAGGGTTGAAAATCTTTCGATTTTGTGAGTATATCATTTGCAAACCCTCATGAGACTATAACTCGTCCTTTAAGGTAACTCAAGGGTTTAAAGGCTTGTTGCATTTGCTAAATGCAACCGTGTACTCTACGAAAGTGAGTTAGGTAGTTTTTCTTTTTGTTTCTCCCGTGTTTGATGATGTTCTTCCTATTCTATAGCTCTTATTGCTCGAGGACAAGCAATTGATAAGTTTGGGGGGTTGATAGGAGTCATTTTTGCACATGCTTTTTGCCCTTTTATCGACAATTTAGGTCCATTTATAGATTGAATTGCGCCACTCGTACTTTTAATGTGTGTGTTAAGTGAATTCAGGTATTAAGGGACGATACACGAAGAAAAGGGCAGAAGACGACATTCAAACAAACTCTAGAGGAACGTTCGCACGCTGGCGCCTAGGTGCCATATTACTCGCGCCCAAGCGCCAGAAGATGAAGAGAAGTAGTAAGTGCATGCAGACCCAATCCCAAGCGCCAGAATTGCCACGCCTGGGCGCCGTTCGACTTTTTTCCCAAGTTATCTGTGCCACGTAGGCGGTGCCTAGGCGCCGATCCACCCACGCCTGGGCGCCGCTGTAACCATTTTTGGAGACTATAAAACCCAGATTTCAGCAATTAGAAGGGGTTCGAACTCCTGGGGATTCAAGGCGATTTTCTGAGTTTTTGGGCCACTTTCTCATCAATTGGAAGGGATCAAGAAAGAAGATTAGCTTGGGGATTGAAGATTCAAGTTGAAGATCCATCATCAATTCAACATAGGGAATTTTAATAGCTTTCCATTTTCATTACTTTCCATGAATATATATATGAATCCATCTATGTCTTTTATGCCATCAACTATGAGCTAAGCTTGTAAGACTAGGGCCATGTAAGGCCAAATTGTGATTTATGCTTATAATAGAGGATTGTTGAAGTGATTCTTATGTTGTTATGTGGTGTGAATTTGTGTTTTTTTTTGTTTGACATATGCTTGAACACCATATGTTAGAATCTTACACCTAGGTGAATATTTTGTGAGAAAATTGACTTAGGGTGTAAGAAATTCACAGCATAACCCGCAACCAATGAGGAATTGCCCTAGACATAGGTAAAGATTCCCTGGTGAAGTTGTTCGATCTAAATCGAGTGAGCTCTAGTGCGTTAATGCGTGTTTAGTGATTAGATTTCCGGGTAGATATTCTTAGGAAACCATCATTCAATAATAGGAGTTTAGCACAAGACATCGGTTATTCTTTACCCTAGGAGCTTTCACCATAGCAACATAAGCGTAACCTTCAACGAGAGCCTTTATAAGTATAATTGAGCAATTTGGACGTAGCATGTGCCTTAGTCTCCCTTTATAATTGGTCTTCAATCCTTCGTGTGTGTTCGTTCTTATCTTACGCGTTTTACCTTCAATTTACCTTTACTTTAATTGTTTATTTCATTACGAATCTTAAACTAAAATTCAAGTCCTTGAGGTTCGACAACCTGGACTTATTGTCCATATTTATTACTACACACGACTAGTGCACTTGCTATTCAAGCACGTTAGCTTCTAGCGTGTCAGTCAGCTTCCAACATGTATCCCAATGACTCCATGTTGAGAACTATTCTCAAGTTCCTTAGCCAGTCCACGTGGTCGGGTCCGGTAAGGATGTTCTTTTCGAGTAAAACGGAAAGTGGGTTGATTGTCATTTCTGTTTTGAGAGAGATAAATCAAATAAACCAAACTTTATTATTTGTTAGTAACTAAACTAAAACCAAGTTTAAAATCAAGGACTTTGACTTATAACTTGGCTCCCACTACATTTTTCGAGATTCACACTCCCACTGTGAAAAACGGGGAAGTGATCATTGTTCATTACTTTGTAGTGGGGATTGAGTTCTTTAATTAATGTAATGGATGGCAACCCTTTAACGATGTTTGGTCCATTACTTAACTAAAGTGATGTCCAACATGAATCTATCCAATAGACGATCAAATCATATTTTTCCCATAACCCACCAAAACCGTAACCCTCTAACGATTTATAGGTTTTGTGGACTATCTAAGTTTATTCCCACTAACGCCTCATAATCTAACATTTGAATTTCACCTTGCAATCCTTTAACGATATTTGGGGTGAAATATGTCTCGATTAGGGCATCTAATGCACTTAATAAAATTCTAGAATTAAATCTTGATATATGACCTCCACTTACTAGAAAGATACCATATACTAGGTTTAAATCTAAACTCTATTTAGTTTAGTGGAGGGAAAGGAAGCCTATTGTTCCTTGCTAACTTAGTATAATTTTTGTTTGGGAGAATTCATGCTCTAAACATTTATCTAAGTCTCACTTTGCACATTATCATATTTATATAGCGTATATTGATTACATACATGCTTCATACAACTAATGAATGATAGGTGTGAGATTTACATGTTTTAGAGCCTCATATTTATGTTATTTATATTGGTTTATGCATGATTTATGCCACATATGCGTTTAATTTGTGTGCTTATTGAGTAAAGGTGGAAAATCATTGCAATTGAGGAAAACGGGACAGAAATGTAGAATTTCGGAGTATTTAGAAACTGAATTTGATAAATATTTATTCTACAAAGTTGTAGATCTCTGTCGTAGCATCACTTGGAAACTTGAATCACCCAAATTGGAGGTCTTTGGAGAAATTTATGAAGGAAACAAGATCGCTGCGCAGAAGGCAAAATGTTATTGTTCCTAATGTTCGAACGTTAGCTTGTGGACGTTCGAACGTTGCGTCTGATGGGAAAAACAGCAGATTTTTGGAAATTTCCAATTCTAATTCAAGTTGGAGTCTTCCCCTTCCACCCTTATATATATTAGATCAATTCTCTAGGGTTAAAGAGACAAAATACGCATAGAATAGAGCCCTAATGGGGTTTAGACTTAGTTTTTACATATTCATGAATATTTTCAAGAACCCTTGAAGGTGAAGAAATCAAGAAGTATGGAAGAGATGAAAATCGAAGTTCAACCATCAAAAATACGAGGGAGTTTCTTAGATTTAGATTTATTTTTGTCTATGAATATGAATCTTAATTTAAGTTTCTATCTTTTATCTTTTATGATGAATTAGATTCTTCGAACTGAGGCCATGTTGAGGCTAAATTATGATATTTGAGTTATAAATTGTGTTTTTCATATTAATTCTATTGTTGCTTTGTGTATTGATTGTGTGCTTTAATTCCAATCATATGTTTGATCACCATATGCATGCTAATTTGCTTAGTTTATTAATCCGAGAGAATATAAGTTAGGGTTCAAAGAAATCATCACATCATTCGAAAAACATGAGGAATTGCTCCTAGAGATAGGTATAGATTTCCGGGTGCAGTTAGCCGGATTTATCCGGGGAAATTCTAAAACGTGAATGCATGGCTAATGATTTGATTCTCGGATAGACATATTTAGAGAATCGTCACGTAGTTATTAGATTATTACAGCCGAGAGATCTGGTAGTAGTTAATTAAGGAGTTTCCACCAAAGTAACATTAGTCTAATAATATGAAAATATGATTTTAACCAAAATTGATTAATTGTGCCAACACATGTGTCTTAGTTGCTCTCTTCCATAACTATCTTGATTTCGACATCTTGTTTCTTGTATCTTGCTTCCATAATATTTGAGTTAATTCTTGTTTTAGTTTATTTTATTGCTTTTTCAAAATCTTTAAATCTTTAGTTTTAGTTTAATTATTGCTTGCTTTAAATTCAAGAAGTCTAAAATACAAGTCTCTGTGGGATCGACAATCCGGACTTATTGTCCACTTTATTACTACGCACGACCAGTCCACTTGTTGTGCAAACACGTGAGGATTTTTCGTGTCAATGAACATTCATTGAAAGCGATAAAAAAAACCAACATATTTATCCATGGGCTGTATCTAGAGGGCTCAAACCAATGGGCCATCATGAAAACAAAAAATAAGCCTAGCTATTCTTCTTGGGCTTCAAACTCCTCTTATTTTGGATCGATCTCCTCTTGAATGGCCAATTTTATTTCTATCTATTACATGAGATTAATTTAACAACCTATACATAATTCTAAAAATAAAATAAACGGGCTCAAATTCGGCCCTTACAACCCATTAAAAAGAAATACAATCAAAAGAAAACAACCTAAGCACATGAATAAATGTCACCATCACATAATACATGCTCATGTTATTTAAACCAACTATGTTGGTGATTAATTAAAATTAAAATTAATTAGTCCAACTAATTAATCTCTTCAATAAGATTCCAAATTCTATTAACACTTATGATAATAAACCATCTAGTGAGAATTTGTTATTTAAATAAATTAATTAATTAAAAATCCTCCAAGAATAATTAATATTCAATAAAAATAATTTGAGCTCGATTTCATCAAACATAGATTAACAACCATTGGCATATTTAAATTCGATTAATTAGGCCCAAAACTAATTTATTAAAAGTCCATAATTTTTAAATAAAACAATTTGGGCTTATTTATTAAATCCGGGTCATCATTCTTTTGACCCACCCGGATAATTAAAATAGCCCAAAACTAATTTATTTAAAAATTGGACTTGAAAAATTTCAATCTGACCTGCTAGGACAGGGGTCATGGACCAGGGCCCCCAATGGCCTGCTGTGCGCCAGGCGCACTGCACGATGTGTGTGCCATGCACCCAGCACACGGCGGTGAGACTGGACGCGCGCCAAGAGCGCGGCCAGGGTAGCCAGGGTGCACGGCGCCGTGAGCATAAGCGCACGCTGTGCACGCACGGGCCACCAGCTACGTGCACAGCGTGCGTTGTCTGCGCCCCCAGCTCGTAGACTACGCAAGTTGTGCTCGTCGTGCACATCGCGGGGTTTTTTTGATCTGATTCTCACACAACTTTGATTTTTTAATTCACATATCATCATACTACAATATTCATCAATTAAACGCAGAAAAATAATGGCTTTAAAATCATAAAAACATATTCGAATAACATACTTCAAAAACGTGAAAAACATAATTCACATATTCAATCAAATTCGGAAATCAGAGATTGGCTATGATACCACTGTTGGGATTTATAACATAAATATGCAGTGGAAAAATTAAAACTCCCACGTGGTTCATCTCGATTTTACATATTCAAATTGGGTTATAGAATTATGTACCTTTCTTCGCGTATGTTGAATTCTGAACTTGAAATCACTATCCCTTTTGAACAGCAAACTTGTCGCCGTCTCTGAATTGCCACGCCAGAATCAAAAAGCGAAAAACTCCTTCTTTTTCTCCTTGAAATCGGCTAGATGGAGAGAGATAGATGGAGGATTGTTTTTACTTGGAGAGAAAGTTATGACTTAAGTCTTGTTATTAATTTCACTAAGTAGTATATTTATACTACTGCTAGAAGTCAATAACCCTAGGCTTCTAAGGCATATGGACGCCCACTTTAAGTGTTTTAAAGCCTTTGGGCTTTAATCCACTTTTGTTTGTTTAATTAATTAATTAATATTATTTATCCAATAAATAATTTTATTAAATAACTAATTAAATCCTTGTTAATTCTATAATTAATTTTCACTAAGGAATTAGTTAACACATTAACTTAATCAATTAATAGAATCACCCAATGACTAATTAATTAATTGCGATATCCCATACCAAAAAAATCTCTCAAGTCAATTCCATGTTTTTCCTTTTGCAATTCCTTTAAGCGCGGCTCTTTAGGTTCGTCTCAAAGGCAATTTGGAGGAAACCAAGAGGATGTGAGTAACACCTAGCCAGACTCGTGGCTCAGATCGTACCCCAATTGAGGACGAATGAATGGGATCATTCCAAACCTTTTACGTTGTGAATATCGTATGAGTATAAACATTTTATTCTTATATCTCAGTCAAGTGAGAGTCATGGTTTAGTCAAACTCACAGGACTTGACCATATGCTTAGCTCATAATGAATCGAGGTCAAGGAGCATACCTTCATGTCTAACATGAGTATCTCTTATGCTTTGGCCAAAGTCTTTTAACCTCATTTATCCATGACTGCATAGTATATTTAGCTCATCCACTTATGAGAGAATAAATCCCATTTTGCTAATCAGTCGCACTTTGAGGTCGATCCCACCAACGGGTGAATTGGATCTAACTACTCTAATGACAGACTTGATGTCACAAGTACATCTTCAACTTGATTCCTCAGGTCTAAGGTTCACGCATACCTATCACAACTTATCAGTTTCATCATTGACTATCAGTGAGTGAAAACCCATGTGATGAAACCGATGCGAGTCATGTTCGAACATATCAGTCTGACTGAGGTGTCTATAACATAAGTTCCCACTACCATTCTCATAGTGTTTGACTGACACTTTCTCTGTCAAAGCTTATATCCTACAAGTCTTTATCCAGTATTGATGTCCAGTCAATACTCTCTTCAACTTGCGAATCAGTTTTAGATAATAAGGATCAAACTCTTCTAGTGTCATTCTTCCTAACCCATATGAAGTAGAAGGTTTGTCTTATTATCAAGGATTTTATGTTGTTTATTAAAACCTTACAAATGCCTATAAGAAAACAACAAAATAATGCCTTATATTGCGAAAAGATACTGTTTAGTTACAAGTCAATGCCTTATAAATCTATCCTCTTTATGGCATTTGAGGGTACACACACTAACAACAACAATCCACGGATCTCACTCAATTCTTTCAAGCCATGAATCCTCAAAATCCTGATGCAAATTGATACATGGATACTGGGGCCACTGCTCACATGTCCTCTTCGACAGGTACACTTAATTCGTTTACGCAATGTAATTCTAAATCAATTATGGTAGGCAATGGTGCTCGTATTCCTATTAATTTTCTTAGTTCTTCCATTTTATCATCTAACCCCAATCCCCTAGTTCTTAATAATATTATGGTTAGTCCTTATATAATTAAGAATTTAATACATGTTCGTCAATTCATCAAACAAAATTCCTGCTCTGTCGAGTTTGTCCCTCTCGGTTTTTCTGTGAAGGATCTGAAGACCGGTATTCTCCTACCCCGCAGAAATAGCTCCGGTGATCTCTGTCCTTTTCATCCCTCCACCATTCCTGTCAATCGTCCTTTTGACTAGTTATTTGCTGCTGTCGACACAACTATCTGGCACCGCCGTTTAGGACACCCTGGAGCTGCTATTTTTTCATTTTTCAATTCAAAGCATTTTATTTCTTGTAGTAAGAATTTTTCTGAAAATTTGTGTCATGCTTGTGGATTAGGAAAGCATTGTAGACTTCCTTTTCCTGTATCGCAATCTATTTTTGTTGCTCATTTTCGAGTTAATTCATTCCGACTTATGGACCTCACCTATTCCAAGCTTAAGTGGTTTTTGTTATTATGTTTTATTTTTAGATGATTTTCGCACTTTCTTTGGGTTTTTCCTTTACAAAATAAATCTGATGTTTTTCAAGTTTTCCTTAATTTTTGTGCTTATGTCACTACTCAATTTAAAACTGAAATACAATAATTCCATTATGATCATGGCAGAGAATTTGACCAAGCCCCTTTTCATAATTTTTTTCAAAAACACGGTATTGTTTTTCGTTTCTACTGCCCGCATACATCGCAACAAGAAGGAGGGAGGTCCACATTCTCAACACGGTGTAATTTTGAGTTGAGTCTTTCCATATGGTGATCCACATTCTCAATCTTCTTCCCACCAAAACACTCTTTTTTAAAACTCCTTTTGAAATTCTTTTTCACAAATCTCCAACCTATGATCATCTCAAGGTTTTTGGTTGTTTATGCGATCCCAACCTCTCCTCTACTGCATCAAATAAATTATCTCCTCGGTCCATTGCTTGTCTCTTGGTTATCCTCCGAATCATCGTGGTTTTCGTTGCCTAGATCTCTCCTCTAATCGTATTATTATTTCTCGACATGTCATCTTTGATGAAAATGTTTTTCCGTACCCATCATATCACACTCCCGTCTCTCTAAACTCCTATGATTTCCTCTCTTCACCTGATGGTCTCCCTTACGCTGTCCATCACCTTCCCCTAGACACCACTACCGATAATACCTTTCCTAGTCTCTCGTAGTTGCGGCTCCTCCTTCCCCCCGCCTCAATCCTCGACATCGTCCTCTCGTCCTATGGTTACTCGGACCAAGTCTAAATTTTTTAACCTATTAAACCTCTCCGCTTCCGCGCCATCTCTCTCTCCCCTCCCCGAACTTATTATCAAGCCATTCGTGACCCACATTCGAAAGATGCCATGGATACTGAGTTATCTGCTCTTCATCACAATGGCACATGGGAAGTCGTTCCATGTCATCCAAATGTCAACATCGTCAGCTCAAAATGGATATTTCGTCATAAATTTAACTTTGATGGATCTCTTGAGTGATATAAGGCTCGTCTCGTCGCTCAAGAATTTACTCAATAAATTTTGCTTATGTTTAGTCTAGATCAAAAATAAAAAAATTATTTACTTCATCTATAATCATGTCAAAATAATATATTTATGAATAAAACAATACTGGATAACGGTCTTTTTTAATCTTTAAAAGCATAAAAATTATATTTATATGCAAGCATAAAATTATTCATCAAGATCAATTAAATAAAAAAAATTATATTTTTAATCTTTTATGCATTCAAATTCATGTTGTATAAAAAGTCGCTAATTAATTTTATAAGTGTAGTTTTTTGTTTGAGAGAAGAGCATGATTTATTTTAATTATTTTTATATAGTATTGTCTGAAGAAACTAAACTTATTGCTTGAACAAAAATATGAAATTGATTTCTAGATTTTAATATAAAGGCAAAGTAGAGTGAATTAATTGAAGTTGATATTCATTTTTTTGTTCTTTTTGGTTCATATAATAATTGTCATTCTCGATTTCAAATATTATTACTTTGTTTTTTTGATGATGCTCTACACTTGAATTACTTGTTTCATTTTTGCCGAATATTATTTTTATTAATTGACTTTGATTTAATGTGGTGAAAAAAACTTATAACATGATAATAGTTTTGTTTTGAATGCATAGGGGTAATTTTAAAATTTAAGGATAATCTTGTCATATTCAAGTGTAAAAATTAAAGTTGGAGCTCCTGTAGTAAATTTTGGAGTGCCAATATCATTTCCCTAAAGATATAGATTGCCATTATATATATGCCAATAACGACAGTAACAACTTTTATGCAATTCTTATATCACTAATTTTGATACTAACTTATAAGCAATTGTCGTTCATTATTAAGCTTATAAAAATTACTAGTACGGCAATAAAATAATTTTCTCTCTCTCAATATATATATATATATATAGGATAATAATATTAGCACTCCACTAATTACTATAAGAGCTCCATATTTAACTTTTAAATTAAAATATGACAAGAACGCCCATAAATCTTAAAATGCATCTATTATAATTTTCAAGATTTGAATGAAAGCAAAATATTATCAAGTTGTAGATGTTGTCTTTACTATTTTATATCAAAGTTAGTCATTAAAAATATAGAGCATCATCCACAAAACAAAGTACATAGTGTGTTAAATTCGAAAAAAAAAACTATTGTAATATGAACCAACAAAAAACTATATTCACTTCACTTTGACTTCATTTTAACACCTAACATCAAATTCAAAACTTTCTTCCTTTGATAAAATACATCAACAACAATTACACATAAAAAAATATTCAAATAAACATTGCTTCTATTAAATGATAAAATAACACTGATAGAAATAGTTGGTACTTTTTTAACATACGACAATGCATATAAATAGACAAAATATATGAGTACTTCATATTTTAATAAGCAAAAAAGTTTAAAATATTTTTTTTTTTGGTGATTTAATGTTCATATTGTATATGAATTTGATGATTGAGTAAAAGAACATGTTTTACACCATTGTGTGGTTCTTAAAGAAAAATGTGTAAAAAAAAATTATGGTGGAAAAAAAAGGATATAGGAGGGGGTAAAATTCATTTTGCTCCCTGACGTTTGACCTCAATTTCAAATCAGTCCATGGGCTTTTAATTTGTCGCAATGTAGTACCTCGAGCAGTACTTCAACATCAATTTCGAGCAAAAAAATGAGTATTTTACTAGTATACCCTTGAAATATTTACTTTTAAGAGGCAGAATTCATTTTGGTTCCTGATTTTTTACATTAATTTTAAATTGATCCCTTTGAGTCCAATTTGTCTCAATTTAGTCTGAAGTGATATTAATTTTTTTGTTGTTTTACTATAATACCTTTTAAACTATTTAAATTTTGTGCTAAAATCAAACTTATCCTCCACTTTGAGAATCAATTTCAATTTTGTCTATCGTTCGGATACCCAAATCATCTTCAACTTGTGATGATGAATTTTAATTTAGTCTCTGGTATTGATAATGTGTGTTGATTTGATATATGTCGTGGGATGCAATGCACAATGGATTAGAAAAAAAAAACAAAACATGCATAAATTAATATTCTAGCATTCTGTTATATTTAATCAATTATGCAATTAGTACTACCTAAGAAATTGTTAAAAAAACTTGTATTATTCTTCCAGACTAAATTCAGATTAATACTAGAGTGAAACTCACCCATTGAATCTGGATTCCAACAAATGTTCGTCTTCAAGAGCTACTCCTCCAAACAAAGTTAATTAAAGGCTCGATTAATTGGTAAGTTCGATTAATTTAATTTTTTCTTGAAATTTTACCTATTCAAATACTGTTAATTAATTAATTTGATCCACCAAGTCAATTAACAAAAAATCCATCAATTGATTGATTCTAGTATGACCATCAGATTAATTTTTTCTATCAAAAAATGAACTTATCTGAGTATATGTGGCCAATGTAGTTTCAAAATAAGCAAATAGTAGGCTCACAATCCCATCATGATTCCTAATTCACTTATCGTGACTAATTAAAACTCTTAATTAATTAAACAATCTTTTATTAAATCGCTTAAGTCAAAAACACCTACAAAATATCATGGTTCATGTCTAATAACGTTCTATGAAAACCTAAATATAAAGGAAATAGCAAATAATTTCGATTATGATATTAGTATAAGTATTATTATCCTTTCATTGATTTTCCCAAATAGGGCTAAGGTATGTAATGTCAGTATTAACTTTATTAGCCCAATAACTATGATTTCACAAAAAGCAATCTTGACTATGTTTTTCAGATATACCATAGGAACTATATTGATACAAATTAAAAACTCGAGTACTAATTCAATGTTTAGGACAAAGCTCGAGAACTAAAACGAGTTTAACCCAAAATGGATAATACATATTTTCACTTTTTCTTTTTCAAGCTTCACTATTAAAGGGTAAAAGTACAAAAATGCCCTTTATGTACCAAAAATTGATGCCTGAGATTGATTGGAAGGATTAGATTGAGACAAATTCAAAACTCAAAGACTATTTGAAACTGAAGGTAAAACTCAGGGACTAAAATGGACTTTACCCATATATGAGGTATAAAGACTTAATTGAATATTAAAATATATATTCATTTTGTAAATTTTTAGGTTTTTACTTGTAAATGGGTGTTATAGTCATCAATAAATAAAAATGGAGCTCCTATAGTAATTTGTTGTGCTCCAATATCAATTCTCATATATATATATATATATATATATATATATATATAATAGAAAAGTTGCTTGTTAGGGTTCCTTTAAACTAGAAATATTGTAAGAGAATAAAAAGAGCTCAAGATAGACATCTCAGTCATTCTAGTCAAAAGATCTAGCTAAAGGATTGTCAGATTAAGAGAATGTGGCTAACCTGAGAAAGGTGAAAACAAATTAGTTAAACAGCTAATCCTTTTTCCTTCTCCACGAAAGTGGTCATTTATAGCCCTAAGATCTATTTCATTTATATCAACAGGAAGCTTACCTACTTTCTTCTCATGTGACTAAACTAAGAAAAGAAAACCTTCGGGGTGAAGTGTGTGTGTGTGTGTGTGTTTTGGGGGTGGGGGGGGGGGGGGGGGGTATGATTGAATCTCATAGACATTCTTATCATTTGGTAGATCCAAGTGCATGGCCTATTGCAGGTTGATTCAGAGCTTTGGCCACAACCGTAGAATGTGTGAAGTACGTGCACTCATTTCAAGGGTGTCCAACGCTTCCCAGTTTGGGCCTCATATATATATATATATATATATATAGGGTCAAGATCGAATATATACCCTCTCTTAGATAAGATCTAAGACCCAATATACATCATTGGATACATTAAATCCAACAGTCCAAAAAATAAGAAAGAAACAGGCAGGAAAAAATGGAAAATAGGGATTAGGGGTATAATGGACAAAATGGCAAAATTATACATCACCCATTTACCAAAAATAACGGCAATCATCTCCTGCAATCTCTCAAAAACTGATACCCACGAACTCAGCCATTTATTATCACAATCTCAGCCCAAAATTAACGCAATCAATTTATAGAATCATATTAACCTCAAATTTCGTTCGATTATCACAAAAAAAAAAATCTGAAACACACGAAAAAATTCTGAAAATCGAGATTGCAAACCCAGAATCTGAAAAGATTGAATTCCACATGTTTTCGCTTACATCATTGTTATTTGCTTTGATTTTTTATTTTTGAATGTTCTGTTATTTCTGTATATTGCTTAATTAGTAAACTATAATGGTGATATACCATATATTGTGATTTGAACACATTATACAGCTCATTATATTACATTATACAGCGTATTATATTACATTATACAGTTCATACAATAGGGATATATAACATGTGATTGTGCTCCTTTCAACAGTCAGTTGAATATATTATACAGCATTTTGTACTATATTATACAGTATATTATAATCTATTATACAGTATCATATAAGCCATTATACAATGAATCCAATAGCTAATTAATCCATTATATAATAGTTAATAATCAAATATACAGTAAATATAAACAAGGTAAAGTACGAAAATAATGGAAATAAATAAAAATAAAATTAAAATTCGACTGAAAACACAAAAACGCGAAAAAACCTATTAAAACTATGGAATTTGGACCCGATAGGGTGGTGCTCAGCATACTTATGATAAGTATCTGAGTTGTTTTTAAAACGGCGTTTCCTACAAGATTGTAGAGCTTGAGACCAAATTCTAAAAACAATTTTTGCCTTTCGGAAATTTAAAATATATATTTTATTATTATTTTTTAAAAGCAAAACGCAATAAATGAGTGGTGATATACAATGTAGTATTTAGTGACATCACAATTAGTGATTTTTTAAACCATCATACAGTAGCTTATAAACCATTATACAGTAGTTTGTAAACCATTATACAGTAAATACAACTGTAATATACAGTGTGTGATTAGTGACCTATAATTAGTGATTTCAAACCATTATATAGTATCTTATAAACAACTATACAGTGTGTTATAACATTTTATACAGTATCTTACAACCCATTATAGAGTGTGTGTTTATACATCATACAATTACAATTTTATAATTATTATACAGTATCTGATAAGTCATTATACATTATGTTATAACACATAATACAGTGTATTGTAACTCATTATACAGTATATTGGCTGAAGAATTATTCATTCATCATCCCATTACCTATGCATAGTCTCATGTGGCTAAAACTTTTTCCATAATAATGAAACTGAAATTATGTGTGATTAATTAATTTCCAATTTCTCATTAGGAGCTTCCAAATTCAAATCAATTATTTAAGTAGCAACAACAACTTCCGCCATGGCTGTTCTTCGGCGACGCAGGTGATGGCCTGACAATGACGTAATAAAAAACTATTGATAAAAAAATGCAGAATTCATGATGACGATGAATTGGCGATTATGATTCGAAAGAAAAAAATGAATTTGGAAGCAGAATTGCTAAATGATGAAGAAATTTTACGTTTTGGTAATGAAATTGATAATTTTAGATCGAATTATAATTAGAAATAAAAAATGAATTGAGAAACAAAATTTGTTATGGAGCAATAACAGAGATTTGATTTTGATCCTGCATAATAATTGCATGAGTTTGTTACGATTTGTTGACTAAAATGCCCCTACTAGCATTAAAAAATATTATATAATCTGAAAAATGAGTTAAATCCAGACCTTAGGATCAAGTGATATCAATGGTGTAGATTGAGTCTTATATCTTACCCTAAATAAATATATATATATATATATATATATATATCATATGTACCATGTTCGTAAGGTGGCCATATGAGGTGGAAGTCTCGCGTAAAATTTTCTGAGGCAGTGGCTACTTACCGGAGCTTGAACCAACCACCACCAGTCAATTCCACTTTGGAGGCACCCCTGCTTGTCGCATGGATCAAGTGGAGGCACGCCTCCTTGTATAGATCGTAGCCCATTATTCCATTCCTTCCTCCGGTCGGATCTAATCATTTTAGTATCTCTATTCTCTGCCCGCCCTTAGGCAACAATCAAAACCGCCTTCTTGCGCTTCATCTTCCATGCTTCCCACATCAGATTCCAAACAAGGTTCAGTGTATGGGAGGTAAATAAAGTTGTTGTCCTCACAACTTAAAAGTCTCATCCAAGTGAGCAAAATCCAAACAAGAATATGCAAGAATAAACCAAAGTACAACTATGACAAAAAGTCCTAATGAGCTAAAACATATCTTAATTCAATGAATTACATCACTGGAACTCTTCCACCTCTTCATCACACTAATCTAGTGAAACAATTAACCTAATCTAGACTCACCTGCATTTTTGTACAAAATTCTAACTACAAATCACCACGGAAAAAAAAAATCAAAACAAAAATTAGCACTAAATCAATTACCTAACTAGAAAAACATCTGTTTCATTACACAGAATCAAACAAATAGCTGCTCATGGGAATAAATTCCATGTCTGGCGACATCACGGGTACCTCAACTTCACTCGCTTTCTGTTTACATTTATTTCTCATCTCTATCACCTTCCTGTGGGAATTCGAGTGCAGAGATGGCACAAATGTGGGACTTGCAGCTGGTCGATATTCTGGAAATAGACGGCCCGATCGGTGACGGACCCCGCAGGCATTGCACAGAGTCTTGGGCCCCAACGGGCCCTCCCTCCATTGTGGTGTCTTTGTTACTTGACAGTGAGTGCACTTTTTAGTAGCAGAAGCATTTTGCAGCTCGAATACAGAATCTGATTCCCCAAAAACACTTTTAGCTTTTCGTGATGAATCTTTCATTGACAATTCCATCCTCCTCTCTTTGTTTTTCTTGGAGTCGTACGCCATTTTGGAGGTGGCAAAAAATGATGACCTCGAAAACCATGGGTCAGCAGAAGGTCTAACCCGTTTGGATCGGGTTCCAACTGGGATGGCAAAATGGGATTTAGTAAGCAAGCTTTTTCGGGCTGAGTGGGACCCTCTACTTTCAAGAACAGAAATGGGGCTCTGTATTTGGAAGACATTGGGCTCTTGGACCGAACGATCTTTAAATTGGGAAGACAGCTGCTTTGGCTCGGGAGTTCCAGAGATCTTAAATAGGTTGTTTAACAATAGGGAGAAGGAAATGATTAGAGCAGAACGCAAAACAATTATATGATGATGCAACTTAAAAATGAACTAGGTTGGAAATCCAGTAAGTCAAAACTTATATTAAAAGATTAAGCAACTTTGTCGGACATATAGTAATAAACCACACAATGAGCTCTCGTTTTTCAGCTATTACACAGGCTTCAAAAAGAGTATGCCTGATTTTGATCATCCCTTTTTCGTATGCGTAATTGGGAAAAGATGACTTTAAAGATATAAAAATAAGTAAATTTGCATAAATTTCGTTTCGCTTTGAAGCGAATTTCAGTTGTGACTACAACATCAAGACTATACATTATCAACAGCAGTTTTTTGCTAGCAGACAGGTTTATGAAAAATCTTCTTGGTAATATCAAGAATATATGAGTATTCAGACTTTATATTGATGTACGATGTACAGAATAACCTTGTCGAGATTTCGCATGAACACAAAATTAGTTCGGTTAAAATAAAGTTTACTAATACCATAGCGACAACATCCAATGGTCTAAATTGCTTAATGCTACTCAAATTTAAGAAAAGATCTCCTTTGTTTTCCTTTCTTTCGACTCAACGACTATTAGAGTTGTTCATATGTTTATTACTTCAGTTTTAGAAGTGCTTCGACTGTATCATTTACTTTAAACCTTTAATTAGGTTATCCAATTCACGAGTGCATCCTCGTGGGGAAGTCATGGTCTAAGATGAAAAAGGGAGCTCCTTGAGCAACTCAAATTCTATCATTGCAAACAAGGGTAAAAAAGATTGTAGATAACAAGTGAAATGCAATAACAACAGGTGTGCACCTACAATCCACACCGAAACAAATAAGTAGCTTTCTGTTTCTCCTTTGCCATAGATTGAGGGTGTTGGAGTTAGTTATAGGGTTAAAAGTTGCTGAATTATAATAGTTTTGCAATTACTGAATTATAATAGTTTCGCATTTCTAAGTCGTATTATATTCACTCCACCAAAAAAAACTCCGCATCTTACAATGAGATTGTGAGCCTGATATAAAGAATAGACAAGTCAAAAGGAGCCAAGAGATGAACCAAAAGAAGACTGAGAGGAAAGCAACGCCGTGGCATCAGACAGGCTAATGCCCATCCCCGCGGCATTCGTCCAGCAATGATGTGGCGCTGGCAAGCCGGAGGCTCATTGCCTCGGGTATGGTCAAGCAACACCACAGTGTCAGCATGTTAGGCAGCAGGAATAGGTTTTCTTGCGTTATTGGTTAAGTTTGGTTGTATTGACTAGATTTAAGAATCCTTAAGTACAAAGTTTCAGCTCTATATATAGGGGCAATTACATTGCAATATGTATCACTTCATCTCTATAGACTCGAGAATAATAATGTGATCTAGTGTTTTGGACAAATCACATTAATCCTTATATCCTATAACGCTAGATTATTTCTTATATTTCAAGTATTTCATCTTTGGCCATCAACCAATACATGACAACTGGCATCAAAGCCATGATATCATGGTATCAGATCTGTTTAACGCCATCATTCTAATGTCCCATAGGTTATAATTGTGAATTCAAGATAACAATAGAAACATTCGAGTCTTAGATTTTCTGTGTCAAATCTTGTAAGTTCAACATAACGAGAAACGTGGCAGATTCGGGGTACCAGGTGGGCAGATTTGCAACAACAGGGAATAGGTTGGCAGAATGGTGATACCAGAGAGGCCGAACGGCAATACCAGGAAGGTAGAATGGTGACGCCAGAGGCTAGAGGTCAGAGGGGCATAACAATGGTGCCAAGAGTGCAAAACCTCTTCACGACACCAGACATCAGACACCATGGTGGCAGGACTGTTGTGGCAGGAGGATAGAGCCACAGTACCAGAAGGGCAGAGCCGCAACACCGGAGGCCACGGCTGAAAAGTCGTGTTGCCAAGAGGGCAGAGCAACGGTGGTAGGGACGCGGTGGTGGAAGGTTGAGATCGATGCTAGGAAGGCAATTCCGTGGATCCAGAGTTGGTTTGTTGTAAAGACAGTCCAAGGGGGAAACCAGATATGAATTAGTCAAGTAGATATTGTCAAATGCACTAGAGTATTTCAAGGTGAATCAGGGGAGATCACCATGTGAAATACCGTTGGGGTGCGAGGTGTTAAAGGGATATGTCGTATACAATGAAAACCAGAAGAGAACAATAGAAGGCGTTGACTCCACTGAAGATTTTGTTAAGTGAAAGCCACTAGAGACAGATGAGTACGTGGCTAAAGGATCAAATCTAGGTTTGGTGAGGATTGTGAGTAGACATATAAGGGACCTAAGAATGCTATTGAAGAAAGTTCCTAGAGTAAAGATGTCGACAAACAAGTTGACCAAAATGGCACGATCAGAAAGGCATTGCCACAATTGGCCTCCAGTGATGAGGATGCGTGATATGAACCTCGGGAAAACTCAACCCAAGGCCATATAAACCCCACATTGGTGCCCCATAATTCCAATGTGGGATCCAAGTCTCGTACCCTGCAATTAGGATCATAACGATGTGTGTCACACTAAAAGGAAGATGCCCAGGAAGAATGAATATTAACTGCCAAATTTATGACACAGTCCTTAAGTAGGAGATAGATGAGATTGTAGAACATAATACAAAGGATCGAGAAATCAAAGAGGAGCTAATAGGGAAACCAAAATGAAGCCGGAGATGGAAGCAATGCCGTGGTGTCGATGAGTTAGGCCACAGGAATACGCCTTTAGCATTTTTGGATAAGTTTGGCAGTGTTTGACATAGGGTTTTATGTGTACCAAGTTTTCAGCTCTATACATCAAGGCATGTACATTGTAATATAATATGTATCACTCTATACATGCCATCTGAATAATAATATGACATTTAGTACCGTCACGGAAGTAGGCAGCTTTAGTTGAACCTCGTCAAATCCTTATATTCTTAGGCTAGATTATTTCTTGCATTTCCAGTATTTCATCTTTTGCCATAATGGAACCCCGAACATCTTGTCATCAAGAATTAATAAAGCTCAACCAAAAAGATAAACTAAACCATAATAACTCACTTGAGAAATCCGTTGTGGCCGAGGACAACTGTCAATTTTGGGTACGGCGGGCAATCCCATTAGCACATCGGACGGAATAGGGCCAAGAGAAGATGACTTGCTAGCATCCCACTCTTCAACAAATTCATCATCCTCCAAACTCTCCAATGGAAAATCCAAAATACCCAGTATGTCATCGAACTTTTCGTCTCCGGTGGCTCCACTGGCAACATCATCCCAATAGCAACTAGGCTCAACCTTACCCATATTCTAAAACATGTCAAGAAACAGAGTTTACGAATATAGCTAAATATTATTAATATGGCAGTATTTAATAATATATTTGTTCTAGACAAGTATCTAACAGAGTTACATGTAACTTATCTACCAATCCCTAAATTATAATTGCAGAAGGTTAAATGGACATTTTTTCACGTGACTTGATGTACAAACGGTATGAGATTTCATTGTTTTAAGGTAAATAAAGTTTGCAGAAGGAGATATTAATTAGGAAATAATTACATTGATTTGTATCTAATAGATTGCATTAGTATTTGATTAGAATAGACTACGTAACGTCCGAGAATTCTAGTCCGCGACCAATTCCACCGCACCCAAACCAATCACAATATTCTACTAATCAAGTGATTAATTTATACTTCAAAAAGAGTAACGATTAGTTGGACACGACGCGTGAATATTATCTCGATTGCAATGTATTTGAAGGTTGAACAAACTATTTGACTAAAGACACCTGCTACCAATATCCTTAAAAGTCTTGGCACGATTAAAAGAATATACCAAAAATAGGACTCTTATTAGAATATATATATATATAATTTAGTATTTATTAAAAAGCCTTTTTTTGTTAGCCTCCATTGAACCCAGCAGCCAGCAGGCAACAGCTAGTATCATTGATTTGCATTACTAATTAAATTTAAAAAGCCAAAAACTAAATATCAAATAAAAAGGTAAATTAAATAAGGAATCATTGATTTAAAAGTGGAAAAAAAAAAAGGCAAAAGAATCTTTCTTTTTCCACGTCATCAAATCTTTGGTGGAAATTACGACAAAAAAAGGGCACTTGTTTTACATTTAAAATATCTTTTAATTAGTAATTAAGAATGGTCAATTTCTTTTCCTGCTTCGCACACACGACGTCGTTTCGTGGCCAGCTACATCTTTTACACAAATGTTTGCCCTAGCCGAACACGAACGCGCGGCTCAATTTGGCTGCGGCTAGAAATGTAATAAAAAAAAATCCGGAGAAAAATAAAATTGAAAACAAAACAAGATAAAATAGCGAAGAAATTTAAGTTACTGAAACCTAGATTTTAAAAAAATGCATGTAGCAGAGAATAATGCAAACTGAATTGAAAAAACAAACACAT
This sequence comes from Buddleja alternifolia, assembly GCA_019426215.1. Taxonomy (NCBI): domain Eukaryota; kingdom Viridiplantae; phylum Streptophyta; class Magnoliopsida; order Lamiales; family Scrophulariaceae; genus Buddleja; species Buddleja alternifolia. The sequence goes on along the minus strand of CM033402.1, from coordinate 13,149,740 downwards.
AAAAGAGCAATTTTTTGCATTTGAAAGTGAAAATTGAAAAAATGCAAGAAAAATGGAAGTTAACTTACCAGCACATACATAAACCCTTAAAACCCTTTCATGCCATTGCCTACTGACGAAGATTTTTTTTTCTTTTTTTTTTTGGCAGAGAGAAATAAAGAAAAAAGGTTATACAAAGATGGGGGTAAGAAGATAGGGAGGAGCAGGGCGACAATCTTTTTCCCTTTGCTTTTATTTCTGTAATAATCTATTTATATATATATATATATATCTATATATATATATATGGCTTTGTGTGAAGAATTGTACTATTGTAATTTGGGGAAAAGAATTAAAGTACAATGAAAAAGGTTTGGATTGCAGGTGTTAGTTATCGGGCGTCGTGCTGGTGCAGGGGGCTAAGGGTGGGATTTCGCCAACTTTTATATAATTAATTCTCGTATAATTAATTTTTATCATGGTAAAAAGTCAAGAGTTCTTTTTAGTATTTTTAAGAATGATTTTTGTAATATAAAAATATTTAAATGAGATTGTAAAAAGGTGATCAACCTATTATTGAAATAGCATATGAATTCCAAATGTATATTTTAAATTTTTAATCAGTTGGTTTGAAATGCATCCGGAAGTAGTATGCGGTGGTTTTTTTTTTTTTTTTAGGAAAGGATGAAGTGGGCCCCAATTGATTTAAAATGTATTCAGTGATAATTGACAAAGAGGATGGGGTCCAATGAGTGATTGGTGGGTATGACTTATGAGCAAAGGCAAATTTTCATTATTTTATTTCTCTCAAGGCAAATATTTTTTGGGATTGGATGGAACTAATAATTTGTTGGTGTGATGGAACTCTCATGATTTGTAGGTTTGAATTTAATGGTTATTGACAAGCAAAGTGGACAATCACAACTAATTGCAAGCAAATGCACTCCTTTGTATGGTGTTCCATTGAAGCTCTTCAATTGTGTATTATTGAAAATTTTAATGTCGATCTACTTTGATCTAACTCAATTTTTATTAAATTTATATTTATTATGTATTCGATTTTAGCTCAAGTAATGCGAAAATAAGTATAAGAGTACTTGATATATAACTAATTAAATGTGATTAAAAAAAAACTTAGAATTATTTTCTATTTATTGCAACCCGCAAAGGTGATGTGATTGGTGAAACGAAATATCAAATATGGCGACGAAATTGGTTAAATCTCATTTTTAATATTTTGCTTATGTTGAAATTGTATTATGATAAAGAAATTCGGTCTGAGTTCAATAATTACATACACAAGTAAAGTATCGTGTGATGTTTCACATTTTAGTTAAACAATGGAAAGGAGTTCAAAAACATTTGTCATTTGCTTGGTTGGCTATGACCAAATAATAAGATAATGAGTGTGTTTTTGGATAAAAACAAATTCAATAGGGAGGAATCAATATGATTGATTCAAGCCCCATGATAATTCTCCGCTTAGAATTATCTCACAACTCCCGCATTCGAATTCGATACGCTAGACGGTGGTTCAGACTTTAACACTTCGTAATTCGATTAACTCAAGCCCCATGATAATTCTCCATTTAGAATTATCTCATAACCCCCGCGTTCGAATTCGATACGCTAGACGGTGGTTCAGACTTTAACACTTCATCGTGTTGTTTAAATTAGTTGTTCGGACCGCAATTCTTAATTATTGATTTCGAGTATGAAAAACAGTGAATCGAAAGACTTTCAAGTCTTAAATTAGAAGTTGATTATTATCTTCAAATGCAATAATAAGATGAAAGAAAAGATTCAAGTCTAGATAAAAATTATCTCTCAAATACTGAAATCTGACAAAGGATAATCTTATGCCTACGTGAGAATCTTTCTTTTGAATACGATAGTTGGATTCAATGCGAATTATCGTCTTCGAATGAAATAGTAACATGGTGAAGGAAAAATTCAAGTCCAAATAAAAATTACCTATCTGATATTTAAATCTGAATAAAAGATAATTTTATACCTCCATGAGAATCTCTCGATCGAATGTATTATTTTTCAACCCCTGCGTTCGAGTCGCATTAATTGACGTTTTAGTTATTCATTTCGAAAATGAAAAACAGTGAATCGAAAGACTCAAGTCAACATACAAATTGCCTATCCGATACTTAAATCTGAATACAAGATAATTTATATCTCCATGAAAGTCTTCAATTCTGAAAAATTACAAGCACGCGATACAAGCCTTGAAGGCGAATTCCATTGAGTCTAATACTAAATTACATTACGGCTACTCCTAATTTATGCTACGATCTACTCCTACATTACGCTAGAAATTACTCCTAAGGCTAGAGCTAATTCTAAGAGAATTGAAAATGTAGAAGTCTGATGATCTTGTCATCTCCTTTTCTTTCTTTCTCTTCGCGCTTATATACTTTACTTCTTTTGTTGGTTTCTTCGCAACCTCCACGTTCTCCTTTACTCTTGCAACCACTGTCAACCGTCTTCAACTGTTCTTTCAAATCATTTCAACTTAGCGCACCTCTGCAGATGATTGGCTATTTGGACTTCATTTTATTTTTCAGATTCGATTCTTTTGTCAATTCAGCCCATGTTTTTTGCCATTTTCTAAATTCAATGGGCCTTGTTCTATTCATTTTCTGGTCCAACTTCCTTCTTTTCCAATTTCTATAGTTTGGGCTATTTGGGCTCTGTAATTCGAAAGCCCAAATTATTTTATAGTGTAAACAAATGCCCCTCTAATATACATGAACATTTCGAGTTCATGTGTATTATGAGACACGTCTTTTGGACAAATTCTCTTTCTCTCTTACTTCAATTTTCGTCTTTACCTTCTCGAAGACTACCGAGAGAAAAACCTATTCTTCATTGTTCTCGAAATAGTCATCGTCTTCACCCCAACTTTTTTAATGGCAAACTCTCATGACCCTTCTCGTTTGGTCCCTCGAGCAAAGATCTTAAATTGTGAGGATGTCGAAGATTTATATCAAGTAATTAAAGATTTTGGAGCGCAATATCGGGATACCAAAATAACACCTCTTGAGTTCACCACGTAGTTCCACCGTGGGCAATCGCTTGAACATCTAGCTCTCGAGCCGTGTTTCATTTATAAACTTTAGACGCCTTGATTCTTTACTTTAAATTACTTATGCAGGATGACACGTATGTTATCCCTCATTCGCTTACTTTGGGGTGGAGATTCGAGAGGGATAGCCCCTTCACCCAATATTGCGAGGGTCTCTTCCAGGCTCTTCGGGCATCTGAAGCTTTGGCGGTGCTTCCCCACAGGGTTATTCCACCTGACCCTCCTTTGAAGGCGGCAATTTGTTTCTGGGTAAAAACAAATTGAATAGGGACGAATCAAATATGATCGATTCGAGCCCCGTGATAATTCTACACTTAGAATTATCTAACAACCCCCGCGTTCGAGTTCGATACGCTAGACGGTGGCTCAGACTTGAACACTTCGATGTGTTGTTTAACTTTAGCTATTTGGACCGCAATTATTCGACGAAAGTAATCAACAAAAAGAGGAATTGAAGACACAAGTTCAGATACAGTATTTACCTATCAAATATTTAAATCTGACAAAAAGATAAATATTATACCTCCATATTGATCTCCAATTGAATACAAACAGTTTGCTTCGAGCAGCTTGATGAATTCAAACAGGATCACCAAATATCGGTTCTACTGGATCTACGCTTCTACGGCTAATTCTACGCTACCGACTATTCCTAGCTACGCCTACTCCTAGAGAGAAAAGATAAAAGCAGAGTTGATGATTTTTCTGTGTGTCCCTTTCTTCTCCTTGCCTTGCTTTTATCACGTACCCACATCCATCATGGCCGAAAAACTGCTTCCTAATCGTACCTTTAAATTTCTTTTATTGGCGCGTCTTTGAACTGGGCAACTCCCTCTTTTTTGGATTCGCCTTCAGATTTGGACCCCATCGAGCCCATTTCGTATTTTACTGATTACATGACTTCAATTGGGCTCACCTGATTTGAGCCCATCTTCGAATAGTCTTGGTTGTATGGGATATTTTATTTCAAGCCCATCTTCGGATTAAGGATGGTTTGGGCTTTCTTATCTGACAAAGCCCATTTTATTTTGGGTGTAAAGAAATGCCCCCCTAATACACGTGAATTAATTCAGATTTATGTGTATTAAAGGACAAGTTTGAATTCCATGTCATCAAAGGTCGCACCCTTTTGTAACAGATTTAATACTGGGTGACCATTCGGATTCCAGGTTGTCAAAAGTCACGCCTTTTTATGACACACTACTCTTGAATTTGGCAGCCATGCAAAGGCACATTTTTCTGTATTCACCTTCACTCCACGACCTTTCTATTAATGGTCATGTCTTTTCACTAACAAGTGATAAGGAACCTATAAATTGTTCAGCTTTAGAGAACACAAGAATTCAAATTTCATTCCTTCTTCTTCTCCTAGACGTTAAAGCCAACATTTCCCTTGTTACACCAGTTCTTTGCATGCTTCGATTTCTCATAGGAATGGCTTTTGCTCCACATCGTTCAATACACAATCTAACCTCCTTAGTTCCTCAAGCATCTGTTTTGGATTGTAAGGAAGCGTCGGATCTCTATGATGAGATTAGGGCATTCGAAGACCACTATTCCGATGCTAAAATCCTTTTGCTCGACATACCGTATATTGTCCCTCGATGGGCTTCCGACCGCCGAGGTCAAACCCTTAGCCACATAGCGTTGGGTCCTTGCTTTGAATCATCAGCCTTTGAAGACGAGGCCTCCCATGTACCTAATTTACTTGGGACATGGTCAGAACTCGAGTTCGATAATGCTCCGATTTGTCTAAAGGGCGTCCGTAAATTTGTCTGGACTAGCCCAACAAAACCCACCATAGGTTGGATTGGCAATACCGACGCCTTCCCCTGGTTCAATCGCCTCCATCGATTTCATGCGAAATGGGAGAATAATCGAATAATGGGACTAATTCGAATAGCCTGTTATCAAACTCTCCCTTTCGAGCAGGTTATGACGGATGCCCTAGCTCTTTCGTGGCATCCCTCATACAACTGTTTTGTTTTGCCTCGAGGGTTCCAGACCGCCACCCTCAAAGATGTGGCCCTAATTACAGGAGCATCCCCTCATGGGGTGATACTGCGTGCTGGCGAAGCAGAAGCGGGTGCTCGAGCACTCCTAAAGGCCACCAATCTCTGGTTTAAAAATCATGGTAAAAGTGGGGGTGCTAATATTTCTTATTCGAGATTGGTCAAATGCTTTATTGACACAGAAGATGAAGTACCCGATTTTGAGGAGGTACTCTTTTTAAATTATGTTTTCTGCCGCCTATTCATGAATGCGGGTTGTGCAGTCAATAAAACCTTCCTACCTCTTGCTGCCAATATTGCCACAACAATGGAATCTGTCGAATTAGGTCCTTTTGTCCTGGCCCATTTTTACAGGATGATGTATCACATCTATGAAGACCCTTCGAAGGTCAAGAGAGTCGCAGGTCCGCTATGGCTGCTATCTTGCTTGGCATTCCTATACTATCCAGAACTACTAAACATCAGGATTCCTTCACTCAAAGAGGAATCCCCCTCTTCGATGATCGTTCAGCCCATCTCGAAATGGGTATGTTATGGGGAAGCAGCCGTCAATCTTTTAATCCCCCTTCCAAAGGCTTCGTACCTATTGGCATTAAGTACCGTGTACAATCCTTTGTACAGTTCTACTTGGTGCCCATTTTTCAAAACTAGACATGATCAACCTTCGAACAATTGGTCTTATGTATCTTTACCCTCTTGGATGTTGAATATCGACTCCTTGAGGCGTACCGATGAAGACCGGCCTTACTGGAGATCCGTTCTTTCTTCTCGAGATCTCTTATATGCGGATAATATTCCAGGGGTCGAAGTTTACAATCCTCAAGTATACTATTTTTTGCAAATTTTTATATGTTGTCTTTCGAATACATGCTTCTTATTTATTCACCTATTATCCTTATGTTCTTCGCAGTTGTGCTCGAGGCAATTTGGTATCAGCCAAAGTTTTGCCATTCCCTTTCTGGGTACTTTGAACTGTCCTTGGTCTGGGAGATCCTACACCATCCCTAGGACCAAGAGGGAATTGGCAGAGGCAACCATTCGAGGGAAATCCTCCAGCCAAGTGGTCATTTTGCCTGTCCCGATTTTCTGCAGGATCTTTCGAATGGATCCACACTTTGCTGAATTTTGGAACCGAGGTTTGAAGCGTGCTTTCTTGAGACAAATTATTCGAAAGTTAGTTATGGACGCTACAAGGTTTGGTGTTGGGTCTGTCGAAATGACTGCACTGTCAACACTTTTACCTTCTGAGGTATACTCATTTCACAAACAATTTCGTTTCTTTATAAACTTTAGACTCCTTGATTCTTTACTTTAAATTACTTATGCAGGATGACGCGTATGTTATCCCTCATTCGCTTACTTTGGGGTGGAGATTCGAGAGGGATAGCCCCTTCAACCAATATTGCGAGGGTCTCTTCCAGGCTCTTCGGGCATCTGAAGCTCTGGCGGTGCTTCCTCTCAGGGTTATTCCACCTGACCCTCTTTTGAAGGCAGCAAAAGGGAAGGCTCTAGTCGACGCCGTCTCTCCCCCTGTTACTCAAAAACACAGGACTGGGGATATTACCATCCAGGAACCTTCTCCAACCCCTCAAACTGATGTTGAGGACGAAAGTGATGACGACGTGCCCCTGATAATCCATAGGCGCGCTAAATCCCAGCGGACACAAGGTTCTTTCGAAGCTGGTAATCCTCTTTCCCTTTTCTTTTTTATTTACGCGTACATCTTTCATATACTCTCTCTTATTTATACTTACAGAGTCGTATACTTATAGGTCCATCGAGCGGGATAGCTGACCCTGAAGTGGTATCTTCTGGGAAAGTCCCTCCTAAAGAGATTGCCCCCGTCGAAACCTCTATAATCGAACTTGGGGTTGAGATCGAGTCTGATGATCTTGCCATTCAGCCTCAATCCGAGGAACGTACTCAAGTTCTTGAAGACCCTTCTTCAGGTATTTCACTCCTGTCAATAGTTCCTCTCTCCTTATTCGATGTTGAAACTCTTGACTTGAATCTGTTACCTTGTAGGTTCCCGAAGTGACGAAATTTCATCCGAGAGGCGTACCCCTACGGCAGAGCCAGGACTCATGACTGAGGGTACCTTGGGGACCAGTTTCCCTGTCAATCTTCCCCCTCGAGGGCTTGATGATGCAGGAACTTCGAGTTCGAAGCCAACCGAGGAAATTCACGAGCCTACCCATTTCGAAGGTATGTAAGAAGTGCCTCTTTCCTTAGACATTGTCCTTTATCGAAATTTTCTCCCGACACTAACCTTTCTCTGAGTCTAGGTATCGAACTTACTTCCGAGGAGGTATTGGAAGATCTAGTCGCGGCTCAATCTCTCGAGATTCTAGATGCTCCTCCCGTTTCGGGCCTAGCGACAAATATTACCCTTCTCGAAGGCAAGTAATCGCGCCATTTTTCCATGTTCTCGTTCATGTTCTTCTTTATAGTTCCTTAGTTACTTTGTTCAAACATTTTCAGGAACCACTGAATCCATACCCTTCTCGGGGGAAGATTTAATCGAGTCTCTCAACGTGATCAAACTTGATCCGACTAACTATGAAGTGATTGGGAGTCTTCGAGAGATCTTGGATGGTGCGACGCCTAGGATTGCCACCCAGTGTCGCCCCATGTTTACTGTGGCGAGGCAAATGTTCAAAAGTCGCCTTGTTGCTATCCAGGGTCTGATAGATCAAGGTTTCACTCCCTTCGAAGAAGTGATTCACCCCACAGGATCCTCCCAACTAGATCAACTCCAAGTTCGAGTCCCCACTCTGGAGAATACACGAAATGGATACTTGGCCCAAGTTGCCGAATTGGACGCCAGGATTTCCGACCTCCAAGCCAAGAGGGATCGACTCTTCGAACTGGCTAACAAAAATGAAGAAGAATTGGCTGCCGTTCATCAGCAAATCACTCTTCTAACTCGTGAGTTCGAGACTTTGGTTAGGCCAACTTTATTTGAGAAAGATGCCTTTATTATGGCTATCAATGTATTGATAGACTCCTTGCGATTTATAGAATAGTTTCGTAGAGTAGGGTATTTTCGACTATCCTTGTACTCTACTCACCATTTATAAATAAATTACCAGTTCCCGGCAATCTTTCGAGTATTATCTCTGCATTTTCTTGCCACGTACTTGGTGTATATTTTTTTAGATGTTTCGCATTTAAACTCCTTCCATATTCTTTTCCGTTTAAGTATTGAAGTTTAAATGAATTTCCCGATAATTTGCTTGAGATTGAAAATGGCCCTTCCCACTTAGGCGACCATTTTCCTAAAAAATGATCTTTCGAGCCTTCTGGAAATATCATTTTCCAGACTAAGTCCCCTACTTCGAAGGATCTTGTCTTGACCTTTTTATTATAGCTTTTTTCTAGTTTCTTTTTCTGGAGTTCGATTTGCCGTAATGCCATTATTTGAATCCTTTCATGGTCCAACTTCTCCACGGTCATATTCTCGATATACTCCTCTCGTGTGAGTTTTGATTGTTCTAAAATCCTTTGTGACTTGATATTTATCTCCATTGGTATAACAGCTTCGTGACCATACACCAATTGAAAAGGTGTAACTCCTAGGCTGTCCTTTTTGATAGTCCTTAATGCCCATAAAGTGTCAATTAACAATTCATGCCACATTTTAGGATTGTTTTGTATCATTTTCGAGATACACCCTTTAATTAATTTATTCGAAGATTCAGCCTGACCATTAGCTTGGGCATAATAAGGGGTTGAGTTTACCAATTTTATCTTAAATTGACCTAAGAATTCGAGCATTTCTGTACTATTAAACACTCTAGCCTGGTCAAAAGTGATAGACTCAGGTATCCCAAATCGTGTTATGATATTTTCCTTAATAAAATCAATCACCTGCTTTGAATTTATGGTTTCGAACGCTTTAGCCTCGACCCAGTTAGTGAAGTAATTTGTGGCTACTAAAATATAGCTGTGCCTTTTTGAAGAGGCTTGTTTTATCTCACCGATGATGTCCATAGCCCACCCTCGAAATGGCCATGGCTTTATGATCGAGTTAAGTGCAACTGTGGGTTGCCTTAATACTTTGCCGAACTTTTGGCACTGTTTGCACCCTTTTGCATATTTTATGCAATCTCGAAGGATAGTGGGCCAATAAAAACCATATCGGTGTGTTAGACACCTCATCTTTTGGCCAGCTTGGTGAGCACCGCAAATCCCTTCGTGGGTTTCAGCCATGATAACCAACAATCCTCTAGATCGAGGCACTTCAATAACAGTCCATGGTAATCTTTTCGATAAAGTTCTTGACCATCATAATAGTAATGGTGGGCCATTAGCTTTAATTTGTTTGAGAACCCCCCATTGGCTGGATTCTCTAAATATTCTATAATCTCTAAACGCCAATCTTCCTTTTCCTTGAAGATATCGATCTTATTAATAAATAACGTCCTTTGTTCGAATGGTATTAAAATTCTTGTTTCAAGTTGAATTGTTGATTCGAGTAAATTTGGATCGATTTTATAACCTGATGCCATTTGGGCTAGATCATTGGCGGTTTGATTCTTTTCTCTTGGCACATATACAACCTCTACTGATTCGAAGTGACTCATTAGTTGATGCACTCGAGCATATGATGCTATTAATACTAGACTGATACATTTGAATATTCCCTTTATCTGATTTATGATTAATTGGGAATCCCCTTTTACTTCAATGTTTCTTGCCCCCATGTCAAGTAATATTTCCAAACCTAAAATGAGAGCTTCGTATTCTGCTCTATTATTTGTACAATCTCCCTCGATCCTTGCGCACATTTTATTGATCAACTTTGATGGGGATATGATGTATATCCCTACTCCAGCACTATCTCGAGTGCTTGATCCATCGAAGTACAAAATCCAAGGGACTTTATCGGAGAAGTCAACGTTGAAGATTTCAAGCAATTCATCTTTCATTGGAGGGTGATCAGCTAAGAAATCAGCTATTATCTGACCTTTCACGGCCCTTTGAGGCACGTAACATAAATCAAACTGGAGTAGACTAAGACTCCATTTACTTAACCGTCCCTTCATCATAGGTTGATTAATCATAAATTTGATTTCATCAGTTGGTGAGACCACTTCAATCGAATATGAAATGAAATAATTCCTTAACTTAACTGATGCAAAGTATAGGCTAGACAACATTTTTCAATTGAGGTGTATCTTTTTTCGGCATCATTTAAGAGCTTACTGAGATAGAAAACAGATTGCTCATATCCTCTATCGTTCTCTTGCACGATTAGGCATCCAATCGAATGGTCAACCGCAGAGATATATAGTCTCAACGTTTTCCCTTTTCGAGGATGAATTAACACTGGGGGTTGCGTTAAATAACATTTTATGGCTTCGAAAGCCTCTTGCTGTTTGTCTCCCCAAACGAACTCGTTCTCATTTCTTAAACGTAAGATGGGCGAGAATGCTTCCGTTTTCCCAGCCAAATTAGCTATGAACCTTCGCAAGAAATTAACTTGCCTTAGAAAATGTTGAAGTTCTTTTTTATTTGTCGGAGGCTTAGCTTCCAACACGGCCCTAGCTTTATTTCTATCCACCTCGATACCTCGATTATGAATGAGGAAACCTAAAAAGTTTCCGGCCTCAACACCAAAAGCACATTTTAATGGATTCATTTTTAATTTGAAATGCCTCATTCGTTCGAAGGCTTTGGTCAAAGAATTCAAGTGGTCCTGATAGGTCTGAGCTTTGACCACTATATCATCTATATATATCTCTAGGGATTTACCTATAAGTTCATGAAACATATAATTCATTGTTCTTTGGTATGTGGCTTCAGCATTTTTTAATCCGAAGGGCATGGCTACGCATTCGAAGGTTCCTATGGAGCCTGGGCATCGAAAAGCCGTTTTGTTTCTGTCTTCTTCGGATATTTTCAATTGATAATATCCTGAGTAACCATCCATAAAAGACATCACTTTATGCCTCGCAGCTGCATCAATCAAGATGTCTGCCATAGGCATAGGATACTCATCTTTCGGTGTGGCTTTGTTCAAGTCTCGAAAGTCAATACATATTCTCACCTTCCCATTTTTCTTTATTACTGGGACGATGTTTGCCAGCCATTCGACATATCGAACTGGTCTTATGAACTTAGCTTCGACTAATTTTTCAATCTCATCCTTAATTGCTCCCATTAATTCTGGGGACATACGTCAAGGCGCCTGCATTACTGGCTTAAAGCCAGGTTTAATTGGAAACTCATGTCGGGCTATGTTCATGTCAATCCCAGGCATTTCATTATGAGCCCATGCAAAACAATCTTTAAATTTTTGTAGGATCTCGATTAAATTGTCCTTTTCTAATTAGTTTAATTTTGCACTTATGTAGGTCACTCTCGGATATCTTCATCAGGTTCCATAACTCCCAGTTCGAACATATCAGCCCCACAGTTTTCTTTGTTTTCTAAGCATTCGATCGTGTTATTACTAGTAGCTGTACTAAAATTTTCGAGTAAAGCATGGTTGTAAGCAGATAACCCAGAAATGACTTTTTCGATTAGCAATTTCTTAATTAAGCATTCGGTTACATCATTACTTTTAACTTTGTCCATTACAACTAAAGATTTACAGACCCTTCTACTTGGATCTATGCTAAATTACCATCTACTTCGGCTGTAGACTGCTCCACCTCTTCTCTAATTACAAGGCTTCCATCTCCATCTTCTGCCCTTGCCGTTTCGATGGCCGAATATTGTGGAGCTTGTTCGTTCTTCACTTCGACCTCTCTGGCCAGGTACTTGGCATGAACAATATAGGTGTCAACAAAATAGGAATTTTTCTCGGCTTTGATTATTTCAAATTTATGTCCGTTCCAACAAACCAAAACTTGATGCAGGGTGGAAGGGATACAATAATTTTGATGTATCCAATCTCTCCCTAGTAAGGCATTAAACGATGGTGAACTCGTATTCACTAAAAAAAATGCAGAGTACGAGCTCTGGGTCCCAACCCTTATTTGACAAGGTAAGACTCCAACCACTCGAGTGGCTTGTCCGAAAAAACCATATACCGAAACATCAATAGTGACTAGGTCTTTCACGGTCTTTCCTATTTGTGCTAACGTTTTTTCGGGTAATATGTTAACCGTAGCACCATTATCTACTGGGATTTTATTAATTTTAATACCTTCGATTTCAGCCTCCACGAATAATGGCCTCATATGGTTGTTGTTGATCTTTTCTTTCAAAAATAAAGGATCAATTAAATTTTCGTTTTCTGACTTCGTTTCAAACAACCTATGATTCAAAAGTTGAGACTTAGAACTATCACCTGAGTCCGAAATGGTCAGCATCTCGAGTGATCTTTCTTCCTCATCTATTATATCCTCTTTTGCAGCGAATGAAGCTGGTAACACTGTCACCATATTCACGTCTCTGTCTTCTTCGAATTGCAAGGCTCTCTTTAGGGAAGCTTGTTTTGCTTTCAGCTCGGATTCGTTTGCCGAACCTTCACAAGTGTCATCTCCCAGCAGGATGTCTAGGTCATCACCTGACTCGAAATCATCCAATTCCTCATCCTCTTCGAACTTCGCACTCTTTCCTTTCAGAGTAGTCTCTTTGAATTGGTCACTCAATTGGTCCATCTCCCTCTCATATTCATCCATTTCAGGCCTTGCTTCCACTTTAGCTTTCAACATGCCTTTGTTCAATGCCTCCTTTTCGATTCGGAGATTAGCGATAACGGCCTCTTGCTGCATTTCTAAAGCCACGACAGCTCGAGAGTAAGCTACTTGTTGTTTGATAGCCTTCGGGTGGCTACTTTTCTTCTTCTCGACTTGTTCGATGGATTCACTTAAACGGCTAAATGGAGAATCTCTTCCTGCCAATGGTGGCCTTCCATAACCTCTGCCTCCCCTTCCTCAAAAATGCCGGTTATAGGCGAAGCTGTTGTTCTCGAACCTCTGTCTTTTGTTCCATTCCTTTTGATAAGCCGGAATCCAATCAGGATCATTCGGGATCACCTGAAGCCTCACCAACTCATAGTGCAGAGTGTCGGCACAATGACTGCAGAGCACCTTCTGCATCTGAGTAAGATTCTCAACCACCCTGGAAGGGACCTGATAAACTATTTCACACCTGGGAGTCTCGAGTGCCTCCTTGTATGTTTTCTCCTCAGCCCTTGGGGCCCGAGGATCACTTCGACTTGTGATTCCTGTTCCTTGAGTTTCCTGTCTTGACCAATTTCCAATATCCGTTTGTCTATCACAGATAGGATAATCTTACCCCTCTCGAGCTGTTTGGCCACAAATCGTCTGAAGATTTGGCATTGGTCAATGGTGTGCATCATGTTCATGTGCCACCTACACATGCCCTCGAGTCCGTCATCATTGATTTTTGGGAAGGTCAAGACTCCTTCGTCTATGAGTCTATTAAAGAGCATGTTCGCCAGTTTAGCTTCCTTCGAGACCTGTTCATTAAAAGATTCGGATAAAGTGTCAGAACCCTCAAGTGAACCAAATAGCACAGTATTAATTTCGAAATTCAAAACAGGGAAGGGATCCTCATCTATATTCGTTTTTTGATTAACAGGGAAAGTTATCTCATTCGAATCTAGTTTCGACTGTACTAGATTTCGAAACATGACACATTCTTTTATCTCGTGTGTAAAAGCTTTATGCCATTTACAATAGGTTTTCCTTTGGTTTCTGCCTTAGTCGGGAAACGGTGTTTCCCTTTAACTCTTAGTTTTTTGTTGGCTAACAACCAGTCGAATATTTCTTCTGTTTTTGCTACATCAAAAGTATATTTCTTATCTTTTTTCGATTGTAAAGAACCCATTGCCTCACATTCTTTTGGTTCGAGTGCCCCACATTGAAATGGAGGCCCTTTTATGAACTCTGCGAGGTCTACCTCATTTGCATCTTCGAATACCCAAGGTGCAGATATTTCGAAGGTATTAAGTCCTTGGTGTTTCCTTAGACTTTCTTCCCTTAACATATTTTCGTATCTAGTGGCACTTTCTGCCAAGCTTCGAAAATCTGGAAATATCATCCCATCGAATTTTATCCTAAAATCGAAGGACATATTTTGCTGTGCCATTTGCACAAACTCTGACTCGGGTAGATTCAAATGGCACTTGACTCGAGCCCTTTTGAATCATGATAGGAATTCTTCTATAGATTCCCCTATGTTTTGTCTAATTTTAGCCAGATCACTCATGGATATTCCAGGATCCGTTCAAGCGAAGTGATTTTGAAATTGGAACTGCATTTCATCCCAAGTATGTATTGAGTTCAGAGATAAGTTAATATACCAATTAAATGCTGATCCTATGAGAGAACTAGGGAACAGTCTTAATTTAAGGTACTCTTGGTCGGCTACCTCTCGACACTGACAGATAAATCGAGATAGATGTTCTAAGGCTGATCCGCTATCATCCCCCAAGAATAGTGTAAAGTTTGGAACCTTATATGTCCTAGGAAAAGGAAAATTCCTATCTACCCATTCGGGGTATGGATTTCTCGGAATCAGTCTTTGGTTCCTTCGAAAGCCAGGACCATACATTTTTTCGATTATTAACTCAATTTGATTTCTCAAACGATCCTGTACTTGTGGCCCAAAGTTACCCCCTAAGTGATTGTTGGGAATGGCTTGCCCCCCAGCATACGGCATATGGGAACTATTTGAGGGGTATGTATAATTCAGGTTATTTGGAAATCCAGTAAAACTTTGATTTCCAGTATTTATATTGTTATTCGGGGTTCCATGAAAATTCGGTCCCTGATATTGGCTTTGCCCCCCAGCTACATATTCTTGGGCAAAGTTGAATCCTGTCTCAGGTCTCCCAAAATTCGTATTCGGAGGGTACCTTGCCGGGATTTGTCCCATTCCACTTGGTGGTAGGGGACCACTAGGCCTCGTATTTTGTGTATTAAGCGAGTTAGAACTTACATTATACATATTAGGCTGTGGTGCCTGGTTTTGACTCGGGGTCATATTCTGAACATTGTTGTTATTGTTATTATTGGTTTCGAGAGGTGAGGGTCTTGAAGTTTGGCCGATTTCGAATTGACCATTTCTGGGCCCGTTCTCTCGAGGATATCCCAGAGGGACTTTGTTTGGATTAAGATACCTACTTTGGGTCCTAGGCTCCATCAATTGTGACACTTTCTCGATTAACATATTATGCTTGCCTATTAAGGGTTCGAGACCTAAGGCCACTTGCGTGTTTATCATATTTGAGAAAACATCACAAGTTTGATTGAAGATTTCACCTAGTTCGGATATGACTCTAGTGACTTCTCTGGCTAAACCATCTTGAGCACCATAGCAATGTCTTGTACAATTACTGTGAATATTCGAGCGGATTCCTGTGCTAATGCTCTGTATTGATCATTGAATTCCCTTCTTTGATCTTCTCGAGCACCCGCCAGGGTCTGTTTCATGAAACGGACAAACTGTTCGTACATTTTGTCCGCTCTAACCTTGTTTTTTACTACTGGTTGAATATCGAATTCCTCGGTGCATTCATCACGAGAGAACTCGTCTGACATTGATAATGATTTGGTTAATCGAATTAAATGTTCTTTCAAGAAATTAACTTCACGGGAACTTCCTCCCACTGTGGTCGCCAAAAATTTATTTTTGGATAAAAACAAATTGAATAGGGAGGAATCAATATGATTGATTCAAGCCCCGTGATAATTCTCCGCTTAGAATTATCTCACAACCCCCGCGTTCGAATTCGATACGCTAGACGGTGGTTCAAACTTTAACACTTCGTAATTCGATTAACTCAAGCCCCGTGATAATTCTCCAGTTAGAATTATCTCACAACCCCCGCGTTCGAATTCGATATGCTAGACGGTGGTTCAGACTTTAACACTTCATCGTGTTGTTTAAATTAGTTGTTCGGACCGCAATTCTTAACTATTGATTTCGAGTATGAAAAACAGTGAATCGAAAGACTTTCAAGTCTTAAATTAGAAGTTGATTATTATCTTCGAATGCAATAAAAAGATGAAAGAAAAGATTCAAGTCCAGATAAAAATTATCTCTCAGATACTGAAATCTGACAAAAGATAATCTTATACCTACGTGAGAATCTTTCTTTTGAATACAATAGTTGGATTCAATGCGAATTATCGTCTTCGAATGAAATAGTAACATGGTGAAGGAAAAATTCAAGTCCAGATAAAAATTACCTATCCGATACTTAAATCTGAATAAAAAGATAATTTTATACCTCTATGAGAATCTCTCGATCGAATGTATTATTTTTCAACCCCCACGTTCGAGTCGCATTAATTGACGTTTTAGTTATTCATTTCGAATATGAAAAATAGTGAATCGAAAGACCTAAGTCAAGATGCAAATTACCTATTCGATACTTAAATCTGAATACAAGATAATTTATATCTCCATGAAAGTCTTCAATTCTGAAAAATTACAAGCACGCGATACAAGTCTTGAAGGCAAATTCCATCGAGTCTAATACTAAATTACATTACGGCTACTCCTAATTTATGCTATGATCTACTCCTACATTACGCTACAAACTACTCCTAAGGCTAGAGCTAATTCTAAGAGAATTGAAAATGTAGAAGTCTGATGATCTTGTGATCTCCTTTTCTTTCTTTCTCTTCGCGCTTATATACTCCACTTCTTTTGTTGGTTTCTTCGCAACCTCCACGTTCTCCTCTACTTTTGGAACCGCTGTCAACCGTCTTCAACTGTTCTTTCAAATCTTTTCAACTTAGCGCGCCTCTGCAGATGATTGGCTATTTGGACTTCATTTTATTTTTCAGATTCGATTCTTTTGTCAATTCAGCCCATGTTTTTTGCCATTTTCTAAATTCAATGGGCCTTGTTCTATTCATTTTTGGGTCCAACTTCCTTCTTTTCGAATTTCTATAGTTTGGGCTATTTAGGCTCTGTAATTCGAAAGCCCAAATTATTTTATAGTGTAAACAAATGCCCTCCTAATATACATGAACGTTTCGAGTTCATGTGTATTAGGAGACACGTCATTTGGTTAAAGACAAATTCTCTTTCTCTCTTACTTCAATTTTCGTCTTTACCTTCTCGAAGAATACTGAGAGAAAGTCCTATTCTTCATTCTTCTCGAAATAGTCATCATCTTCACCCCAACTCTTTTAATGGCAAACTCCCAAGATCCTTCTCGTTTGGTCCCTCGAGCACATATCTTAAATTGTGAGGATGTCGAAGATTTATATCAAGTAATTAAAGATTTTGGAGCGCAATATCGGGATACCAAAATAACACCTCTTGAGTTCACCACGTAGTTCCACTGTGGGCAATCACTCGAACATCTAGCTCTCGGGCCGTGTTTCGAGTCGACAGCATTCGAGCCATCTCCCAATGGCAATCTTGATCTTTTTGGGGGTTTTGCCCGCTTTAGAAAATAACAGTCCTCTTTTCCAATGTAAACCAACATTTGAGTTTGCTTGGAACAATATGAGTAGGCCCACCAACAGCTGGATTGGAGCTGTTAATGCTTTTCCCTGGCTCGAGCAGCTCCAGCAATTTCATAAAAAGTGGGAAGGAAATCGAATCCTAGGGCTCATTCGAATGACCTGTTATCCCACACTTCCTTTCGAGCAAATGGTGACGGATGTTTTGGCGTACTCGTGTCGCCCCTCTTATAAATGTTTTGTCTTTCTTTCTATTTTTAAGCATGTCCATAAAAATGTTATACTCCTGCTTATTCCAATTAAATTAGGACTTCTATTCGTATTCCAACTCCAAAAACTGACATAATTCTAAAAGATTCCAAAATTCACCAAATTCTTCCCAAAAATTCTTCATCCTATGAGATGACACGTGTAGAAATTTGGGCCCCATTCGATAACTAGACAATTAATTAGAAATAAACAAAAATGCTGAAAATTGCAAAAAAAAAAACACTAAATGGACCAAACGAAGGCCTAAACGATGGAATTTGAGGTCGATCAGTTACTGTAAAATGGTCCTAGCCATTCGATTGGATTCTTCTCGAAAAGAGCTTCGATTTGGTATATTGTGGGCCCCGTAACTCCAAGCAGATCAAAAGCTACGACCGTTTGAAGTCTCACCGTCAATTTTTCGCTTATTTTTCACACTTTTCCAAAAATGCATCGGCTTTTTGTCCTACATCTCTTCCCCTTCTTGAAATCTTCATCTTCGAGCATCTCTCAGTTATCTTCTTTGATTAGCCTTTCGAGCAACCAGAGATCGCTGAGAAAATCGTGGAGAAATTCTTTCATTCATTTTCTCGAGTTATCCTTTCGATTAAAATTCGATTAATGGCAAATCCCCGAATTCTTGCCCTTCACGACCTGTTCCATTTAGTTCCTCGAGCACATATCTTGGATTGCGAGGTCTCGAAACCTTCATCTTCAAGCATGCTTTATTTCGAGTGTGTAAATTTTTAATTTTAATTATGATAACCTTTGAGCCTGTAGATTTCGAACACATAGATTTTCAAACATATGGTGTTTTGAGTATACTCATTTCGAGCACATAGTATTTCGAGTATGCCTCATTTCGAACACATAGTATTTCGAGTGTGCCTTATCTCGAGCATGCAAGTTTCGTTGGCTCATCTTGCCCCCCTGCATATGGTACTTGAATATTATTCGGGAACGTGGGAATTCCGACTTTTCCAAAAATTCATTGGCTTCTTGTTCCTTGAGGTCAAAACGGTGGACACCCTCGAAATTGAAATTGGGCCCCTTTTCGAACATTCAATTCAAGGTACTCGAGTTGGAGAAATCACTGAACCTGTGGATGAAACTCCAGAACTCAGGTCCTTCGAATGAAGCTGCAACTCTCGAGGTATCTTTAACTAAGTCGGAATCTCTTGAGGTCGAAACGGTGAACACCCTTGAAATCAAAATTGGGCCCCTCTTTGAACCTTCAATTCAAGATATTCGTTTGGTTCATTCCCGTTTGCCCCCCAGGATTTGGTTGGTTCATACAATTCTGTTCTTCGAGGGGCATAGGATTCGAAGTTTAACCAACCTCGAATTGAACATTCCGAGCTCCTAGGTTCAATTCGAATTGAGTAACATTTCAAATTGACCATTTCGAATTGAGTAACATTTCGAATTGAGTAACATTTCAAATTGAACATTTCGAATTTGAGTAACATTTCAAATTGAACATTTTGAGCGCGAGGATATAACCTCGAATTGAGCATTTCAAGCTCCTAGGTTCAATTCGAATTGAGTAACATTTCGAATTTAATCATTTCGAATCAACTAGAACTTTGCTAATCTTAATGCCTTCGATCTCGGCTTTTACAAATAAAGGCCGCATATGGTCATTATCGATCTTTTCTTTCGAGAACAAAAGATCGACCAAGTTTTCATTATCTGTTTTCGTCTCAAATAATTTGCTGTTAGGAATTTCTAACTTAGAAATGTTACCTAATTCGGTTACCACTCGAGTAACCTCTCGAGCCAAACCCTCTTTAGTCTCGATACTGATCATTGAATTCCCTTCGTTGATCATCTCGAGCGCGTATTATAGTCTGCTTCATGACTTTAACAAATTGCTCATACATTTTATCTGCCTGGATCCTGTATCGAGACACAGGCTGTGTTTCCAGATCGTCATTTGGTTCTTCTCTAGAAGAATCTTCTGGTCAAATTCGACTAATCTCCCACTGTGGTCGCCAAAAATTTGTTTATGGGTAAAAAAAAATTGAATAGGGACGAATCAAATATGATCGATTCGAGCCCCGTGATAATTCTACACTTAGAATTATCTAACAACCCCCGCGTTCGAGTTTGATACGCTAGACTGGTTGAAAGTTGCAAAAAGTCTTTCCTTATGTGTTAGGATGGAATCCTTTCGACTCCTGTGCCTTCGATTTCGTGCTCGGTGTCATCTAAGAAAAGTAATACTAATCTAGGATCATCATGAGCAAGTCTAAAATGTATGTGTAAGTAAGTTCAAATTAAATTAATCAAAAACATGCCAAAACACAAATCAATAAAATCAAATTGGATTAACTAGGTAGCAAAGATCTTTAATTTTTGAGTTTTTTTTTTTTTTTTAAAAAAAAAGTTAGATAAAACATTACTAAAAATAAAAGAATGCACATACATTAACCCTCTCCCCCACACTTAAAATTTGCAGTGTCCTCAATGCAAGCACGTAAATTAAAAGTGAACATATGAAAGTAAAAGAGATAGGGAAAGAGAGCAAATCTGATAGTGGCTGTTCAACCACTCTTGGGTTGCCTCCCAAGCAGCGCTTTTGTTTAACGTCGTTAGCTCGACGTGGTCACAACTTAGTCCAAGTATGTTGGATTGCTCAATCGATCTTCTTCTATTGTATGCTCTTTAAAACTTTCAAAGAAACCCTTATTATTTTTTTTTCTTTTCTAAATACTCAAAATATTCAATAAAACTTAAAACTAAGAAATATATGAATCGAACAGCCTATATATATATATATATTACAATAATAATAAAATTTTGACAAAAAACCAATCCCCGGCAACGGCGCCAAAATTTGGTACGTGTCGAATGTGCCAAAATAAAATTTACTGTTCTCACAAGGATTTGTAGTACTCGTAAGTCCAGGTCGAACCCTAGAGATTGGTTGATCAAAATAATATTCAATGGGGGGGGGTTGTTGTTTGGATGAATTCAATGACTAAAAACGACAGGAACTAAATAGGAATTTCAATAAACGTAAAATATCGATTCAAGGATAATTCGTTCTTTAATTCAAGTCGATCATAGACACCTAAAATACTATATATTCTTCGATTACTTAGCCAAGAACCTAAATAACCAGCTATTTAGATCCTTATTGACTTCCTTATATCATTAACCAAAGCCCAGCACCCGGTTAAATTCTTATTATCAACTGAATCGGTATTAAGCAATCCTAATCATGTCAATAATAGCATAATGAATTAGAAGCGACTAAGGATAAACAATAGTTTAAGCAAGCGCCAACTATTTAATTTACACTAATGTTTCCCTCGAGTAATCAATGAAAACTGGGATCGCAATCTTGAAAACTCAATTGCTACGAGCACAAATCAAGCATAACAATTACGGATTATGAAGATTTGTTAGCAATAGATTGTAATAGATAATCAACTAATATGCATCTTAGATTATCATCTACACAACCATGAACATTAATAATAAGAAACAAAAGATAATCAACCCGTAGATAGATCATGAAGCTCCGTGTCTCACAACATATGAATTAAATTGAACTACCTTGAATCGAAAGAGAAAATTAGCTATTCATTAATAAAAGTACAATAGTTGATATAGTATTTTTCTTAACTCTCCTCTTTCTTTTTTAGCTCTACGAATGTGCTATATTTATAG
Organism: Buddleja alternifolia; assembly: GCA_019426215.1. Lineage (NCBI taxonomy): Eukaryota > Viridiplantae > Streptophyta > Magnoliopsida > Lamiales > Scrophulariaceae > Buddleja > Buddleja alternifolia. The sequence goes on along the minus strand of CM033402.1, from coordinate 13,128,321 downwards.
AGAATAGGCTTCCTTCATAAGAATTTTAAGTTGTCTTCTCTTAGAAATCAATTTGAAGTTGTCTTCTCTTAGAGATCATTTTGAAGTTGCCTTCTCTAGCCGCCAGATTTTAATGCAGGAATTAGAACACTGATTTGGACTATTTGCAGTCCGAATTTGACTTTGCCTCCTCTTAGAAAGTTGTAGATATGCATGTTGGCTATCCAATTCAGCTGGTTTTGTCCAAATACAATGCATGTACCGCCAGATTTGAATTTTCTACCAAAGTGGTGCAGTCCAGCCCGCAACAGAAACAGCTGTGAGTTCTTGAGTGTATTTGAGCCTTATCCCATCCTAATTCGGTTTAGTGTTCTTCATATGAATTATGGAGCTTTTCATTTGATTTCTAACCATATAAAAATCACTAACACAAGAGGTGTTTAGCTCCAGATAGGATTGTAATTCCATTGTCGCGCCGAATTGCCCAATTTGATTGAAAATGATTAATTCAATTTAAAACCTACCCAATTCATAAAATAAGATAAGATTAGTTCAAATGGGTGTATAATCACAATAAAATGCTAAATATAAAGGGAATTAAATATATAAATTTTGCACTCATCATAGACGGTGGTTCAGACTTTAACACTTCGATGTGTTGTTTAACTTTAGCTATTTGGACCGCAATTATTCAACGAAAGTAATCAACAAAAAGAGGAATTGAAGACACAAGTCCAGATACAGTATTTACCTATCAAATATTTAAATCTGACAAAAAGATAAATATTATACCTCCATATTGATCTCCAACTGAATACAAACAGTTTGCTTCGAGCAGCTTGATGAATTCAAGCAGGATCACCAAATATCGGTTCTATTGGATCTACGCTTCTACGGCTAATTCTACGCTACCGACTACTCCTAGCTACGCCTACTCCTAGAGAGAAAAGATAAAAGCAGAGTTGATGATTTTTCTGTGTGTCCCTTTCTTCTCCTTGCCTTGCTTTTATCACGTACCCACATCCATCATGGCCGAAAAACTGCTTCCCAACCGTACTTTTAAATTTCTTTTATTGGCGCGTCTTTGAACTGGACAACTCCCTCTTTTTTGGATTCGCCTTCAGATTTGGACCCCATCGAGCCCATTTCATATTTTACTGATCCCATGACTTCAATTGGGCTCACCTGATTTGAGCTCATCTTTGAATAGTCTTGGCTGTATGGGATATTTTATTTCAAGCCCATCTTCAGATTAAGGATGGTTTGGACTTTCTTATCTGACAAAGCCCATTTTATTTTTGGTGTAAACAGAGTGTAATTATTTTGTTTATGTATACACTTCCATAGGTTCATGAAATTGTATTCATTTGGGTAGGGTCCAAATAGAATTGAGATAATTTTTGGGTTGGATCGATTTTATTTGAGTTGTTCACGTCAGTTTTGGATTCTTAATCCAACGGTATACAATGAATCAATCTCCATGACTTGCTCTATCATAGAATGATTTGTGACATTGTGAATCGTTAAATTATACATAATAAACAACACTATATTTTTATTCAATAGCTCAGGATCTCACTTGAGTACTCATGTATGTTGTATAAATGTGGGTATGAAATAATTCTTGTAAAAATATTAGGCTAGACATACCTTTAAAGTTTAAAGATGTTATCTTTAATGTATATATTTCTCCAATCCGGATCTTCTATTACACATTCGTGTTACACTTCCTGTTACATGCACATATGCATGACATGTGTATACACGGATGGTTGGGATGTGGAGAGAGAAATTTCATATTTTTTTCCATATTACATAATTTTTTCTCTCTACATCCTAACAGCTCGTGTATACACTTGTCATACATCGGTTTGTGTAACAGGAAGTGTAACACGAATGTTGTAACAGAAGATTTCATTTGATATTTCTCCAACTAAGATGTAAATGGTCTCAATAAATACACCTCTAGAATACAAAACCTATATTCACTAGTTTCAAGAGGTTACACTCCTTTGAAATTTATAGAGCAAGACTCGACCAAATTTACGAAAATGAAGACTATAAAATAAATAAAGAAGAGAAATTTCAGTATTATTTTTGGCAAAATGCCACCAAAAATCACCTATTCACTCGAAATGGTATCTCACCAAACAAAGGCACCCTTTTGGCCAAAAACTCACTCATCGAGTCCGAAATGGTGCAATTTACTACTTCAAGTGATCGAAAAATTTAGACTAATTAGAAGTCAACCCATCGATTCTAATGGAAACCAATTCGGACGTTATATTAATATTTAAGTAATCTTTTATTTATTTATTTTTCTCTCTTTCTTATATTTATTTATATATATATATATATATATATATATATACACAAACTATTATAGGTGCTCTACCATAAAGTAGTGGAACTCCCAATGAGCTTGTCTTTGAAGCTCCAACACCACACATATTTATACTCTAAAGTGAGCTCCAAAAGACTTTGACAAACCAATATGAGACAAATGCATGTGTGTAGACTTAACGTGGGACAATACATCAATATTTATATGTAAATATACAACAATGTAATCTATATAGTTACTGCAAAGATATTGTTGAGAGCATGTGGTGGTACCATATTCATTCTACAATTTTCTTTACCAATGTCAACTAGGAGATTATAGTATTTTAGAAACCAAACAAAGAAAGAGTATAAAAAAATCCCAACATCTCACATGCGAGTATAGGATGGGCTTTGGCTCAACCGTTATTAGTCTAAGACGGGCCCTTGTTCCATTATTGCAGCAAGAAAATGTTCGCTGGTTGTTAATTGTAACTCGGAAATCCAACTACTGATTTTTATTGGAGATATTTTGATTATTTTACAATATTTGCAATCATAACCTTTTTTTTTTAGAAGAAGGTTACCCTAACAGATTATCCTGACATGTCGCGATCTGTTCTAACTATTCTATACCGTTTAACTCAAGTTCTATCATGTTCAAGGGGGTCGAGCAGCTTCCTCTTCCATAGGCGTAAGAATGGTGGTGATTTTGTGTCCATAACCTATTTTTGCCAAGTAGTCTACTTATTAGCTTCCCGGAAAATGTGAAGAACTTGAACTTCCCAAGGCGAGTCATGACCTATAGAATACGGGAGATAACATCACAATCGTGATTACTGGGAGTAGCCGTTGAAATACCGTCTGTAGCCTCCTTACTATCAGGGATGGAGCCGGGGGGGGGGGGGGGGGGGGGGTTCGCTCCCCCTCATAATCCAAAACATCATGCTTTTTCCTCAAAATCCAAAATATCATGCTTTTTCCATTTATTTTGAGTTCGTCCCCCTCCCAAACCCAAAATCCTAGTTATAACGAAATAGATATAAGAGTATAAAGTATGTCAAAAGTTGTAATTGAACTGAATTCCTTATATATTCCCCCCCATAAATATAGTGTACCGTACCGCGGGGGGCAAGCCCCGCACACCCCACTTTGAATCCTTCGACTATCTGGCAAAAAAAAAAGTATATACCTATATCACAACAATCTCGCCCCCCTCAGTGAAATTCCTGACTCCGTCCCCGCTTCCTATCCATATCAATAAGATTGTCTAGTATACCATGGCGGTTAATATAGACATTTCTTTGTCGAATCACCTCAATTCTAATCCGACTTTGACACCCATTGTTCTTCATGTTGAATAGCGCATTGATGATCCGTGACTTATTTCAATCTAACTCATTCAAGATCAATAGCCCATTTTAGAGTTAGCTCTTCCAAGGCCAATAGCTCATCCAATATCAAAAGTTTCTCTTCATTCTTGCATCAATAAGAACATCCCTTAACAGCTCAGTAGAATTCAAAATAATTTTCAAGCTGGTATATGAAAGCTCTGTTTTCTTTAGTTCACCTGAGCTCGAAATATCTCTTCATGCTTGCATTCGTAAACTCGTTCCTCTACATCTCATTCCAAAAAAAAATAAAAAATCTCCTCATGCTTGCATCCTCGAGCTGATTTCTCTTTAAATCACTCGAGTTAAAAAAAAAAAAAAAAATCTTCATGATTATATCCAAAAATTCATTTCTCGTTTGCTCACCCTAGCTTCAAACAAGTATGAAGTAGAAAATATGAACACACATAATCTAAACACTAATTTATATACTTATAACTATTATATTAATTCATAAATATTTCTAATGTATGGTTTGATCATCCTACAATGCGAGGTTAATTACACTAACTATCCTTCTCATTTAGTGTAATTACAGTCCAGTTTATTTATTTTGAACGCATAACAAATACCCCTTCTTACAGGAAAACTTTACCATTGCCCCAGTCCGTTAGAAAACTAATAGAATTTGCTGACATCATCAAAAAATATTTTCTAGATTTTTCATTTTGCCCTTGAGGGTGTGAATGAAATTTTTTATATTAAAGAGGGTGTAATTATAATTCTTAATTTAGTCTTAAATAAATAATTTCATAATAAAAATTCTTAACATCTTGATAATGAAATGCAAATTCAAATTTATGCTAATCTGAATATTTTTTAGAAAATAAAAAGAAATATCGAGTTTCAATTTATTTTAGGAGCAATATCATAATTTAATGCAGATAAACCTAACTTAGAAAATTGCCAAAAATAAAAACAATTAGTAAATTAAAATAAGTTGAAAGAAAATAAGTAAGTATATATAAGGTTATCTACAAGAAGAAAATTTAAAAAGTTAATTATGGAAAAATATTTTAAAAATTAAAAAAAAGGAAAAAAAAGTTAGGGAATTTAGCGCAGTAGGTAATATAAGGTTTTATTATAAGTGGGTTGCATTATAGTTACACTAAATAAGGAGAGTGTTAATGTAATAAACATTTTTTAATCATTTTTTATTTTTTAAAAACAAAGATAAAATTGACATTTTATACTTCCAGTCACACTTGACTCACGCTCGTTAGTCAGAGGGGGGTCAATTTAAGGTTTTATTATAAGAGGGGAGTGTTTGTTCTGAGCTCAAAATGAACAGACTGAAGTATAATTACTCTAAACAAGAGGGGTAGTTAGTGTAATTAACCCTATATTTTACGTAAATATAAGATAGTATGAACCTTTGATCATTCAAGATCTATGGATGTGATAAATTCGATTTAATAAAAAATATAGGTTTTAATGTGGATTGTTGATTTGAACATATTTGATCTAATGATTGTTAGATTAAGGGTAAGATTGTCAAACTAGACAAATAAAAAGAAAAAAAAACTGTAGTCACTCGCACAACGCGCGAGTAGCACGCGTGAAGAGCTAAATTGCATCTTTATCCTTTTTGTTTCAAGGAGGTTTATTGATTCTTGTTTTTTCACAAGGGGCAAATGCACCCCATAATTTGATTTTTTTTTTTTGTTTTTTTGAAACACCATAATTTGGTTAACCGACAACTCGATTTGAAATGAAATCAAACGGAAAAACCTTCTTTTTTTTTTTTTTTTCCTCTAGTTCAGTTTTTGGGTCGGTTTCCATTTTAGGCACAGATTAATTTAACTAAACCAACAACAAATTTATCTCTCTATATAAATATATACGTATTATTTATTAATTTACGTGGTAAAATAATTTAATAAGGAAAAAAAAATCATATTTTCCATTACGAGTTCTCCCTTGTTTTCGACATAATTTGCATTTTATTTTTATATTTTGATTCTTAATGGAATCTCAATCATCGAAATCAAATCAAATTTAATTTGATGTGGGCTTTAACCAAATCGAACCAATCTATTCAATTCAATTTTTTTTTTATAAACATAAATTCATAAGTAACTCTAAAATATTGTTTGGTACATCAGTTGCAATACAGAATTGTCACAAAAACAATCAAAATGAAGAAGAGAGGGGGATACAGAGCCAAAAGAGTTGCAATTTTCTGTTTGAACTTTTAGGTGACGAAATTTTGATTAAACATGCAATTTCCTAAGTTTCATTGGTTTTAACCAAGCACACTCTCGACTCCCCAACCCTTTTGTTATACCCAACTTAGGAAATAAGTTGGGGCAAAACGTCATTTTGCAATCCTATGATGCAAGAGCACGGAACACAGTGACACGAGCACGACACAACACGGACACAGAACACGACATTACTCTTGGAGTGTCCGACGCCATCTGAGATTAATTTTTGGAGTGTCCCTGCTTTAATTTGCACCATTACTCTTCCAGCACGTGATATTAAATAGGGGAAGCAAGTGTAATTTCTAAAAAAGTAGGGGTGTTTCTACAATTAGATCTTACCACATGGATTGTGAATGCAATTTACCCTACATATGAGTGCTCGAATATGAGTCACGAGAGCTCCAAAGAACCACAACAATTCAACAAGGATATCAAACTCAAAAACACAGCTTTGTATAGAAAACTAAATTCAACTAATAGGAAAAGCTAAAAACATTTCACAAATCGCATAATTGTATGCTCTAAAATATGTTTCTGTATACATCAATCAGGTAATATGTACAATCAGTTGTGTATAAAAAAATCAGAGCAAAGTACACAAAGCTAATGATTCCAATTTTTCTCCAGTTGGTTGAATAAAAGAATTATAACCATTTGTTATCACTCTCAAGCTTTCTTTGCAACACACCTTAGTATTTTTTGTAAAAATATGTAGGATTACGGTTTGACCTGTACAGATTTAGAGACATCCAAATGGTTTAAACGACAGGTTCCAATAAGATACTCCGGTAGCTCTTCCGCTGTATTACCCTGCGCATAAAAAAACATTACTATCGTAAGAATCAATGGTTGCAAACAAGAGAGAGAGAGAGAGAGAGATTTAAGGTGAAAGCTTTCTTCACACTTGATATCAATGGCCAATGGAATTAACTGGACTAACTAAGTTGTTGGCAATAGTTAACCCGAAGCAATGCATTTCAATACCTTCATGCTATGAAATATTATCGATAATTTACCTGTACTAGAAATGCCATCTCGATGATCAGATTGTTGAGGTAACCGAGAACAAGACTGACCACACCCCTTGCAACAGTTGATGACCCAACATCAATCCCAAGCTGTCAAATGATAAAAGAACATATTATTCGTTTCATATTTTTGAACAGTGAGTTCCACGTTATGCTTTATACATGGATATCTCTCAGATAAAAATATGACACTATCTTTTGAAAAAAAGGATAGTGTACATTGTACAAAATATCGGTCTAAATCTTCATACGAGCATAGTTCCAAGTATCCGACTGATACAATGATATTATCGGTCGTATCGGAATATTATCGGTGATAATATCGGCTAATATCGGGCATGTCGGATATTATTTGCAGGAACAAAACTTTCATTGATTTTTTATAAATATTCTTTAGGATATAATTTAATACGTATATTTAACAATATACCTTGAAAACTTATGATATAATTATCAAAATACTCCTTTCTATTACAAATTTAGGTTCGACAATAATAATATATTTAAGTTAGTTATATCTAATGTGTCATTTTCTTTTACAATGTATCAATTAATGGAAACTTTTGTTTTCTATCTATTCTAAAATTGTATAAATTTATTATTTTTTTAGCAACTTATCATGCGTTATTTCGTATCATCCGATAATATCTCGATACGCCACGACCGATGTGGAACAACACCTGCCGATATTATTACCGATACCGCGACTTTGAACCATGCATACGAAAGGTACAAGAAAAAATTTCAATCGTTTGTAAGATATCACTAAGATACCTCCAGGTAGTTCTTCCCACGAAAATAATTCATTTCTAATGCTTGACCAACCAGGCACGCCTTCTTTCCGACGCTTTGCTTGACTATCCATGAACCCTGAGATAAATATATTGTATAGACATCATCATCATCAATCATTAAGATTTACATAATGCTGAGTGTTGATGAAATAAGCTACAAATTGCAAGAGGTTTCTCAATCAAGAATGAAAAGGATGACGAGAAAATAACATATTTGATAACCAAGGTGGTTATATTTGTTAGTTGAATTAATAGAAACAAAAAAAAAGCTTGTTTTGAACCAAATAAATGTTTCAATCGACCAAAACGCAATAATTGAGTGCATATAACAAGAGACAACATATAGACACTGAAGTTCAATATAAATCAAGGTCAAATTGAGTGGACATCATATGTAAAATACAATTACAAAAATGTACGGAAATGGAAACTGAAACTTGAATTATGCATGGAACACAATTTGATGCAACAATCACTTTGCTGACCTTTGAAATATATGGTATGAGCTTGAACCTTGAATTTCTATAAGCATCATCTCCTTTAACAAAGCTCTCGAGCAAAGGAGCATCTTCTAAGGGAGTACTCATCATATAGTATAAAGCAAGGTTATACGTAGTTGAACCTGGAACCTAGTTCAATCAAGTATAAACTTAATTATAGATGAACCCGGTAAAAAATTAGATGAAACCAAAAAAGAAATTTCTTAAAATGAAAAATAACTCCATTCACCTGTATATTCACAATGAAAAAGAATTCTGGACCCCCCTTTGCGGCATATTTCTGCACAGTAAACATGGCAAACATTCTTTTTTCAGCTTTATAGATCAATAAGTGAGTCTATAAGTGAAATGTGCAAAAGTTGATGAGAATATATGAATTGAACAAAGTCATTTCCTAAAATAACACCAAAACCTGAACTATGCCTCCAGGGCGGCCCCCAAGATCATCTTCTCTCTTGTCAGATCTCAACCAGTCAGCACCTACCATTTCCATCAACGTGCCTTTTGCCTTAATCTGGGAAGATAAGCATATGAATGAATTCTTAAAGTGAGGTTAAATTGCAGCATTACATCATTTAAGAAGATATCTAGACCATGTTCGGGTGTTATACATCTGCAACTACTACTGCCTTTTTGCAACTCAAGGTTGCTTGTTCTGTTGTTCATATTGCAAGAAGAGAAACATTTATTCAAAGTAAGAATTAAAATGGAGCTATGAAAATCACAATTTTGAAAGAATAATTAGAATTAAATACAAAATGCACACTGAACTATCCACATTCTCACATTGTCGCGTATACCCCCTGAGCTATCTAAGGTAACAAGATGGTCCCTCATTTTGAAATCCCTTGGGCCTCCATTAAGGGTTATCTTATAAAGTTTAGGGGAAATATGCGACAGTGCAGATCAGGGGTGGATGTTGTATATAAACCAAAAAATTAAGAGGAAAAATCTCTAATATATGTATATAATATATATAAGATATATATATTTAAAAACATATCCCCCATTTTCTGCCTATTATTGCAAGAAAAAAAAATGCGCCTATTATGGTTTTTTTCCATTGTGGGCCGCTTCAGCAACAGTTCATCGGCCATGCATCATACTTTACCCGAGACCGTGAGTGCAGTTTTGTTTATCAGAAAGAGTAAAGGCAGAGATACCACTCCCTAGAGATGAAATAGGGCAGTTTTATACAAGCTAAATTTCAAAAGGGAACCTACCTTCTTTCTATCATCCAAATAAGTCTTTCCACGAATCAGAAATGTTGAGGGATCTGTTGATGTCCAACTGCAGAGCAAATTACAGGCTGTATCCTTAGGAAGAGTACATCCATAGTTGCATGACAGACCATGTTCCCTAGCCATCTCATGCAAGTCTACATAACCCTTCTTCTGAACTGCAGCATCAACATCTCAAACCATTAGATGTTCAGGAATCCAGACTGCACTATTATCACATGATAGCAAACACAAAAAGCTACGAGAAAGTGTTAACAAATATTTTAACAAACACACCTGCAAGGTCATGCAACTTTTTCACAAAGACAGCAGCACTTGACAGTTTGGGGTGACGTGTATCCTGAAACACTCAACGGATAAGGGATGAATAGAGAAATTGACAAGAAATTAGCATTTGGACAGAGAAAAAAACTGATGACAGGGCCAAGAAAGTGGCACATGACACGACAGTTATTTTCCTATGTAAATAAAAGAGTAGCAACTTTCCTCGTTGAAAATTATGTGCTTGTCACCGAAGAATGAATTATTCCACTTTAGAAGTGGATTTGTTTAATTCACATATGAAAAGTAAATGCCTAATAAAAAAATTTACTCCAGATAAAATTTGCCTTGTCAGCTACTGGTCATGTCATTTGTTAGAGGGCTAAATGTGTTACTGAACACAAAGAGGGTGTTTGGTTGAGCTTATAATTAAAAGAACTTTAAAACTGTTTGAGAGCTTATAAGCTCTTACAAAATGTTTGGTAAATTTTTTGGTAAAACAACTTATAATCTCTCAAAGTAAGAAGCTGTCAGAAGCTTACAAGTTCTAAAAAATAAGTCAGGAAACCCCAATTTATTTATTTTTTTAAGAGCTTATACGATAGCGAGCTTATAAGCTCCAAAAACATCTTATAAATAAGAAATAAGAGCTTATAAGCAGAGCTCTTTAAAACAAGCTTGACGTTGTTCGTCATCAGCTTCACTCATGCAGTCCTGCCCTAAGGAATCCTCCTTTAACAGTATCAGAAAGTAACAGCTAGTACCTGAGAGCAAGTTTCTGGACCAAAGTCGGAAGGCCAACTATTTTCTGACTGATCATAATCCAGAGGTTCAGGGACATCGAAGAATTCATCTGCTGCATCATTTAATCCCACAAGGCTTGAATGTTCAGAAGGTGTTTTAACCATTTCTTCCTCCACATCCTCATAATTCTGTCCATCCTCCACTCTTGTCTGAACTTCACCTTTCAGTTCCTTTTTAGTTTGCTGTATGAGATTATGGCTCATTAGCTCACCGGATGAGAAATCAGATGATGAACTATCTAATTTTGCTCTAAACAGCTCCCGTAAGGCTACACAGCAATGAAGTTGAATCAGTCCCAAGTTTATACTATCCAAATATATAAATAGTTACATATAAAGGATCCTCATAGTACCTAAGATTTCAAAATAAGTCTTCACTTGATTTGATTCTGGAATTTTAGAGAGGAAAACACTAAAGAAAATTTGTCCTTCACTTGAGATAATAAATACTATTTTTATTTATTTTTATCCTTTTCATTTTCCTCACCAAAATCTGAAGTCCAAACAAAGCATAAAGAAATTTAGTTTTAAATGCTTCCAATTTCTCACAATTGATCCTTTTTCTATTAACATATGGGGGATGGTACGCATACATAGTCAATGTTTGAATGCAGTTTAGTTTCTTTGAAGACAAGCATAGACATCCTTTACGCAATTTAAACAAGCACTTCAACATTAATGTCAATACCCTCAAGCATGCGAATACAATGACTACCCATGGACTTTTTAACAAAAACTTGAAGAAAATCCTAAGAAAATAGAAATTGAAATTTGAAACTTTGGAGACTAAAGTGAGATTTCTTTTTTGAACTTTACCACCGGTGGTTTTGCAAACAAATAACGAAAGCATAGGCATAAAGAACAAGAAATAGATATGGAGCATACCTGAAAGTCTCCCCAGCATGGTTATTGTTATCGATCTGGCTGATGATGCCTGTAAATAAGATTTCCAAAATTTCCAATCAATCGCAAGCATATGCTTCACCACTGAACGCTTTCCTTGATTGACAGGAGATATAACATACCCTCCACCTGTGAGAAGTAATAACATCAACCTCCAGTCTTTCAATTTCAATCACAAACGCATTTTAGATTGTCTGAGGAGTCTAAAATAAGGGGTAGGTGAAATAATACTAAGAGCTCATGCAAGTGAGAAAGCAGAAAAGAAGAATGATCAAAAACCAACACCATGTCATGATATGATAAGAAATGGTGAATGTATAACAGAAAATGTAAGATTGATGTACCACACATTAACTAATACAGCACAGATAGTGTGTCTAGAGATAGGTACATGGGGAGTATAAGGATACATCGAAAGTTGGCACGTTTCATGGCCAACATATTAGCACAAATCTCAGCATATGTACTGCTAGAAAGTATGACACTATAAAAGCTCACTAGTTCCATATGTAAAGCGTACATTACTTTTAAGGCAGGCGCGTACATAACCCCTTTTAGGTGGACACTTCTGATGAAACACGGATTGGTACAGAATAACTGCAAAGAAATAAATAAACTAGAGTTATTGTTTTATCAATTAAACATCCAAAGCACTGCTTCTTTCATTTGAGCCAACAAAAGTATTACCATATGTACCATCATCCTCCCTTCTCCAATAGCGCCTTAACAGAAGATCCCTTCGTTTCATACCCCTACAACAAGCCATATCAGACGTCTCTTACAGCAAAAATTAAAAATGATAGCAATCATAATAAAATAATTACAGAGACAAGGTATGGACCAGACCATGGTAGCCAATGACGATACAGAAGCATGTGAACTATATCACTATGACCATCAAGATGTTCAATCACAGAACCCTTGTAAAAACAAAAGTCCCATCTGCAACAAATAACATCTGTTGTTATACAAATGAATGCAATGATATTGGATTCGACAACTAGACATGTATAAGTCTCCATGATGAATGAAAATGGCAGGAATTCTTAGTTAGACTAGAGGTTGTTCTAAGTAAGCACTCTGGGGACTCTTCCACAATAAAATCATTGATTTCCATCAACAAAGCACAAGCAACTTGATACACCTCGAAACGAAAAGAAACAAAAAGGCAACTCAAGGGTTGCTAATTCAAGAATTTTTTTGTTAATTAAAGTGCTTCACCAGGAATATGTAATTTCTATGTCCTAGATACCATGTTCTATGATCCAATTCTTTTATAAATTTATAGAGAAGTCAACTCCTCAAACTCTTTTCCTTACAAGTTTCCCGTGTTGAAACAACAAAGAGAACATAACACATAGAAAATCCAATTAGCAACTAAAACCTAGTTGATTAGAATACTTAATCAAGTAGCTACAATCTCACCTCATATCCTATTTTAATTTTCTTTTTATTGCATAAACAGAAGATAATTCCTCCCTCTATCTGATATGCAAAAGAAGCTATATAGTATAGACATCATATATTTACATCCTTTTTGATATGTAGATAAGCTATACAGTAGAGACATGTAATGTATGAATCTAAGCCTGAGACTGTGTTTAAATTAATATTATCTTGCAACGTACTCTGATCTTGAAGGACCAAGAGACATCAGTGTTTGGAAAATAGCCTCTGAAGTCGCATCAACTACACCAACGGCCATTATTGCAGGATGATCATCCCACTGCAAAGTATGGAAAGAAATCCATATAAAGGAGATTTTGAAGACTCCAATGCCATCATAAAACTAACCCACCTACCTTTCGATGAAATTCTTTATCTTTAGCCTCCTTGAATAATCGGAGACCTGCGTATTTTTTTTTAATTAGACAAGGCATGTGGCAATTTCACAAGATAGACTATGAACTTAAAACCATACCGTTTTGACAACCAAAGATTTTCCAAGGTGATGGTGCAATCACATCCGATGTCATCACATCATTGACTGAGGATGAGTAGACAGTCCAGTCAATCGAATGTGAATGCTTATTGGAATAGTTAAGCCTATGCATGATGAAAGAAAGTTCATCAGCACAAAGAAGACTCTCATGATGGAGTAAGTAAAATAAGTTATCAATCATTCATGAAAATCTTCAGCAACATGAGGTCCTAGTAAACATCGATGCATGTATAACCAACTCCATAAGATTGAGATTGACCGCCGTAATTTTTTCTTAATGTCTCGTCAGTAATTACATAAAATGCTAAATTATTTACCTTAATGACTGTGGTTCACGTCTAGCAAATTCAAGGAGATTCGGGTCTGGCTGCATTTAATGAAAACGTCAGTTTCGGCCTAATAATTATCTAGCAACATAACAGAAAGAGCAATTTCAACCTTTAAAGCTGATTCCTGTAAGGATTGCATCCATTTCGCGGCTTCTTCAGGACTGTTTGCTCCCAACTACAAATCGCAAAATTCCCTAAGTAACTATTATGTTGACTTAGAAGAAAAGGTAACAAATTAAGAGAAGAGGCTTCCACACCTTAAGTTGATCATTGTGATTAGAAGTGTTATAAAGACTGAAAATGAAAAAGACCTGCAAATGAAAAAAGAAAGAAAAAATGGTCATTCAGTCAGCTTACTTAGTTAAATGATGTAGTGGATATAAAATGGAAACTTTAAGTAACAGAGATTCAGTTTTCAGACCTTCCTCTGAATGCTCTCCCTTCCATTGTCAGTCACCCTTATGCAAGAATCAATAATAGCACTTCTAACAGGATCCTGAAACAAGAGTAGCATTCATTTGTCAGATAATGAATGATGTACCCACAAATGATTACTATTGTTAAAATTGTCTACATCAAATACATAAACTGTTTTCATAAATAGAAAAATCTCTGAATTGCACAGTAATTTAGCCCTTTTGGTTTTGGGGTTACTTTATCAAGAACAGCTCTGAAAACATGCAGTTACGTGATTTATCTACTAGAGGACAGGCCAAGAGAGTGTTATCTAGCCACATTGATAATTGATAGAAATGTACAACAAATTCATGAAACAATTAACATTGATGCTTACTGTCTGGTGGCAATAAATGAAAATCAGTTTTTTAAATATTTGATATATACATGCTGACAGTATACATCACTGATACATGTATGAAGGTATATTTGGCCATCATGAGCTCGAAGAAGAAACCGTAAGAAATCACAATTATAGCTCATGAGTTCTACTTAAAACCAACTATATCCACAAAGCATAATCAGTTTCTTTCCTGGAGAAAACTTTTGTGAGAGTATAAGATTAGTTGAAACTGGTTACAATAAATTTCTTCAACATTATCACACCAAAAGGTAGAGCATGAAAATTCAACAAGAAAAAAAAGTCAAACCCAACATATAAACACTTTAATTTCACAGAATCATTTCAATCCCTACTAAAGATGGGCAAACGGAAGAAGTTAAAAAGAAACAACCAATCAAGTTACATCATTCCACATCTGCATTTACATATATATATATATATACACACACACACACACACACACAACAATATAGATTGAAAAGGATCGGGAAAATGAAGTAGACCTCGTCCGTGGAAATCGGTACAGATTTGAAGCTCTTGAGTAAGTGATCTTGAAGAAGGAAGTAACGTTTCCTCGAGTACTGAAGCCCAAACCGATTTGAGCGTATCAGATACAACCACCCCTCCATTCTGCCACCATCACTCTGTGAAACCGCCATTTTATCTGCTTTTATTTCCACAAATTATCAACAACCCACCTCGCGATTTTACTCGGAAACTTCAAAAAAATAGTAAAAGAAAATGTCGGTTTCAATTCATCAAGTATGGTGCAAGCAACGCACCCATAACACTCCTAGATAGACGTTACAAGTGTATGTGTGTGTATATATATATATATATATATATATATATGTTGGGAATCTATGCAGAAAAGAAGTTTATTTCTATATTTTAATGCAATGCTGGTAAGAAAAGAGAGCGTGAAAGAGAGAGGGTGTCTCCTTTGCTTTTGATTCTCTCTCTCTCTCTATATATATATCTCTTTATTTTGTTGGTTGGATGTTTGTTTTTACTCTGTTAAATCAAACAGAAAAATTGGTACAACTGCAAATGTGAGACAAAAGCTTGCATTTGCACAGGCCTAATAATTTGATGCACAAGTTGACTAATATGCCCTCCTCAATTCATCACATTGACAATCTGCCACACTTTTTTGTTTTTTTGTCGTATTCTACATTTAGAGAAATTACAACTGCTCCTAAAAAAATATAAAGTGAATTTAACACGTACAAAAGTAAAAAGACTTCGAGCATCTCCCATGTATAACACAAGTACACTAAATTTACTCTAATATTTGCATCATTTTTAACGCCCGAAGGAATATTCACTATATATTATTTTTTACACCTCGTTTATGTTATTTCTCATATTTCACAAAGGACACCCAACGTCAAATTTTTTATTACATGCTTATCCAAGGAAATATGTTTTGTTATTTTATAATACTACATGAACAATATTTTCCTCATTTAATAATAATAAATAATTAGAATCTAATTTTAATCTAATTTGGTATTTCGTAAAAATTAAAATTAAAATTTTAATCTAATTTGATATTTCGTAAAGCATTCATTTTTTCTGTCGCTTTGCTCTTTCTTCTCCTTGGTAGATCTCATTTTCTAGGTCCATAAGGAGTCGATCGATGTCGATCATGGTGGTATGTTGAACTTCATCATAGTCATGCCTTCATTGTCTAGCTCTTTCATTTAGTTCCATCAGCCGTTCCACCCATTCCCTTGGAGGAATACCAACTTCACGAATTAAATCGTAATAGATGTCTTGTCTTTTATCGTTGGATGGTTTCCAGTTGATAGGTCGTCTAAGCGGTCTGGCATAAGGATGAAATCCCATACTTTCCAAAAAATCGACGTCCAAGTCCGGAAGCAAGTATTTTCCTAGATAATATCTTGGCTTTCTCTTTTTAGTTAGCATCCTTTTTATGCTCACTATTTCGTCAAACATTGATCGCCAATGTTTATTATCTATTTTAGAGATTGTTTTGGACGATTGATGCTTTTCTTTTTCATTTTCCCCCTTCTTAGCATCATCAAAAGAGGTTTTCAACTCAGCGATATCTCTGCGCAATAGCCGAACTTCTTCAACAAGTAGAGCGACTTGTTGAGCTATACTTTGGGCAATGGCATTGGAAGAGTTGTGTCTCTCAGTATCAGCTGAAACGCTCTGGGCTAAATGACGATTGAATTCTGAGGAGAGTCCAGCGATTAGAGGTGATATGCTATCCATGATGGAAATAGTACTCATGTTGGCAGCGTTGGAAATATCATGACTTGGAGTGTCAGACATTATTCGGATTTGCCTATCAGCGGCGTCAAAAATCTTTGAGCATGAACCCTCAATGTTGCTTAGCGAGTTCCTTACTGCTTGTCTAAAATCTCGAGCGTCTGGATCACTCTCTGAATCAGAGTTCGAAGAAGAACGCTCAGGAGACGGAATAAGTCCGTAAGAGCTAGAAACTGCAGCCTTGCCTTTGGTTTTATCTCTGATAAAAGGTTCTTCAGGTGCTTTAGCAATTTCAGCATGAACTTCTTCTATCGCTTGATCCATGGATGGATCTGCAATCGCTGACGGGGGCTCGACTACTGGGGCGCTAGAAAGATCTGGCAAAGAGGCCTCGGGAATTTGAGCGGCATCCACAGCAAGAGTTTGTTCCTCGTCCATTTCAACAACCTCAATTGGAGAGGGAGGATTCTCAACAGCAATAACCCAGAGTGGGCCAATTGCTTCCATCACATGCCTTGGACTTATCAGGTTTGTCTGCGGAATAAAGAATATAGCGTCTTCGCGCTCTTTAGTACTTAGTGCAAGCTGTACTCCTTCCAGCAAAATAACTCCTAAAGTATAGGAATTATAGAAGTCCAAAATAAACGGCATAAGCGCTTGAGCTGCTTCTTGGTCCACAAGCCTGATTAGCGATATCATCTTGGCCACTTGAATGTTCTGTTCACAAAAGAGCACAGGGTGAAGATTATATCCTCGGAAGTTGCTTAGCCCTGAATAGTGGTTGAAAGTGACATCTATCGCTTGGGCATTTTCTATCACTGCTCTTCTGTCTCTGTGGAGTTCAGCAAACTCAGCGTGTTCATCAGCAACATTAACACGAATGGTACTTTGTCTGGGAAGAAGCGGATGTTTACTAGAGGAGGCTTCTTCGTTCAAGTCTGGAAAGATGCGTTGAACAAACGCTTGTCGAGGGTGAAACACATAGCGTCCGCCTTGACTAAATAAGGCTAGTTGCTGGCGAATGTAGCTCTCGATGGGTTGTCTGTAACTTGGTAAGTCGCTAACATTTCCGGCAATATGCTGACACTGCTGAAGTAAAAAGGTAGCAAATCCTCGGCGTCTGTATTCAATTCCAAATTCAAATAGAAATGGATATCTAAGGAGTTCCTCCAGAGTATAGAAGTGTAGAACGAACTCTTCAGCCCATCTGGCTGTATCCATCATCCATCGCTTTCCAAGTTTATCAGCTTTCTTCTGCTCTTTTCTAGAGGCAAGAAACTTTTCAAAGCGTTCAATTTCTTCATCATAATCCTCTGCCCATAATCTTGCAAGGTATTCACGGGCTTCATCTTCTATCCAAGTGCGAACTGGATTTGGAAGATTTTTCGGCAGCAGATTTGGAAGTTTTGGGTGCCATTGATGAACTGAAAAAGCTTGGGTAGAGGAGAGAAAAAAAAATCTTTTGCCTTAGAGAGAATTTTTACAGTAGAAGATTTTGGAAGTAATAAAGTTTTACTGTAAAGGTTATGAAGGGTTTAAATATGAGGCAAAAAATAGCTCCTCAACTGGTAGATGAATGACATGTGCACAGAAGTTAATTTTGAAAAATAAAATTGAAATCTGAGTTGTTTACTCATAAATACGGATATAAAAAAAGTGCGGTAAAATGGGTAACTACTGTGGAATATGTTAGGTCTCATATTTTACATATTTTCATTATGATTTACCTCACATTTATCTTTATTTTATGCCTTGTTGTTAGTCTTTTCCTTTATTTTTAGCCTAATTTATGTATTTTGATTTCTAAGTCGTTTAAATGCTTTTGTAGGCATAAAAGAGATGATTTTGATGAGTTGAAGGAGTATTTATTATGAGAATAATGAAGGCTATCCAAGAGGATGTGAAGAAATGCATTAGAAAGGCCAAACGAGAATGTTTCGTTGAAGAAAAATGAAGAGAAAAATTTCTGCACAGGCAACTGCACAGCTGTGCAGCTGCGGATTTTTATATTTTTGTGGGCCGATTTTATGACTTGGATGGGCATAATTTATGTATCTAAGACTCCTTTTTAGTAAAAGAAAGTGGCAAAAACATTTTATAGGCTAGAGTGAGGTGGGAGAATAATTCATTCTTGCAAAAAAAGTAGATCTTGGAGAAAAAAGAAGACTTCTAGAGAGAGAAAAGAGATCTTGAAGAGTTCTTGGAAAAGAGTTCTTGGAGAAAAGCTTCATCTTCTCAAGTTGTATTCTTCAAATCCTCCATTGTTGAACATGAGTAACTTTATGTTTATGCAATTTATTTCTTGTTTTTCTTTAATTATACATAGCTAAATTATTTTCTAGGGTTTAAGATGTAGTCTTGTGTATTGATTTGGATTATTGATGATTTATGAATGTGATTTCTTGTTTGGTTTATCTATTGATGAGTGTTTAATGCTTGCAATTGCTTGATCACCAATTGCATGATTTAAGATAAATTAAGAAGTACCGGGAGGTGAATTAGTTTATTGGTTCAGATTTAATAGACATGTGTAAATTGCTTAATAGGGATATTGGTAATTTTGCATGAGACTAGTTAAACAATATTCATAGAACTTAATGGATTCATCTAAATTGGTTTTTGATCATGGGAGTGGCGTTAATTAATTTAGGTGGGTACTCATGAAGATCTTGGGAGAGTATTCATGTAATTAAGGAAATTGGGTCTTTAATTTAAACAAGAATGATAATCCATTGAAAATCAATAATCCATATAAATACCTTGATGAAATCTTAATCCCTAGGCTTTTCGTTAATTGATTGTTCGTTTTAATTATATTTGTGTTTATTATTTATAATTAATTCTGTTTTTATAAATTTCTGCTTTTAATTAATTAAAATCTCAAATCTTTGATAATCGATAGTCTAAATAATAAGATAAACTTTGTTTGGTACTTGATAACCTTCCCTGTGGAGACGATCTTACTTTCACTATATTATTTGTTCGATTCCGTGTTGTTACGGACGGTTAACAAATTGGCGCCGTTGTCGGGGAAGGCAACAAATAGTCAATATCAATAAAAAGTTGATTCTTATTAGTTTAGACATTTTTCTTTATTTATTTATTTTTGTTTTGGATTTTTATTTGTTTGAACTTTGATACTTGATATTGTTGTTTCAGAATGGCTGAGGAGCAGAGAACTCTCCGAGATTATGCTACACTAACATATCAGAATTTAACCTCCAGCATAGCGGTACCAAGTGTTCAGGCCAATACCTTTGAGTTGAAGCCGGCTATTATTCAAATGCTCCAACACACTGCATTTGAGGGAGATATTGAGAGGGAGGATCCTCATTCCCATCTAGGGAATTTTCTGGAAATATGCAGCACTTTCAAGATGAATGGTGTTACTGAAGATGCCATAAGACTACGACTATTCCCGTTCTCCCTGTCTAAAAGAGCTAAGGAGTGGCTGAAAAACCAGCCGGCAAATAAGTTCACCACTTGGGCTGATTTGTCGACTGCGTTTCTGACGAAGTATTTTCCCCCAGCCAAGACTGCCCAGTTAAGGAATGCAATCACAGGATTCATGCAAATTGATAGTGAAACCCTCTACCAAGCATGGGAAAGGTACAAAGAATTACTCAGAAAATGCCCACATCACGGTATTCCTAGTTGGATGCTTGTGCAGACTTTCTACAATGGTTTGTCACATAGTATCCGGATGAATATCGATGCAGCTGCAGGAGGGAGTTTTATGGCAAAGAATCCGGATGATGCATTGGCTCTTATGGACGAAATGGCATCCAACAGTTATCAGTGGGCAAGTGATAGTCGGGCTACAAAGAAAACACCAGGCATCCACAATGTAGATAGCATTACATTGCTCAATGCTAACATTGAAGCACTTGTCAAGCACATGGAGGGACTCAAGGGAAATGTTAGTGCAGTATCTCAACCTACTTTAGCTTGTGATATTTGTGGAGCACCTCACATGACTACTGATTGCCCACTCATTGAGCAAGCTAATTACCTATCCAATCAGAATAAACAGCAAGGAAATCCATTTTCGAACACCTACAATTCGGGTTGGCGAAATCACCCGAACTTTTCTTGGGGAGGCCAAGGGAACCAAGGAGCTCAAGCAAATCCTCCTAGACAACAATTTCCTCCAGGGTTCCAACAACATGATCCTCAGAATTTTCAATAACCAAGTCAGCAAGGACCACCACCTCGAGAACCACAAGCTTGGGAATTAGCCATTGAAAAGATCGCTAATGGAACAACAAAACGGTTTGAGAATCTGGAAGCAAAAATTGATCTGGTAGTGGGAGCAACGAAGAATCTGGAATTACAAGTTGGACAATTGGCAAGTTCTATGAATTCAAGGTCAAAAGGGACACTGCCTAGCCAAACAGAGGAGAATCCGAGAGGACAGTGTAATGCAGTGACTCTGATAAACGAAAATATAATTGAAGAATTTGAACCACATGTTGTACACAGAGATGCATTTGTGACGAAAGATAATTCAATCTTTGAATCTTCTGACAAGGTTGCGCCAGAAAAGGTTATCCCGAAGCCATATGTGAAACCATATGTTCCTCCAATTCCATTTCCCCAAAGGTTGCAACACAAGAGGTTGGACAAGCGGCAAGAGAAATTTCTTCAAACACTTAGACTGTTGAACCGCAACATTCCGTATACAGATGCTCGGGCTCAGATGCCTGTTTGTGAGAAGTTTCTCAAAGAGCTGTTGAGCAATAGAAAGAAATTAGAAGACGTGGAAACAATCTCCTTGAATGAAGAATGCAGTGCCATAATCCAACGAAACATTCCTCCAAAGCTAAAGGATCCAGGGAGTTTTTCAATTCCTTGCACTATTGAAAAATTCCACTTTGATAAAGCACTTTGTGATTTAGGAGCTAGTGTTAGTCTAATGCCTTATTCAATTTGCAGGAAATTAGGCTTTCAAAAGCTTAAAAACACAAAGATGTCACTTCAATTGGCGGATGGGAGCATAAAACGCCCTATGGGAATATTAGAAGACGTTTTCGTGAAAGTGGACAAGTTCTACATTCCATGTGACTTCGTGGTGCTTGAGATGGATGAAAATTTGAAAACACCAATCATCCTTGGAAGACCGTTTCTCGCAACTGCGGGAACCGTCATTGATGTGCGTGCTGGCAAGCTAGCGTTGAACATTGGAGAGGAGAAGGTGGAGTTCGACTTAAATAAAGTGATGAAATCTCCGCCTTTTGAAGAAAAATGTT
The DNA here is from genome assembly GCA_019426215.1 of Buddleja alternifolia. Lineage (NCBI taxonomy): Eukaryota > Viridiplantae > Streptophyta > Magnoliopsida > Lamiales > Scrophulariaceae > Buddleja > Buddleja alternifolia. The sequence goes on along the minus strand of CM033402.1, from coordinate 13,106,332 downwards.
ATTCAGTGGATGTGATTGAAGAGGCCATCAAAGAAGAAATTGCTCAAGGTAAAAGAGATCCATTAGAGTCGTATCGCAAAATATCTTCTAGACCTAAGGTAAAAATTAAATCTCTTCCTCCATATCTCAGGTACGCTCTTCTTGGCAATAATGAATTTTTATCTGTTATCGTACATTCTACTCTATGTACACCTGAACTGGACCGATGGTTAAGTGATTTGGAATGGAAGAAAGATGGAATAGGTTGGAATATATCTGATATGAAAAGAATTAATCGTGCTTTGTATTTTTCAGGCGATGATATTCCTCGAGGGAAAGCAATTTCCCTCGCCAAAACTCAACAATAATTTTGTCTAAGTCGAGCTAATGACTTTAAACAAGCGCTTCTTGGGAGGCAACCCAAGAGTTTTCGTTATTTTTGTCATTGTCGTTTTCTTCTTATTTTGTTTTCAATATTTTATGTTTGAAGGTTTTATTTTATTTTATTTCATTTTTATTTTTCGGTGCTCAAATGCTTTATTAATGAAAGGTATTCTTATTGCAGGTCAATAACATGAAAAACGAGGTGCATGAGGCATTATACAATGTAAATCAGATGCACAATTGTGCCTGACACGAAAAATCCTTACGTGTATTAAACAGCAAGTGGACTGGTCGTGTGTAGTAATAAAGTGGACAATAAAGTCCGGGTTGTCGAACCTCAAGGACTTGTATTTTAGTTTATGATTTTAAAGCAATTGAAGAACTTAAACTAAAACAAGAATTAACTAAAATATTATGTAAGTAAGATATAAGAAACAAGATGTCGAAATCAAGATAGCTATGGAAAAGAGCAACTAAGACACATGTGTTGGCATAAATTAATCAATTTTCATTATAAACATGTTCTCATATTATTAGACTAATGTTGCTTTGGTGGAAAAAATCTTAAATAATTACTACCCGATTTCTCGGCTGTAATAATCCTATGATTAATTGATGGTTCTCTAGATATGTCTATCTGAGAATCTAACCAACAATCATGCATTCAAGTTCTAGAATTTTCCCGGATTAATCCGGCTAACTGCACCCGGGAATCTCTACCTATCTCTAGGGGCAATTCCCTATTTTTTTACGGATTATGTGATGATCCTCTTTGCACCTTAAATTACCTTCTCTCGAACGAATAATTTAAGCAATAAATCATGCATATGGTAGCTAAGCATATGATGCATTCAAACAAGATCAAGACACAAAGCAACAATAGAATTAATATGAAAAACACAATTTATAACTCAATTATCATAATTTAGCCTCAACATGGCCTTAGTTCGAAGAATCTATTTCATCATAAAAGATAAAAGATAGGAACTTAAATTAAGATTCATATTCATAGACAAAAAAAATCTAAATCTAAGAAACTCCCTCGTATTTTTGATGGTTGAACTTCGATCTTCATCTCTTCCATGCTTCTTGATTTCTTCACCTTCAGAGGTTGTTGATAATCTTCATAACTAATCTAAGGATGATGAAGATGATAGGATGTGTTTAGGCTCCCCCAATGGGGAATGTGTTTTCAAGTGTGTTTGTAGGATGGCCTCCAATCCTCCTTTTATAGCCAAAAGAATTCACCAACCAAGAACATGTGCTTCCATTCTCTTTTATTTCCACCTACCATTCTCTTGCTTTCCATCTACCAAGAATGTGAACTACCATTCTCTTGTTTTCCACCTACCATTCTTTTACTTTCCTCCTACCAAGAATGTGAACTACCATTCTCTTGTTTTCCACCTACCATTCTCTTACTTTCCTCCTACCAAGAATGTGAACTACCATTCTCTTGTTTTCCACCTACTAAGAATGGGAGCTGCCACTTTCGTATTTTCCAGCGCAGGGATAGTGTTTTATTCATAAACGTCTCCACAGACCTCCGAATTGGATGATTTAAGTCCCCATGTAAATATAAGACATAGATCTAAAACTTTGTACAAGGACACATCATCAAATTCGGTCTCTAAATTTATCCAAATGGCGTTCCAACGTGGAGATTGTTTCTGATTTGGCGCCCAGGTGTGCGGAAATGGTACTAAAATATGATTTTGGCTTACTCCAGCTTGTTTCTTGCTTGTTTGGTCGTAGAGGTGTGAAACATCTTGGCCTAAACTTGTTTTATACGTCCTTTTTCAGCCCGTTCTTCGATTGCATCCATTTAAGGCCTGAAATCACTTAATGCACGAATTAAACACACAAGTGACAAAGTCAAGCGATAAATGAACCTAAAACATAAACGCAAAGGGGCTTAATAACACGTAAAAATGACTCCTATCAGTGCCAATTTTCGCACCACTGTGCACAATTTTCGCACTTAGAAGAATTTTTAGGTGCACAGTTGTGCAATTTTTCAGCACAGTTGTGCAAAATTTTCGCACAAGATCAAACTCGCCGTGCACAACTGTGCAATTTTCGTGCACAATTGTGCAAAATTTTCGCACTTTTGCACCCTCAAAAAACAAAAAAATTGAAAAGTGGGGTCAAAATCCCAAAAATCATTCCACCCCCTCACATTTCAGCCAAACATTTCTCTCTCTCTCTCTCTCGTTTCTCCACCACGCAATCAACTCCTCCCGCCGTCGCGTTTCAATGACGTCGCCACCTCCGGGAGACATCTCTTCACAGCGCCGTCTCGGATCCACAACCCAGATCCGCCGTCTGCTCACACGCGCCACTGCTCCCCGTTCAGTCTCATCTCCACCGCGTCGCAGTCGCACTCCATCGCCGCCATCGTCTCAACCTTCGCCGTCTCTCGATCCGTCTTGAAGCTCACAATCAACCTCCGCCGCCATCGCCGCACAACCTCCACTCAACTCCGTCGATTGCCGCACTTGCACCGCAGTTCGACCGCGACTCATAAACGCCTTCGTCGCCGTCATCTCACATCCACAACTTAGTTCCACCTCCGTCGTCCGACTTCCCACATCACTGCTGCCACACTTCTTTTGGGTGCGATTTTTCTTCCAAGGCAATTAGTGTTCTCTCAATTACAATACTACCGCGAGAGACCATCACCCTACCGACTCCCGGGACATCACGCACATGCATAGGGGAGTATTTCTTTCACTGTTATTTCAATTACATTTTGTTTATGTGCTTGCATATCGGTTGCGATAAAATACATTGAGGACAATGTGTTGCTTTAAGTGTGGGGTGGATTGTTTGCAAATTGTGATTAGAGTTTATTGAATTGCTCAAGTGTGGGGTGTTTGTTGTTAAATTGGTGAAAGGATCGGACATATCACATGTTTTTTTGTTGAGTATTGCGTGTATTGAATTGCTCAAGTGTGGGGTAATGTGGTTAAGTGGTGAAAGAATTGGGCATACGTCAATTTTTGCTGAGCTGTTGCTGAAAATTGGTTGACTTGTTCATAATATTTGTGTTCCCATATTTGAGCTCTTGACTAGATAAACATATGAATTTGATTTCTGTACATGATACTCTTTTTATTGAGTTTGATCGCTGAGCCTGAAATTTGTAAAATTTCTATGCATCTTTACACACTACACACGAGTTTTAGTAAAGGGGATTGATCGGGGAGATAAAAGCAATTACATATTTCATTGATATTGGAGGAATGTTTAAGAGAAAAAGAAAAAAAAAATCGAGAAAATAGAAAAAGAAAAAAATAAGGAAAGAAAAGGTTGATTCAGTGGCTATTGAATGCTAGAATCACCCAGTTTTGTTTCTAGACTTTGTCACTCGAGTGATTAAGTCCGTTGGGGTGTCTTGACACCTAGTGCCTTAAAACCAACTGGTTTGAGAGTCATTGGCCCAAAACTCGTTACCAGGGTGACATAGAAAGCTTGACTAGCGAAACATTGCACGGGTTGATCGATTGTGAATGAAGGAGAAAGAATAAAGATGAAATATGATAGATGTTGTGTTTTTGCTTGAAATATCCGAAATGTTCCCTTGCTAGAATTCATAAATCAAGCATGAATGGATGTATATGAAATTGAACTTGTTTGGGATTAGTGTGATGACTTGAGAGTAAAGATGTTCATATGTGGAAAAATAATGATTCTATGTGTTTATTGGTTTATGTGTGATGATTGTGGGGAGTCATAAATGTTGTGACTAGTTGCTGATTTGATGCACGGTGAGACAGATAGACGATTGTCATGAATTTTGTGGGTATATTCTCTGCAAACCCTCACGAGACAAAACTCGTCCACTAGGGGTAACCTAGGGGTTTAACGGCTTGTTGCACATGCTAAGTGCAATCGTGTTCCCTACGAAAGTGGTGTTATCTTTATTTTTGTTTTTGTTTTGTTTGGATTTACTCGAGGACGAGTAAAGGTTAAGTGTGGGGTGTTTGTTAGGTCTCATATTTTACATATTTTCATTATGATTTACCTCACATTTATCTTTATTTTATGCCTTGTTGTTAGTCTTTTCCTTTATTTTTAGCCTAATTTATGTATTTTGATTTCTAAGTCGTTTCAATGCTTTTGTAGGCATAAAAGCGATGATTTTGATGAGTTGAAGGAGTATTTATTATGAGAATAATGAAGGCTATCCAAGAGGATGTGAAGAAATGCATTAGAAAGGCCAAACGAGAATGTTTCGTTGAAGAAAAATGAAGAGAAAAATTTCTGCACAGGCAATTGCACAGCTGTGCAGCTGCGGATTTTTATATTTTTTGTGGGCCGATTTTATGACTTGGATGGGCATAATTTATGTATCTAAAACTCCTTTTTAGTAAAAGAAAGTGGCAAAAACATTTTATAGGCTAGAGTGAGGTGGGAGAATAATTCATTCTTGCAAAAAAAGTAGATCTTGGAGAAAAAAGAAGACTTCTAGAGAGAGAAAAGAGATCTTGAAGAGTTCTTGGAGAAGAGTTCTTGGAGAAAAGCTTCATCTTCTCAAGTTGTATTCTTCAAATCCTCCATTGTTGAACATGAGTAACTTTATGTTTATGCAATTTATTTCTTGTTTTTCTTTAATTATGCATAGCTAAATTATTTTCTAGGGTTTAAGATGTAGTCTTGTGTATTGATTTGGATTATTGATGATTTATGGATGTGATTTCTTGTTTGGTTTATCTATTGATGAGTGTTTAATGCTTGTAATTGCTTGATCACCAATTGCATGATTTAAGATAAATTAAGAAGTACCGGGAGGTGAATTAGTTTATTGGTTCAGATTTAATAGACATGTGTAAATTGCTTAATAAGGATATTGGTAATTTTGCATGAGACTAGTTAAACAATATTCATAGAACTTAATGGATTCATCTAAATTGGTTTTTGATCATGGGAGTGGCGTTAATTAATTTAGGTGGGTACTCATGAAGATCTCGGGAGAGTATTCATGTAATTAAGGAAATTGGGTCTTTAATTTAAACAAGAATGATAATCCATTGAAAATCAATAATCCATATAAATACCTTGATGAAATCTTAATCCCTAGGCTTTTCGTTAATTGATTGTTCATTTTAATTATATTTGTATTTATTATTTATAATTAATTCTGTTTTTATAAATTTCTGCTTTTAATTAATTAAAATCTCAAATCTTTGATAATCGATAGTCTAAATAATAAGATAATCTTTGTTTGGTACTTGATAACCTTCCCTGTGGAGACGATCTTACTTTCACTATATTATTTGTTCGATTCCGTGTTGTTACGGACGGTTAACAGAATATAATGGTTTGAAATCCGCAGTTACAAAGAAAACGTTTGAATAAATTTGAAATTTTCAGCGTGAAATACACGCGCCTGATAGTACACTGACACGTACTTAGACTGGTGCAGTTACTGAACCGCCTAGTTTTTAGATAGGTATCATTAACCGTCAGTTTGATTTGATAAGCACGTGTGAGCAGTTGTCAAATCTAATCTTTTGGACTTATCCACACGTTACTTTCAGCGATGAAAACTATGCATGATTTTTAGAAAAGAAATTACTTAGCGTTAAAGTGGGAATCTTTTGACACGGAGGTCATTTTGAGAACAAAATTTAATTTTGTAAAGTTAAGGATAAAATCAATCGCTTGGAATAGTATAAGACATTTTCATTTATTAGAGACTGATTTTGTCATGCATAATAGATAAGCGCTAGTGATCAGTGCATAAATTTTCAAAGTCAATTTTGATCACAGTCGCTTATGAATTGAGACAAGTATAATTTTAAAGTTCCCCCTAAAATTGGTAACTTATTTCAAATTTTGAGAAACATTTTGGACATAAATTTAAAGTGGATTCCCCCTAAATTTCATGCCTATAAAATATGATGCTTTATGATTTAAGCGTTTAAATCGATCATACCTAATTCACTTCTCAAAGTGAGAAAGCGTTGTTCGTTGAGCGCTTTGGTGAAGATATCTGCCAATTGTTTATCAGTTCCAATAAAATGCATGGAGATATCTTTCTTTTGAACATGGTCACGCAAGAAATATGTTTAGCTAAAGCGCTATGGTTATCACGATGAATTGGGGTAGGACCTAGGATTGTTCCATAATCTCTAAGTTGTTGCCTCATCCATAGGATTTGTGCACTACAGCTCCCATCGGCTACATACTCTGCTTCAGCGGTAGAAGTCGCTATGGATTGTTGTTTCTTACTATGCCACGAAATTAGTCCATCACCTAGAAATTGACATGTACCACTAATACTTTTTCTATCTATTTTGCATCCTGCAAAATATGCGTCTGAATAACCAATTAGTTCAAAAGGAGAGTCCCTTGGATACCATAAGCCCACATTTTGTGTGCCTTTTAGGTATTTAAGGATTCTCTTGATAGCATTTAAGTGTGATTCTCTCGGGTCAGCTTGAAAGCGTGCACACATGCATACCGAAAACATAATATCAGGTCTACTAGCGGTAAGATAGAGAAGTGATCTAACGATACCTCTATAGTTAGCGATATCGATTTTTTTTCCACTTTCATCTTTATCTAGCTTAAGCATTTGGCTCATTGGAATTTTTGAAGATGATGTATTTTCCATATGAAATTTCTTAATCATATCTCTTGTATATTTAGCTTGGTTTATGAATATGCCATTAGGGAGTTGTTTAACTTGTAATCCTCAGAAGAAAGTTAATTCACCCATCATGCTCATTTCAAATTGATCTTGCATCATTTTCGAAAATTTCTCACACAATCGCTTATTAGTAGCACCAAATATAATATCCTCAACATAAATTTGGACTAAGAGAATATCTTCATTATGGGTAATTTTAAATAACGTTGTATCAACGCTGCCTTTGGAAAAGTCTTTACCTATAAGGAAGATAGAGGAAGTGTCATACCATGCTCTTGGTGCTTGTTTAAGGCCATAGAGTGCCTTATCCAATTTGTAGACCATACTCTTGACATGGTTGTTGATGAATCCTGGTGGTTGCTCCACATATACTTCTTCTTGGAGTTTACCATTCAGGAATGCACTCTTCACGTCCATTTGGTATATTGTGAACTTGTTGAATGCGGCAAACGCTAGGAACATACGAATTGCTTCAAGACGGGCTACTGGGCATACATTTCATCAAAATCAATACCCTTTTCTTGACAATAACCCTGAGCGACTAATCTAGCTTTGTTTCTCATAACAATGCCATCTTCATCCATCTTGTTCCTAAAAACTCATCTAGTTCCAATAACTCCTTGGTGAGTTGGCCTTGGTACTAGTGTCCAAACCTTGCTTCTCTCAAATTGGTTAAGCTCTTCTTGCATTGCTTCTACCCAACTTGAATCACTGAGCGCTTCATCCACTTCATTTGGTTCCATTTGAGATAGGAAGCTTGCAAACATGGTCTCATTAATTGTAGCGGACCAAGTTCTAACAGGTGCTCCAATATCTCCAATTACTAGTTCTGGTGGATGATCTCTAAGCCATTTACGATCTGGCTGGAATGGGTTGAGAGACTCTTGGTTATCAATCGCTTGACTTTCATTGGTCTCTGGCGCAGTCGCTACATCATTCACAGTTCCAATTTGCTCTTGATGATCATTATCTTCATAATCATCAGCGATTCTGACATTATCATCATTTGTAACCTCACGAGTAACCTTAGGAATGGGCACAAAGATCTCATCATCCTCCTCATCATCACTATCATCACCAAGATTGATTTGTGACGCTTGTTGGGCAAGATCTTCAATTCCTACATCATCAGGATTAACCATACTCGGTTCTTGGTTAGCATCATCAAACACAACATGAATGGATTCTTCAACCTTCAATTTGATATTATTTAGGATGCGAAAACTCTTTCCATTCTTGGCATAGCCTAGAAAGATTCCCTCATCCGCTTTAGGATCAAATGTCTTTAAGCTGTGGGATCCATTGTTATGAATGAAACATTTTGAACCAAATACATGAAAATATGAAACGTTCGGCTTACGTCCCTTCCACAACTCATATGGAGTCTTCTCATGTCGCTTGTTGATCATACACCGATTTTGAGTGTAGCAAGCGGTATTGATAGCTTCGGCCCAAAACCTTTGAGGCAGCTTAGACTCTGCAAGCATCGTCCTAGTGGCTTCTTTAAGCGTTCTGTTCCGTCGCTCGGTAACTCCATTCTGTTGAGGTGTTCTAGGAGCAGAATACTCATGAAGTATTCCAAGATCTATACAAAATTTTCTCAACAAATTGGTTAGTAAATTCAGTTCCTCTATCGCTTCTAATTCTTGTCACCTTTAAATCTTTTGAAGTTTGTAATTGACAAATTAGCGATGTGAGCTTGACACTAGTTTCATCTTTGGTCGCTAGGAATTCTACCCATGTATAGAGAGAGAAGTCATCAACTATTACTAGCGATTACTTTTTACCACTAACACTCATAATTTGAATAGGACCAAACAAATTTAGATGCAATAGTTCAAGAACTCTAGAAGTAGATAGGCATGGTTTCTTCTTAAAAGATGATTTAACTTGTTTACCCATTTGACATGCATTACATAAGCGATTCTTCTGAAAGGAAACCTTAGGTAATCCCTCTACTAGATTTGACGATATTAACTGAGAGATTTCCTTAAAGTTGAGGTGATTCATTTTTCGATGCCATAACCAACCCAATTCATTTTAACTTGTAGCAACAAAGCATGTGGGGTTGTTATCAATTGTAGAATCCCAATCCACTAAATACACATTGTTTGTTCTTTTTTCTCTTAATTTAGTAGACTTAGTCTTAGCGTCGTTAATATAGCAAAAGTCACTTGAAAATTTTACTTCAAAGCCTTTATCACAAAATTGACTAATGTTGAACAGATTGTGCTTAAGACCGTCAACATATTATACATCACTGATCATGATGTTACCCCTATACCTTTGGTTTTACCTTTGGAGTTATCACCGAATATAACTTGAGGACCGTTGGTTGCACGCTAGTTGACCAAAAGATTCTTTTATCCAGTCATGTGCCTTGATGACCCACTATCGAAGTACCAAACTGAAGTATCGGTGTTGGCTCTAGGTACCTGCATTTAAAGGACAGTTCTAATTCTTCTTAGGTACCCATGTTGTCTTGGGTCCTTCAACGTTAGTAACCTTGGTTTGAATTAAAACTTTAGGAACCCATATTTACCTAGTCTTCATTGTAGGAATACTGGCCATCTTGGGTTTCACCTTGTGTTGTGTGTGTTTTTTGTTCACCTTGTGCTGTGTGTGCTTTTTGGGTGAATAATAATATCCTCTATTATAATAGTAATCATAATCATAGTCATAATCATAATCATCATAATAGCGATAACATGATCTAGACCTTTATGGATATTGACGATGGTATTTCCTGGGCGCTGGCTTGGGTTGCATTTTTGGTACTGGACGCTTGGCGCTTGATTCAAAGTGGTTAGGTTTATCTTTAGCCTTTTGAGCGTTTGGATGAACCTTTCTGTGAATCTTTTGCTTTGCCTTACCTTTGCCTGAGTCAGCTTTGGCTTTTTCATTTGGCCTCGTACCATTGTCGCTTGGTTCATTCAGCGTTTGACTTTGTGAACCTTTCTCAACAAAGAAAACACCATTTCCTTTGTTGTTTGCCATAACATTAGATTTATTTGGTTGCTTACTGAATTTATTGCATCCTAAACGGTCTTTTCACCAAACATTCTTGTTATTTCAGTTACATTATCCAACTTTCTTGAAGCTTTTGATAATGATGAGACGAGCTGCTCTGATTTAGCAAGTCTAGCGATCAGATCAGCTTCTCTCTTGGCTATTATATGAAGATCGCTTTTCAATTGAGTAATCTCACTCTCAAGCGATTGGTTCTTCTCAAAACATTGTTGCTAAACTTGCAACTCTGCTTTGAGCGTTACTTTATCACTTGTGAGCGATGAGATAATAGCGAAGTGATTTTGATATATTTTTGCGGCATCTTGACAATCTTTATAATGTTCATTAACTTTGTCAAGTAATTCATCATAAGAAAGAGGATGAGATAATTCAGTGTTTACCTCAGGTAGTGAATCGTCAAACGCTTCATCATCTCTTGCCATGAGACAAATCAACGCTAAGTCGCTTGTAGGCTCATCATCACTGCTTTCATCTAATGATTCCAAATCCTCTTCAGGTGCAGAGAGTGGTTCAGATTTCGCTAGCAATCCTTGTTGGCGAAGGTTGCTCCTGAATTGGTTTCTATCCGCATAGTCTTGCCTTGTGGGCTTAGACACATTTGGATAAGGGCAATTTACCTGGTAGTGCCCTGGTTTCCTGCAATTATAACACAAATTAGTTTTCATTTTCTGTTCAGTGGTTAATCGCTTTGAAACTACTGGCGCTGAGAGATTCTGAGTAGGGGATGGAGGCACTTGATATGGAACTGGCGCTACTGATTGAGGTGCAGAGCACACTGGCGCTTGATACTGAGGCGCTGATGCTGGGGGAGGAGTTTGAAATGAAGTTTGTCCAATAGGATTTCTCTTTTCATATCTTAGAAATTTCTTTAATTTCTTGACCAATAAAGCCATCTCCTTTTCTTCATTGGATTCTGTTGATTTAACCTCACTAACCGCTTTACCCTTACTTTTGGTAGTAGCAATTAAAGCTCCTGATTCAGTCACTGAAGTCGATGTGTCGCTGACTTCACCCAATTCGAACTCAAATGTCTTTAACTCTGAAAACACATGTTCTGGAGTAAGAGTCTCCAATGTCTGTGATTTTCTCATAGCAACAGTTTTAATCAAATACTTGCTTGGAAGACTTCTGAAAATCTTATTGACCATTTCCTTGTTGGTCAATTCCTTGTCTAATGACACTAACTCGGTAATGAGCAAAGTAAACCTTGCGTCCAATTGTTCTAGCGTCTCATTGGGTTGCATCTTGAAATGTTCAAATCTTTGCATGGCTATGGAAAGCTTGTTCTCCTTCATTTGTGCTGATCCTTCACACACAATAGCCAACTTATCCCATATTTCTTTGGAAGTCTTACATTGCTTGATCTTGTTGAACAATGCATTATTGTCTCCTAACGCTGAGTAAAATGCACTTCGCCCAACATTGTCTAAATTCGCTCTTTTTCTATCTTCTGGCGTCCATTCTAACTTGGGTTTCTCGACATATCCATATGGAGTCGCTTCATCAGCTCCAGGTGCTCTAGTTATCACTTTTATGATCTTAATGGAGCCATCTGAAATTACATCACACATTTCATTATCGCAAGAACATAGATACGCGAATGCTCTAAGTTTCCAAGAATCATAGTTTGATTCTACCAACTTAGGCATTTTGGTAAAAGCCATAATAAGATGTTTAAGAGAAGATTTTAAAGCGACTAAGTTTAGAAAAATGGATCTAAACAAGCAGTTACGCTTGGAATCACTTAGGTTTCTACTTCAACCGCTCCGATACCACTTGGTGGTCCCAAGTGGCATACGAAAGGTTCTAGAGGGGGGGTTGAATAGACCCTTAAGTCTTTTTTTACTTCAAAAAATTTCGTATCATTTTAAAAGATTAGAACGCTTAGGAAGCTGAGCGCTTGGGTCAGGCGCTTAAGTAAAGATAACTTAGACTTAGTGATTTCAGAAATTTACCAAAGTAGGGTTACGCTTAGATCTCTTAATCAGGGTTAGCACAACGGAAATGATTTTAAAGCTTTAGCATTCGTTTTGGTTAAATAGTCGCTTATCAAATTAGGTTGTCTTTTTCAGAATAAATGGTATAAAAATTAAAACAAGACAATAATGAAAGTAAATGACACAAGATATATAAGGTTCACTGGGTGATGTAATCCCAGCTACGTCCTTCTTCTCCTTTTTCACTTGGAGGGAATTTACTAAGATGATTATCAAAGAATCACACAGAATCTTTTACAAGATAGTAAATAGGTGAAAATGATCTTGGGCTCCTTGATCACACAGAAGTCAGCACCAATGAAGATCTTCTTCTACAAGTTTCTCTCACTCAGAAATACTGCCTGTAAGGGGTTTCAACAGCTTTCTCACTCAGATGAAAGGTTGAGGGTTTTTATCACAAGGGTTTGTTTGTTTTTGGAAAGATCAAACAATTTGGAATATCTCAGTAAGAATTGAGGTTTCTTCTTTGGAAGAGATTTGAGATATTTGTGACTGTATGGAATGTATGTAGAAAAGCTTGAAAGATTTTGGCTATGGAATTTCTAAGTTTTTTCTTCAGCAAATATTTCTTGTGCATGTATGTATTTTTCTCTCTGTGTGTCACTTTAGGGTTTGCTGGAGGTAAGGTATTTATAGGGAATTCTTAGGATCTGTCCGTTGGACACATGTAGGAGCGTGCCTATCACGTGGGGCGTGATTATACCTTTTCTCTGACATTCCTGAAATTTTGCTGGTTCCGATTGGACGGGAGCAACTATAAACTCTGAAGTTCTGACAGTTTAGTCAAAAAGGTGGCTTGTCCACAAGTCATAATAGCTTATCACATTTAATGCACTTATCAAGCATTTAATGCATTTGAATTTATTTTCCATTGGAAATAAATGTCTGTTGAATGATTGCATTTAAGTCCTTCATGACTGGAGAATTTATTTCAGGTGAATTTGATATTGATCGCTAGAGTGCTTTGAGCGCTTGATCCATAAATCCTGAAATAGTCCTTTAGAATTTGACAGTCGCTAAGAGCAAATCTTCATCTTCAATTGACTTCAGACGCTGATCTTCAACTTCTTCTCTAATAGACTCACCTAGAATTCTATTAGCGATTCAGTATCTAATACTTAGTCTAAAATCTACAAAGATAAAAATTACAAGCCTAACAAAATTACATACTTTCAAATGCTTACACATTGTTCTAGAAAAACATAAACTTACATTATATTTGGAGTCTAACATAAAGTCCTATCTTGTCATCATCAAAACATCTAACATGAAATTTCCTAACACATATGCTTTGGAACTACCCAACAGTACTACAATATGTACCGGTATTACCAGTTTGAACTGTTGTTTTGGCACATGTCGAGAGGCGTGGGAAGTTCAGCGGGGCTAACTTCTAGAGATGACATTAAAAGATGATGATTTTATCTCACTATCCTGAACCTGTTAGGCTCCTGAGGGAAGATGACTAACAGTCATTTGAAGGTGGCGTATGATGTCTGGTCAAATTGTGGGTTCCTTTGCTGGAATTACATTCTCAATAGATTGAACGATTCATTTTACAGCGTTTATGGTTCAGTCCAGACTGCTAAGGCTATGTATGGTTGCGTATTTCGAATCACATTTTCATTTTTTAGATCACTAGAAAATGAAAATGCTCACATCAAGTCAAACTCTACAGAAAATGCCTCAATTTAAAATCCTAACACACATTCCCCTATATAACTACTCATCATTTCATCAATTCAATCACTTCATTCTCTCTCTCTTCATTAATTACATAATTCAACTATCCAACACATTCTCTTTCTTACTTTATCATAAACAAAATATTATTCTAATTTTTTCTCCTATCATCATTACATATATAACTAATTCAATCAACTTTATATCACATCTACACAATTTTCAGACATTTCTCAAAAACACATCCAAACAAATAAAAAAAATTAATATTTTCATACGAATTTCTATAATACACATTCTCCAATAAAAGTTCAAAATTCATTTTCGAAAATACAACCATACAAAGCCTAAGGCTCTTTGGGAGTCATGGATATGAATTATAAGACTACAGATGCAGGACTAAAGAAATTCTTAGTCAGGAAGTCTCAAAACTTCAAGATGGTAGACACAAAGACTATGACAAGTCAAGTCTAAGAGCTGAAAATCATCATGCATGAGATTCATGCCAAGGGTGTGGCACTCAATGAGTTCTTCAAATCTACTACTATTGAGAAGATATCTCCATCGTGGAAGGACTTTAAGAATTATCTCAAGCACAAGCGAAAGGAGATAAGTCTTGTTTGCGGACTCTGTAGTGAGAAAGAATTCGTGTTTTGAATAAGAATGCTATGAGGCCTCTGGCAATGACAAACATAGCTCAAGTTCCAGCAGGAAGCATACGTTCCAACTGGAAAAGGATTTTCCAATGCGGAACAGAAGTTCCAGTTGGTAATGGAAGTTCCATAAAAAACCGGACGTTACAACTGAAAACGGGATTTCCAGCAGAGAGCGGAAGTTTTAGTTGGAAGCGGACGTTCCGCAGGAAGTTCCAAGGCTACACCTAAAAAAAACAAGCATCTAAAAGAAGTCCAAGCAGTGAACTGGCTGTTTCAACTGTGGAAGGACCCACCACTTGGTTAAGGACTGCAAAGAGCCTAAGAGACAAGATCAGCTCCAGAGGAGAAACCTGGGTTCGAAACCCAGGCCTGTATAAGGGTAAAAACCAGGTTTCTAACCAAGTGGTAGACCTGATTAAAACCAAGTGGACCTTGTTGAAAAAGATTTCATGAAGTATCACGTGAAAAACATATAATAGATGATGATATATTATTAAGGGTAAAGACATTAAACCCTCCGAACTATTCACTTTTTCACTTTGCCTCTTGAACTTCACAAGATTTGCAGATTCTTATATGAAAGCATATTCTGGTGGAATATTTCGTCGAGATTCCCTCATGTGCCGGTCACATGCTATTTTTAGGGGCAAAATAGTATTTTAATTTATGAATTTTGATAAATTACTCTTTTACCCTTTATTAAATTTAAGAAAATCTCTCTCTCCACCTATTGCCGCCGTCCTTCATATCAACACTCTCTCTCTCACACACACACACACAAGCTCGATTGCACACACATATTCAGATTACACACACACACACAAAAAATGATACACAGACACAACATGATACACACACGCATTCACACACATATACACACACCGTGACACACACACAGAGAAATTCGTACACAACAATCACAAGTTTACTATCTCTAATCTTCGATTTGGGTGTGTGTGTATATATGTCTGTGTGTGAGTCTATATACATACATATATATGTATATGCATGTTTGTGTGTTTGTTTATATGAGTGTGTTTATGTGTCTGCGTGTGCTTATATATATGTGTGTGTGCGAATGAGTGTGTGTTTTGGTAAAGAAGATGAAGTAGAGAGAGAGAAAAGAGGGTGGATTGAAAATGACAAAAGTGCCCTCAATTTTTGTGTTAAATTGCATTTTAATCCATAAAAGTGGCACATGCCAAGCATTTTCCGAAATTCCGGCGGAATATTCCATTGAAATATACTTTTATATAAGAACTTGCAATTCCCTTGAAGTTCAGGAGGCAAAGTGAAAGAAAAAATAAATTATCTACAAAAGTGCAAAAAAAGGGGATAGTTCGGAGGTTTTGATGTCTTTACCCCATCTTATTAATGAGTGCTTTTATGTACCATGTGATATAACCTTAGTATGGTGTGAAAGTTTAAAAGTTCAAAGTAGATGAACTTGGACATCGTGACTCTAAACTTGTACAATTGTTGAGCGAGATAAGTCATACTATTTCTGTTAATAGAACAACGTGGACAAATTAAGTCCATAGAGATTAATATTAAGAACAATGCTATATATATCCATTTATATACCCCAGTCACATGCCATTTTTTCAATTTAGCAAACTTTCACTCACTTAGTGGACGACCCAGAGAAACAATAGTACAATTAATTGTCTTTGATTGATTTATTATATCAATACCTTCCAAAAACAAATGATATAACAATATATATAGCGTTTTCATTATATTAAACATATACTATGGTATCAAATGTTAAGAAAACTCTAATGGTTATATTGATTGGGGATGAACATAAACACAATTATTTTGGACTCCGAAGTCCTAAATTTCTATTAAATAAGATTTAATGATTGTTAAAAGTAATGATAAACTGGTAGTTAGACAAGCCCATATATTTAAATTAGTCGTGCTGTGATGTGGAAGGGGACAATAAATGATGAAATTATAGTCAGACAGAAAATATTGTACACAAAGAATCCTAGTTGTAGAATCCTGCACTTCAATTACATCTTATAATTATCTGAAAAATATCAATAAAATCTATAATACGATCATGTACGATTATGGAAGTAAGCATTATTTGCCCATTAAAATTTGGCTTGTTTGTGGTATTAACTTTATTTTCATTTTTTTTTTGTTTGATTTGTTCATAATAATATTTTCTTTTCAGATACCAGAAGAATTAGCAGTACGCCTAATGAATTGGACTTTCTATTACGCGAGGAATGAAACAAATTCTTCACAATTTCCATCGAAATGTTAGAGCTCCATTCAGCGACTTCAAAAGGATCAAGAACCAAACTGGATTGAGCGAATCACTTTCAAACAAAACTTTTGGCGAATCAACTTAACCACATGGGTCAAATTACATTTTACGTTTGTACTCATTCCATTTATGAAATACTCTAATAAAGTATATATTGTCAAACGATTCATACGAATCAACACTTTCAACGAGACTAGTACATTAAAAAAAGAATATAACATTATTGTAATTTATATTAGAAAATAAAACAATTATTGGGGAATATTTGATTACTTAGTGCACTATAAAGGCCATAGGGCAATTGATAATAAATGGGGTAATTGGCAGATTGCACCGTTGAATTGTCATCTTATGGCACTTTGCCGTCTTAAATTTGATTTTTGGCACTTTGCACCCTCAAATTGTGTATAACTTGGCCTTTTGCATCCTAAAGTAAATTTACACCATCTAACTCAAAAAAAAAAAAAAAAAACAAGTTCACAAAATTTTTGGAGGGAATTTCTTAATAAAGAAGGTAAAGTTGTAAAAAAATAAACAAAAAAAAAATCTGTAATAGTCCAAAGGCATAATAGTACAAAAAAAAATGTAAACATCAGTTGAAGTGCTCTCAATTCTAGGAGTAGTCAATAAACTAAAATTTTTCAATCAACTCTTTAACCCTTGGAGGAACCACTGAAGAATCTTCATCATCGATTTGCCTCAATATCCCACAATTCTCGTCTCTACATATAAGGGGTTCTCCAATTGTTGAAGATGAGTCTTTCGATATTTCAGTTTATTGACTAACACGTGAATCGAGAAAGCTTCTACAGATTTCACGGTTTTAGAATACAATTTTGCCTTTCAAACTTTATAGATTTTCGCATTTTTTTCTTGGTATAATTCCACCTTTTTTGTATGTATAATTCTACCCTTCAAAACTAAGTAAACTTGTATTTTTGATAAGTTAAATGATGTAGATTTGCTTTATGGTGCAAAATGTGACACAGAAAAATTCTGGCAAGTGCACTAGGGTCATGCAAGTAATAAAGTGGATTGACGTCCAAATATCGTACCCTAGAGATAGCTCATCCAAGTAATAGAATTGTTGTATTATTTATTCCTAAGTTAAACCGGTCGATGTGAAGGAGTTGATTAATTAAGCTAAATATGAATTAACTAATAAAAGCAAGGTAAAGATACAAAATATATTATGAGGAAAAACGACTTAACGTATGATCAAGTTGATTTATCCATTCATTTTACAAATTCTAGTTAGAAACTCCCTAAGATAAATCAATACCCACTCCCTTGGATGTAGCAACTATATACTACTAACGGTTTCCTGTACCCCTATAGTGAAAAACGTATTAGGAGTTATGCATTAATGGAATCTATGAAATTTCCTTTGTTCCATAACTTTTTGAGTTATTTTCCAATGCTAGACATGACATTAGAAACCGAATCTATTCCTAGTCATTTTTACTATGTGTTATTTATATCGCGTGAATCCTAGTTTATTTCTTCCCAGTCCTAAACATAAGCAATAAATTATGCAATTGTTGATCAGACAATCACAAGCATTAAAAATAGACAATAAACAGTAGCCACCACAATGTATAATCCAAATAACTAAAATTGCATAAAACAAATATCAAAATCAACCGTCACAAAAATCTCAGTCAAAAGTAATTTAGTTCATAATCAGCAAAAAGAAAACTAAATCTATCTTAATAGACATGATAAATCTAGCCTAACAAGATAAATTAAATCTCCCTATCGAAGATGTTGATTGCTCGATCTGGGCTTGGATTCTTCGTCTTCAATGATGAATTCGAAGACTTCAAGGTTTCTCTTCTTCCTTAGGCTCTTACTCCATGGTATATCGCGTTAGGACTCTGAAAATGCCCGCGGGTACAGTGATGCTACGACAAACTGGCAGTGATCTTGTTTCCTTCATGATTTGCCCCACAAATATCGGATTTGGGTGATTCAAATCTCCACGTGAAGCTAAGACATAGATCTACAACTTTGAAGAAGGAATCTATATAACATAATGAAAATCTCTCGGTTCTATGAATACTTTGCAGACATTTGACATTTTGCTCGCCTTTTATGCTCAAATCAACTCATATCCTACAAAACACAATAATTACCAATCAAAGCACAATATGTGATAAAAAGTGATTAAAATACCAATCAAGACATAGTAAATGGGCTATAAAAATAATGTAAAATGTGAACTTATCAAAATGCATATGTAATTTGAGGGTGCAAAGTATCAAAAATCAAATTTAATGGTGCAAAGTGCCAAAATGGTAATTCGAGGGTGCAAACTCCCAAGTCCCCTAATAAATGTTGAGTTTAATGAGATAGGTCCATGTGAGTTTATAGATGTCTTTATAACGAATATTCTATCTCACAATGGTATCACATTATTGTGGGATTGACAAGTGTCTATTTAAAAAAAAACTGCTAATAATAATTCAAATTAAATGGAAACTTGTCAATCCTATAATGATGTGATGGGATAGAAGATCCGCTCCGCAGAACAACACTGTCTAAGCTTATTTATCTCTATTTACTTATATATACCAGGACGAAACAAACTCAACCAACACCCACTAACTGCCCCAAACCCAACTCAATATAATAATAGTAATAATAAATTAACTAAGTAAGTAACTCAATAATAAAATTGAATAATGGTAGTATTAAAAAACATACCAAAGAGGTCACTTTTGGGATAATTTCAATTTAATAGTATATGAAAATGTACTCTCATTTCTACTAAGTTTCTACATGAAAAGGGCTAGTTGAACGTGTACAAGGAGATTTGTTATTTGAAAAATCAAAATGTTTTACACCCTTGGAACCTTGGATAAAGTAATTGTTCAAATGTCCTTTTTAGAAATCTTTTATTTGATTTTTTTCAAATTGATAAATCAATCATATATTAAGAATTTTACTTTATTAACATAAAATATTCTTAATATAACTTTATTAACATAAAATATTAAAATATTTTATGAATTATTTTGGGATTTTAAAATTAATATGCTAATTGTTTCATGCTATTATTTTAAGAACCCAAAATATTAAAATATTTGATAAAACTAAACACTCCAAATTAGGGGTAACCAATGGGCCGGCCGAGCTCGAACTAAAAAATACTTGTTTGGACAAATAATATTTTATTTATTTATTTACAAATATATCTATAATATAGTATTTATTCATTTATTAATATATACATATTTATAACATATTGCCTTATAATATTATAATGTATAAATAATGATATATTTAGTTCTTATCATGATTATAATTAATAGTATATATACTAATAAAAATTATCACTAATAGTATATATACTAATAAAAAAATTAAATTTTTATTTTTATTGAGCTCGAGCTGAGCAATTTAGCCAAGTTCGGCTCGAGCTCAACTCGTGAACACCCCTACTCCGAATGCTATATCAAGCTTATACCAAAAGTAGAAATTGTTGATTACATTTTGCTTTAACATGGGCCTATCGAAAGACAATTGATTATTCAGTGTAGTCCAAAAATCTATTAACCTTCAATTGTTAGATTCGTTTAAATGAAAAGTTGGTGAGATGCATGTTGAAATAGAAGATACAATTATTGATTTTCTCGATATGAAGATATCAAGGAGTTTTTAGTAATTTTTCCTATATTATATCGTTTTTTAGAATTACCGTAATTAAATAGTCGTATGCATATTGCATTTGGTTAAGCTGCATCAGCCTCTCATTATTAAGTGAGGTTAAGTGTTTGAATCTCCACCCATATGCTCTCACTGTTGTAATTCAAAAAATATAAAAAAATTTGTAGTGTGCATCCCCTGCATCATTGAACAACTCCCACCCCTCACCCCATCTACAAAATATAAATAACAGAAAGTAACACTGCCTAAAAAGCTTCAAAAAATAGCACAATATGAAAAATGTTCATCAGTACATAAAGACTAATCAAACCTAATAGCTAATTCTGCACAAACTGCAATTTTTTCTCGACATCTGCTGGCTGTTTTTACGCTATTCATAACGTGGCTACTCCTACAGCGAGGGAAAAAAAAGGATATAACACACAATAAAAAAATCGCACTATGAAACACCACTCGAGAAAAGCAAACTAATTTACAAGATAGATTGGAACCAGATGATAGATAGTTCTCAAACCACTGCAAAATATGCTTTGTCTGCATTAGCGAGTCGATCCTGAAAAAGGGCCCATTCCTTTCTGCATCTCTCCCGCACCTATCGCAAAAAGAAACATACAATGGAGAAATAAGGCTAATAATAAATCACATAAAACCAAATAATTAAGATTAGGCATATTAAGGGTTTTGATGCCATCAAACAGAGTAAAGATAGAAAAAACTCTTTCTCGAGAGAAGGCAAAATCCTATTAATTCCTTTTTGGCCAGCTATGGATGAGCTGGAAGCAAATCAAAGACAAATTTTGAGAATTTCAAGGGTAGCGGGAAAAAAAAAAACTTCAATTTGCCACGTCGCTTTGATAGGACAAAAATATATGAAGAAACGAAGATTATAGCACTACTTAGACCAAGAGACAGAGTTCTGGATATGCATACCCCTTGCCATGGCGCTTTTCCATTCTCAGACTCTCCCTGAGCATTCACAATAAAGTTTGAATTAAGTAAAACTTCATGTAGAGGAAAGAAGAATCGCGAAAGTAGGATATGAACTCAAAAGATAGATGTTTTTGCAGCTTATACAAATGTTAGAACTTAAAATTCACCAAACGAATTAGGTAACCTTGACATTTTCTTCAAATGAAAAGGTTAAAAAACTTCGAATATTAAGTTGCTATACCTATTATAGGAATGCTTATAAGTTGTTATCGTGTTACTTTTTGATATTAGAAGTTTTCCTAAACTTGTAGAGAATCTATAGCAGCTTCTAAGCTGAAAAATATCTTATGAAGAATTCTTTGTTTCTCAGCATTTGAGGAAGGGGGCAAATTTCCTTTCCGACGAACTTTTCCATTAATCTGAATGATAGGTAATCTTATTACTAGATCTTGCTGCCACGTTGAAGTGACTTCACTTGACTGGTAGTACACTCGGTATTATTTGTAGTACATTCTACTTTCAATTCAGATATGTATCCTACTTCATATTCCAGAAGAGCAATATATATGAATCAAGGCAATCCAAGTGGCGGCACAGGCACTTGCATAAAATGCAAAGATTTTGTATTTGTAGACCTGCCATTGAAAAGCCATCTGATCTAATGCTCCAACACATTTATATCAGGCATAGACACTTCCAATTTCAGCAACTCAGATAAGTTCTTCACACTCACGTTAAATCTCCTCTAATTACTTCTGTTACTTAAATCTTTTACATTTCACAAAATGAATCGATTCACGAGCATACTATAACAATACCAAAATTCATGGCTGTTGATACCATTATGATATTTTATGTGGTGACAGCAGAACAATGTACAATTACATGTCCTTGAATACAGGGTTAGTTACTCAAGTACTCGAGAGAGGGGGGGTGGGGTGGGGTGGGGGGAGAGAGAGAGATCTTGGCAATACTACTTGGGTGATTCTATGCCACCGGGTCCAACAGGGCCGGTGCACCATACACCATTGGATGCGGGGACAAAATAGTAAAAACCACTCAAAACACTTGCATCCAATGGTGTTGAATAGACCGGATCCATTGGACCCGGTCTATTCTAGAATTTCCCTTAATAATTGTATTTAATTCATCATGAATGTCATGAAATCAGAAAACTATAAGAAAAATAATTATGCAGAATATTAGCATGTTATTGAGGACTGACCTGACTTCCGAGTGATGGAATTACTTGATGTACAATCCATTGCGAGTCAACAACACCAATTTTTTCATGTGCAGGCTGCAGGGCCAAATTTAAAGTTGTCAGTAAACTAGGACACCCTGGTATTACAAGAATCAGAAGTTAATATGCAACATAATCTGAAAAGTAGGGAAAGATCTTAGACTTCTTCCTATTATATCTCTGACTTTATTAAGGCATGCTTCTTTTTCTTTTTTGCATTATTTCTTTTTTCTCCTTTTCCTTTATTTTGGGTATTCTTCTTCTTCTTCTTCTAGATATATGTGTACACACACACATATAGATAGATAGATATTTGTTATATTATTGAGGGAAAAGGGGTGGTGGGCTTGCGTGGGTTGTTCTTGTTCCCCATCGAAGAATACACACGCACACATGAGAGAGAGAGAGAGAGAGAGAGACTAACGTCCACACATCTTCTTAATGCAAAATCCAATCCCCATCCATGTACCAAATCATTCTGCAAGCACATGATTAAGAGTTACTGTTAAATAACAGGCTGAAACAGAAATTACTAGACAAAGCAACTGAATGGTGGAAAATTGTAAGAACGAACAGATACACTGAATATGAAAAGGAGAACAGGGGGGAGCAGAGTCGTATGCCGCCAAAATGAGACGCATACCTGAATCATATGCCAGACACATCTCCATGCTTCGCGAGAAAACACTGGAGCCATAATTTCCACAAAGCTGAAAACAAGTAGCAGAAATAGAGATTATTATTGTGTATTTTTCAGGTGAGGATGCATTATATTTGAGAATTGAGATTTAGAGTACATATCAAGATCCATTACTGTTCCTATCAAGAATTCTCAAGAAAAATGGACTTTCAACACAATCTTGTAGGTAAAGGGTAGAAGTAAACAATTCTTTCTTTATATAATGTATGGTCATGATCTTCAAAGCAAAAAGCACTGTCTGGGCTAAGTTACCCTAAATTTATATGGATTTATCAGAAAGGTCATATATATGCTCACATGTAAGTTTAAAATCAATCTAGTCTGATTCCGCATCCTATTACAAGATGACAAAATCATGAAGTGAATGTTTTTCTGCGTGAATTAATAAGGTGAGCAGATGAAGAAGATAACTAGCAAAGCAATACAAACATCTCTGTTCAAGACTAAACATGGGATGTACTCCAAAGAACATAAAAACAAGGAAAAACAACAATCATAGTCCAGATTTTACACAGAGTTCTCGTTTTCATTAATAACCCGCTTATTCCCTTCACTTTATGTCATCATACCAGAATTTGGGAGACATTTTCCAAGCCATATCTTTACCAACCAATAATTCCCTTAACAGCAACATGTCATCAAGCATTTAAGTTTATGCCATTACAATGAATTCAGGACATACATACATGCTTACGGTTCATAAAGACATGCATGCAGAAAGAATCTATAAAGCAGGTGAGAGAGTATTTACGCTGCACAAGGAGGCAAATGT
This sequence comes from Buddleja alternifolia, assembly GCA_019426215.1. Classification (NCBI taxonomy): domain Eukaryota; kingdom Viridiplantae; phylum Streptophyta; class Magnoliopsida; order Lamiales; family Scrophulariaceae; genus Buddleja; species Buddleja alternifolia. Next base: position 13,082,350 of record CM033402.1, on the reverse strand, counting down.
GGATCGCTGCACCAGCCTGGTTTCTCTTCTGTATCCCTGCTTGTCAACATCCACACCTCTAGGTTACCAACGTGCACATGCATTTTTTTGGGGGGTGGGGATTTGGATCATTAGTCATAAACCTACTTGTGAACTTCTCTGTCACCTCTCCTCTTAGTCATTTGCCATGTTAGTCCATTGTTGGGCTCAAGACCAGGTTGGGAAATCTCTAAACCATGTTTCTTAACCAATTGTATATACCTAGCATGTAGAAGAATCTCGGATGATTGACGTGCTATAACATCAAATACATGAACAGATAAGTATCAGGGGCTAAAGGAAAAAAAAAATTCATTACTTCTCCGCATTGAAGTGTTCGACTGAAAGATCTTCATCCCATATGAAAATGTAATCATAAGCAGCTACAATATCTGGATGCAGGAATCTCTTAGCATACCACCTAGGAAAACATGTAATGCAGAGAAGTCGTGAATAGCGGAAATAATTATCTTCACTCTCCAACATAAGAGAACTACTAATTCATTATTCTTAATTCTACTGGAATACCAAATATCTGAATAAGTTTGAAACTATACTACTGACATTCAACTTTAGCACATCACAGTAGCATTTTCTAGTCTTTTTGTTGTCATTTTCGAAATTTGTCAAATATAAACATGGTTTTAATTGAGTTTCAATATATTATCTTCAGGTATGCGAGTAAGTATTTACTTTTTAAAATCGCAGCAACTCTGTCAACAAGTTTCCATCAAATCACAATACACCTCAAACGTCTAATCTACAATGCAAGACATAGCTAAAGAAGATAAACAGTAGAATATTACCATTTTGTTTGTTTTCTCACACTGACATGTATAGCACGCTGGGACCACTCAAATTGATCCCATTCAGTTGTCCGTCCATCATAATGAAAAAGCATTATTTGAAAATCCGCAGAAAACTGCAATAATTTACCAAAAAATGGCCTTAGTTTAAAGAAACACTAAGAAAAGGAAATCTATTTACAACATAATGAAATTCTAAACTGGCTTAACCTTCTTTACAGATGCATCAATATGGTTCTTTTGATTCAAACCAACTGTAAATGTAACAAGGTACTTTGGCTTCCTTTTCAGATCCTGAAAGTTCCAGAATACAGTTGTGAGCATACTTCCATTCCATAAATCTCATGACAAGTATGTGGAGCCTTTAATGCTTGAATAAACATTAAGGTTTTGTGAATGTGTTTCTATTTCATTTTCAACCGTCATCTCCTAAAACGTATGGGAAAATGATTTTTTTTTTTTTTTTTTGTGTGTGAAAATGGTAGGCGTGTTTGGTTGTATTTCTGAAAATGGTTGGAATTGATGATTTGATGATGTGTCAAATAATTGAGTTAAATAAAAGTAATTATTATGTGAACAGTATAAACAAAATAATAGATAATATTATGTTGATTAAATATATTTATAAGTAAAAATGATAAAAATTGACTCAAAAAAAAAGTGCTACAAATACTCAAAATGGGTCTTAAAATGTGCTAAGACTGTATTTTTTTCCACTATAGCACCATAACTGTTGCAGGTAATACGGATTTTTAAAAGGAGATTTGAGAGAAAGATAAAGGTGAGTGTAATTTGGTAAAGTGAAACGTAGTTATTGAAGCATGTGAAAATAAAAAATGAAAATAAGTGTATTTTCAATTGAGAATGATGTGAACTGTGTATTTTTATTTTCAAATGAGAATGAAAATGAAAATGTGGCTCCTAAAACACAAACAAACAAAGCCTAAGACTCCTACTATTGGCATTCTTATGACACCTAACTAGTAAACCTCACTGTACCACTGAAGAAGATAATAGATCAAGCGAAAAGATGATGAGTCAAAATCAATCATTTCGAACCACCAGTTTTAAACCCATTCCAAAAGTGTGAAACAACCATAATGAGCAAGTACTTCTGAAAACAACTCGGAAAAATCTAAATGCAATAAAAGCAAATTGGTAAAAATGAAACAATAAACATATAATGAGCACAGATGACTATGATATCCTATTTTAGCATATTTTTGGAGTTATAGATATCAGCGTCAACACAGAAAAGGGTAGCATAAAAACACAATGATTTCAATTTCAGAACTATCACCATTTCCACATTCTTCAGGCCTTACCTCACTAGGATCACCCCATAATCTTCGCAGATACAAATCTGATTGTGAGACAACAATCCCTGGTGGTAAAGACTCTGCACCACGAGGATTTGTAGGCACATAGATCTGAAAACCCAAAATCCATGAAAGATTATACTTGCAAATTACCCTGTTATCCCAAATAGACATCAAAGCAAGAGAGCACAGGACAAAATGCAATAATCGTTGGTCCACACCAAATTAATCAGGAAAATAATTGATCAAGAAAGAGAAGAGTAACCTACTAAGTTCCCTAATCTGGACAAGCATGCTGCAAGCAAGTATGCTTAACAGAATACTGGAATACCTACAGATAAAATTATCTTAAAAATTATCCCTCAATCATTGTCGAACAACTAAGAGGAGACTTAAACTAGAGTATATGTCAAGTATATACATCATACGAAGACAACTAAAGAGAATCCTCAAGCAGAACAGACAATTCTTTTCCAAATGATTCAGGAAATAGTCGTACACACTGCGGAAATCGTAAAAGAGTAAGCAAGCTAACGGAAATATGCCAATATGTTAGTAAAATACATTGTTAGAAGCATGCACAAATAAATTCATCAAAAACTTCAAATCTCTGAACCAAGATCATTATTAAAATCCTGGTATGAAGTAACAATATATTTCCTTCTTGTCTCTTGCATTTGTCAACAATATCCCAACTAAAAACTCTATCATTTAAACACACTGGATCTATTTAACTTTATTATTTACTTCTGTAGTGAAGAAAAAAATTCTTAAATGCTGGCCTCAATATGGATATCTATTTCTTCAAAAAATACCAAGTATTGTAACTGAAAAATGGAATTTAGTCCTAACAAGGAGTTTGAATTTCCATATGAGGACTGTTACTTTTCTACAGTCTTTTGACTACTTTGGCATGCACTTTAACAATCTCTTATTAATCAGTGTAAGAATAGATATCTGAATGTGCCTTTTCATACTTCAACAGAACCATAAGTGTCTTATGCAGCAGAACTAAGGAACAAGCTTATTGTTCACAAATCTGATTCAAGTCTTACTAATCAATCTTCACTTAGTTGAGCATTGTTAACAGCACAAGCAGTCCTGATGCTTGAATGCCATTCGCAAAAGATAAAGAAGTAGAACAAAGACCCAGTTAGGAAAGGGTGATGGGATGAGGAAAGCCTATTAAGCCACACCAAAAACTATTTAAACTAGGTTATGATGAAGACAACAAACAAGCAAAATTTAGAGGAAGTTCCGGAATCATTTCAGCTCAAAAGATGGCTATTTGGAAAGAAAAATGCACAACAAAGAAGTCCACAATTTAGATAATCGTTATTAATAGTTTTACACATACTCAAGGCTAAGGACATTTTAGTAATTTTTAGCTTTTGAATGAATTTTAGTTGTGACTTTGAGTGGGGATTTTAATTGTTATTTGAATTCTATTTGGACTCCCTTCAGTCATCCAGGATTTAGGTATAAATAAACTGAAAACTCCAAACAGAATGTAAGATCAGTTCCTGGTAAGAGAGAGTCTATAAGGTCTATATCAATTTTTGCTATCTTTTCTTTCAATAAAGTTGATGCAAATCGGTTGATTTATTTTCCAAAGAGTTTTTAAGCTTCTTTTGGATTGCACAAACCAATTCCAATCCCTTGGGATGATGCCATCGAGTTCTTAGTGTGCCAAGATTTTTTCTTTCTCTTCTCTTTCTTGATCTATCCCCTCTTTCTTATAATTTTCTTGTTCTTTAAACCTTTCTTTCCCCCATAATCGTCATTCAGTACAAAGCTGATGCCTTTGCTCATTACATAAACACTCGAATCCTAAACCGTTATTCAAAGAGAACAGCTCGCAACCCCTCAACAGCATAGAAACAGCCTTATCGAGGTTGTCCTACATTACCCTAACCTGTTAAGTTACTTCACACTTTCTACAAATATTCCTAGGCTATTCTCAGGTGGCACTAACTCCTGGATCAAAGCAGCAAATAAAGATATATGATCTATTAATTTTCCATTAAAAAGAAGATGAAACGGAATAAATTCCTTCGGAAGAGCTTGTGTTCTTCAGAAACATATGGGATCCTCAGAACAAGGGTTGCATTACAAAGCTTCAACAAGTTGGAAGGAGCAATCAACATACAAACATAAACTGGTCAGTTGATGGCATCAGTGAAAGAATATAGGAAATCAGTGGGTAAGGGTGCAATAGTTCTCTTTTCAGTTAACATGCCAACAATCCATTATAAAAGAATTCAAGAAGCATCCATTTGTCATGTTTTTTATGTGATGCATCCCTCTTCTCATGTGAGAGGAGGTCACAGTTGGCTTTCTAAATGAATATCTATCCACTTCACAAAGTGTAGAAAAATAAATGCATTCACTTCCTTGCTCAAATTAAATAAATGATTTTCCTAATATACGACCACAAGTATTCACAGCACGAATATGAGGAAGGAAATCACAGACAGTCAAAATGACAGAGAGCTTCAAAGTTCAATGAAAATGACAAAAAAAGCCAAGGAGAATGTAAGAGCAAAAGTAGTACCTTGGGTGTTAAAGGAGTACTACCCGAACCAAGATTTTCAGGAAAACTACGACTAGCAGAGCTACGATGATCATTAAAGGCTCCATCCAGAGATGACATTAGACTTGAAGGGAGATTCATCTGCCAGAGAAAAAAAAGAAAGAATGATAATAGGACAATAAACCTACAGGATAATACTTTCCCTTGCTCAAATTATAAAACCGTGTGGATCATACCTTACTTAAAGAAACAGATGGAAATGAAACACCTATAAAATATCCCAACACTATTCCCATGATGGTCATTAAAATGAGTCGAAAACTGTCATTTGACCTCTTAAAAACCCCACTGCATACGGAAAGAAAGGTATAAAATAAGTACATCATAGATCCAGAACTAAGAGTTCGTTTCACTTTGTAAAGATAACACACAGCTCTACAAACCTGCGATGTGAGGTTCCCATTATCATGAAAAATGTTGCTCAGCTCAAAAGTCGCGCACTAGGCAGAAATGAACTTCTTGAGCAACTTTAGAAGAATATACTGCAGCTGCCGGTTTCACAGATCTGAATTCGCACACGCAAACTGACAATATGACAAAACACATATACAAACACTAAATTTGTGTCCCATAGAGATTCATCCAATAATATAACCTAGCATTCTCATTTCAATAATCAGAACTCTTTTTGATGAGCCTCTTTAAACAACCAATCAATCAAGACAGCATTCGAGTGCCAATTTTGTAACTATTCAAGCAATTCCAGTATAAAGTTTAATAATCAATTAGCAAAGAAGTCATCGTGAAAGTAAAATGAAAGTAATCTAAATGACCAAAAAGTGAAAAATCAAGTAACTTCAAGTTATAGTTATAACAACACTTCCTAAATTCAAAACCCAAAATATCCGTTATTTAAATCTTGATCTGCAAGAAACAACTCCGGAAGCACACATGGTACCACTGTCCGGCGTCATTATCATAAAAAATATATAATTATGTATATATATCACAATGCAAGGCTAATCAAACAAGCGTTATTTTCACTAATCTGAAAATTTCAACTGAAATAGTGATTCAGACTATTAAAACAAACAAATAAATCGAAATGCGAGAATAAAGCCATCAAAATTCGTTTCATTTCTGAGAGATCGATCACTGCAGTTCCCGAAATGTATGACAATATAATAATTGATGAAAAACGGAAAGTAGGGTAGAGTGGCTTACAAATTAAGCTCGCCGTTGCGAGAGAGAGAGAGAGAGAGAGAGAGAAAGAGAGAGAGAGAGAGAGAGATTTGTGTGTTTCTTTGAGATCCGTTTCAAAGTTGGGAGCAGCTTCCGGCGAAAATGAACTGAAAATAAAGATGACTACCTTTAATGAGCGAACGTTTTCACCAAAACTGTTCTTTTTTCCTGTTTTGTTACTGTATCACTGAAACTGAGATTTGAAATTGTTTTTGGTTGCATTAGAGTGGAGGGGGCATCCAGAATAACTTCTACACGGCACTTGAATAAGAGAAGCACACTCTAATATACAATCAATAATTTGTACACGGCACTTGAATAAGAGACCTTTTTTTGGATTAATTACATTGACTACACCTTAATTATGCTAATTAAGGAAATTAATTTATTAACCTCTCTTAGTGTCCATTTTACATGCGTGATTATAATGTGGATCGGCTTCATTCCACTCGGTTCATCAAACACCAAGATATGATGGTAAAAGAAATACCTTAATCACATGTATTTTATGATGCACAGACACTCCGAAAAATCATCTTGTGAAATATCAAACACGTGTCGGGTCGTGTCTGTGTCCAGCTATTGAAATAAAGAAAAAAAATACGCATAGGAAGTCGTGTAAAACCCTATCAGTGTACTAAATTTTTTAAAAATTGACGTGTCTCGTGTCTTGTTCATGCATTATAGCATGTATCTAATGATGTTTGATGGATCGACTCGTTTGAATCCATTTCACCTTAAAATTTCTCATATTATAAATACCTCATCTCTAAGTGTCTAACAGCTAGTTGAATAAGATGAAAAGTTACAGAATAAACTTTTAACTCGATTTAAAAATCCAAAATAATCAAAAACCAGTTAAATAACGTTTAGTAAAAATATGAAAACATCTTTTTGATGTGATTAATGAATAATGACTACCCATGTTAATTAGGTAACTATCGCTTCTACCCTCTTATTATCAAAATCATCAAAACTCTAAGGTGGATCGATAGTATTGTTTTCAATTTATTTTTCACCACACATTCAAAATGAGTGGGGCGGTTTTCACACCCACCTACCATGTGTAAATCATCCCACCCCAAGTATATGTGTGACAAAAAATGGACAGAAAGTAATACTCCCGATCCACCATATAATCATCCCGTAGTAGTATCGTGCCAGTCAAGACAAATGAAGTATCAGGCAAGGCGAGACAAAAGCAACAACGCTAAGTGGGTGAGGTGGGACAGAGCCAACGACACACTTGTGTAGGAGAAGCCATTTCCAGTTTTTTTAGGGAGACAGTCTTGGCTTGATAGAGAGGAGCCACTCAGCGTATTTATGGGGGTGCGGAGAGGGCGACGCATTATATGGGGAGGTATATGGGGAAGTTCTTTTGGGGCAGGCTAGGGTGGCTAGGGACATAGGCGAGCTCGGTGTGGTAGGGGAGAAGATGAAGTATATTTTTATTTTATTTATTTATGGGATTAATGCAAAAAAAAAAACATGTATTAATGTGAAATTGCAAAAAAAAATCTTGTGCTAACGAAATAGGCTAAAAATCACTCTGTGTTCTTAAAAAGTATGCAAACATTGGATATTTGGAAAAAAAAAGTGCGTGTTTTTCATGTTTTTCACCTTTAATGACATGTTTCTTTGTTTGGAGAATGTATAAATGACAAAAAAACATGTCATTAAAGGTGAAAAACATGAAAAATACACTCTTTTTTTCCCAAAAATCCACTGTTTGCAAACTTTTTAAGAATATAGGGTGATTTTTAGCTTATTTCGTTAACACGAGTTTTTTTTTTTTGCAATTTCACACTAAAACAGGGTTTATTTTGCATTAATCCCTTTATTTATTTATTAATTTTTAAACATTATGGTGATGGCCCTAGATTGATTGAATCGTATTGGCAATAAATTTCCATAAATATTTAAATGAATTAAGATATTGCTCCTAATCGTGATTCATATCAAGTCAAAAAATTTGGTACATAATTTAATAAAAAATAATTGTGTGTGCTTAAATCGAACCAAATATTTCAGTTCGGTATTCATTTTCATTTTCTAAAAATTGGAATGCAAAAATTTTAATCATTTTTCAATTCATTTTTAAAAAATTATGCCAAATCAAAAATCATTTCCAATCAAGAAATTTCAACTGATATTCAATATGTTATTTTGGCTAGTGAATTTTTAAGGCAAAATTATTTTTCTGGTCTTGTAATTATAAGGTGTTGACACTTTTCGTCATGTATATTGCATAATTATACTTTTAGTTCTAAAATTGGCACTCCTCATTTCAATTTTAGTTATTTATTCACCTTTTTGGTCTTGAGTCACACATTTAGTCTTATTTAGACAACTTTTTTCACACAATTAATCCTGCTACTGTCAAATTGGATAAAATTGAAAAAATTTCAACCAAATTAATGGTTAGAACTTCGCACCTGCGATGAAAATAAGATTTAACTATCTTTGGATGAACTAAATTCCGTATTCTTCGTTGAAATCGAACTGGTAGAGGTAAAATTCTACTTTATAGGTTGAAATTGCACTTGATATTGAAGGAAATTGAATAGCAATTGGTTTAGTTTTGGATGAATGAATTTGGGAAAAAATAAGCTCTGCACACACGTGCAAAGTTCCAACCATTAATGTGGCCAGAACTTTTAAAAATTTTCAATTTGACCGTAGCATAACTGAATGCACGAAAATAATTAGCTAAATATGTAACTCATGACCAAAAAAGTTTTAAAAAAAGAACTAGTATTGAAATTAAGGGTGTCAATTTTAAGACTAAAAACGTAACTATAAAACATACAAGACAAAAAAATGTCAATATCCTATAATTACGTGGCCAAAAAAGTAATTTTCCTAATTTTTAGTTCACCTTATATTATTATAGCAAACACACCCCTGATTGCTCATTTAAGAGATTTGACACGTGTAAAATTGAAAAAAGTTGCGTACACTCGGGAGACTTTTGAATAAAATTGAGTGGGAACATAACTTTACCACATCAAAGGTGAGGGGACAGAAGATGGAAGGTGACTGATGAGTCAATACCACCATAAAAAACTTGGGCATTTGGAACAAACAAGAGATGCAGACTCACAAATGATTTCAAGCCACCTATTTGATGTGCAGTAGGTGACCAACTGAATATCATTAACCTTTCTTCCAAGTGATTCACATTATTTTCAGAAAAGAAAAAAAAAACATTTACATTATGCATATGGTGAACATTGGACATCCTCACGATAGAAAACATTTTTATAGATCGAATTTTGGACTCCATTCATGCACTCTGTGAATAAAACACATCACATATCACTAGTTTTTAAATTAAAAAACATGTGATTTGGTTTTTTTCCAACCACGTAGTATATGGGTGGGGTTAAAACCTGATTTATATTAGTATTTTTCCCTCATTTGGGCCCTCCATTGGTAGGTGGCCAGTTCAAATATCATGTAGGTACGCTTTTCTTTTCTTCTTCTTTTCGACCAAGATTGATTTCTAACTCTCCTATTCAAACTCGAATCTGCAACCTATTTGTACCTATACTGCCAAACTACCAATCTCACCACAGACCAATCTAGAAGAGGGAGTCAAATTACTACTATCGAAAGTATACGTGGAACTCTCGAAAGGTTTTTTTTTTCCTTTGACAATTTGTAACAAAATTTAGTATAAACTACTTCAATAATACTTCATTAACATTTAGGTCGGGGCCCGTATGTTGGAATGAGGTGTGAATGATTTTTTTTTTTTTTTCAAGGGTGTCCACCGCCGACAGTTAGGGGTGTAAATGAGTCAAGTCGAGCCGAATAAGTTATTGTTCAAACTTGTTTAAATTACAATCGAGCTTCAAAATTTATGTTTGAACTTGTTTGATTATTAATCAAGCCGAGCTCAATCGAGCCGAACACGAATCGAGCTCGAGTAGTTTGATTTTTTGTACATTTTACTAATCGAGCCGAGTTTATAAACTTATCAAACACAAAAAGTTGTTCAAGTTTGGTTTAATATGTTAACGAACCGAGTTCAAACGAGCATTTAGCGAACGAGTTTGAGTCGAACATCGAGTAGTTTGGTTCGTCTTTCAGTCCTACCAGCAGCAGTGACTAATCCCTTTCGCCGCGGGAGCTCTCCTAGTGGAGGTAAACGGCTGGCCACGAAATGTGCTCCATTCCCATGGGCGGGAATCGAACTCCCAACTTCCTGATTAAGGGATGAGGTGAGCTACCACCACACCACACCTGGTGATTGGTGTGAATGAAATATGCATTGCCAAGTTAGTCATTCTTTTATTTTATTCTAGATAAAAGGGATATCCTGACTCGACAAATACGTGCCGATAATTTTTTTAATCATGAGCGATATTGACCCTATAAGATTCCAAATAAGGAGAAAAAGTCACATAGTGATAGCCTGAAATTGAACTTAAGATTCACCACATGAAAGTGTAAGCAAATACTATTAAGATAACAAGCCTTGGGTAGTTTAGCCATTCTCAATCCATTACAAATCAACTTCTATTTTTTTTAGACAAAATTAATCCTTCACAACATAATAAAAGGGTCTTAAAATATCGATACAAAAATTATATTTTGTCTTCAATATGTAATGATTAATAATTTCAAATTACTTTATAAATAACACAAATACCGAAATTTCAAAAAAACATTAGGGGGGAAATAGTAAAATGCATTGAAAAAAGGAAAAAAAAATATGGATTAGTAGTTTCAGTCCAATAAATACCAGTTTCATTGTTGATAATTATTTTAACAATAATAAATTTAGATGAAAATGTCAGGAAAATATGGACAAATATGTGTGGGGAGGTTTTTGTTTGGGGGGGGGGGGGGGGGGGGGGGGGGGGGGGGGGGGGGATGCACGGGAAAAAATGAGGAATAATATTTTGTGTCCAACAAATAAAATTTTCATACTTAAACTACATGATTGATAGTAAAACAGTGATTACAGAGTACAATCAGTATTTGCCTTCAACACTCAGCCACCATACATGAACTCTATTTCTTCGTCTCGTACTTTCTTTCTTCTTGTCTTCATCATGTCTCATAGTTTTCTTTTTGGTTCTATTAAAAATTCTAAAATCTGAAACCATTTGGCATTGAAACAAAAGTAAATTAGACGCAAATTTGGGATATAATATTGGAAAAATTACTAAAATCCCTTGTACCCAAAAAATTCATGAAATTATTTTTCAATCCAAAATACTCATTCCACCAACTTTTCGTTCCAGAACGCCCTGGTGGTCCCAAGTGGCATACAAAAGTGTCTATAGGGGGAGATTGAATAAACCCTAAAGTCTTTTCGACTTCAAAAATTCGTATCCTTTTTAAAGATTTGAACGCTTAGAAAGCTGAGTGCTTGAGTCAGGCGCTTCAGTAAAACTAACTTAGTGATTTTATCAATTTATCAAAGTAGGGTAATGCTTAAATCGCTTAATCAGGGTTAGCACAACGGAAATAATTTTAAAACTTTAGCGTTCGTTTTGGTTAAATAGTCGCTTAGCAGTTTAGTTTGTCTTTTTAAGAATAAATAAGAGAATGTAAAGCAAAACAATAATAGTAAATAACACAATAGTTTATAAGGTTCACTGGGTGATGTAATCCTAACTACGTCCTTCTTCTCCTTTTTCACTTAGAGGAAATTTACTAAGTTGATTATCAAAGAATCACACAGAATCTTCTACAAGATAGTAAAAAGGTGAAAAATGATCTCGGACTCCTTGATCACACAGATTTCAGCACCAATGAAGATCTTCTTCTACAAGCTTCTCTCACTCAGAAATACTGCCTGTAAGGGGTTTCAACAACTTTCTCGCTCAGATGAAAGGTTGAGGGTTTTGTCACACAGGTTTTGTTTGTTTTTGGAAAGATCAAACAACTTGAAATATCTCAGTAAGAGAGGTTTCTTCTTTGGAAGATGTTTGAGATATTTGTGACTGTCTGGAATGTATGTAAAAAGTTTGAAAGATTTCGGCTATGGAGTTTCTAAGATTTTTTTGAGAAAATATTTCAACAAGATTTTCTTGTGTTGATCGTTATTATTTCTGTATTTAGGGTTTGCTGGAAGTAAGGTATTTATAGGCAATTCTTGTAATTTGTCTGGGACACATGTGGGAGCGTGCCTCTCAAGCGGGGCGTGAATCAGCTTTTTCTCTGACATTCTTGAAATCCTGCTGGTTTCGATTGGACTGGAGTAGACTTAAACTCTGAAAACCTGACAGTCTAGTCAAAAGGTGGCTTGTTCACAAGTCATAATAACTTATCACATTTAATACTCTTATCAGGCGTTTAATGCATTTGAATTTATTTCCCATTCGAAATAAATGTCCGTTGAATGATTGCATTTAAGTCCTTCATGACTTGAGGATTTATTTCAAGTGAATCTGATACTGATCGCTGGAGTGTTTTGAGCGCTTGATCTATAAATCCTGAAATAATCCTTTAGCATTTGACAGTCGCTAAGAACAAATCTTCATCTTCAATTGACTTCAGACGCTGATCTTCAACTTCATCTCTAATAGACTCACTTAGAATTCTATTAGCGATTCGGTGTCTAATACTTAGTCTAAAATATACAAAGATAAAAACTACAAGCCTAATAATATTACAAACTTTCAAACGCTTATACATAATTTTCTATGAAAATATAAACTTACATTCCTTTTTGGGGTTTAACATAAAATCCTATCTTATCATCATCAAAACATCTAACATGAAATTTTCTAACAATTCCCCCCTTTTTGATAAGTCTTCTAAGCGGTCCGGCATATAGATGAAAACCCATACTCTCTAAAAACTCAACGTCCAAGTCCGGAAGTAAGTGCCTGCCTTGATAATATGTAGGCTTTCGCTTCTTAGTAAGCATTTTCTTTATGCTCACTATCTCATCGAACATAGATCGCCAGTGCTTGTTGTCTGTCTTAGAGATGGCCTTAGACTGGGACTTTTCTTTTTCTTTAAGATCTTCCACCTTCTTGGCATCATCAAGGGAGGTCTTTAATTCAACGATGTCCTGACGGAGAAGCTTGACTTCATCTACTAGAAGAGCAACTTGCTTAGCGATACTTTGAGAGATTAAATTTGAAGTATTGTGACACTCAGTATCAGCGGATGCATTCTGGGCAAGCGTCCAATTGAATTCTTCGGAAAGAGTAGTGATCAGTGGTGATATGCTATCCAAGATTGCTATGGTGCTTTTTGTTGTAGAATTTGCAATATCACGACTTCTAGTGTCAGAGACCAGCCTAACATTTATTTCGTTATTTTCAAGTATCTTAGAGCAGGAACTCTCGATGGTATTGAGCGAGTTCCTAACAGCTTTTCTAAAGTCTCGAGTCTTTTGATCACTTTTCGAATCTGAATCAGAGGAGGAAGAACGCTTAGGAGATGGAATGAGTCCGTATGAGCTAGAAATTGCAGCCTTGCCTTTAGATTTGTCTCTTACAAAAGGCTCTTCAGGCTCATCAAGGACTTCTTGGACTTCCTGAATCACTTAATCCATGGATGGATCTGCAGTCACTGTTTGACAAAAAAGTTCTTGAGTAGGGATCTCAACTACTGGGGCGCTAGAATTATCTGGCAAAGAAGCGTCTGGAATTTGAGCGGCTTCTAAAGTAGGAGTTATATCCTCTACTATCTCAACAATCTCCATGGGAGGTGAAGGATTCTCAACAGCAATGACCCAAAGGGGGCCAATCGCTTCCATGACATGCCTTGGACTAATTAGGTTAGTCTGCGGGATAAAGAATATAGCGTCTTCGTGCTCTTCAGTGCTTAGTGCAAATTGCACATCTTTTGGAAGATCAACTCCTGAAATGTAAGAGTTGTAAAAGTCCAATAAATAAGGCATAAGTGCTTGAGCAGCCTCTTAGTCTACTGGCCTGATTTGTGAAATCATCTTAGCTACTTGTACATTCTGCTCACAAACAAAGATGGGGTGAAGACTATAGCCTCTGAAGTTATTCAGGCCAAAGTATTCAATAAAGGAGATGTCTAGCGATTGCGCATTCTCAAAGATCACTCTCCTGTCTCTGTAGAGTTCAGCAAATTCAGCGTGATCATTGTCAAGACTCAAGGGGATTTTACTCTGCCCTGGCAAAAGAGGTTGCTTACTGGTATATGCATCTTCATTCAAATCAGGAAGAAGTCGATGTACAAAGTCTTGAGACGGATGATAAACATAGCGTCCTCCCTGAGCGATTAAGCTTAGATGCTGGCGAATATAGCGTTCTATCAATTGCCGGTAATAAGGCAAAGCGCAAATATTGCGTACCCGATTCTTACGTTGCTTGAGTAGAAACACAGCGAAACCTCTGCGTCTGTAATCTACTCCAAATTGAAACAAGAATGGATACTTCACAAGTTCTTCTAGTGTGTAAAACTGCAACACGAACTCTTCAGCCCATTTTGCGGTATCCATCATCCACCGCTTACCAAGCTTAGCAGTTTTCTTCTGATCTTTTCTAGCGGCAAGGAATTTTTCAAAACGTTCAAATTTTGCATCATAATCCTCAGCCCATAATCTTTTTAGATACTCGCGGGCTTCAGCTTCTATCCAAGAATTAATAGGATTAGGACGCTCAGCAACAATTGGTCCTTTTCCTTTCCATAATCTGAGAGGTTTGGGGGATAGAGCGTTCTGAGGAGAATGAACTACTTTGGGGTTAGCGAAGTACCCGATTCTGTTAAGAATTTGTTCATCAGGATTCTTTAAACAATCACCCATATGGGGATTCTTGATGACGATCTTATTCTGGCGCAAGGAATAAAATGACTCTTCAGAATGGCCCGTAAAGTTAAAACGCTTCTCGTCAAATTCTGTCATATTGAACGTTGTCGCCGAATATATTCAAGGTGAGATTGAAGATGCTCAAGAGAATAGAGACCCAGGTCAGCGAATCGCTCGAAGAATTCAAATTTAGCAGAATTGGAGACATCAGTCCTATGGAGAGTGTTTTGAAAGTTTATCTCCATATCGACCAATTATCTGGTGTCAAGCTCCCTAGTCGCAAAGTAGAATTCATCATTTGCATCATAGCCACGGGGAAAGAAATTTATGACACGGGGAGGAGATCCAGTTGGAGTAGGAATAAAAGCAATAGACTCTGTTGGGATAGGGGCCACTTCTATCGACCGCTCAGCATGCACAGTCACTTTACTGACTGGAGATATTTCAGCGTCAGGAAGGACTTGGGCTATTTCCTTAGTGATATCTACAAATACTTCCATGTCTATATCCACTTGAACAGGAATCTCGGAAGGTGGAGGTGCATCAACGTCTGGTGCATTTTGAACTGATACAAGCAAGCGTTTGAGAAAAGCAAGCAAAATTTCTACTAAGTAGAACAAATAAAATACTTCAACGCTTACCCTGAGGACTATCATCGACTGACGCAGTCGCGTGATCTGTTTCAACATTTGGTATAGTTTCCTCAGGCTCCGGGACAACTTCTTCTGGATCTAAATCAAGAAAAGAAGTAATGGGATCAGCACAAATGGGAATACGCAAGTTCTCAAGAGTGTTAAGAACAGTCTGGATATTTGCTTCACACTCGGCTAAACTGATTTTATCCTAGCATTAGAGACTTAGAAACTAACAAGAAAATGATATAATACATTGTTTTTCACAAGTACTTACCCCAAACACGGGAAAGGCTCTCAGATTGAGTAGGGGCTTTAGGTTCTGAGCTGAAATCAAGAACAGCGTCAGAAGAAGTAGGAGGAACACTCGCTGGTTCTTCAAGCGTTGGCTCAACTGGAGCGCTTGTTGATGCAGTTGGAGTGGATAAAGGAGTGCGCCTTCGGGCTAGCGGTACTTCTTCTTCTTCTGGAGAGATAACGAAGACAGGAGGGAGAGAGGGCGGTTTGGGAGAAGAAGAGGGAGACTTCTATTTCTTCTTGGGCTCTGGCTTCTGCTTCTGCTTCTTCGCTGGCTTTGATGCTTTGATGGCTCAGCGACTTTCAAAGTGAGTTTTCTTTTAGGTCGCTTGACCACCACTGCCTCTTCTGATGAAGATGAAGTCGTTTGCTCTTCATCATTGTTGTGAACAACTCCTTTGGCAAGAAGTTGCTCATTCTCTTCTTTGGGAACCGCTGCACCGCCACGTCGCCTTGGTTTGAGCAGCTCGCTGATCATCTTCTTCCCATAGAACTTAAGCGCCAGGACTTTCTTTCCAGCAGTGCTGACAAAACCCCTAGCACTTAGAATATGCCTCAGCACAATCCCATAAGGCTTGGGATTTACCGACTTAGCCATCGCTGCCTTAAAGCGATTGAAAACATAAAGCGACCAATTGACTTTCAACTTGGTTAAAACAACAACCATCATTTTTTACTGCATATTGGAAACCTTATCAAAACTACCCTTTCTGCACTCTATCATCTTTGCGTAGATGCTAGCAAGAATGACATATTCCCATTTCATGTCATTCTTCTTGAAGTTGGGTTCATTCGCAGCTTCAACATCTTCTTTCTTGATTAAAGCCCAAACTTTGGTAGCATCTCCGAGAGTAACATTCTCAACTTCGCCACCATCATTTGGCAGATTGAGTAAAGATGATATAAGAGAAGAAATGAGAACAAAAGTCTCACGAGCAAAGGGAAAGACGCAGGAAATGAAGTTTCCATCGTCGGAGATTTTCGCATTCTTGAAGAAAAATAGGGCTTCTTTCTCATGAATGTTTGAAAAGGAAGTTATCATATCGCGCAAACTAGACTCTTGGACCAGGGGAGATCAGTCCTTAGAGGGACGTTCTGGTTGTCATGAAGGTAATCCCAGTTAACAAGAAATCCGGCGTTAACAGTGACTGGTTTTTCAGATTTGGAAGATTTTCCAGCAGCAGATTTTGAAGATTTAGGTGCCATTGATGAACTGGAAAAGCTTTGGTTGAGGAGAGAAAAGAGATTCTTTTTGCCTTAGAGAGAAAAACTTTTACAGTATAAATATTTGGAAGTGATAAAATTTTATCGGAAAGGTTGTGAAGGGTTTAAATAGGAGGCAAAAATAACTCCTCAACTATTAGATGAATGACACGTGTACAGAAATTAACTTTGGAAATAACAAAAATTAAATCTGAGCCATTTACTCATAAATACGGATGTCAAAAAGTGCGGTAAAATAGGGCAACAACTGTGAAGTATAAAAGTTTGAAATCCGCAGTTACTTTTTCAAAACGTTTGAATAATTTTGAAATTTTCAGCGTGAAGTACATGCGACTGATAGTACACTAACACGTACTCAAACAAGTGCAGTTACTAAATTGCCTAGTTTTTAAATAGGAATCATTAACCGTCAGTTTGATTTGATAAGCATGTGTGGGCAGTTGTCAAATCTAATCTTTTGGACTTATCCACACGCTACCGTTTAGCGATGAAGACTATGCATGAATTTTAGAAAAAGTTACGTAGTGTTTAAGTGGGAATGTTCTTAAATGCTGAAGTCTTTTTAATAAAGTTCAATTTCTTACAGCTGAAGATTTTTTGATACAAATCAATCGCTTGGGTTTTAAGAGATATTTTTATTTAATTTTATTAGAGATTGATTTTGTCATGCATTACGGATAAATGCTAGTGATCAATGCATAAAATTTCCAAAGTCATTTTTGATCACAGTCGCTTATAGATTGAAACAAATACAATTTTAAAGTTCCCCCTAAAATTGATAACTCATTTCAATCTTGAAAAATGCTTTAGACATAAACATAAAGTAGATTCCCCCTAAATTATATGCCTATAAAATATGATGCTTTATAATTTAAGCATTTAAATCGATCATACCTAGTTTACTTCTCAAAGTGAGAAAGCGTTTGAGCGCTTTGGTGAAGATATTTGCCAATTGTTTGTCAGTTCCAATGAAGTGCATGGAGATATCTTTCTTTTGAACATGGTCACGCAAGAAATGGTATTGAATGTCAACGTGTTTAGTTCTAGAATGAAGGACAGGATTTTGGGCCATAGCTAGAGCGCTTTGTTTATCACAATGGATTGGGGTAGGACCTAAGATTGTTCCATAATCTCTAAGTTGTTGCCTCATCCAAAGAATTTGTGCACAATAGCTCCCAGCGGCTACATACTCTGCTTCAGCGGTAGAAGTCACTATGGATTGTTGTGTCTTACTATGCCACGAAATTAGTCTATCACCTAGAAATTGACATGTACCACTAGTACTTGTTCTATCTATTTTGCATCCTGCAAAATCTGCGTGTGAATAGCCAATTAGTTCAAAGGGAGAGTCCCCTGGATACCATAAGCCCACATTTTGTGTGCCTTTTAGGCATTTAAGGATTCTCTTGACAACATTTAAGTGTGATTCTCTAAGATTTGCTTGAAAGAGTGCACAAATGCATACCGAAAACATAATATCGGGTCTACTAGCGGTAAGATAAAGAAGTGATCCAATGATACCTCTATAGTTAGTGATATCAATTTTGTTCCCACTTTCATCTTTATCTACCTTAAGCGTTTGGCTCTTTGGAATTTTTGAAGATGATGCATTTTCCATTCCAAATTTCTTAATCATATCTCTTGTATATTTAGCTTGGTTTATAAATATGTCATTAGGTAGTTGTTTAACTTGTAATCCTAAGAAGAAAGTTAATTCACCGATCATGCTCATTTCAAATTGATCTTGCATCATTTTCAAAAATTTCTCACACAATCGCTTATTAGTAGAACCAAATATAATATCATCAACATAAATCTGGACTAAGAGAATATCTTCATTATGGTTAATTTTAAATAATGTTGTGTCAACACTGAGAGACTCTTGATTATTAATCGCTTGACCCTCATTTGTCTCTGTGGCAGTCGCTGCATCATTCACAGTTCCAATTTGCTCTTGATGATCATTCTCTTCATGATCATCAGCGATTCTAACAATATCATCATTAGTAACCTCATGAGTAATCTTAGGATTGGACACAAAGATCTCATCATCCTCATCATCATCACTATCATCACCAAGATTGATTTGTGACGCTTGTTGGACAAGATCTTCAATTCCTACATCATCAGGATTAACCTTACTCGGTCCTTGGTTAACATCATCAAACACAACATGAATGGATTCTTCATCCTTCAATTTGATCTTATTTAGGATGCGAAAACTCTTTCAATTCTTGGCATAGCCTAGAAAGATTCCTTCATCCGCTTTAGGATCAAACTTCTTTAGACTTTGGGATCCATTGTTATGAATGAAACATTTTGAACCAAATACATGAAAATATGAAACGTTAGGCTTACATCCCTTCCACAACTCATATGGAGTCTTCTCTTGTTGCTTGTTGATCATACACCGGTTCTGAGTGTAGCAAGCAGATTGATAGCTTTGGCCCAAAACCTTTGAGGCAGCTTAGACTCTGCAAGCATCGTCCTAGTGGCTTCTTTAGGAGTTCTGTTCCATTTCTCGGCAACTCCATTCTGTTAAGGTGTTCTAGGAGCAGAATACTCATGAAGTATTCCAAAATCGATACAAAATTTCTCAACAAATTGGTTAGTAAATTCAGTTCCTCTATCGCTTCTAATTCTTATCACTTTGAGATCTTTATAAGTTTGCAATTGACGAATTAGTGTTGTGAGCTTGACACAAGTTTCATCTTTGGTTGCTAGGAATTCTACCCATGTATAGCGAGAGAAATCATCAACTATAACTAGCGAGTACTTTTTATCACTAACACTCATGATTTGAATAGGACCAAACAAATCTAGATGCAATAGTTCAAGAACTCTAGAAGTAGATAGGTATGGTTTCTTTTTAAAGGATGATTTAACTTGTTTACCCATTTGACATGCATCACATAAGCGGTTTTTCTGAAAGGAACCCTTATGCAATTCCTCTACTAAATTTAGAGATATTAATTTAGAGATTGCCTTAAAGTTGAGGTAATTCATTTTTCTATGCCATAACCAACCCAATTCATTTTGACTTTTAGCAACAAAGCATGTGGGGTTGTTATCAATTGTAGAATCCTAATCTACTAAATACACATTGTTTGTTCTTTTTCCTCTTAATTTAGTAGACTTAGTTTTAGTGTCGTTAACATAGCAGAAGTCGCTTGAAAATTTTACTTCAAAACCTTTATTACAGAATTAACTAATGCTTAACAAATTATGCTTAAGACCCTCAACATAATATACATCACTAATCATGATGTTTCCCCTATGCATGATACCTATACCTTTATAGTTATCACCGAAAACAGCTTGAGGACCATTGGCTGCTTGATAGTTGATCAATATATCCTTGGAACCCGTTATGTGTCTTGACGATCCACTATCAAAGTACCAAACTGAGGTATCGGTGTTGGCTCTAAGTACCTGCATTTAAAAGATAGTTCTAATTCTTCTTAGGTACCCATGTTGTCTTGGGTCCTTCAACGTTAGTAACTTTTGTTCGAATCAAAACGTTAGGAACCCATATTTGTCTCGTCTTCATTGTAGGAATACTGGCCTTCTTGGGTTTCACATTGTGTTGTGTGTGCTTTTTGTTCACCTTGTGTTGTGTATGCTTTTTGGGTATATAATAATATCCTCGATTATAATGGTAATCATAATCATAGTCATAATCATAATCATTATAGTATTGATAATATGACCTTGACTGCCTTGGATATTGACGCTAGCATTTCCTTGGCGTTGGCTTGGGTTGCACTTTTGGTGCTGGACGCTTAGCGCTTGATTCACAGTGGTCAGGTTTATTCTTAGCCTTTTAAGCGTTTGGATGAACCCGTCTTTGTGAATCATTTGCTTTCGTCTTTCCCTTGCCATAGTCAGCTTTGGCTTTCTCATTTGGCCTCGTACCATTGTCACTTTGTTCATTCAGCATTTAACTTTGTGAACCTTTCTTAACAAAGAAAATACCCTTTCCTTTGTTGTTTACCGAGTTTATTGCATCCTAAGCCGGTCTTTTCACCAAACATTCTTGTTATCTCAGTCACATTATCCAATTTTCTTGAAGCTTTTGATAATGATGAGATGAGCTGCTCTGATTTGGCAAGTCTAGCAATTAGATCGGCTTCTCTCATGACTATTATATCAAGATTGCTTTTCAATTGAGTAATTTCACTCTCAAGCAATTGGTTCTTCTCAATGCATTGTTGCTAAACTTGCAACTCTGCTTTGAGCGTTACTTTATCACTTGTGAGGGAAGAAATAATAGCGAAGTGATTTTGATATATTTTGGCGGCATTTTGACAGTCTTTATAATATTCACTGACTTTGTCAAGTAATTCATCATGAGAAAGAGGATGAGATAATTCAGTGGTTATCTCAGATAAGGAATCGTCAGACGCTTCATCATCTCTTGCCATGAGACAAATCAATGCTGAGTCGTTTGTTAGCTCACCATCACTGCTTTCATCTGATGATTCCAAATCCTCTTCTGGTGCGGAGAATGGTTCAGATTCTGCTAGCAAATCTTGTTGGCGAAGGTTGCTTCTGAATTGGTTTCTATGCACATAGTCTTGCCTTGTGGGCTTAAACACATTTGGATAAGGGCAATTTACTTGGTAGTGCCCTAGTTTCCTGCAATTATAGCACAAATTAGTTTTCGTTTTCTGTTCAGTGGTTAATAGCTTTGAAACAATTGGCGCTGAGAGATTCTGAGTAGGAGTTTTAGGCGCTTGGTAAGGAACTGGCGCTATTGGTTGAGGTGGCCAATCATTGGAGCTTGATATTGAGGTGCTGGTGCAGGGGGAGGGGTTTGAAATGAAGCTTGTCCAATAAGGTTTCTCTTTTCATATCTTAGAAATTTCTTGAATTTCTTGACCAATAAAGCCATCTCTTTTTCTTCATTAGATTCAGTTGATTTCACCTCACTAATCGCTTTACCCTTACTTTTGGTGGTAGCGATTAAAGCTCCTGATTCAGTCACTGAAGTCGATGTGTCGTGACTCACCCAATTTGAACTCAAATGCCTTTAATTCTGAAAACACATGTTCTGGAGTAAGAGTCTCCAATATCTGTGATTCTATCATAGCAACAGTCTTAACCAAATACTTGCTTGGAAGACTTCTGAAAATCTTATTGACCATTTCCTTGTTGGTTAACTCCTTGTGTACTGGCGCTAACTCTGTAATAAGCAAAGTAAACCTTGCGTCCAATTGTTCTAGCGTCTCGTTGGTCTGCATCTTGAAATGCTCAAATCTATGCACGGCTATGGAGAGCTTGTTCTCCTTCATCTGTGCTGAACCTTCACGCATTATAGCCAACTTATCACATATCTCTTTTGATGTTTTACATTGTTTGATTTTGTTGAACAATGCATCATTATCTCCTAACGCTGAGTAAAGTGCAGTTCGTCCAACATTATCCTGATTTACTCTTTTTCTATCATCTGGTGTCCATTCTAACTTGGGTTTTTCAACATAACCATCTCGAGTTGCTTCATTAGCTCTAGGCGCTCGAGTTATCACTTTCATGATTTTAATGGGGCCATCTGAAATTACATCACACATTTCATTATCGCAAGAACAAAAATACGCGAATGCTCTAAGTTTCCAAGAATCATAGTTTGACTCGAACTTAGGCTTTTTGTTAAAAGCCATAATGAGATGTTTAAAATAAAATTTAAAGCGACTAAGTTTTAGAAAATTGGATCTAAAAAAGCAGTTACGCTCGAAAACGCTTAGGTTTTTACTTCAACCGCTCTGATACCACTTGGTGGTCCCAAGTGGCATACGAAAGGGTCAAGAGGGGGGGGGGGGTTGAATAGAGTCTGAAGTCTTTTTCGACTTCAAAAATTCGTATCACTTCTTAAAGATTTGAACGCTTAGAAAGCTGAGAGCTTGGGTCAGGGGCTTCAGTAAAGATAACTTAGACTTAGTGATTTTAGCAATTTACCAAAGTAGGGTAATTCTTAGATCGCTTAATCAGGGTTAGCATAGAGGAAATGATTTTAAAGCTTTAGCGTTCGTTTTGGTTAAATAGTCGCTTAGCAGTTTAGTTTGTCCTTTTCAGAATAAATAAGAGAATATAAAGCAAGACAATAATAGTAAATAACACAAGAGTTTATAAGGTTCACTGGGTGATGTAATCTCAGCTACGTCCTTCTTCTCCTTTTTCACTTGGAGGGAATTTACTAAGTTGATTATCAAAGAATCACACAGAATCTTCTACAAGATAGTAAAGAGGTGAAAAATGATCTCGGGCTCCTTGATCACACAGATTTCAGCACCAATGAAGATCTTCTTCTACAAGCTTCTCTCACTTAGAAATACTGCCTGTAAAGGGTTTCAACAACTTTCTCACTCAGATGAAAGGTTGAGGGTTTTGTCACACAGGTTTTGTTTGTTTTTGGAAAGATCAAACAACTTGAAATATCTCAGTAAGAGAGGTTTCTTCTTTGGAAGATGTTTGAGATATTTGTGACTGTCTGGAATGTATGTAAAAAGCTTGAAAGATTTTGGCTATGGAGTTTCTAAGCTCTTTTTGAGAAAATATTTCAACAAGGTTTTCTTGTGTTGATCGTTATTATTTCTGTATTTAGGGTTTGCTGGAAGTAAGGTATTTATAGGCAATTCTTGAGATTTGTCCGTTGGACACATGTGGAAGCGTGCCTCTCACGCAGAGCGTGAATCAGCTTTTTCTCTGACATTCCTGAAATCCTGCTGGTTTCGATTGGATGGGAGCAGACTTAAACTCTGAAAACCTGACAGTCTAGTCAAAAGGTGGCTTGTCCACAAGTCGTAATAGCTTATCACATTTAATGCTCTTATGAGGCATTTAATGCATTTGAATTTATTTCCCGTTGGAAACAAATGTCCGTTGTATGACTGCATTTAAGTCCTTCATGACTTGAGGATTTATTTCAGGTCAATCTGATACTGATCGCTGGAGTGCTTGATCCATAAATCCTGAAATAATCCTTTAGCGCTTGACAATCGATAAGAACAAATCTTCATCTTCAATTGACTTCAAACGCTGATCTTCAACTTCATACTTAATAGACTCACCTAGAATTCTATTAGCGATTCGGTATCTAATACTTAGTCTAAAATCTACAAAGATAAAAACTACAAGCTTAATAATATTACAAACTTTCAAACTCTTATACATAATTTTCTATGAAAATATAAACTTACATTCCTTTTTGGGGTCTAACATAAAATCCTATCTTGTCATTATCAAAACATCTAACATGAAATTTCCTAACACGCCCAAAATCTAGGGTCAATAAATTTATAGATTTAATCGCCCTTAGCCTTCTAGATTATAAACTAATCAATTATAGTATCGTGTAGAAATTTATTTATTTAGAACTTTTATATTGCTAATCCATACTAATTGATTTTAATCTTAAATTTTCAGATTTATTAATCTTTTTAGAAGATTTAAAAATACATTTTTAGATAATTATTATATAAAAATCAAAAATAAATTATATAAAAATGTTTAAAATATCTAATATTTAAAAATAAAATCTGCATTATATGATTTATCAATTTGAATTTTTTTTTAAAAAAATATGATAAAAAAAGATAAATGAATCCATTTTTAACTTAATAAATCAAGGATAATTTAGTTCAAAAAGTTTTTAATCCTGACTTTTGGGTCTTTTGGAATGAAAGTTTGTAAAATGGCTTTTTGAGATTGAAAAATATTTTCATCGATTTTTTGGATATAAAAAATTATTTTAGGGGGTTTTTAGTAATGATGCGGTCTGATTTTTACACCAAGAAAACGTATGAACCAAATGCAGTTTAAACTTTTAAATCACTAGGAATAATATGCTAGAATATGTAAAGAGCACTCGGAATCACATGATGAGTAAAATGGAGATGTATTGATTTTTTTTGAGAGTAATTACAAGAAAATAGACTTTTCATTGAGGTTTGACTTGGTTCACCATTATCGTCTTGTCAGCTATCTTTTACGAGCATTCTTTGTAGCTACCAGCTATATATCTTTCCTCCCAGCTATCTATGTAGATCCTCCATGAGCTTGATAAACGAGCTTCCACCTTGCTTATGTCATGAACTTCCCTCGTGGGCCCTTGTCTTGACCCTTCTTAGATTTTCCAATTATCCCTCCGGCTCAATTAGTTGTATGTTGCCTAGACCCAACTCATATAAGCCCAAATAATAAAGATGAGATTTATGACTGTATAAGTAATTTCCCAATATATAGAACTCTTTGCCCCTGACCGGAAGAAGATAAGTAGAGAATATCTTAAGCAATTTCAATTTTTCATTTTTTAGAGAAAAAGTAGGATTTTTCTTTGGGAGAATTGTCGTTAAAGGAGTAGGAAGTTCATGAATTATAAGAGGCACAATAACATTTAACCAATTAGGGAGTGAGGATCTTCATTACTGTATTTATAAAAGATGCAGGAACTGGGTTAAGGATGGTAAAAGATCATATCAATAAGAAATAAATTCTGAGAAAAGATCAAACTAATATATTAACTTTGAAAAAAACGTGTATTAATTTGAATATTTTTAGGGAAAATTACTAAAACACCCCTAAATAAAATTTTCAATCCAAGAAACTTATAAATATATTTTTCAATCTAAAAACCCCACTCTACAATTTTTTCATTTGTTAAAACCCAAAAGTTAAATTAAGAACTTTTTTGGACTAAACTACCCTTCGTTTATTAAGTTAAGAATTGATCTTTTTTTTTTCTATTAAAATTTTCAAATTGATCAAATTTAGTTTTAGTATTAAATAGTTTAAATAGTTTTTATATATTTTATTTTTTATTTTACTATGATAATTATCTAAAAGATATATTTTGAATTATGTTAAAGAAGATAAAAAAATATGAATACTTAAATAAAATTTAATTTAGTCAATTATCAATATAAACTTTTAAATAAATAAATTTCTATACAACACTACAA
Organism: Buddleja alternifolia; assembly: GCA_019426215.1. Lineage (NCBI taxonomy): Eukaryota > Viridiplantae > Streptophyta > Magnoliopsida > Lamiales > Scrophulariaceae > Buddleja > Buddleja alternifolia. The sequence continues at coordinate 13,056,570 of CM033402.1, read as the reverse complement.
TTGATTGATTTTTTGGTCTATAAGGTTAAGGACAATTAAGTCCATAAATTTTTAAACCCTAAATCTTCTAGTTAAGACCTCCTCAATGAGTGGATGCCTTTGGACTTCGTTGTCCTTAGCTTATTTGAAAATCCTGGCCTCTTTGGAATGAAAGTGAAATAGGTATTTTGGGTTGAAAATTTTTATAATAGTTTTTTTGGATATAAAAATTTCTTTTAGGGGTTTTTTAGTAATTTTTTTGTATTTTTTATTTATTGTGAGTTGCACAACTATAAAATCCTTATTGTAAACAAGAAAACTATTCAATATGATTCTCATTCATGTTTAAAACCTTCAAATGTTGTACATTTTCCCTATATACTAAAAAATAAAATACACCTTTTCAATTTAATGTGATTTGAAAATTATTATAAGAAACTTTAATTAGTGCTAAAGGGAAAAAGATTGGGTGAAGAGTTGTCATTTGCTAGAGAAAAAATTGAAAGCAATAAAATAAATGTGATTTAGCACTAAACTTAGCTTTGTAGTAATTAATGAAATTTAGCAATCCTTAATCCATAACTAGTTAAAGATTATTGTGTCTTTTATAATTTATGAACTTCCTATTCGGTTAACCATAATTTTCCCTTTTTCTTTAAATATAGTTGAGATATGCAGAAAAGTGTGTTTGAATGCGTTCTTTTAGGGAAACATGTGTAATGATTGATTGTGATGTGATATATTTTTTTAAAGATATTTCTTGCTAGATGTTTTGATAATGACAATTAGGATTTATATTAGACCCCAAAATATGTAAGTTTGATTTTATTAGAAATCATGTATAGGCTTTGAGCGTTAGATTTATATAAGGTTTTATTTGTATTTATTCTAGACTGTTAGCCTAAGTATTCTTAGACTGAGCGTCTAATAATATTCTGAATGAGTTTATCTATAGTTAGATCAGAAAATTCAAGCATCTGAAGTCTGAATGAAGATGAAGATTTCTAGCAAGCGTCTAAGCGTCAAGCTAATTCAAGCATTGATGTAAAGATTCAGCTAAGGATCATTCAGTGTTGAATGAACGTCTATCAAGACAAGGATTCACCTGAATTTATTCCAAAGTCCAGAAGGAGTTAAATGCAATTTTACTCAGAGCATTAAATGTCCAATAGGCATTAATCTCAAATGCATTAAATGCTGATAAGAACATTAAATGTGATAAGCGCCCTAGGACGTATGGAGAAGCCTTCCCATTGGACTGTCAACTTTACAGAGTTTGCAACACCAACTATCCGCAACAGAATTTCAGGAAAAGGATAAAAGTTGTTCATGCGCGAAAGTGATAGACACGCGCTTGACCATGTGTCCAACAGAAAGTTTACTCGAGAAAGTCTATAAATAGGACTTTAACAACAAGCCAAAATAACAACAAGCTTACAAGCCAAAACTCTGTTGCATTGAAGTCTCATTCCTTAAACTTTCAGGAAAGCTCGAATATTCAAATCAAACATTCCTTCTGCTTTTCTACAATCCCTGAGACAGTCAGCCAATATCTCAAACATCTTTTTCAGAAGAACTCTACACTACTATTGAGATATCTCAAGTTGTTTGAACTTTCAAAAATCAAACAAACCGTTAGACAAAACCTTTATTCAGCCTCGCGATCTGAGTGAAGTCGAATTTGAATACTTGCACTATTTTTGGGTGAAAGAAGCAATCGGATCGAAGCGTCTTGGAGCAAAAATCTGTGTGATCAAGGAGGTCGAGCCATTCAAATCCATCTCTTCTCTATTTTGTAGAAGTTTTCGTGTGATACTTCGAGAATCATTTTAGCGAATTGCCTCCGAGTTATAAAGAAGAAGAGGGACGTAGTTGGGACTACACCACCCAACGAACCTTTTAAACTTTGTATTCTTTACTTTACCGTTGATTTCATTATTGTCATAACATTGCATAATCGGTTAAGTAAACACATTCATAAAATCTCTTAAAGTTGAAAACAACTAAGAAAAATGTTGTGACGCTAAAACCTTTCGAAAAAAAGAATTGAAAATTATTCCGCTGTGCTAACCTTGATAAAAGAACTGAATGCTTAGCCTCATCTGGTTAAAGTATTCAAATCTTGAATCTAAGTGAACTTTATCAAACAGGACGCTCAACAAAGCACCTACATTTTTTACCGTCCACAATATTTTGAGTACGAAATTTTTAAAGTCGAAAAAGACTTTAAGGTGTATTCAAACTCCCCTCCTTCTAGACCCTTTCATATGCCACTTGGGACCCACAAGTGGTATCAGAGCGTTTGAAGTTGAATTTTTTTTAAATTTCCAAGCATAACTGCTTGTTTAGATCCTTCTAAAATCTAATTGCTTTAAATTTCTTTCATGGCATTTGCAAAAGTACCTAAGTTGACCGAGTCACATTATGACTCAGGAAAGGTCAAAGCATTCACTTATCTTTGTTCTTGTGATGATGAAATGTGTGATATCATTTCAGATGGGCCGATTCAGATGGGCCGATTCAGATCTTGAAGATCATCAATAGAGCGCCTGGAGCCTCAAAATAGACCCAGACGGTTATGTTGAAAAGCCTAAGCATGAGTGGTCTATAGATGAGCATCGCAGAGCAAATCTGGATAATGTTGGTCGGAACGCTCTATATACAGCCATTGGTGATAATGATAATTTTTTCAACAAGGTCAAGTCGTGCTCTACGTCTCAGGAAATTTGGGACAAGTTGACCACAATCTATGGTGGGTCAGCTCAGATCAAAGAGAACAAGTTTTAGATTTCCAAGAAAAGGTTTAACGGTTTTAAGATGTTGCCCAATGAGACAATAGAACAGTTGGACATTAGATTTATTGCTCTTCTCACGGAGTTGACGTCTCTAGGCATGTATTTGAAAAATTGGGAAATGGTGGTTAAGATCTTTAGAAGTATCCCTGGTAAATTTTTGATAAAAACGATGGCTATGAGAGAATCGAATATATTGGATCTTCTAACTCCAGAAGATGCTTTTTCAGAACTCAAAGCTTTTGAGTTTGAGTTAAATTCAGCGAATGATGCAGTCAGTCCAGTGATAGAATCTGGAGCGTTAATAGCATCAGTTAAGGGTAAATCGAATAATAAGGAAAAGGTGTCAGAAATCAGTGAGGAAGAGGAGTTAGCATTACTAAATTGGTTCAGAAAATTTCTGAAATATGAGAAGAAAGGAAAAGCTCCAAAGCATCAAGGACAGAATTCTTATCAAGCATCTCCTCCCGTTGAACAACAGTATCAAGTGCCTCAGTATTCTAATCCTTGCCATTCAGCGTCGATTTAGTACCAAGCGTCTCCTCCGCAGAATCTCTCAGCGCCAGTTGTCTCACTACCACATGGATTCTTAAGGTTAACATATGAACAGAAAATGAAAACTAATCTTTGTTATAATTGCAGGAAGACAGGGCACTACTAGGTAAATTGCCCTTATCAAAACGTATCCAAGCCCTCAAGGCAGGATTACTTGGATAGAAACCAATTCAGGAGCAAACTTTGTCAACAAGGTTTGCTAGAGGAATCAGAACCAGCGTCCGCATCTGAAGATCTAGAGTCCTCAGAAGAGAGTAGTGATGATGATGAGCCAGTGGATGATTCAGTGCTAATTTGTTTCATGGCCAGAGATGATGAAGATTCTTCTGACTCACTATCTGAGGCAAATACTGAATTAGCTTATCATCTCTCTTATGAAGAATTGCTTGACAAAGTAAAAGAATATTATAAAGATTGTCAAGATACCTCCAGACTATATTAAAATCACTCTAATGAGATATCAGTGCTCATAGGTGAAAACGTGATGCTCAAGGCAGAGTTGCAAGTTCAGCAACAATGCATTGAGAAGAACTTATCACTTAAGACTGAAATTGTTGGTCCCAAGTGGCATACGAAAGGGTCTAGAAGGGGAGGGGGGTTGAATGGACCCTAAAGTCTTTTTCGACTTCAAAAGATTTCGTATTAAAATGATTTTTGGACGCTTGAAATAGTAGACGCTTGAAGTGTCTAACGCTTGACTTAAGCGTTCACTTAAAATATAAGCGCTTTGGCAAAGCGTCTGATGAAGACTGTTTTTAGAAAGTTAACTTAGACTTCAAGATTTGAATACTTTAACCAAGTAGATTTAAGCGTTCAGTTCTTTAATCAGTGTTAGCACAGCGGAATAATTTTTGGAGTCTTATCTTTGAAAGCTTTAGTGTCACAAGAAGTTTCTTAGTTGCTTAGCTTTTGATTGTGTTTTACTTAATCAGTTTATGCAATGATATGATAGATAAAGGGATTGACTGAAAAGTAAAAGACACAATATTTGTAAGGTTCGTTGGGTGGTGTAATCCCAACTACGTCCTTCTTCTCCTTTGCACTCCGAGGCAATCCACTATAATGATTCTCAAAGAATCACACAGAATCTTCTACACAGATTCTGTGACTTGAGCTCCTTGATCACACAGATTTCTGCTCCAAATCACTTCAATCCCCTTGCTTTTTTCACCCAGAAATAATGCAAGTATCCAACTTCGACTTCACACAGATCGCGAGGCTTGGATGGAGTTACTAAAACAGTTTGTTTGATTTTGATGAAGTTCAAACAACTTGGGAATATCTCAGTAGGAAAGTGGTTTCTTCGAAAAGAATGTTTGAGATATTTGTTGACTGTCTCAGGATTTGAAGAAAAGCAAGTGGAATGTTTTTCTTGAATATTCTGGCTTTTCTGAGAATTTAAGGAATGAGACTTCAATGCAACAACAATTCGACTTGATAAAAATTCTCTCTTTTGGCTTGTTGTTGAAGTTCTATTTATAGGCATTCTTGGAGAAAGTGTCCGTTTGACACATGCACTGGCGCGTGTCTCTCACTTTCGCGAGTGAACAACTTTTGTCCTTTTTCCTGAAAATCTGCTGCACAAAAGTTGGTGTTGCAGTCTGAGATACCAATTGGTTCCCCCTAAATTTGATAACTTGTACCAATTTTTTATTTTTCAAAGAAGGTTGTTAGACATAAATCAAGTGGATTCCCCTTAAGTTATATGTCTAATAAAGTATGATGCTTGATGATTAAGCGTTTAAATCAATCATACCTAGTTCACTTCTCAAAGTGAGAAAACGTTGTTCATTGAGTGCTTTGGTAAAGATATCTGCCAATTGTTTGTCAGTTCCAATGAAGTGCATGGAGATATCTTTCTTTTGAACATGGTCACGAAGAAAATTGTATATAATGTCAATGTGTTTGGTTCTGGAATGAAGAACAAGGTTTTGAGTCATGGCTAGAGCGCTTTGGTTATCACAATGAATGGGGGTTGGACCTAAGATTATTCCGTAATCTCTGAGTTGCTGCCTCATCCATAGAACTTGTGCACAACAACTTCCTGCAGCTACATACTCAGCTTCGGCTGTAGAGGTAGCTATGGATTGTTGTTTCTTGCTATGCCATGAAACTAACCTATCACCTAGGAATTGACAAGTACCACTAGTGCTTTTACGATCTATTTTGCAACCTGCAAAATCTGCATCTGAGTAATCGATTAGTTCAAAAGGAGAATCCCTAGGATACCGTAAGCCCACATTTTGTGTGCCTTTTAGGTATTTAAGGATCTTCTTGGCAGCAATTAAGTGTGACTCTTTAGGATCAACTTGAAATCGTGCACACATGCATACCGAAAACATAATATCAGGTCTATTGGCAGTGAGATAAAGAAGTGATCCAATGATACCTCTATAATTAGTGATATCCACTTTCTTTCCACTTTCATCTTTATCTAACTTAAGTGTTTGGCTCATTGAAATTTTTGGATATGATGCATTTTCCATACCAAATTTCTTAATCATATCTCGTGTATATTTAGCTTGGTTAATAAGTATGCCATTGGGGAGTTGTTTAACTTGTAGTCCTAAGAAGAAAGTTAATTCACCCATCATGCTCATTTCAAATTGTTCTTGCATCATTTTCGAAAATTTCTCACACAGACGCTTGTTAGTAGAACCAAATATAATATCATCAACGTAAATTTGAACTAAGAGAATATCTTCGTTATTGATAATTTTAAATAACGTTGTGTCAACGCTGTCTTTTGAAAAGCCTTTACCAATAAGAAAGATAGAGAGAGTGTCATACCATGCTCGGGGTGCTTGCTTAAGCCCGTAAAGTGCTTTTTCTAGCTTGTAAACCATACCCTTACCATGATTGTTGATGAATCCTGGTGGTTGCTCCACATATACTTCTTCTTGGAGTTTACCATTCAGGAAGGCACTCTTTATGTCCATTTGATATACTGTAAACTTGTTAAATGCTGCATACGCTAGAAACACGCGGATTGCTTCAAGACGAGCGACAGGAGCGTATGTCTCATCAAAGTCAATACCCTCCTCTTGGCAATATCCTTGAGCTACGAGTCTGGCCTTATTTCTTTCAACAATGCCGTTCTCATCCATCTTGTTTCTATATACCCATCTAGTTCCAATAACTCCTTGGTGAGTTGGTCTTGGTACTAGCATCCAAACCTTATTTCGTTTGAACTGATTGAGCTCTTCTTGCATAGCTTCAATCCAACTTGGGTCACTTAGCGCTTCATCCACTTTCTTTGGTTCCATTTGAGATAGAAAGCTTGCGAACATGACCTCATTGAATGTAGCGGCTCTAGTTCTAACCGGTGCTCCAATAATTTGCTCAGGTGGATGGTCACGCTGCCATAGTCTATATGGTTGGAAGTGATTAAGAGGTTGAACAGGCGTTTGAGAATCATACGCTTTACCACCCTCTTGCGTAGGCGCTTCAAGTTCACAATTCCTTGTTTGCTCTTGATGATCACTCTCTTCATGATCATCAGCATTTCTTATATGATAATTTAGAGTAATCTCACGAGTATTCTTAGGAGGTGGCACTGAGATCTCATCATCGTTGTCAGTATCTGCATCAATAGTAATCTTAGACGCTTGATGACAAAGATCTTCAACTCCTACATCATTTAAATTAACCTTCCTCGGCTCTTGGTTGGCATCATAAAAAACAACATGAATAGATTCCTCAACTTTCGATTTGATCTTATTGAGAATGCGAAAAGTCTTTCCATTTTTGGCGTAGCCTAGAAAGATTCCCTCATCCGCTTTAAGATCAAAAATCTTTAGGCATTGGGATCCATTATTGTGGATAAAACATTTAGAATCAAAGACGTGAAAGTATGAAACATTTGGCTTACGTCCTTTCCACAGTTCATATGGAGTTTTTCCATGCTGTTTGTTGATCATGCAGCGGTTTTGAGTGTAACAGGCAGTGTTGATCGCTTCGGCCCAAAATCTAGGAGCAAGCTTGGATTCTTCTAACATAGTCCTAGCGGCTTCCTTAAGCGTTCGGTTTCGGCGCTCAGCAACACCATTTTGTTGGGGAGTTCTGAGAGCTGAATACTCATGGTGTATTCCATTTTCTGCAAAAAACTTCTCAACAACCTTGTTAGTAAACTCAGTACCGTGATCACTTCTTATTCTTGCAACCTTAAGATTTTTCAATGTTTGAAGTTGCCGAATAAGCGTTGTTACTTGTCACATGTTTCATCTTTGGATGCAAGAAATTCCACCCAAGTAAATCTAGAGAAATTGTTTACTATCACCAAAGTATACTTTTTACCGCTTACACTGATCGTTTGAACAGGTCCAAACAAATCTACGTGAAGTAGTTCAAGTATTCTAGAAGTAGATAGATAAGGTTTTCTCTTGAATGATGACTTAACTTGTTTACCCATTTGACAAGCGTCACAAAGGCGATCCTTGTGAAATGGTCCATTTGGTAATCCCTCTACAAAATTTTGACTTAAAAGGTGAGATATTGTCTTAAAGTTGAGGTGATTCATTTTTCTATGCCATAACCAACCCATTTTAGATTCATTTTTAGCAACAAAACATGTTGGGTTGTTATCAAGTGTTGAACCCCAATATACTAAATATACGTTGTTAGTTCTTTTTCCTTTCAATTTGGTAGATTTAGTCTTAGCGTCGTTTAAATAGCAATAGTCACTTGAGAATATGACTTCAAAGCCTTTATCACAGAATTGACTTATGCTTAATAAATTATGCTTCAGACCCTCAACAAAATAAACATCACTTATCATGATGTCCCCCCTATGCACAGTACCTATACCTTTGGTTTTACCTTTGGAGTTGTCACCAAATACAACCTGAGGACCATTGGCAGCTTGATAGTTGATCAGAAGATCTTTGGAACCTGTCATGTGCCTTGATGATCCACTATCAAAGTACCACACAGATGTATCGGCTTTAGCTCTAGGTACCTGCAATCAAAAAGGGAAGTTCTATTTCTGTTTAGGTACCCATTATTGCTTGGGTCCTTCAACATTAGTATCCTTGTTAGTTTGAATTAGAACTTTAGGAACCCATATTTGCCTCGTCTTCATTGTAGGAATACTGGCCTTTTTGGGTTTCACATTGTGCTGCGTGTGCTTTTTGGATGTATAATAATATCCGCGATTATAATAATAGTCATAATCATAGTCATAATCATAATCATCATAGTATTGATAATATGATCTTGACTGTCTTGGATATTGACGCTGGTATTTCCTTGGCACTGGCTTGGGTTGCACTTTTGGTGCTGGACGCTTAGCGCTTGATTCACAGTTGTCAGTCTTATCTTTAGCCTTTTGAGCATTTGGATAAACCCATTTTTGTGAATCATTTGCCTTAGCCTTACCCTTGCCTGAGTTAGTTTTGACTTTATCATTTGGCCTCTTACCATTGTCACTAGGTTCATTTTGTGTTTGACCCTGTGAACCTTTTTCAACAAAGATAACACCCTTTCCTTTGTTGTTTGCCGTAACATCAAATTTATTTGGTTGTTTACCGAGTTTATCGCATCCTAAACCGGTCTTCTCACCAAATAATCTGGTTACTTCAGTCACATTATCCAGCTGTCAAGAAGCTTTTGATAATGATGAGATGAGCTGCTCTGATTTAGCAAGTCTAGCGATCAAATCAGCTTCTCTCTTGACTATTATATCAAGATCACCTTTCAATTGAATGACTTCACTCTCAAGCGATTGATTCTTCTCAATGCACTGTTGCTGAACTCGCAACTCTGCTCTGAGCGTTACTTTATCTCTTGTGAGTGATGAGATCATAGCGAGATCATTTTGATATATTTTGGCAGCTTCTTGACATTCATTGTAGTATTCTTTGACTTTGTCAAGTAATTCATCGTAAGAAAGAGGAATTGATAATTCCTTGATTACCTCAGGAGACGCTTCATCATCTCTGGCCATGAGACATATGAGCGCTGAGTCATCTAATGGCTCATCATCATCACTACTTTCTTCTGATGATTCTAAATCTTCAGGTGCAGATGCTGGTTCTGATTCTGCTAGCAAGCCTTGTTGACGAATGTTGCTTCTGAATTGGTTTCTATCCAAGTAATCCTGCCTTGAGGGCTTGGATACGTTTGGATAAGGGCAATTTACCTGGTAGTGCCCTGGTTTTTTGCAATTATAAAAAAGATTAGTTTTCATCTTTTGTTCATTTGTTAACCTTGCAATGTGTGGTTTTGAGACCACTGGAGCTGGGAGACTTTGAGTAGACGCTTGGTATTGAGCAGGCGCTTGGGGTAAAGGAACAGAATACTGAGGCGCTTGAAACTGTTGTTGCACAGGAGAAGACGCTTGATATGAACTTTGCCCTTGATTATTGAAACATTTTCCTTTCTTTTCATATCCCAAGAACTTCCTGAATCTATTTAGCAACGCCAACTCTTCTTCCTTATTGATATCTGAATTCTTTCCTTTGTTACCCGATTTACCTTTGATTGATGCAATGAGCGCTCCAGATTCAATCACTGGATTACTCACAATATCACTAGCAGAGTTCAACTTGAACTCAAATGCTTTTAGCTCTGAAAAGGCGTCTTCTGGAGTTAGGAGATTGAGCATATTTGATTCTCTCATAGCGGTTGTCTTTATCAAGAATTTACTTGGTAAGCTTCTAAAGATTTTAACCACCATTTCTCGGTTCTGTAAGTCTATTCCCAACGATGTAAGTTCTGTAACTAGAGCTGTAAATCTTATATCCAATTGCTCTAACGTTTCATTGGGTAGCATCTTAAATCCGTTAAACTGTTCCTTGGCAATGGAAAGTTTGTTTTCTTTGATTTGGGCTGAACCACCACAAATCGTAGCCAACTTATCCCATATTTCTTTAGTAGTTTTGCAAGATTTGATCTTGTTAAATAAGTTGTCATTATCACCAATAGCCGTATATAGAGCGTTACGACCAACATTGTCCAAATTGGCTCTTCGACGCTCATCTGGAGTCCATTCTTGTTTTGGTTTCTCAACGTAACTATCAGGAGTTTCTTCCGTGGCTCCAGGCGCTCTTGTGATAACTTTGTATATTTTGATTGGCCCATCTGAAATAATATCACACATGTCATCATCACATGAACAGAGATATGTAAATGCTTTGACCTTCCATGTGTCAAAATTTGATTCAGTCAGTTTGGGAACTTTAGCGAATGCCTTATCGAGACTTTTAAAAGCAACTAGATTTTGAAAGAAAAGGATCTAAACAAGCAATTACGCTTGGAAATTTTAAAATTTCAATTTTAACCGCTCTGATACCACTTGTTGGTCCCAAGTGGCATATAAAAGGGTCTAGAAGGGGGGGGGGGGTTGAATGGACCCTGAAGTCTTTTTCGACTTCAAAAGATTTCGTATTAAAATGGTTTTTGGACGCTTGAAATAGTAGACGCTTGAAGTGTCTAACGCTTGACTTAAGCGTTCACTTAAAATATAGGCGCTTTGGCGAAGCGTCTGATGAAGACTGTTTTTAGAAAGTTAACTTAGACTTCAAGATTTGAATACTTTAACCAAGTAGATTTAAGCGTTCAGTTCTTTAATCAGTGTTAGCACAGCGGAATAATTTTTGGAGTCTTCTCTTTGAAAGCTTTAGCGTCACAAGAAGTTTCTTAGTTGCTTAGCTTTTGATTGTGTTTTACTTAATCAGTTTATGCAATGATATGATAGATAAAGGGATTGACTGAAAAGTAAAAGACACAATATTTGTATGGTTCGTTGGGTGGTGTAATCCCAACTACGTCCTTCTTCTCCTTTGCACTCGGAGGCAATCCACTAAAATGATTCTCAAAGAATCACACAGAATCTTCTACAAATTAGGGAGAGATGGATGTCGATGACCTGAGCTCCTTGATCACACAGATTTCTGCTCCAAATCATTTCAATCCCCTTGCTTCTTTCACCCAGAAATAATGCAAGTATCCAACTTCGACTTCACACAGATCGCGAGGCTTGGATGGAGTTTTCTAAAACGGTTTGTTTGATTTTGATTAAGTTCAAACAACTTGGGAATATCTCAGTAAGAAAGTGGTTTCTTCGAAAAGAATGTTTGAGATATTTGTTGACTGTCTCAGGATTTGAAGAAAAGCAAGTGGAATGTTTTTCTTGAATATTCTGGCTTTTCTGAGAATTTAAGGAATGAGACTTCAATGCAACAACAATTCGACTTGATAAAAATTCTCTCTTTTGGCTTGTTGTTGAAGTTCTATTTATAGGCATTCTTGGAGAAAGTGTCTGTTTGACACATGCACTGGCGCGTGTCTCTCACTTTCGCGAGTGAACAACTTTTGTCCTTTTTCCTGAAAATCTGCTGCACAAAAGTTGGTGTTGCAGTCTGAGATAGTTGACAGTCCAATAGGGTGGCTTCTCCGAACGTCTGAAAGTGCTTATCACATTTAATGCTCTTATCAGCATTTAATGCATTTGAATTAAATACCCGTTGGTACTTAATGCTTTGAGAATATTTGCATTAAACTCCTTCTGGACTTGGAAATAAATTCAGGTGAAATCACTTCTGTCCCATAAGGTAACGCTTGATATAGCTGGTCATTTGAACGCTTGGAGACTGTATCTTCTTTCAAAGAACAGGCGCCTGAGTGTTCGAACTTTACTACTGATAAACTCACTCAGAAATTATCAGACGCTCAGCCTAAGACTACGTTGCCTAAAAATCTAAAATAAAATAAAGCAAAGCCTAATAAGCCTATTACAAATCTAACGCTTCAAAGCTTATACAAATTTTTTACCAAAATAAAACTTACATATTTTTGGAGTCTAACAAAAAAATCCTAATTGTCATCATCAAAACTTCTAACATGAAATTCCTAACAGAAATCACTAAGTTGAAAGGTGATCTTGATATGGTAGTCAAGAAAGAAGCTGAGGTAATCGGTAGACTTTCTAAATCAGAGCAACTTGTCTCTTCATTGTCTAAAGCGTCAAGAAATCTAGACAATGTGGCTGAGGTAACAAGATTAGTTGGTGAAAAGACCGGTTTAGGATGAAATAAATTCGGTAAATAACCAAACAAATCAAATGTTACCGCAAAGGAAGAGGTCTGTTCTTTGTTGAGAAAGGTTCAAAGAATCAACCATTTACTAAACCGAAGGACAATGGTACGAGGCCAAATGAGAAAGCCAAAGCTTACTCAGGCAAGGAAAACACGAAAGTGAATGATTCACAAAGAAGGATTTATCCAAACGCGCAAAAGGCTAAGAAGAAACCTTGCCACTGTGAATCAAACGCTAATCATCAAGTTCCCAAGGTGCACCATAAGCCAGCGCTAAGAAAATATCAGCGCCAATATCCACAACGAACAAGATCATATTATCAATACTATGATGATTATGATTACGATTGTGATTATGATTACTATCATAATCAAGAATATTATTATACACCCAAAAAATGCACACAACACAAGGTGAAACCTAAAAAGCCTAATCCTCCCGCAATGAAGACTAAGCAAATATGAGTTTCTAAAGTTTTAATTCAGACTAACGCCACTAATATTAAAGGACCCAAGTCACAATGAGCACCTGAAAAGAACTAGAGCTGCCCTTTGAATGCAAGTACCTAGAGCTAGAGCCGATACATATGTTTGGTACATAATAGTGGGTCGTCAAGGCACATGACAAGGTCAAAGAATCTCTTGATCAGCTATCGTGCAACCAATGGTCCTCAGGTTGTATTTGGTGACAACTCCAAAGGTAAAACCAAAAGTATAACTATTGTGCATAGGGGGAACATCATGATAAGTGATGTATATTATGTTGAGGGTCTTAAGCATAATCTATTGAGCATAAGTCAATTTTGTGATAAAGGTTTTGAAGTAAATTTTTCAAGTGACTATTGTTATATTAATGACGCTAAGATTGGATCTACTAAATTGAAACGAAAAAGAACAAATAATATTTATTTGGAAGGTTGGGGTTCAACAATTGATAACAACCCAACATGCTTTGTGGCTAAAAATGAATCTAAAACGGGTTGGTTATGGCATAGAAAAATGAATCACCTCAACTTTAAAATAATCTCTCATCTTATAATGCTAAATCTTGTAGAGGGATTACCCAAAGGACCTTTTCATAAGGATCGCCTTTGTGATGCTTGTCAAATGGGCAAACAAGTTAAATCATCTTTCAAGAGAAAACCTTGTTTATCTACCTCTAGGATACTTGAACTACTTTACATGGATGTGTTTGGACCTATTCAAATGATCAGTGTGAGCGGTAAAAGTATTCTCTTATGATAGTAGATGATTTCTCTTGATTTACTTGGGTGAAATTTCTTTCATCTAAAGATGAAACATGTGACAAGCTCACAACGCTTATTCGGCAACTTCAAACCTTGAAAAATCTTAAGGTTGCAAGAATAAGGAGCGATCATGATACTGAGTTTACTAAAAGGTGGTTGAGAAGTTTTGTCCAGAAAATGAAATACATCATGAGTATTCAGCTCCTAGAACTCCTTAACAGAATAGTATTGCCGAGCACCAGAATAGAACCTTAAAGGAAGCCTCTGGGACGATGAAAGCTGAGTCCAAACTTGCTCCTAGGTATTGGGCCAAAGCAATCAACACAGGGTGTTATACTCAAAGTCGTTGCATGATCAACAAACAACATGGTAAAACACCATATGAACTATGGAAGGGACGTAAGCCAAATGTTTCATATTTTCATGTCTTTAGTTCAAAATGCTTCATTCATAATAATGGATCCCAAAGCCTAAAGACATTTGATCCTAAAGCGGATGAGGGGATCTTTCTAGGCTATGCCAAAAATGGAAAGAATTTTTGCATCCTCAATAAGATCAAATCAAAGGCTGAGGAATCTATTCATGTTGTTTTTGATGATGTAACCAAGAGCCGAGTAAAGTTAATGCTAATGATGTAAGAGTTGAAGATTTGTATCATCAAGAGTCCAAGATCATCATTGATGATGAAAGTGACAACGATGATGAGATCTTTGTGTCCTTTCCTAAGGTTACTCTTGAGGTTATCAAGGATAATATTGTAAGAATTACTAATGGTCATGAAGAGAATGATCATCAAGAGCAAAATGGAAATTGTGAACATCAAGTGCCTGTGCAAGAGGTTAATCAAGCATCTCTATAACCTCAAAACCCGTTCCAGCCAGATAAACTATTGTTACGTGATCATCCACCTGAGTAAATTATTGGAGATATTGGAGCTCCTGTGAGAACTAGAGTCACTACATTTAATGAGGCCATGTTTGCAAGTTTCTTATCTCAAATGGAACCTAAGAAAGTGGATGAAGCACTAAGTGATCCTATTTGGATTGAAGCCATGTAAGAAGAGCTTAATCAGTTTGAGCATAGTAAGGTTTGGACGCTAATACCAAGGCCAACTCACCGAGGAGTTATTGAAACTAGATGGGTTTACAGAAACAAGATGGATGAGAAGTGTATTGTCATAAGGAACAAAGCCAGACTTGTCGCTCAAGGATATTGCTAAGAAGAGGGCATTGATTTTGATGAGACATATGCTCCCATCGCCCGTCTTGAAGCAATTCGCATGTTTCTCGCGTATACAGCATTCAACAAGTTCACCGTGTATCAAATGGATGTGAAGAGTGCTTTCCTGAATGGTAAACTCCAAGAAGAAGTTTATATGGAGCAGGCACCAGGATTCATCAACAACTATGGCAAGAGTATGATCTACAAGCTAGATAAGTCACTTTATGGCCTCAAGCAAACACCTCGAGCATGGTATGACACTCTCTCTATTTTCCTTATTGGTAAAGACTTTTCAAAAAGTAGCGTTGATACAACGTTATTCAAAATTACCAATGATGAAGATATTCTCTTGGTCCAAATATATGTTGATGATATTATTTTCGGATCTACTAATAAGTGTCTGTGTGAGAAATTTTCAAAAACTATGCAAGAACAATTTGAAATGAGCATGATGGGAGAATTAACTTTCTTCTTAGGATTACAAGTCAAACAACTCCTTATGGCATATTTATAAACCAAGCTAAATATACATGAGATATGATTAAGAAATTTGGTATGGAAAGTACATCATCTTCGAAAATTTCAATGAGCCAAATGCTTAAGTTAGATAAGATGAAAGTGGGAAGAAGGTTGATATCACTAATTATAAAGGTATCATTCGATCATTTCTTTATCTTATTGCTAGTAGATCTGATATTATGTTTTCGGTATGCATGTGTGCACGCTTTCAAGCCGATCCTAAAGAGTCACACTTAATTGCTGCCAAGAAAATCCTTAAATACCTAAAAGACACACAACATGTGGGCTTGTGGTATCCAAGGGACTCTTCTTCTGAACTAATTGGTCATTCAGATGCAGATTTTGCAGGATACAAAACAGATTGAAAGAGTACTAGTGGTACATGTTAATTTCAACGTGATAGGTTAGTTTCATGACATAGTAAGAAACATCAATCGATAGCTATCTCTACAGCTGATACCGAGTATGTAGCTCCAGGAAGTTGTTGTGCACAAATTTTATGGATAAAGTAACAACTTAGAGATTATGGTATAATCTTAGGTCTAACCCCCATTCATTGTGATAACCAAATCGCCCTAGCCATAACTCAACCCTGTTCTTCATTCCAGAACCAAACACATTGACATTAGATACCATTTCCTTCGTGATCATGTTCAAAAGAAAGATATCTCCATGCAATTTATTTGTACAGTAAAACAATTAGTGGATATCTTTACCAAAGCGCTTTATCATTATGCATCATACTTTATTAGTCATATAATTTAGGGGGAGCACTTAATTTATGTCTGAAAGGTTTTTGAAAAGTTGTTACAAGTTATCAAACTTAGGGGAAACCTGAAAATTGTACTTGTACAAACCCAATAACAGTCAATGATAAAAAATCATTTTCTATTGCATAGATCATCAACGCTCACTATTTGTGCATGAAAAGTTGGACACTCAAATTTAAAAGATTTTAACTCAAGCATCAACATAAATTTTATCGGATAGACTTATTAAGCATTGAATCAATTCCCTTCAACACTTAGTAAAAGTATTTATAAAATCATGCATTGTTTTACATCTACAGTGACGTGTTGGATAGACTCGAAGATTTATTTTGATCTCTATTCACGCGCTCCAAGTACATCAAACTGGTGGGTAATTATAACCTTTCAAAATGACGGTTTAGAGTCGGTACGTGTTTGTATATGTGTCAGTGTACTATGAGTGCGTGCATTACACTCTTAAAATGCCAAACATTTTTCAAAATTACTCCGGACGTGAAAATTTTTATACATGGGAATTACCAAATGTAACTTACCTTACGTTTCGGAATTTCACATCCGCAATTAAAGCTAAAAATGACTGCAATTCATTAACTTTACACGTGGCTAAATCGCATTAATGAGAGAAACTGCCATTTTCATCTGTTTCATTTAAAACAAAATTTGCAGAAAAATTACTTTCACTTTTTACACAAACTCTGTGCAAAAAACTCTCTCTCTCTCTCTCTCTCAAAGCAAAAATTTCTTTGAATCTCTACTTCTTCAAACACTCAAATGGCACCCAAAGAAATCCGTCAATGTTACTGAAGATACCATCAAGGTCACTGAGGGCCTAGTGGTGGACTGAAAGTATTTGTATGATCAGACTGATATTTTGATGAAGGATATGATAGCCTCTGTCGCCAAAGCTGGCCTACAGACATTTCTGACCAGATATTCTTATTACTTCTCCAATTAAGTTGTTGAGTTTTGGAAATCTGCAAAGCTTTTAGAGGACAAAAACTCTATCTCAGGCTCTTATTACAGATACTGTTGAAGCACCATTTGATGTCCATCTAGATGTTAACTTAGAGGAAATGGTGGCTATTGCCAAAGAAGTTGCAGCAGAGGCGCTCATTGAAAATTAGAGTGTCATTATGGATGCTGAAAGACCTACTACAGGATGGGTCCAACCACCATAACCTCAACATTTCTTCAAACTGGATCCTCTCAAGATGATTGACAATTCAATCAATTACATGCCACCAGTTTCAAAGGAAGATTTCATTCCCACAAACTACAATGAAGACAGATATGTGATAGTGGAGAATGAAATAGCCATGATGGTAGAGCGTGACAGTTTATTCTATCAGATGATATTCAGCTTGAAGTTAACCAATGTCGAGCATGCATATTACTTGGCCATTGGCAACGATGAGGAAATCGATCAAGTCCCTGCTTCAGTTGCCATTATGAGAAGCGTAAAGGCCAAAGGACTCACCTTGCTGATGTGGAGCTAGCATATTTCATGGATATGGGGCACAACAAGCCATCCAGTTTTGCTCCAAGAAATTATAAAATCAGAGTCTATGAGCGCCTACCAGCTGAGTTCCTCAACTATTATGAGGAAATTTTGAACAGAGAAGGATAGTCACACTTTCCAAAAGTAGTACATAGTGCTGAACATCAAAATTATGAGAATCCCCTCCGTCTATTGAAGAATAAGAGCGTCCACGTTGGTGAACATGCAACGTCCATCAATGACTGCTTTAAAGAGGAAGCCGGCGATTTCTTCACTAACTTCTGGAACGCTAGCTACCAAGTGGATATATATCGCTTTGATGTGATCAGAGATATTCATCATAAAGGAATCAAAACCATTTGCAACGCTGCGGCTGATTTCTTTATGAATAAGGTAAATTGGGCAGAGGCTTGCGTGGGCAACAAATATTCATTTCAGGAGTTGGTTAACGCTCTGCATTTATTTGGCATAGGCATGCATGACAAGAAGCGTCAGTTTGCTAAGTATTGCCTTTCGAAATGTTCAGTGCGAGTAGGACCAATTGCTGACTTGCCAAGTGTTAGACAATAGGCTGAGACCTTTCTGCGAGCAACACTCAAAAGACTTGCAGAAACTCCTCTCATTTTCTCCGTCAGTGGCATATGCCCAATGTCTGATCTGACCAGTGGCACATGCCTAGTGTCTAATCTGACCATCTCTCCTAGTTATCGTGATGAACAACTGAGGCAGATGATCAAGATCATGACTCTCGTCAAGCATTTTGATAAGATATTCACTACCAATCTGTGAAAAATCAATGGCTCAATTATTAATTCTTTTAGGGGATATCCTTTACTCCCCTCCATCAGACAAGAGTTGAGCGAGCACTATTCATTTATGCTATCCTTATTGAAAAAGAATTAGGGCATCGTTCAAGTTGTTTATCCGTATTTGAAAGAGTACTTTAGACTCTACATCAAAGGCAATAATCCGACTCGTCTCCCAAGTAATCGGATAATAGACTTCTCTATCTCTTATCACCCAGATGAACTTTTCTTTATCCCTCCAGCGAAGTCCAGGCTATTCACAAATCATGTGTTAGGGATTCTAGGTATGTTAGAAAATTTCATGTTAGATGTTTTGATGATGACAAGAATAGGATTTTATGTTAGACCCCAAAAGAATGTAAGTTTTATGCTTCGTAGAACATTTGTATAAGCCTTTGAAAGTTTATTATTTTGTTAGGCTTGTAATTTTTATCTTTATAGATTTTAGACTAAGTATTAGATACCGAGTCACTGATAGAATTTTAGGTGAGTCTGTCAAAGATGAAATTCAAGATCAGCGTTTGAAGTCAAGTGAAGCTGAAAATTTATCTTAAGCGTTTGTCAAATGCTAAAGGACTTTTTCAAGAATAATGAATCAAGCGCTCAAATCACTCAAGCGATCAAGGATCAAATTCACCTGAAATAGATTCTCAAGTCATGAAGGACTTAAATGCAATCATTAACGGACATTTATTTCCAACGAGAAATAAATTCAAAACGCATTGAATGCCTGATAAGTGCATTGAATGTGATAAGGCATTATGACTTGTGGACAAGCCACCTTTCGACTATACACTCAGAATTTAGAGTTCAAAGTCTGCTTATGTCCAATTGGTAATATCAAAAATTCAGGAATGTCAGAAAAAAAGGACTATTTCTTCGCTGTGTGAGAGACACGCACCTGCATGTGTCCAACGGACAAATCCCATGAATTCTCTATAAGTAGTACCCTTCAGAAAAACCCAAAAACTAGATTACACATACATACACAAGAAAAGGTCAAAATTTTGCTGAAAATATTCTTGAGAAAAGCTTATAAATTCCATAGCCAAAATCCTTCAAGCTTTTCATATACATTCCAAAGACAGTCACTGATATCTCAAACATCTTCATAGAAGAACCCTACACTCTTATTGAGATACCTCTTTCATCTGAGTGAGAAAGTTGTTGATCTACAAGCAGCATTTCTGTGTGAGAGAAGCTTATTGAAGAAGATCTTCATTGGATCTGAAGTCTGTGTGATCAAGGAGCTCAAGATCATCTCCCTTTCCTCTATTTTGTAGAAGCCTTTGTGTGATCCTTCGATTATCAACTTAGTGGAATTCCTTCAAGTGTAAAGGAGAAGAAGGAAGTAGCTGGGATTACATCACCTAGTAAACCTTACATATCTTCTGTTATTTACTGTTTTATTGGTTTAGTTTACTTTTCACATCATATCTTTGAAAAACCTTAAAAAATGGTTAAGCGACTATTTAGTTGAAGAGAACACTAAGCTTAAAAATCATTTTCGCTGTGCTAACCTTGATTAAGCAATTGAAGCATTACCCTACTTTGGTAACTGCTGAAATCAGTAAGTTTAAGTTATCTTATCTTTAGCGCCTAACCTAGCACTTTGCTTACCAAGCGTTCAAAATCTTAAATGTGAAACGAAATTTTTGAAGTCGAAAAAGACTTCAGGGTCTATTCAAACCCCCCTCCCCCATCTAGACCCTTTCGTATGCCTCTTGGGAGCATCAAGGTCCAATGTGGGTTAGAGCCGTAGACGGTCCCCTTCGTACCTTTATTTCCAGCACCTGTATGTCGAAGCGTCATCTCAAGGAGCTTCTTGACAGTGCTGATGATGATACTTATTCAGGTTCTACCTTCGACAAAATTAACTTTCAATTTGATTATTCAAATATGCCGCAAGGGCCTACAGAAATCCCTATAATAGAAGAAGTTGCAGAAATGGAGCCTGTAGCTGAAAGTGGTCAACTGAACTTGGAGACTCAAAGCATCCCCATGGAAACAGAACCTCCAGTGTCTGTTGTGGCTGATATTGAATCTATCCCTGAGGTTGCCCCCTATTTCTGTTGCTGCAACTGAGCATGCAACTCCAACTGCTAAAGTGTCAATTCCAGAGTCAAAGCTTAACGCTAGCGTTGCTGAAGTTGCAGATTATGCTGATAAGTTAGGAGTAGCACAAGGCAAAGTTTTTAATGAATAAAATCTCCCATCCTTTGAATCCTTGAAGACCACTTCTAAATTCAAACTCAAACCGGTCACTAGAACGGTTATCTCTGATGATGTTGGTACCCCCATTTTGAGAGAAGCACTGGATGAAGTGTGTAATCGTGCTGACAATTGCGCCAGTTATCTCCACTAGATTCAGGAGGATCTTGCTAAGATTGAATCGCAAAATCTGGACACTCACATTGTCCACATGCACGGAGATGCTCAAGTTGCGGTCACTAAAAGTCTGAAAACGTTTACAGAAATTGCAGATGCGAACCGTGCAGCTATGCTAGAACTGAAAGAGCACTTCGATAAGCGCTATGATGATCTAGCAGGTTCTATATCTCAGATTGCCCATCAGGTTGGAATTCTATCTGAAAATTATCTACAAACTGATGATGGTAATAAGGGAAAAAATAGGAAAGCGCCGAGTTCAAGAGCTACTAGTTCATTTGCCAAGGGTTAAGAACTCCAGCCCATGCTAACTCAAAATATGCCAAGAGAGATTCTTTTCTTCTCTTCCGCTTAATAAAGAGTCCAAATACCCAACATGGGTTGCTTCTGTTAGAGCGCTTAGTCGTACCTCTAGGTTTTCTCCAATAAGGCAAAGGGCTGATCTGCCAGTGCCTTCGCAAGCTTATCTTGAACAATTTGATGTTCCGGTTGAACGAGCGCCTCTCCCTGAGCCAACAGATCATAAAGAAATTGCTAAGGAGAAGCAAATGTCAGAGTTTGACCAAGCGTATCGAATTTGTCTAAGATATATTGGCATTGATCCATCCGAATAGGATAAGGATTGGATTGCTTTCAGTGAAAGAATTAAAGAAGAGCGTAATCAATGCAGACCATGCCGCGATGACAGCTCTGGACGATCAACTTACTGAAGCAATCAGGCTGAAATATACAGGAGATACAACTTGGCAAAGAATCTCAAACGTTAAGAGACCTCCTCAAAGAATTCCTTATATTTATTTTGTCTCTTATGTATCTTTTACTCTAGTTGTAAAATACCTTTACCTTCATTGATATATAAATATGTGCATTTACAGCTAAAACATCTCATTGAGGCTTTAATTAACCTTAACTAACTTTTATGTAACCTTATTCAAAGCTAACTTTGTATTTTGGCTGTCTAACTCTTAAACTATAAAAGAGTAAGTATTGCCATCATCAAAAAGGGGGAAATTGTTAGGAAATTTTCTTGATAGATATTTTGATGATGGCAATTAGGATTTATGTTAGACCCCAAAAATATGTAAGCTTGATTTTATTGGAAATCATGTATAGGCTTTGAGCGTTAGATTTGTATAAGGCTTTATTTGTTTTTATTCTGGACTGTTAGGCTAAGTATTCTTAGACTGTGCGTCTAATATTATTCTGAGTGAGTTTAACAGTAGTTAGGTCTGAAGATTCAAGCGTCTGAAGTCTGAATGAAGATGAAGATTTCTAGCAAACGTCTAATCATCAACTTAATTCAAGCGTTGATGTAAAGATTCAGCTAAGGATCATTTAGTGTTGAATGAGCGTCTACCAAGACAAGGATTCACCTGAATTTATTTCAAAGTCCAGAAGGAGTTAAATGCAATTTTACTCAAAGCATTTATGTCCAACGGGCATTAATTTCAAATATATTTAATGCTGATAAGAGCATTAATGTGATAAGCAATCCAGGACGTACGGAGAAGCCTTCCCATTGGACCTTCAACTTTACAGAGTCTGCGGTACCAACTTTTTGCAGCAGAATTTCAGGGAAAAGGGACGAAAGTTGTCCACGCGCGAAAGTGATAGACAAGCGCTTGACCATGTGTCCAACAGACACTTTACCCGAGAAAGTCTATAAATAGGACTTCAGCAATAAGCCTAATAACAAAAAGCATATAAGCCAAAACTCTGTTGCATTGAAGTCTCATTCCTTAAACTTTTAGAAAAGCTCGAATGTTTCAAACATTTCTTCTGCTTTTCTCCAATCCCTGAGACAGTCAATCAATATCTCAAATATCTTTTCCAAAAGAACCTTACACTACTATTGAGATATTTCACGTTGTTTGAACATCCAAAAATCAAACAAACCATTAGACCAAACCCTTATTCAGCCTTGCGATTAGAGTGAAGTCGAAATTACATACTTGCACAATTTTTGGGTGAAAGAAGCAAGCGAATCGAAGTGTCTTGGAGCAAAAATCTGTGTGACCAAGGAGCTCAAGCCATTCAAATATTTCTCCCATATTTTGTAGAAGTTTTTGTGTGATTCTTTGAGAATTATATTAGTGGATTGCCTCCGAGTGATAAAGGAGAAGAATGACGTGGTTAGGATTACACCACCCAACGAACCTTTCAAACTTTGTGTTCTTTACTTTATCGTTGATTTTATTAATGTCATAACATTGCATAATCGGTTAAATAAACACATTGATAAAATCTCTTAAAGTTGAAAACAACTAAGAGAATTGTTGTGATGCTAAAACCTTTCAAACAAAAGACTTGAAATTTTTTTTGCTGTGCTAACACTGATAAAATAACTGAACGCTTAGCCTCATCTGGTTAAAGTATCCAAATCTTGAATCTAAGTTAATTTTATCAAAACAGTCATCAAGTAAACGCTCAAATAAGCGCGCACATTTTTCAGCATCCACAATATTTTGAGTATAAAATTTTTGAAGTCGAAAAAGACTTTAGGGTCTATTCAACTCCCCCCCCCACCTTCTAGATCCTTTCGTATACCACTTGGGACTAACACCTTTTTTGTAAGAAAAGTTATTTTTTGTCAAAAATTGGTATGTATATTCCGTACTAATGTTTCAGTTTGATTATCTTTATGTGAATCTTTATGTATTATACTCCATTAGATAAATAAACATTTAATCCATTTAATCATAAAATTGGAATTAGTCCTGACGGAATGATCACAACCATCATCTCCATATATATATATATATATATATTTATATTTATACATGTATATGTAAATTTGAGTTCTTGATCGATAACTCTTGATAATCACATCGGTTGTCATACATCCTGCAGATATCCTGTTAGATCTTGCTAATGGTACGTTCAAGTATTTTTTTTTTTGAATTATCTGATGTGGAGTAAAAATGTAAGTATATGAATGTTTCACGTGATGGCTACGTGGGGAGGAAATCCGACTCAACACACAACAAACTAGGCACTAGGTTGGTTTATGTTCAGAATGCGCTCTCTATAGGTAAGCTGCCTACGTACCCACTTTGGTGGGATCAAATCTTTTCATAGTTCAACAGTGAGATTATTTTCTGTAATTGCTGGCTGCTTTCTCTCTAGCACTCTTTTTAGTGGGAAGAGCAGATAATTGATTTTGGCTAACCTCATGGGGTATTTGTAGGGTTGGATATGGGCCATGAGCTAAAGCCTAAGTACTAGCCCATTGGAATATTTATTAAACTAATAAATATGTTTTTCATATTTATTAGCCCAATTAAGATTATAGCCTCTTTGACAGAATGGACCCTTTTTATAATAGACCTTCGGCCCAGTGGGCTTGTCCATATGATTTATACCAGCTATACTGAGGTGATAACCCGGTTCAAATCCATAGGTGGGCCAATTACAATTATGTTCTTAGCAAAATTGGTGCACATCATAATGCCCCCAACTCTCGGGTGTGTTGCACAAGATATCCGACAGTAAATATACGTATGGGTATGTGGCGATCTTCATCGATTTAGGGGGTCTAATGAGTCACGCTTTTGAAAGTTGATATCGTAAGTGTTGCCTCGAGGCAACGTGGGTGTCACCTTGAGGCAACACCCGTGGCTACCTCAAGGTCGAGCCACTCAAGGTCATATACCTCAGGGTCAAGCGTCTTGAGTTCGAGTAACTCGGGTCCAAGTACCTCGAGGTTGGGTGCCTTGAGGTCGGATGCCTCAAGGTCGCGTGCCTGGAGGTCGCTTGCCTCGGGGTTGAGTACCTCGAGGTCAGATGCCTCGGGGTCGAATACATCGAGGTCAGATGCCTCAGGGTTGGATGCCTCGAGGTTGGATTTTTCCTCGGGGTCGAGCACCTCGAGGTCTAATGCCTTAACAATGGGCACCTCGAGGTCGGATGTGGGGTCGGGCACCTCGAGGTCGGATGTGGGGTCGGGTGCCTCGAGATCGGATACAAGGTCAAGCGCCTCGAGGTCAGCTATCTTGCAATGCCAAAGTGTGTGAGGTATTTCAATTTGGGCATGCATTTCATGTCTTAGGGAGGAGCTCTTGAGTTATAAACCTCTACTCCACTTTACTAGTAACCTCAAAGGGGTTGTTAAGTTAGTTGGCGAGGCTCTTTAGAAAAAATTTTGTTAGTAAGTTGTGCTTCAAGGAAACCTTTGTTTGTGAGATGGCCTCATAAAGAGGGGGTGCATGCCTGGCCTAAGGGGAGGCTTTCATCTCACCCAAAGGAAGCTTGTTATCCTGGAGGAGACTTAAAATTTTGCGGCCTCTATCCGAGGTTTCAATATTCCAGAGGGGTCCTATAATTTTTAAACCTTAATTTGGGGATTTGCACTCCGGAGAGGACTTGGAATTTATTAGATAGGTCTTTGCCCCGAACTGAGGGGGCAATGGTCATTGACTTGTTGCGAGGGGGCAAAAGATTTTGCCGTTAGGTAAGAGTTCAGGGTCCTTTACCAGGAGCCTAAGAGGCAATGGCCATTGACTCATGGAGCTAAGTAATATTTTTGGTCCTAGAGGGGACTTGGGATTCTTAGGCCTCGATTGAGACTATTCAGGTTTAGGGGGTTTATTTTTTACTGCCACCCCTTTTTTTTGTGAGGCACGCTTTGCCCGGAGGGGTTTGCTCCTTACCCAATGGTGGTATGCACTTTTTCTCAAGGAAACTTATCCTCTCGACGAAGATGGGATTTTTGGGCTTTGCCTTGTCCTATAGTGACATAGGCCACTTTGCCACAAGGCGTCATAAATTCTACCTGTGGAGTCATGTGACTTGCCTCAAGAACGGGACAAGAGGCTTTGCCTTGAGGTGAGGGCATAAGGGCCTTGGCCTCTAGGTGTGGTGGCGAGGTCCCTTGCCTCGAGGTGAGGAGGCAAGGGTCTTTGCTTCATGGCGAGGGGGCAATGTAAAATTATCCTTCTTATTCTTGATGTTCATAGCGTGATGGTTGTTTTTTCCTCATTGTAGTGGTAGATTTATTTCTTATGGCCTTTTGTGCTTGTTGAATGTTTTCTTATATAACGCCCATGAAGTAGGCAGGACCATATGTCAATTTTTTTTTTTTTGCTAACTCATTGGTAGGAGAGTCCCCCATTTGAAGAGAGATTTTGATAGCGAGCGGACTTATCACCCGTATCTGACGAGTGGGTCACCTCGTGGCTGCCCTGGGTGGCCTCATAAGGAGCCTCACGGTTGTGCTCCGTGAGGCACATGGCTTGGCTCGCGTTAGCCTACCAAGGTGCCACGAGTTTGGGTGCCATTGTGGCGTGTTGCCTTAGGGATTTTGTCGAGGTTTTTTCTGGCTCCAAATAATTCCTCACGGTGGTCGTTACTTCGACTTATTTTTTTCCCTTTTAAGGCTTGTGGTATATTTTATAAGTCAATGACGAGGAGATTATGACTGTATATCCACTCCTTGCCCCTACTCCCTAAATTTTTTTACGTGAGTAAAACATTTGGGAGTGAGGTCTCTATGACATGTAGTATAAAGGCTTGACCTCCCATCTATGTTATTTATAGCGTAGAATGAACCATCACCTTAGTAGTATTTGTATAAACTTGGTCCAGAGTGGTATGTTGGAGGGGAGGCAATTTTTAAGGCCTCGGTCCCTCTCGGTACTACTGGAAGGACTATAAGATGGATAAGTCTGAGCCAGGTCTTTGTGAGCCCAAAGGACTTTCGTTGATTTACCTATCTTGATCTCTGTCGTGCATTGTTTGAGTTTTGGCCTCAATCCAAAACCTTAGTCCGGAGGGGCATTATAATAGTATTGTTGAATCGACCATTCACGTCGTAGGATATAAGTCATACTATATTGGTAATATGTTTCATTTGTAAATATGCATAGGAGAGTAAAACGAAACATGCTCACAGGCACTTTATTATCTTAAGGCAATAACTGGAAATATTCATAGTTTAATAGAAAACTAACAAGAGGGACGCCTATAGGCACTCATCTCAACGTTTGACCAAGGGTAAGTTTTTACTTAGTTGTTTCCATATTACCTCGCAGCTCTAGTGGGGTGCGCTAGACGCTATTGATGACATCTTGCCTCGAGGTTATTCCTCGATGTTGTGCCTTAAGGTTGCCTCGAGGCAACGTCCTTGAGGCCTTGCCTCGGGGCGACTCCTCGGGGTTGTCCTCACCTAGATGTTGCACGAGTTAGCTCGTATAATCAGGGAAGATTTGACACATGGTCTAGATTTATTTTCTCGTATGGCATCTTAACCCATGAATCATATGTTAGGACTTTTAAGGCTTGGGGCAAGTATTCACCTCCTATCTAGTGGCTTTGGGAATAATATGTTGGTTACCTAGCACCTTTGAAATTGTGACATCTCCTCCTTGTCACCTTGTGGGCTTTGGTTGGGTGCCAGAGCAACATCCCCTCCTTATAACCTCGCGGGCTTTCGTGGGGTGTCTTAGGATACTTACATAATTTTTCAATGAAGTTTCTCTACTTCAAAATGTTCAAAAATGAGTTTTTTTTTTGTCAGATCAGATCTTATCTCATTGCCCCGCACTCTCTAAAGTTTCTATTATGAGTGAAACATTTGGGAGTAAGGCTTTTATATAGTGACCTATAGTACACGCTGCAATTCTTGGTATGGAATGAACCATCATCTTAATAGAAGTTTGTTTAGTATAACCTCAGTCCAGAGTTTAGTTTACTTTGAAGAGGGGGCTTCTAATTTTTTAGAGCCTCGATCCATTCCTATACTGCTGGAAGGGTTATAAGGTGGGAGATAGAACCTCAGCCAAAACATCATGAGCACGGGGGGATTTCGCCTTGCCACCTATATTGGCATCTTGCTTGTATCTTGGCATAAAGCATATTTACCCATGAATTACACGTTGGTCCTTTTTGGGCTTCAAGTAAGTCTTTACTTTTTACCCCGTCGCTTCATGAGCACTAGGTCAATTACTTAATTGTTTTGCTGTACCTCGTGGCTTCATGAGATCTAGCAGGGTGTACCCATGGCTTCATGAGCTCTATCGGGGTGTCGAAGATGTTGTTCATGACATCTTCCGCTTGTCGCCATGTGACTAGTCTTTGGGCATCACTTGCTTAAAAAATAATAGTGCAAACCATAGCTAAAGATGATAGCTAAAAATAATAGCTACAAACAATAGCTAAACATAATAGCTAAAGATAATAGCTCTACACCTCCTGGGCCCCTACTCCTTAATGTGTTTACTAAGAGTACAACATTTAGGAGTAAGCTTCGTATGGGGAGGTTTATAATGCCTATTGTCATTTTTTGAATGGATTTACCATCCCTTTTTATAGGGGATTGTTGTGTATAACCTCGATTTAGAGTGTAGTTTGTATTGGGGGGGGGGGGCTTTAGTTTATTAGAGCCTCAACCTCTTTCTTACACTCCTGGAAGGGTCATAAGGTGTACAATAGGGCCTCAACCGTGACTTTGTGAGTTCGGGGAGCTTTTATTTTTCCACCTATATCGGCCTCTAAAGCAGACTTGTATGAACTGATTTGTGGCCTCAATCAGAAATATTGATTCTGAGGAGCACTTATGAGTGTTTGTTGGGTCATTCACCATTCATTTTCGTACTCATAGGCACATTAAAAATTAAAAGGGATGCTCGCAGGCACTCTTATTCAATGCTTGGCACGTGGCCAACTCGAGATTAGTTCAAATGGAAATTGAATTGAAAATCATAAACTAAGCTAACTTTATTTGGTACCTCGGCATAATACCTTTTTAAGTTTGGGGATACCTCTTTCACCTGCGTAGTCTTTCATTCTCAGCCTCTATTGGTGCAACAGCCTTTGCTCCATTCACTGGATATGGAGGAAAACCCCCCACCTTGGTGAGGGACGCTGGGCAATGGTGCTACATAAGCCCTATGATTGCCTTTTCCATGCTTCTTTTATCATCGTCCAGCTTAGGCCTCAAGAGCCGCGACTTGTTGCAAGTAGTGACTTTCACTGGTGCTTTAGTTGAGGCGGTATTATTGTGGTGTACTAGGTTGCTCCAACATAGCTTAACCAAGTCATAGGTATCTTTTAAAGGGGTTGGCAACAAATGCTCTGGCCAAGTGTTTTCTAGTATGACCTTGCCCCCCAAGTGATTTGCATAACTCTCTTCATACATTTTCATGTACTTGAGGCCTTTCATTTGACATGTTTCCAGAGTTTTATTCTAGAAATAAGTTATGACTATGGGATCGACTACCCTTATATCATTGATATCCCATTGATTCAATTTGACCATTTCAAAGTCATTGACTACCCGCTCTGGGTCTTGACTCTTTTCTATTCTATATTTGGGTATTCGAGAGATCTTTCATTTTTCTGGGATACCACATTTATCATGATTTGCTTCCCTTTGTCATATTGATTTGAGCTGTCGTGCTCATTTTTAGGTTTTTTCAAGGCATTGGCATAGCATTCCTTGCCAACCTCAAATCTCTTATAGCCCTTTTGTCCCGACGGGGGTCGAGAATTTCACCTTCATGTGGAAAGCTCAGCCTCCCCAAAATAAAATTATAAGTGGAGGGGGCTTTAACCACTAGAAATTTAACCATCATTGTAGACCGAGCTGGAAATGTGCCCAGGAATATGGGTAGGGACACTTTCCCTAGCGCATCTACTACCTCATCCGTGAAGCAGGTGATGGGGGATGTTGACCCTTGCAAATCGTACCTTGATGGTAGTGCTACGACGTCTTGCAAATAGCCTCTTTTGATTAGCTTTTCTATCTCAACCTGTAGATGGTGACACTCTTCAGTAGTGTGACCCTTATCACGATGGAAGCTACAGTATTTCCTCAACCTCAAGCAGCTAGGATTATCTTTCATTTTCTTAGGCTATTTTACTATGCCTTGCAACTCGGCGATAGCCAAAACTTGCTCTCGTGGCAGTGCGAGCAGGGTATACTTTGAGAATCCCAAGGAAGGCATGTGCTTACGCTCTTTGGGTTCTGGTATCTATCATCATCTCTGGATTTTTTTTGTTGCCAATAGCTTCTTGTCTGGTCGGCCCCAATGGTTTCCTCAATTCTAACGTATTTTTCTGCCCGTGCCAACAATTCATCCATGGTGGAAGGCAGTTTCCTGGCAACGGACTCCTTGAACCTAGTGTTTCGTAAACTCCTCTGCATTATCCCTGAAAGTAGCTTGTGGTTAATGTAGGTTACTTCAGATACTGCCGTGGAAAAGCGATACACATATTCTCTAAGGGACTTTCCATCTCGCTGGACCACAGTTAACAAGTAAGAGGCTGTTTACTTCTTATTCATAGAGAAGTGGTTGAGGAATCGCCTTGTCAGTTGCTCAAAGCTAGTAATAGTACTGGCGGGCAGCTGATTAAACCAACTACGGGCTCAACCAGGTCAAATAGTTTGAATTTTTTTGCAAAAGGTCGCATTGCTGATATCATACATATCAGCTTTGGCGTTAAACTTGTCAACGTGCTCTTGAGGGTCTCCTGTTTCCTCATACTTTCTAAGATGTGGTATCTTCAGTCCTGGTGGTATAGACTATGCCAAGATAGCCAGACAGAATGGAGTTTTCTTTGGGGGTGCTACTGCTAGGGGGACTAGTTGCATGTCCTCATATCTATCCCTATTCTCTACACTTTCATCCTCATGAGGGACTTGTCTACGTAGTCCTTGTTGCCTCGGCAGAGTCTCTTTGGGGGTCAAGGGGACAATCTCTATGTGGAGTAGAGACCTAAAGGGCGTTGGCCCTCTATCTATTCCTCGCGGCGACCTCTCATGAGGTGAGGCCACGCTACTCTATTTCTTTTCACGTGCAGCCCCATTGACCTTAGAGTTGGACCGCCTTGACCCAATCCCACCAGGGGTCAAGGATTCCTGACCTCTATGGTGAATCGTATAGGCTCAACTCGTGGAGGGGACTCCCTTTCCTTAGGTTCCTGACCCCTATGCACTGACTGAGAGGGTACTACTTTAGGCCTTCTCTCTTAAGGTGGGGTTGCAGCTTGAGGGTTTCCCACCTGGGGGTCTTGTACCCTAACTATTGATGGAGCGGGCATGCACGAGATTGATGCGCCTTGGCTTACTGTTGGATAGCTCTAGCCGCTGCCCGCACTGAGGCATCCTTAAAAAGAGCAAGTAGGGCCTCTTGGGTGATCACCAACACCCTAGTGGTAGGGGCGGGATCAGTGCTGGTGTCATGAGAGGCACATTCCGATCATTCACTGGAGGTGGTAGATTTAGGTCTCCACCACCGACTTCAGAGTCGGGTAGACCTTCTTGCAGTGTGGGGTTAGTGACTCCACCACCTACTGCTGGTGCATTGTTGGCCATCATCCTATCACTGTTGGTATGTGTTTGAAATCTAGTCTGCATACTCAGTGGTTGGATTGTTGTTTCCACAGATGGCGCCAAACTAATGTGGGGTAAAAATGTAAGTATATGAATGTGACACGTGATGCCCACGTGTGGAGGAAATCCGACCCAACACACAACAAACTAGGCACTAGGTTGGTTTATGTTTAGATTGCACTCACTATAGGCGAGCTGCCTTCGTACTCACTTTAGTGGGATCAAGTCTTTTCGTAGTTTAAAGGTGAGATTATTCTTTGTAATTGCTAACTGCTTTCTCTCTAGCACTCTTTTTGGTGGGGTGTGCAGATAATCGATTTTGGCTACCCTCGTGGGGTATTTATAGGTTTGGATATGGGCCATGGGCTAAAGCCTTATTACCAGCCCATTGGAATATTTATTAAACTAATAAATATGTATTTCATATTTATTACCGCAATTATGATTATAGCCTCGTTGACAGGATGGGCCCTTTGTATAATAGACCTTAGGCCCAGTGGTCTCGTCCATATGATTTATATCAGCTATACAGGGATGATAACCTGATCTAAATCCATAGGTGGACTTATTACAAACGTGTCCTTAGCAAAATTGGTGCAAATCTATGATGAAGGATCCAAAAGTTAAGTTAATTTGGAAAAATAGAGCTATGGAGATATGGATAATTATATTTCCTTTTGATCATCTGTTTCTTTTTTCTTGTTATTTCCATAACAAAACACTGATTTCAAAATATTTTGTTTAATTTGTAGGTTTTATGAGCCCGAATGACTCCCAGGAGGATCAAATAGCCGGTAAGCAAACTTTGGTGTCCAATTACAAGACTAATTCATCATGTATTGTGAAATTAGAACTCGGTATTGATAATAAGGAGGATAAGCAGTTCAAGCGATGGACAACCTCTTAATGGGGACAATTCTCTATGTTGTTCAGAAGAGGATTAAAAAAATAAAAAACACAAAATTTTCTCGAGCCTAAGATTGTTCAGATTCTTATTGTAGGAATCCTCTCTGGGCTGTTATGGTGGGTGGCAATCTGATATCAGCAATTTAATTACAAGACTAGGTAATTAAATAAATTTTACTCTTTTCATGTTTCATCCTTGACAATAATTTAGCATTACTTGTAACATGTACTAGTCATCTATAATATTGATTAGATTAAATAAATAGCAACACGTACTTAATTGAAAAGTCAAAGCCTTATGACTCGGTCATTACCCTTGAACTTATAAGTTGCTGACTTATATAATACGTATAGGACTGGTAAACATATAAATTACTATTTTTTTTTTGGCGAACCACCCTAGCAGGGGATGGTGTTTTCGCGCCCCTCATCTCTTCTTTATATCATCAAAAAGAAGAAAGCAATAAACAAGGAGTTCTAACTCCCTAACACAATACTCTAGAAAAACATGTAAATCAGGAGTACTAACTCCCTTACAATCAATGAAGCATAATATAAATAAAGAGAAAACAAGGAGTACTACTCCCTTACAAAAAAACTTAAAAATATAAACTAAAACAAAAGTCATTTCCATTGAAAACGAAAGTTAGGAAAGGCTATATCCATGAGATTAATCGCCACGAGAGTACTTGGGAAACCGTTAATCAAAATCGATGATTCGCGATCATCACAAGCTTTATTTGCCAAGAAATCAGCTGCCTTATTTCCTTCTCTATAAATATGAGAGAAACGAATATCCAACCTTCTCATCACCCCCCTAATTCGTTGCAGCATGTTTTGCAAAATCCACCTTCCCGGGTTGTTTTTATAAATAATGTCATTAATCACCTTCGCATCTAACTCCACCCACACTTTCGTAAACCCGAACAATTCACACAATTCAAGACCCTTACAAACTCCATGTAATTCAGCAAAAATATTTGTATTAATATTTATAAAATCAGTGTATGCTAAAAGAATCTTACCCGTTTTGTCTCTAATTACTCCACCGGTGCCGGCTTCACCTGGATTACCTCTTGAAGCTCCGTCCGTGTTCAACTTAACCCAACCATGGTCTGGCGGATACCATTTGACACAAAGAGACCGTAAATTAGCGGGTCTACCTCTCTGCACCCCAATTTTAATAGCCAATCCTCCATCATTTTTCCAATGACTTTTATGTAAAAGACCAAATTGATTCAATAACTTAATGTAGTGCTCAATTCGCATGATCACCCTAGCACTGTTACAAGGAATTCCATCATGTTTTGCTTTATTTCTCTCCACCCAAACAAACCAAACAATTAATATTGGAAGGAGAATCCGAATTCTAGTTCGTGAAGTTACTCCCACACGCCAAGCCTTCCACCATTTTGTCAAACTCTCTGTTTCCATAATCTGAAAGTTGCATAAGTTTGCAAAATATAGACCCACTTTTCTAGCTAATTCACTCTTCATAGACAAATGGTTCCCTAATTCTATATTTCCCTCATTGCAACAGTAGCATTTAGAAACCATATTTAATCCCTTCAATTGCATATTAGTTTCCATGGAAATTCATCCATGTAGTAAACGCAAGGAGAAAACTGACATTGTAGGACGGACACATGTTCCCCAAAGATCACAGAAAATATCATTTTCCGTTACTTGGTCTCGAACACTTAACCAAGCCGACTTCACCGTAAATTTCCCATCCGTTGATAATTGCCAAACCAGCTCATCCATGTCCATCAAATTAAAGAAAATCAGTGTCACTCGTTCCACCATATGAGGAGATAAAACATTGTTAAGCTTACTAATATCCCATCTACCATTCGTCCAATAATTCGAGACTATCTCCATTGTGTTATACGGATCCGGGACAACTTGGAATAACGGTCCTTCTCCTAACCAATTATCGAACCAAAAGGAAGTTTTCCATGTCCTAACTTCCACCCCACATGTATCTCAGCTCTCTCTCGAATCTTAACCAATCTTTTCCAAACCATTGAATCTGTACCCTTTGCCAAAGCCACAACTGGACTAGATGAGAGGAAATATTTATTTCTCATAAAACGAGCCCATAAAGATTTTCCTTCCCTTAATTTCCACCATAATTTAAAGCCGAAAGCTTCAATCATGCTTCTCAAACATCTAACACCAATACCTCCTTCCTCAATAGGATAACATAATCTCTCCCACGACGCCCAGTGAATCTTTTTCTCATTATTTGTCGAACCCCAGAAAAACCTATTAAAAAGCCTTTCTATTCGCTGAATCACATTGTTAGGTGGATCAAGCATTTGCAATAAGTACATAGGCATAGAAAAAAGGACACTTTTAATCAGAGTAAGACGTCCGCCTTGAGAGAGGACCGATTTCTCCCACCCTCCAGTACGCCTTGTAATCTTACTTATGACACTTTCATATAGAGAACAACGCTTATTACCCTTAAACAAAGGTGATCCCAAGTAAGTGAAAGGGAGTTGCTCTTGAATAAATCCCGTTATACGACGAATCTTATTGACACGGGAACGTGAGGTAGACTTCCCGGTAATAAAGGATGACTTGTCTCGGTTTATTAACTACCCAGATATCACCTCATATTGTTTCAAAAATTTCATTAATTCCAATAAAGCACTCTTTGAACCCTTTGTAAAAATAAGAATATCATCGGCATATGCTAAGTGACTCACTAGTATTTCTGAATGCAAAGGTGAATACGTTCATTATTTGTAATGAGATTCATTTGAATAATTATATTAAACTATGCAAGATACTAAGACTTAAACTTTCACAACGTCAAAAAATTATACTAGGTCTTTTAGATAGTTTTTGGAACCTAAATTTTAGTGAACAAATTACTAAAAAAAATATATTTTTGTCATTTTCGATTATTTAAGTTTAGGTCTACATTTTACATTTCCATTTTAACCATTGATCAAAACATAGCATGGGCTCGATGGTGTATGTTTGAATCAATTGCAAGTGGGATTTTTCTTCTTTACCTCAGGATTTTGGGAATTCTTCCTCTCTTTAAAGTTATCTTCACTTTCCCTCAAGAACGTATGATGCTTGCTAAAGAAAGGTCTTCAGGCATGTATCGTCTTGTTTCTCCTCATTATTCATGGTGTTGACCCTCGGTGACTTACCAAAAGTACTCGTCCTCCACACCCTTTATTTCATCATTAACCTACTGGATGGTGGGTTTGAAAGCCACAACGAGTGCTTTCTTGTCGGGCCTATTCATTAATCTACACAACATATTATGTTCTCAAGGGCTCAACCTTGCTATTGGAGCAGTGGTCATGGACCAAAAATCAGCCACAGTGCTCGGATCAGTGATCGTCTTAGTTTTCCAACTAGCTAATTCTTAGCTTATCAAAATATTATCGACTATTAACCTTCCCTAAGTGAGAGCTCATTGGTTCTCATCCACTTAGGCAGGTAAGACTGCAGTATTTCTCTTAGTTAACATCTCAGAGAGATATTTATACACAGTTTCACAACATGCAATAGGCCTAAACTCACTAGCCACAGTAGTGTTATTAGTGTTAGGTATTACACATGTCTGAGAAGTTTACCATTGCTAAAGAAATCAAGAATGACATCTG
Source organism: Buddleja alternifolia (assembly GCA_019426215.1). Lineage (NCBI taxonomy): Eukaryota > Viridiplantae > Streptophyta > Magnoliopsida > Lamiales > Scrophulariaceae > Buddleja > Buddleja alternifolia. The sequence goes on along the minus strand of CM033402.1, from coordinate 13,020,892 downwards.
TGATTACAGCCCCACTATACTCCAAGCTGCCTTGAAGAATCCACTCCCATAGCGATCTAGTATGGGACTCTTTGTTGTACTGATACTGACCATACAACCTCTGTTGTAAATGGTTTTATTAGATCCATTTGCATCTCCCAGCTCAGTCTTGGCCTCTATTCAAATATTGCTTCCTCAATCCCATTCACGGCACTTTGAGCCCCAAGTAAATTCTTGTAGAAATTAACAAAGTGGTTAGTGACCTCATGATAGTATGTAATCAGTCTCTCCCCATCCTGAATTCTTACCACACTAGTCCTGTATTTTTACTTTTTAATTTCCATATGATCATACCTCGTGTTTTGATCCCCCAAGTTTAACCATGCAATTTTTCATTGTTGTTGTAGAAATTTCTCTTTGGCCAAATTCTTTTCGTTGCATTCACTTTGTGTTTTTTAGTTGCATCTGTGGCTGCATGTCAATTGGGTTATCAAGGGCAATTAATTGTATGTGAGCTTCCCCAGCTTGTTGTTCAATATCAGTAAAATATTCCTTATTCAACCTTTTCAACTCTGGTTTTAACATCAACATTTTTTAGACAATCTTATACATTTTGTTTCCCTCCAACTTGAGCATCCATAGGCAGGAACTTAGGTGATTCACACCACATATTAAAGAATTTAAATGGCTTACTTCTGGTCACAACTTGGCTATCCATTCTGACCACCATGGGGCTATGATCAGACATGCCCTCAGGTAAGAAATGAGCTTCTGCATCAGGATACATCAAACACCACTTATGGTTTATGAATACTCTGTCTATTTTTGAAAAGATCCTTTGGCCCTCCCCATTATTATTATTCTAAGTATAATAGCAATCTGCTCTTCTCATTTCCTCCAACTCACATCTATCAACATAGTATTGGAAATCCACAATTTCATTCACATTAATAGGGTTACCCCAATCCTATCTTGTTCAGTTAAGATACAGTTAAAGTCCCCCATTACCATCCAAGGATCCTGGATTGGCACAATATTTTTTAACTCTTCCCACAGTTCCATTATATCAGCAGCCAAATTGTACGCATAATCAAAGGTTATAGAGAATTGAACCTGTGTTACTCTATATTGGATAAGAGTTTGTATAAACTAAGCATTTGCTTTAAGTACTTGTACTTTATATATATCTTTCTTCCACATAATCCAAATCCTTCCTCTTGGATTATCACAAATATCTGTAACACATCCCCACTATTGACATAGTTTTTAATACACTCTGTCAAAGTTTCCACTTTTTATTTTATGTTCCGAAATTTCCATAACTCTTATACTATTTTTACTACAAAGAAATAGCACATCCCTCTGTCTATTGGCACCGTTCAACCCCCTTACATTATACCATGCTATGTTCTGCATCATCTTTTATAGATATGTTGTTTTCTCAGCCTCAACTTCCATGTCTTACTCAGTTGTCCTTGATGTAAAAGGTGCATTCTGCCCTGTTTGCCCCTCATAGTGCACTACTACAAAAATACACTATTACAGCGGTTTTGCAAAACTGCTGTAATAGGGCTTCTCGATTCGGACCTATAACAGCGGTACTACCCAAACCACTGTCAGATAAATTTTTTTAAAAAAATTGGATGCAACAGCAGTTTGGATCAAACCGCTGTCATAGTACTTAAGTAAAAAATATATATATATGACAGCGGTTCTACCGTAAACCGTTGTCATAGACCGATACTATAACAGCGGTTCAATTGAACTACTGTCAGAAAGAAAAAATAAAATAAAAAATAAAAAACCGCGTATGACAGCAGTAAACTGCTGTCATAGGCAGCCGGGTTTTTAGGTAAAACCCGGCCGCCCCCTCTCTCACTCTAATTCTCTCTCTCTCTCTTTCAAACCCCCCCTCACCACCCCACCACCACTACCACCGTGCACCACCACCACCACCACCTCTCTCTCTCTCGCGCTCTTTCTCTCAATTTCTCTCTCTCTCTCTCTACTCTACCTCTCGCCGCCGACCACCGCCGCCGTCTGCTCCCCTCTTTTGGTATATATCTCTCTCTCTCACTCTCTTTCTCTCTCTCTTTCTAGATCTATATATATATGTGCATATATATATATGTATATATTCTATATATATATATATATATATATTTAACTCTTTCTATATATATATATTTAAGGACCGCCGCCCCCGCTGTTGCCGCCGCCGCACCGCCGCCATCACCATATAGTGGTAATTTTTTTTAGATAAATATATTTATATACACACGCACACACATAGAGTATAGACTTAAATATTTGTGTATTTATATTTGTGTATGTGTGGGTGTATGTATATTTTTGTATATGTGGGTGTATGTATATATATTTGTGTATGTGTGGGTGTATGTATATTTGTGTATATGTGGGTGTATGTATATATATTTGTGTATGTGTGGGTGTATGTATATTTGTGTATATTCTTGAGAGATTTGCCTATTTATTGGAAAATTTAAAGAAAATAGGGATTTAACTGAATTTACTGTTAATTTAGGTTAGTCTGGTGTTAATGACGTTTGATTTAGGATTAAATTGTAGTTATTTTGTGGTTTAGGGTACATTGATCCAACTGGTGATCTATATTTATACTTAGATGTTGAAAATATGATGTTTTTTATTTGGAGTTTTATGTGATTTATGTGATCCAACTGGTGATCAATATTTGTAGTTGCTGGAAATATGATGTTTTATGTGATCTAACTGGTGATCAATATATATTTATACAATGATATTTTATTTTTAGTTTTATGTGATTTATGTGATCCAACTAGTGATCAATATTTGTAGTTGCTTGAAATATGATGCTTTATGTGATCCAACTGGTGATCAATATTTTCGTATAGTGAGATCGACATTTTGAGTTTGTTGTGGGTGAAAGATTAGAATATTGGGTTTGTTGTGGTTGAAAGATATTAATTTTGTTGGTTGCAAGTTTGGGGGGAGATTAAGTCGAGAACTTGGTAGAAATTTTTGCGTCGGTACTCTGTCGAATTTTTTCTAGAATAACAGGAAATAAATTAAAATAAAAATAATTTAATTAATTCAACTCAACTGAGGTTAAACTTATTTAATTTCATTAATTAAGATCAAAATTGGATTTTAGCGGATTGTAAGATCCGAATTTTGTTGGTTGCAACCTACCTGAGTGAAGATTAAGTCGAGAACTTGGTAGAAATTTTTGCGTTGTTACTCTGCCGAATTTTTTCTAGAATAATGGGAAATAAATTAAAATGAAAATTACTTAATTAATTCAACTATCAACTGATGATAAAAAAATTTAATTTAATTAATTCAGAATCAAGATGGATCAAAGTTGGATTTTAGCGAATCGTATGTCAGAATAGTATGAGAAAGGGGTGAAAGAGTTCATAAAATTTGCGGTTGAGCATGCACCAGATCGAACTAGGATCACTTGCTCGTGTTTACGTTGTTATTTTGGAAAGAGAATTAGTCCACGTGAGTTGGAAGATCATTTGGTGTGTAATGGAATTGATAAAAGCTACACAAGTTGGACAAGACACGGTGAAAGCAGTGTCACGTCAGATGCTTTGGGTGGTACATCATATCCATCACAGGATTTCAACATGAATGATTATGAGCCTGGTCGTTTGGAGGAGATGACAAATGTGATTGAGGAGGATTTGCGAAATTGTCCTAAAATGTTTAACAATTTGACAAGTGATTTGAAGACACCACTGTATAGTGGTAGTAAATTCACAAGATTGAAAGCAATCATAAACTGATACAAGTTAAAAGCCAACAATGGGTGGAGTGATAAGAGTTTCACAGACTTACTTGGTCTATTAAAAAGCATGCTACCTGAGGATAATGTGTTACCTATTCGTACTTATGAGTCTAAACCGATGTTAACCTCAATTGGCATGGGATATGAGAGGATACATGCCTGTCTCAATGATTGCATATTATTTAGAACTGACTATGCATCATTGAAGGCCTGTCCGAAATGTGGCGCCTTACGATACAAGAAGAATGGATCTGCTCCTGTCAAAACCATGTGGTATTTGCCTATAATACCACGATTTAAGCTCATGTACAGAAGTAAAGAGTTGGCCAAGGACTTGACATGGCATGCTGATAGAAGGCTTGAAGATGACAAGATTCGACACCCCTCAGATTCTCCTCAATAGAAAAAGATTGATGATGGTTTCCTTGAATTTGGTGAAGAATCAAGAAACATGCGCCTTGTATTGGCTGCAGATAGCATGAACCCTCATAGCTTGCAAATTAGCTCACATAGTACATGGCCGGTGATTTTGATGATCTACAACCTTCCCCCATAGCGATGCATGAAGCGAGAGCATATAATGATGCCTATACTCATTTCTGGGCCGAAACAAACTGGAAATGATATAGATGTCTATTTGGCTCCTTTAATTGAGGATTTGAAGGTGTTGTGGGACATCGGTGTTCAAGTATATAACGGGTTCAGAGAAGAAAATTTTATTCTCAGAGTCATGTTATTCGGAACAATCAATGATTTTCCGGCAAGAGCAAACCTCAAGGGATATGGTGTACATAGCCAATGTGGATGTCCCTATGTGTCAAAAGTACAGATTAATATCGATTGACATACTCTCAGAAATATGCATTCCAAGGGCATCGGAGATGGCTAAATCGGAACCATCAATATCGTCGGTGGAAGAATGCTTTCAATGGAATATAGAAAAAGGTCGAGCTCCTAAGTGCTTGACTGGTGAAGAAGTGTTTGAGAATGTAAAAAACTTGGAGGTCAAATTTGGAAAGACTTTTGCAGATGGCCTTGCAAAAACTGGGTGGGAAAAAAGGTCAATTTTCTTTGAGTACATGTTAGATATTTTCTTGATATTATGCATATTGAGAAAAATGTATTTGATAGTGTCATTGGTACACTTCTAAATGTGCCCGAAAAGACAAAAGATGGCGTAAAGGCACGGTTAGACTTGGTTGAAATGAAGATAAGAGCAAAATTGACACCAACAAATAAGGAGAAACGTACTTATTTGCCTCCAGCAGCTCACACTCTAGCCAGGAAAGAAAAAATTGCATTATGTGAGTTTCTTAATGGAGTGACAGTTCCAGAAAGGTATTCTTCAAACATTAGCAATCTTGTATCAATAAAGGACTTGAAGCTAAAGCACATGAAGACTCACGATTGTCATGTAATTATGGATCATTTGCTACCAATTGCTATACGGGACATTTTGCCAAAAAAGGTGAGAGACACGATCACTAGATTGTGTTTCTTCTTCAAAGCAAAGTGGAGCAAGGTGTTTGATCCTGAGCAATTTCCTGTACTTCAGAAACAAATTGTCATCACTTTGTGTGAGCTTGAGATGTATTTTCCAGCAACTTTTTTTGATATAATGACTCACCTACTTATTCACTTGGTTAGAGAGACTCAACTATGTGGACCGGATTTTATGAGATCTATGTATCCGCCTAAGCATTATATGAAGGTATTGAAAGGCTATGTGAAAAATCGTAGTCGACCAGAAGGTTACATTATTGAACGGTACATAGTTGATGAAGCCATTACATTTTGCACAGAGTATCTGGCAAATTCTAATGTTGCAGAGCTTCCAAAGTCTCATGTTGTGGGAAGCGGAACATAAGGAAAAAGCATAATTGGAAAGCAATTAGTTAGTGTTCATATTACACAAAGGGAGCAGGCACACCTATATGTGCTCCACAACACTGATGAGGTTGACCCATATGTTGAAGAGCATAAGAACCAACTTAGGAGATTCAATCCAATTAAAATGAGAGCTGGATTTCAAGAGAGCATAACAAGAGTTTGATCGATTGGTTCCGAAAGCATATTGAAGAGAAACAAATAGAGAATCCACAGCTTTCAGTTTCAGATAAATTGACACGACTGTCGATGGGTCTGAACAAACTAGTATTTTGTTATTCAGGTTATCATATAAATGGTCGCACATTCTATACAAAAGACCAAGATGAACAAAGTACAATGCAGAATAGTGGTGTGAGTCTTGTAGATCAAGCAATGCATATCTCGAGTGCGAAAGATAATAATCCTATCTATGCCAATTTATCATATTACGGGGTGATTGAACTATATGGGAGCTTGATTATAGTTGGTTTCCGGTGCTTGTATTTGGGTGTAGGTGGGTTGACAATAAACATGGTGTCGATAATAGTGAAATAGGCTTCACTCGAGTAGACCTTGAAAGGGTGGGATACAAAGATGAACCTTTCATTTTAGCATCACAAGCTAAGCAAGTGTTTTTTGTCACCGATCCTATTGATAAGAGGTGGTCTATTATTTTATCAGCAAACAAAAGTACTTGTATTGATGATGATTATGAAGAAAGTGAAGATGATGGAGAAAATCCTATCTCCTTAGGTGATTCACAATCATTTGATAGTGACGATGACTTGGATATAAGTGATGATGAATTGTATATGCGACAAGATCACTAAGAGGGGATATGAATTAATCCATCAGTTCGTCGGCGTACTAAAAAAAATGGTCATACCAATGGGAAGGAAAAAACTACTAAGCCAATAACAAAAAGAAAATGATGAAAGGTATTTGAACTTATTTCATAATTGTATGATAGACTTATTTTTTTATCAATATTTATACTTAGTTGCTAGAAAATTTATATTCTTGAGATTTGCCTATTTTTGTGGAAAATTTAAGGGAAATAGGGGCTTGACTGAATTTAAGGTTAATTTGGGTTAGCTAGGGGTTAATGACGTTTAATTGGGGATTAAATTTTGTTTATTTTGTGGTTTAGGATACATTGATCCAATTAATGATTTATATTTATACTTAGTTATTGTGATTTACGTGATTCAACTGGTGATCAATATTTGTAATTGTTGGGTTTGTTGTGATTGCAAGTTTGGGGGAAGATTAAGTCGAAAACTTGGTACAAATTTTTGCGTCGTTACTCTGCCAAAATTGTTCTAGAATAATGGGAATGAACCTAACTTCTATATTTATTACTTCTATTTTAAAATTATTATTGCCAAATGAATCTGTTAAATTTATATAAATCTAACTCCTCTATTTTTTGGCTTTTGTAGGTCGATGACTTCAGATCCTACTGGTAGTTTTCTAGAGGATGATGTATATGGATCAGATAGCCGTCATGATAAGGAGATATGGAGAGGTATCATGGCTATGAAAAAAGTTACCAAAGCCAGAAGTCAAGGTATAAGGCTACCTGTCGACTGGAATGACATAGGCCAGGCAGTTAATCCAAACAAATCAATATTTGTTGGTTATATAGGAGTCTTGGCTCGGCAGAAGGTGTCAATTACGATGAGTGATTGGCGAAAAGTCCCGTCACCAATAAAAATAAACATTTAGGATGAAATGAAGGTAATTTGGATATTATCATATTTGTAAGTGTTAATGTATTTTTTGTTGATTTAATTTTCTCTAAATTACAATTTCATATATACTTTGTTTTTTGTAGTTGGCATTTGATATTGAAGAAAGTAGACAAAAGTACGTACTAGCAGAAGCTGGGAAGCTAGCACGTAACTTCAGGAGCTATTTGAGAAGAAAGTGGGTGCGAGATGATGATGGAAATATTAATAACAACCCACCCCCACAATATGAGATACCTCAAGCTGATTGGACGACATTTTTAGATGTTCGCCTAGGTGAAGGTTTTCGGGTAGCTAGTCATTTTAATTTACGGTTTTATTTGTTGGTTATTGCATTTATATTTAGCTAATAATTTGATAATGTAATAAACAGAAACTAAGTAGGAAAAATCAGGAAAGAGCAAAGGAACCTGAATATCCTTTCCGGAAAGTGAGCCTTGGACATGCTCTTGTGGAGCAAATTGAGGTATGTATTTCATTTAGCAGTGAATCCTTACAATTTTTTTAATAAAAATTCTATGTTAATAAATATATATTTTTTAATTAAAATATAAATGAATAGAAGAAGGGATGCGGGATCCGATTGCACAGAGGTGACACGAGCACTCGTGTGGAGGATTGTACGTTCTGATAAAACAAATCAAATTGATAACGACAATGTTAGAAGAGTAGTGAATGAAATGGTGAGTTATTTGCAATTTTAGTTCTATAATGTGTTGTATGTTTGTTTTGAAATACTATTGAAAGAACAAAGTTCACTAATTTCTTTTATTTTTTAAAATGTATTATTATAGAAGAGCATTTCACAAGAGAGTACTAGTCATAGTGGAAATGAGAAGAGTCAAGATGACCTATTGGCTAAAGCTCTTAAAAAGAGACTATTTTAAGAGCTTTAGGGGTGTTGTCTTTGGGGTCTCACAAAGAGACTATTTTATGGATCCAAAGCCTGCTAAAGAAATGGAGATGGAAGCTTGAGAAACATGGTGAAAAACCTCTCTGAAACTATGCTTGCCATGCAACAACGGATTGATGTTTTGGAAGCGCCTACCTCACGTCAACGACATGAAGATGAGGTGATTTCTTTGAAAGATAGCAGCCCAGAACCGGTTTATAAGATGCTTCCTGAGGTAATGATTTGAACTTGTTTATTGATCATGTAACTTGCAACTCTCTATTTCTGTAAATCACACAAAACTTTCTAATATAATGTTGTGTATGTATATATATATATATATATGTAGGTTATCGCTCCATGTCAATTAGCACTTTCATCACCGTCATATCTTGTGGTGGCAAAAGAACAGATGTGCAATCGACCAGTGATTGATAGAATACTTCACAACTGTCCATTAGCCACCAACCATGTGAAAGTGCGCATTGACACTGCAGTTGAGGCCGATACACCCCTACCCGTCCCTCTCAATGATGAAATGTTCACCATTTCTAGTGCTCTGGGGTACCTTTGTTGCTTAGCTAGCGAGTCTTGTCATTGTCACTGATGTACCGGTATGTAATTAATAGCTAGTCATTAATAAATTATAACAATTTGTTTGAGGTTACTAAGTATACTTTGGTATGTAACATTCAAATTTTATTTTCTTTGCTTAAACAGTCTCTTGGACCATCCAAATCATCTGGAAACCAGAAATCAGAGACCTCAAAGCAGTCAGCTGTCAAAGGAAAATTTCCAGTGGCCAAACCTGCACGTGAAGGTGACAGATGTGCAGACCTTCAACTAGATGGACTCCTTGATGACCTTTTATTTCTGGGAAAGTACACGAAGATGATGTCTATTAGTGCCCAGATCACTATAGACATGGAGGAACCCATTATGAATTTTGCATTCCCAGAGTATATTGGAAAGGAGGAGATCTGTCACCTTTCGCGACAAAAAGAGATAAAAGCCTCTATCATTACAGCGTACATAAAGTAAGTTTTTTAATTATTGTATTGCATCTGAACTATGATTATTTTCATTACTCGAAATTCATTTTTTATGCTCAATTTAGGTGTTTGTGGGTTAAGTACGTGATCCCTGAAGGGAAAGAAACAAGTTTCGGGTTCCTTAGCCCACATTTCATATCTGCGAGAACAAGCCCGCAAATTCAACAAGTGCAGTACATAGCACGTGCTATGATACAGAATGCACAAACGAATAAGTTATTTCTTGCACCTTACAACACTGGGTGAGCTACTAAAGACTCAACTTTAATTTGTAAAACTAGTTGCACAAAACAAATTTTGAACTTATCTTTTGAATGCTTTGTTGGGGACATTGGTTGCTGCTTGCAATTGATCCATTTCAAGAGGTCGTTTACTATTTGGATTCTTTGCATGGTGAGCCGAGATATCGAGATGATATGACATAAAAAATCAATCAGTAAGTTTTTCATTCAATCAATGTATCCATTATATTTAATATTTTTTTAAAGTGTATATTTATTTCACATAATTGCTTGTTTTTGACATATTTCCTTGTTTTTATATTTTTTTATAGGGACGTGCACATATTTTGTGCAAATCACAACAACCATTCCAAGAAATCCAAAAACTCATCCTATCAATGGTTTAAAATAAATGTTAGCGTTTTCTAGTTTCAAGAGATTATATATTCGTATAGAAGTTAGTGTTCTAATACAACGTAACTTTGATTACTTTTGTAGTGCCCCCGGCAGACCAACGAGGTGGATTGTGGCTACTTCGTTATGAGATTTATGAAAGAGGTTATTAGCCATCGACAATCTATAATCCCAACAGCGGTATGCATAATCCTAATATATACTTAATTTCTATTCCTTTTGAAGTTATTAAACCTTTGGTAGGTAATTGAAACGTCATTTTAGTTTGCAATTAATCTCTATATATATCTTGCAGTACTTTCATGATTCTCAATCCTTCTATACTCAAGAGCAAATTGATGAAGTACGTTGCGAAGTGGCACGTTACATTTTCTTAGCAACTCCTTAGAAATTAGATAATGTATTTTTTGTACATTGTGATTTGTTGTAAATTGTGATTTGATTTATTGTATTTAAATTGCCATGAGTAATTTAATTAGTTGATTGTAAGTTAACAAGTAATCATTTGTTGGAGATTATAACATTTTGTTTTTGGAGGAAAGAGATGGTAATATTGAAGATTAGGGTGGTTGTTGTTTATGTTGAATATGTTTTACTGTGTAGTTAAAATTTGTTGGGTTGGTTTATTGAATATTACTGTACAGGAATATTACCATGCAAAATATAAAAAAAAAGAAAAAAAAATCCGACCCTATGACAACGGTTTTTATGGAACCGCTGTAATAGGTCCAAACCATATAACAGCGATACCTATGCCCAAAAAAATCGCTGTAATAGGTCATTTCTATAGTAGTGTTGTAAGGATTTTCTACCAGTTTTGGTAACAAGTTTGCATTGATACCCTCTATCAGAAACTCTCTCTTTTCCTGTCTGTCCTGCCTTTCGTGGTTGGATTTCTTTGATGGGCACAAGTTCTCCTTTCTTGTAGTCTTATACACCTGGTCTTGTGCAGATTGTTTGGGCCTCCAAACTAGTTTCCTATTCTTCTTTCTATAATCCTTTTCATCATGCCCATATCCCAAACAGTGGGTGCATTTGATAGGCCTCCATTCGTACTTTATAGGTTGTTCAATTACCACTCCTTTTTCATTTTGCAAATACACTATTTCAAACATCTTTTTCACATTGACATCTACCAACACCCTTGCATATGGGATCCTTTCTTTTTCCATCGTCAACTTATCAGCCATGGCTGGTGTACCAATAATATTTTCTATGTTACTATGGGCTATACAACTCCAGTATTTAAGGTAGAGCTTCAAGTTGCACCCACACAGATACCGTTTCCACATTTTGTTTACTGTAGTTGTGATTTTCATTCCAAGGGCTTACTATCAAATGTTTACTGTAAAAATGGTAAATCCCTACTTCTACCACTTCGTCTATCTTCTACATTATGAAATTTAAATGAGAATAACTCATTAGGCATAAGCAAGACCTTCTCAATACCATACTTACTCCATATCCGATGGATGTAGCCATTCATCACCGAAAATTATTTGGGGGGGGGGGGGGGGAGTTAGCACCTAGGACATAGCACACCAAGGCATTACTCCAATAATCAATCTCTGATTTCACATCCTCCTCCTCTATTCGCCGAATCTGTTTGTCTTTATTCGACAGTGGTTCCATGTATTTCAGATTGTATCCAGCATTTCGAAGCTTTGACTCATCAAAGCTATCCCAAATCGTTCCAGTTTTCTTCTTAGAAGGGACTTGTAGCTTTCCTCCACTTGCCCACCTTTCTACAATTTTATGGCTTTGTTGAAATTTCCTTATACTACCTTAATGCTTGCGCAATAACCGATTTCGACTGGTTCATGTTCACCATCGTTTGTGCCTAATTGATTGTTTGTTCAATCGTCTTTGTGATTCATTCATCCGTGTTCCTCACATCCCCAATTCAATTCCCCTGAGATATGGCTTCTTTCCTCTGATTTGTCTCACAATCTCCCACTAGAGATTGTTGTGATGGTGTTATTGGTGTTTCTTTAGTCAGTTTAGTGCCCACTCCCTTCTTATTCTTGACTATAGACACGATGCACATTAGCTTGCCTAATGTACGCCGAGAGAAAATAGAAAAAACATCTTGAAGGAAAATTAAGATAGACAGAGTTAAAAAAAATCAACCATGCACGCTAAAAGTTCAAGTTCAAATCTTACCAAAAAAAAATAGTGATAGACAAATATTTTTTTTGAAATTCTAGCAGTATGCAAAATTGAAATTTGAAATTGTAGTTGATGAGCACTAATTAATTTATTCAGTCACTACCAAAAATCTCACAATTGAGATCATTATCTTCATTGTTAGCTCTCAATTCTTTACCTTCCAATTAATTAACACCACCAACTTGTAATTCTCCAATTCGTTAATATGTTGTCCTCCAAAAGAGAGTAGAATGTGGATTGAAAGTTTAGATTAAGTCAATAAAAATCTTAAATTATTATTTTCGGGCTAAAACAGCCTGGGTGTACTGTCACGCTACAACAGTTCCAAGTGTTTTGAGACGACTGGAACATGTCGTTTTGCTCATAGATGAGATTCTAGAGGTTATTAGAGTATTCTAGAGTAGTCTAGAAGATTCTAGTGAGGTCTAGAAACTCTAGAAAGTTCTAGAATACTTTAAAATAATGTAGATCCTTACGAAAAACTCTAGAATAGTGTAAAACTATTTAGGATGTTCTAGATTGTTCTAGATAGTAGTAGAAGTATGTAGAATGTGATATTGTTAGGTGTCCGATGAGCCATCTAGTGGCTTGACCATTGGATTGTAAACACTATAACAATCTTGTTTTAATATCATATCATTTTATTTTATTTTTTGCAATCTTTTCTAGATTGCGTATACTTTCATTAGTTTAGATAAAGATCACATGGATCACTTATAGTTAGGGGAACGGTCACGCTCGCAGGGTGTTGTCTATTGTCGAATGCTCTCGATGATTGTGATCCTAAAATTCTATTCAAAGTCATAGAGACTATGAGATATGGGATATCATAGTCTCGTCAAGACTTGTTTGTGTATGACATTCTCATAGGAGAGTGCCTTGTTCCATGCATAATGACCAAGAGATCAGTGCATGCACAAAGATCCATACTGGGGTGATTATGAGATTGATCGACTCCATTACAATTAATATGGTAAAATTAATTCAAGGTCTAATTAATTATTTGGCTAAATAGTTATTTAACACAATTTGGGGATTGTCTTGCCTTATGGGGATAAGACCTCTTGCTAGCTTATTAATGAGCCTAAGGGGTCACACATTTAACTTAGTGTAGTACCTATTGGTGGAATTAATTGTTTGTGAATTGATGGAGAAATTAATTAATTGAGAAAAAAAGAATAAATTAATTAAGTGGTCTTAGTTAATAAAAGTCTTAAATTTAATATTGGGATATTAAATTAGAATAAGACTAACTAATTAGTGGTCTAATTAACTAAAGAAAGTAAATAATTTAATTGAGTGGGCTTAGTCTGGCAATTTAATTTGGTGGATTAAATTAAGACAAAATTAATAAATTAATTAGAGAGGTTAATTATTTATACATGGACTTGAACTGAAAAAGAGCCAGGGTTTGAAAACCCTGGCAGACGAACCTAAGCATTCGTCCTACTAAGGATAAATTGTTCCTAAGTAAGTGCCTACCACACACAAGATCGAGTGTACAAGTTAAGGCTTGGATACCGTTAGAGACGCCTTGTACAGTTGGGGCATAGAAGCAAATAAGACAAGAGCATTGGTTGAAGCAAATAAGACAAGAGAATTGGTTGGAGCAAAACCATTCTCTCAATTAAAGTAGAGGTTGATGCAAAGAATTTTTGTTCATAGGAATCTTCAAAAAGGTAATAGCGAAAACCCTTGAATGTTTTGCGAAATTCCATGGTACCATGTTTACCTAATCAATGTATAGGGATTGTGCTTTATAAATTTTAATTATCTGTTTCTGCTGCACGCACAATCCCGGGGTTAGTCACTGCATCCCAACAGAATGTCGTAGAGATATGTGGACATCTCTAGAAACATGTGCATGATAGGAAGTTTTTAAGATAGAGAACATCGAGCTCTAGAGACTCTCTCCCATCCGTAGGATCAAATATATCCCTATCGTTTATTAGAGAGGTGGATTAGTATAAATAAAAGTAGTAGTCATTTGTAAACCAACCAAGTTTCGCCCCCCCCCCCCCCCCCCCTCCAGTGCACCAAAGCATTTTAGCAACGCCCCGCTTTGAGGCTAGGCCGGGGGCGCTCCCTGAGAACACCCTTTTAAACACTAGGTTTAGAGTATAAGTTTTGAACTTTTGACACTGAAAACATTTTGGGGGCAAATCAAGTGAAAAGTAAGTAAAGAGATGATGTATGACGATCGAAAAAATCTGACACAAAAATGGTGCCATCGGATAAAGCAAAAACATTCGCATTTAAAGATCTGACGCAATAATAAACATCAATAAACGTGCAGATTTAGAAAAAAAATCTATTTAAATGTAACATTGTAACGTATCAAACAAATTTGACACAATAGTACTCATGAATAAATGCACAAAATTAGAAAAAAAGGATGAATTCGAACACCAAATCACAGATTTCAATACCTGTTTTATCGCCATTTTCAGAAATTGTCGTTCAACTGAGTCTTTTCTAAAGAGTGTGAGTCTTGAATGAACCCTAAATGCATGGACGGATCCAGGAATTAAGTGTTGTGGGGGGGGGGGGGGGGGGGCTGTAGTATGAATAATAAAAAAAAATTATTTAAGAATTATAAGTATAGTCAAACTTATATTTGTATTAATAGAGAAGCAAAAAAGAACAACTACCACGTGTAAAAAAGAAAAGAAAAAGAAAACTAACTTTCAATAAATTTAGTAGTTTCGGAATATACAAGCATTTTTTCAAAAATCTTATCAAAATATTATAGTTAGTTTGTCCCTAAGTCACATAGAGTGGGAGCGCAAAGTGACAAAATTTGAAAAAATTTGGGAGCGGGACCGCCTTAGAGCGTATATAATATAAATATATTTTAAATTTTATCTTGTCATATATCTCACATGCTATTATAAATTGTTCAGCCAAATTTCTTTAGATATTATTTTGATAAGATTATCTCATATTAAAATAAGTATTTGTTAACTTGAATTTTAAAAATAAGATGATGTGATTTCTTTTTTATCACTTTTAAAAAATATAATATACGATAAAATAAAGAAGATAAAGATTATTATAATAAATAGGGTAATGATATTGGCACTCCAAAATTTACTATAGGAGCTCCAACTTTAAATTTTATACTTAAATATGACAAAATTATCCTTGGATTTTAAAACTACCCATATATATGCATTCAAAACACAATTATTATCATGTTATAGGTTCTTTTCACTACTTTAAGCCAAAGTCAATTAATAAAAATAATATTCGGCAAAAATGAAACAAGTAATTAAAGTGTGAAGCATCATCAACAAAACAAAGTAATAATATTTTAAATCGAGAATGACAATTATTATATGAACCAAAAAGAATAAAAAAATGAATATCAACTTCAATTAATTTACTCTACTTCGCTTTTATATTAGAATCTATAAATCAATTTTATATTTTGTTCAAGCAATAAGTTTAGTTTCTTCAGACAATAATGCATAAAAATAATTAACATAAATCATGCTCTTCTCTCAAACCAAAAAATTACACTTATAAAATTAATTAGCTACTTTATATACAACGTGAATTTGAATACATAAAAGATTAAAAATATGAATTTTTTTTCTTTAATTGATCTTGATGAATAATTTTATGCTTGCATATAAATATATATTTTATGCTTTTAAAGGTTCAAAAAGATAGTTATGCAGTACTGATTTATTCATAAATATATAATCTTGACATGATTATATAGATGAAGTAAAGAATTTTTTTTATTTTTGATCTAGATTAAACATAAGCGGAATTTATTAGTATGAAGATTTAATTAAATAGTGGGGAAAAAATGAAGCCAAAAAGTGGCTTTGATTTAGAAATGGGTATTCTTGTCATTTTCTTAGAGAGATGAATATAAGTGGAGCTCCAATAGTAATTTTTGGAGCTCTAATATCATTCCCCTAATAAATATTAGTTTTAGGTCCCAACTCTTGATTGGAAAGGATACCAAATATTCAAATTCAACATCACAATTATAGGTATTGATTTTTCACAAAATCTATATTTGTTTTCAGTCTTTTTTATTTTGAGGGCAAATCTTTGACTTATTTTACTACTAAAACAATTTTCATTGAATGCATATGAAATGTCAACTATTAGTGAAAAATTATTCTTATTTCGACAAGCGTGGTTCCTAAATTTGTTCCTAAATTTTAATTCGAGAATTAAGAATTTTAGGAGCGTCATAGAGCGAAGCTCTCAAGCTCGGAGCGCAAGAACGAGCTCGGAGCGCTAGAGCGATACCCCTGTATAGAGGATTATGTGATCTGAGTTTGTCCCTTGTGGTGGTAAAACTCTAAATATTGAATAGTACACGTCAAGTTTATGCGACCAAAAAATTTCAACAAATATTATGACACTTTCTCAAAACATTATAAAGTAATATAACATAATTAGTTTGTGTCTTGTGGTGGAGGAACTTTAAATATTTGAATGAGAATCAGCCTTTTCTTGCCTTTAGATTTCTTGTTATCTTATATATTTTTTCTGCTCAATAATTCTTTCTATAGGTTTAGGAAAAATGTTTGTTAAATTTAATCCTAATAAATTTAGAAGACAAGTTCAAAAGGAAAAGTATTTGTTACTAATCCTAACAAGTGTGGAAGAAAAGTTGAAAAAAGAAAATTAAATTTTACAATTGTACTAAATGAAACAAAAGTCAGACATGACTAAAGAAAATATTAAATAAAACAAAAGTCACACATGACTGAAGGGGGGCTGCCTTTAAAAAATAAAAAGTGTATAATCTCAAAATTTCGCTTAAGCAAAACACTATACCTAATCCTTTCATCAACCGCATCAAGCTTAATATAGGTTTTACACATGGAAGAATTACTAAATATTCTTGCGGGCCATATCATAAAATTTTATGTACTGTGTAGATACAAATTTAAATCTCGAGAGGGCCAAGGTCCCCCCGTAAATCCGTCCCTGTCTAAATTGTTTCTTGATTGAGTTCTCGATTATATATTGGGCAAAGAAGCGAAATTGAGTTTGGCTAAGTTGTACTAAAATCTTATAATTCTATTTCATAATTAGTACTAATTATGATTTTAAAAACTCCAAATTGTTTAATCATCTTGAAAATTCTAAATTAGTATCTAAATTAGTACTAATATTCAAAATTAGTACAATTTGTCAATCTTAATCCTACTTTTTGGATCTTTTTGAAAGAAAAGTTGGTAGAATAGATTTTTGAGATAGAATATATTTTCATGGGTTTGTGAATCTAAAAATTTATTTTAAGAGGGTTTCGTAACTTTCCCAAAAAAAATTAATGTACGTTATTGTATTACTAAGACATTTAAGTAGTATGCTAATTTTTTGGCTATTAATCAGAAAATCAAGCTCAAACGTTTTAATGTTTGCCCAAACGGACTTGGCCTAAGGCATACCAAAATCGGGGCGTTTCTATGTTGGGCCGATACCAAGCCGTTGGATCCCCCAACGGGGGGGGGGGGGGGGGGGGTCAAAATCCCATTTAACCCCCCATGTGGGGGGATCCAACGGCCCTGACTGGGCCGAGCATAGAATTTTCCCCAAAATCGCAAACATCGGACCGGCCCAAAAAGTCGCAATGCCGCCCAAATTCGTATCCTGCATACCCCAAGTAACAAGCAATTAGAGATTATTACACTTACCCACTAACATGTGCATTTACACATACTTCCTTTATAATTGAAATTACCAATTTACCATGATGTTACCTATTAAGTTTTGTAATTACATTTAACCCCTGAGATCATCAAAATGTTGATGTCCTCTCATAGAAAGAAGCATTGGTGAACTTTCGAAAATGCACTGAATTAAGTGTATTTATTGAATGTTAAATGTAATTTTGCTTTAAAAAATGATTGAAATGTAATGTAAAGAATATACAGGGAGAATGTAATATTTATATTAGTTTTGAAGTTATAAGAACTTATAAGGGGTTATATGTAATTTTATTGCTTAATGTTTGAAATAAAGCACTTATACATATTTGCGCTTCTATACTCGAACTACTTATAAAAGATTACAAATATTACCATGACAAAAAATAAACATTACAATTACCATCCATTTAAACAAATTGTAAAGGAGAAAGGGCAAAGTTTTTGAGGATGGAGACGAGGGTTAGGAAGTTGCTGAAGAAGTTTGTGATGTCGGAGAAGGCGGACAAAGTGAGAGTATCGACTGAACGGTTTACACCATTCATGCAAGAAGAAAATGGACAAGAATCATAAGGGTGAAACGTTATAATACCGCACAGACTAAAGATAAACGTTATAAGTACCATCCATTTTAAATTAAGTGAAGCTCATCGCCAACAGAAATGGTAATGGTGGAGGCGCATGATGTAGAAGAGCGGGTGGAAGTGAAGGGCGAAAAGTCGTGACGTGAAACTAGCCTGAACTGGTGAGGGGCACTTTCGTCCCCTTCAACCAAAGTTATTTTGGCTGATTCTTTTTCTGTTTTTGTAAGTTTGAAATTGAGGACAAAACTGTAATCTACAAATCTTAATTGTTGACGAAAACACTCTAGGTGTAAATGTTCTTACACAACTTTGAAGATGTTGACTGTGTTACAGAGTGCGACTGTTTCCTTTTGTTACTAGGAAGTAAACCACCTTTTGTTACAGGGAAGTAAACCAAGCGGCTGATCTGCCAGGGAGTCCTCCAACTATGTCATGGTGTCCATCTTTGCTATTTGATTATCTGGTTTCAGATTGATTTGTATTCTCGCATGGCCATGTCGGTTTGTAACGTCTCGATCTCGTTTGCTTTAATGTAATGAAATGGCGTCTTTTAAGTTAAAACAAAAAGCATCTAAAGATAAATTGTAATTCCGATTATACATTTGAAAATACACATGTTGGTAGGGGACGTAAGTACAGTTATCCCTCAAATTTATTTGATAATGTTCCTCGTCAGTTTAACCCCGATAGAAGTAGGTCCTCACATGCATGTCACATACATAATATGCGTTCTTAAGTTCACAACGCCAAAGAGAAAGGAACGACAAGAATGAATTTTGATATGATTAGATCTGCTTCTTGGATAGCAACAAACGTTACAAATATTAAATGTAATTATCCAAATCCGAGAGGGTACACCTGCATTTACAACAAACCTCAGGGAGACCGTAATAGCTATCCAATAATATGATACTCCATAATTCAGCAGCACCTTAGTACGAGAAGTGGTAGTAACAGATAAAGCTACCTTGTTTCACTACTTTGCAAAAGTGTTAGTCATCATCGGATAAGCAAACAACATCAGTTGCTATAGCAGTAGATGTCTGATTACCCTGTACATTTCCTAGTGTTTCTAAGTCAGATAATTCCAATGAACTAAAATTAGAGCAAATCTCTGGTAAGGGCGAAGAAGGACGATTGTCATGCATAAAAGCTCGACGATCCATTTCCTTTACCAATTCCAATGAAGATAGATTTGGAATAGATGGAGATGGTATTCCACTTTGAGAAACAAAATTAGTTGATTGGACCCGTGGTGGTGGTAGCGGCCTTGGAGGTGATGGTGGCGGTGGAGGTGGTTGTAGTATCACAGGCTGAGAATGTGGCCGACTTTGAAAAAGTGAGGGTGACGTGGCAGAGTGAGTGGATGAGGTGGGTCTGAATGGTTGAAGGTGCGGAGCAGCAGAACGAATCTCCCCACTGAGACGGGTGGGATTAGGTGAAGGAGTGATTGCGCTGATGAGTGGGGGTCTGGAGGAAGCGGGATTAGGTGTAGGGGTGATCGGACTGATGAGTGGGGGTCTGGGGGAAGGGCCTGAGAAAAGATCTGCTACATCTCGGACTGGTTGTACTGGGGGTGTTGAAACACTTTGATTGGCTATCGGGGAAGACCTCATAGAACCTGATACACTTTGATTGGTTACAGGAGAAGACCTCATAGGATGTGACCGTGATAGCTGCTGCATAGCATGTCCAGTAGAAGCAGGAGTTGAGTTCTGGTGGGACAGGGTGGGGGTCCCAGGCGGAGGTCTTATAGGAGGTGGCACTGCTAGCTGCTGCAATTGCTGCATGAAACTCGATGAAACACCTGCAATGAAAACGGGTTACATTTTAGTAATACTTTACATTGACATGACAAGTGCGTCATACTTGTAAATATAAAAATTTAGGGAATGTAAAAGGTCAGGTGAAACTAAATTAACAATGGCCTGTGGATTCCCAATCAGGAAAGCACCGGATGTGAACTTAATACACACAGTGAGAACATACGTCTAAAATTTCTTGACAATTTCTAAACGATGTCACTCCTTAAAAATACATACCAAAATATGAATTGGTCAAAACTACAGCATCTTGCGGCTAGCATCATAGTAGAGACATATATTAATCAATCACTAATCAAGTAATTACATACAGAAGTGTTCACCATATATGTAGAAGAGTTTCCACATGACTGTTAATTTTGTGGTTCATTATGTAAATGTACATTTCGATAATTGGCCATATTGATGCAGTTTAGGCTGCCATATATATTCTAAAATCACAGGAAGAAGAATAAACCATGCATGTAGTCTCATTACTGAGAAGACCTACAAGGCTCATGGTCAAGTATACTACTCTCTAAGACTGGAGATACACGCAGATGTAGTAGATGAAGCTACAACCCCGCAATTTGAGAGAGTAGTATACTTGATCATAAGCCTTGTAGTAGGTCTTCGCAGTAATGAGATTATGGAACGACACCCCACAACCCCATGTACCGGAGAAACAACAAATAATACTAAAAGCAGTGCACAATATTGATTCTCATCTATCATATGGTTTTATTGGAGTCCTTTTCGTGCTGATTTCATGAAGAAACGTTACTCCCCCAACCCATTTCCATTAGCAAGAAAGGACAGAAGAAAGAAAGAAAGAACGTGAAAGTAGTAAAATCTTCAATTGGTGCTCTGTTACAAAATCAAGATAGGTCAGGATATGCAGAGATTATTGACGGTGAAAAAGAAATGCACTTCCGAAAACAGAGCCAATAAATCCTCTTCAACGTACCTGGGAGCCCAGAAGGCCTGAGATCCAAACACTTCGATCTGAAAGCCTCGGCCAATATTTTATTCATTAGAATTTTGCGCTGGTTCTTGTCGAGGTCATTCCTTTTTAATCTGAATTCTGATTCAGTATCCTGAAGTCTTGCATCATATTTATTACGAATTTGAGCAATGATTTCCTGTATCTCCTTCTCACAGTCGGATCTCAGCTTTGACATCTGTTCAAAGAGAGATCAGTATAATACAAGTCGACACGAAAAAAGAAAAAAAAAACTGAAGGAATACGATCAAGAAGAAATTCAAAACTGACCGTATCATCGTGGGTTTTTTCCAATTGTTCAGTTTCTTTACGTATCCTTTCCAATTCAGTATGAAGTGGGTCAGATAACAAAGATGGACTTGAGTTCCAAGAAGTGGCTAGATGAGTGGGAAGATAGTTAGATCCATTAAGATAGCCCACATCTATTCTCAGTTGCAGGGCAGCTCGATTTGGCAGTTCAGCTGTACTCACCACTGCTTGGGGTATAGGCACATTATTCTGGGAGGAGGCAGACGATTCAAAATTTGGCTCATGAGCAACTCTATTTACAGGTCCAGTGACAAGGTTATTGCCATTAAGTTCCAAACTTTCCCCACATTGAGAAATAGATTGCTCTGCAGTTTGAGAGGAGTTTCTTTCTTGATCATGGATTTGATGTTCAAATTCAACGGATGGAGATGGATTGTAGTTAAGAGACACAGGTTGCAGCTGTTCAGAGTTCTCAGTTAGTGGAGCTTCATTATTGGACTGTACAGAGGTTAGGAAGTCATCAGTTATTGGTGCTTCAAGATTTGACGGGACGTGGTTAACAGTGACAAGTCCCGACGTTGGAACTTCAATCTGCAAAGTTCTTTGATTTTCTACAGCTGGCACATCTTGTTCTTGTAGTTCGGCAGACACCAAATTTTGGTTAGTTGTATCTTGTAGTACCTATCACAATTTTAATTGTTATTTCTGCAGTTTTAGTTACAAATTCTCAATAATAAAATAGATACTATAGAGAAAGGGAAAAATGCAGCTTTAGTCCTACAGAATAGGCTCGCTTGCAATTTTAGTCAAAATATTTACAAACTTGCTTAATTAGTCCCATATGACTATTTTTTTATTTATTTTTTGGCACTTTCAGTACCAACCTTTTTCAGAAAACTGTTAGTTTGGTAATCAAGTAATAAACTTAACAACGCGTGCATTCTACTCACGAAATCCAATCCATTATTTAACAGAGGGGATCAGAATTGCAAGCATTTGCATCCTATGGAACTAATTTAGCAAGTTTGTAAACGATGGGACTAATAGGCCTTATCTTATGAGACCAACATTGAAAATTTCCCTATGGAAAAATTAGTAAGGGAGAAGGCACCTACTTGCTGTGGCAAACAGTCACAACAATCTTGCAAATCTGCTGTCTGCTCTGGATGTACCAACGGTTGTACAGGGGAAGGTAATTCAATACTCGCTGCTACATCAAGTCCATCTCTATGGTTCACCAAAGCATCAGGCAAATTTCCTTTATCATACTCTTTACTAGATTCTTTACTTGTTTCATGCCCCGTAACTTCATTAGTGACAGTTTCAGGCACCTCTATTTGGAACTCTTCATTTGGATGAGTAGATCGAATTTCATCAGAAACCCATTCTACAGGAGCAGGTGGGTCCACAGAAACATTTCCATCCCCATTATTTTCTGAATTAACAGTAACCGTATTATTTCGTGTTACAACAGGAGCATCGCATCCTAATGCCTCCAGCACTGATGTAACAGGGGGTGCCACATCATCATTACATGTATTTGACTGAGGGTCTCCAGCACTGACAGACCTTGGTTCACTGGAGCGAGCTTTTGCTTCAGCCAACCACTGATTTGCCTTTTCTCTCTCCTCATCCCTAGCGGCTAATTGCTTTGCCTCAAGATCCTTAAGCTGAATTTCCTTTAGGAGATTGTGCTCTTCCATTTTCTTAGCAAAATTATCATCCAAAACTTTGAGTTTGTCCATCCTCAGTGAGCCTTGAACATGTAAAGACCGAATAACGGCCGACTCTAATTTGTGATCTCCCTCCAAGTTTTTCATTTTCCCTTCCCAAATTCTGTTGAACTCCTGAATTTCCTCCTTCTGTTTCCGTATAAGTTTCTTCATCCTCTTGGAACATTTTTTTTGTATTTTCGTTATCGTACTATATATTGCACTCTCAACAGCTTCATCCTTCAGGCCCAGTTTGTCTTCATTAGCAGATTTTTCGCCAATCTCCATTTTCCCATTTTGCTGTTTAATTGATGAACACTGCAACCCATCTTTGTTGACATTAGTAGGTTCATTGCTGATAATGTTCTCTGAAGACTGCAAATACATCCTCTTCAGGGATCGCATCTTGAGATAAACTGAGATCGCTTGTTCTTCTGTGCATTGATAGTTCAGAAGCTGTTTCGCTAACATGAGAGAACCCTTCTTATCAACTTTCTGTTTCGAGATTGATGCTGCAATCCAACACTGGCAAAGTAGATTACGTTAGGGTGTGCATGAGTCAGCAAAGATGAGAGGTAAATTTTATTTGGTTTCTTTTATATGCTTTCATATCCAGATTTCACTTTGTTCCATTGTCAGTCTTGATAGGCAGAAGTGTTGAGTAGGCATTAAATAGTCGCTTCATCATTTGAATTTGGATGCCTTCTTTTTTTCCAGATTCCTATTTGGCTTTCTTTCATATTGTTTCGATAGCCCAGATTTCTATTGGTTTTGTTCTTTTGCTTGGAAGGTCGGTGGTTAAGTAAGATTAAAATAGCAAAAGCATAAAATGAAAGCTTGAACTACACTGCGATGTGTGTTTCTCTATTTTGGTTTTATGTATCAACAATTATATATTTGAAAAGAAACTCACCAGAGATATTTGGAAAGCCTGCACAATTGCTGGAGAGTCACTGTTGACATGGTGATTCTTGATGACATGTTCCAAAAAGTTTCTCACTATATGAGTGACATTGTCCTGCATTTGAGACCATATGGACACATCAGATAGTCACAAATAAATAGTCTGATTGTTGAATCGCATGGAATATGTGACTATGGGATTTCAAGGTTCATTTAGACAAATTCTACCACTTGACAAGAAAATGAGTTTCTCTTTTCATTTTTGTATAAGAAAATGATAACCCGAATCTAGTAAAAGAATACGCAACTTAAGCAAACAAATTAACAGAAAGTAAAAACTAGAGTTAAACAGAAGCCCGTCAAATAGCATATTAGCTGTGCAAATTCTTCTTCCTTTTAAAGCCCCTACATACTTCATATTTTCAGAGTCATGTGTTTTCTTTAAAATATCAAATCATGAACAATGCAAAACAATTTTATAACTCCAAGCAATGGGGGGCGTATTTCAGTTTAAAGAACACACAACTGGACTGATTAGGGAAGCATTTTCTTTTATTTCATTTGTGAAGTTTTTATTTGCTTACATGATAGAGATGCAAACCATAATATATTATATATTAGAATTTTTCTAAATATGATTAAGATTCTTTAGCATAGTTGACCCTGGTGCTCTTCACAACTCAAATCATGAGGTATACCAACTGCCTTTTACTTCTTGTGCGCCCAATTACTGAATCCTTTACCCAGCACAAGAAAAGACCAAATGGGATACAACCATTGTCACAAGTACTTGTGCATTAATGACTTCATTCTCGACAACAGTGAAGAAATGCGCCTAATGAGAGCAGGAGGGCAACTAGGGGCAGTTCTTAAATTTCTATCAGTAGAAGCACGTTCCTGCTTAGCGAGCATTAGAAGAAAAGTGGGTGGTTGCAAGAAAATAACTAATCCTCCTCTCAAAGTATTATTGGTAGATGGAAGAAAGAAGTTGCACTGAAACACCCTTCCAGCATCACTTAGATAATCAGGTAGTAGAGTAACAAACCAGTTATCAAAGCAAAGGTGATAAGCGCCCCTTAGGTTAGGGAAGTTAATACCTTTGCCCCCACCTCTTGAAAAAAGGGGTAAAAAACTCCTTTGGCCAGTTAATACCTTTGCCTCAAAAATATAAAGCATACAAAAATCCAAATTCAGAGATATTGAACTTTACATTATATGGGATGTGAGTACAGGTATGAGAGTATGAGATCTATTGGAGGGAAAAGATGTATATGTATATTTGTATGTGCCTCCTCGGTTTTTACTCACAGCATGAAAATGATTTTTGCTAGCAATTAAACAAATGTTTGAAGTAAGCATTATTTGTTCTGGAAATATTACTATGCAACTGAAAAATCTGTCTAAAATACGTGAAGTGGAAAATTAAGAGCCTTATACCGAGAGTTTAAGAATTTGACATAATCTTGTCATTTCCCCTTGCAGAAAACTGTGGAGGCTCTTCTTCTCATCCGATGGTACAACTATTTTCTCTGACGCACCCACAGAAACCTCATCAATGAGAGAGCTCCCCGACGTGCAATTCAGATTATTGTTGGAAGTGGTGTTGTCTCTTTGCAAAGATTGAGATTGATTACAAGCTTTGATAGTAGAAAGACCTGAATCACCATGAGAAACTTTTAATATGATTCTCCAAGGGAAAACAGTGTCACTGACAATAATTATAAAATGCATAAATATTCTTGGTTTTATAAAATGCATAATTATTTGTTGCTTTTTTTTCCTTCTTATTATGGTTTTATAAAATGCATTACTAACTTTTATCATCACGTGGGGGAATGAATTGATAGTCTCTCAGGAAAACTATTACCTTCCTTGGAAGCAGCAACTGGAGTCTCTTGCTGTACTCCTAATTCAACCTGGTCACAATTTTCATGTACCACCTTTTTACGCTTCTTTACCACATCATCATTCCCTAGTTCTCCTTTACTAGGGGATCCTTCCAAATAATGAATTCTCTTCCGATTGCGTGGACATGGCCCCTTTAAATGTTTCCACTGAGGATTTTTTCCATCTAACAAGTTTTTCCAAAAAACACGAGGCTCCTCCCCATCTTTCAACTGAACTTTTGCCTCACCGAGCATTGGAATATTAGTACTATAGCTTCCAACACCCAATTTAACTTTTGAAATGACAGATATGAAATCATTTTTTTCACTACTTTCAGAAAGTATGGCCTGAAACTCCTTGATAACTTCATTGGAAAGCGATTGCTCAGACGAAAAGTCTAAATCAGAAGCAGAGTTGCTATCAGCATGATATTCGCCTAATTTGCTGAATAGATATGAAGCACCCCAAGAGAGCAGACTATCACTTGTGGCCCGACTTAAAGTTTGCAAATTATTTTCAAGATTTAGATTTTTCTTTGCAAGAACTAAGGCTCTTTCTTCAACAGTACAGGATGAATATAACCTGAAAACTTTGATCTGCTCAACTTTTGAATCTACTGATATCTTTTGCAGTGCTCTCAAATCAATTGCGGGATTCCAGTCACCATCATATATGATAATAAGATCCAAAGATGAAAATTTAATGGCCGAAGAACAAGCACGATTTTCTAATAGAAAAACGAACTGTCCTTTTTCCTTCTTGTTAAATCGATGCGCAGCAGCTTGCTTCTTGGAAGGGATAACCCCAGCATCAACACGTTCATAAGTATTTGGACCAAATCTTTGGCGAAGAAAATCATCCAATATATTTCCAGTTGATGTCCCTCCTGAGCCCGTAATCAACTGTCATAAAATAAGAAAAGCAGTCAATGTTATACAATAGCATAATAGATGTGGTAAACCTTCAAAACAAAAAATGCAGGCACACAATGAGATGCTAAAAATTGATAACTCAAGTATGTTCTCAAAAAAAAATCTCGCTTGTTGATGTACCTGAAAAAGTACAAGTACTTGTAAACCAAGAGTCTTAATTTCTGTAAGCATCAAGTCAAGAAGCTGTAATTTGCCACTTGCTTTTATTCCAATGTCCAAAATCTCAGTAGCAGGACGCAGCTCAGCAATCAAGCGTTGTTGTACAGATGAGTCAAGAAGATACGGGTGATCACAACACTGCAAACAAAAGAGACATAACAAAATTTCAAACCACTTACTTGCACAAAGCAAGTAGAAAAAAAGTGCTATTTTTGAAACATAAAATATGGGAAACCGTTTGGCTATGCATCCCAAATAAGGAAAATCAGCAACATTTACGGGAATCCAATACCAGGCAACAGCGGTCACAGAACATGAGTAAAATAGTTTCCAAGTGACATGAAAAAATTACTCTTTGTTCTTGACATCGTCGTGGCTTTTTTTGCTATAAGACTAATGAAGAATGTGCTCGCAAGCACACATATGAAAATTGCAAGTGCTAGGGATTTGTCACACATTCTTCCCAATAGAATGAAAAGATCATGTAGTAATGTAATTGGTGAGAAATGCCCGAACAAACCTTTCGAACAGAATGAAGAGTCTCTCGGAGGGATCCAACAGGATCATTTCTTGAACAAGAGCCAAGAAGCATAGAGTTAGAAAGCAGTGTAGCGCAATACTGCTCAAGCTGGAAATTTGATATCTGAACTGGAACCCAATACTCAATGAACTTGGATGCTTGATAAATGCTTCCATATGCAATAAAACGTGACAATCTATCTTTCAATTTACAAAGATTGTCATTTGTCTCAGATTTCGAGCCCCTCAGTTTGTCAAAATCACCATGAGGTTCAAGCAATGATAATATTTTAAGGTACTCAGATGTTGTATCCTGAGAAGTTCGAAGGGTAAATTAGAGAAAATTCCAAATCGAAACATACTTAAAGAACAAGACCAAGATGGCAAACATACCTTGATTTGACCAATGAGCAGAAGTATGCCCGAGTCTGTATTGAGCATCTTAATTTGTTCGAAATCATTTGATATTCCAGAGTGCTGGTAGTCATCAATTACAACTGCTTCCCATTTTATGCTTCTCAATATGTCTAGATCCTGCACAAATGATTTAAAAGAATAAATAAGGTAGAATAAAACAACCGGTAACTGAACCCTAAAGTGTCTTATTGTTACTTGTTCCAGCCCCTTCGGAAATTATTAAAAAAAAACATATATATATATATATATATATATATATATTTTACTGCCAATTGTAAACCAGATTGCAAATCATTGACATCAAAGACAGAAATTGCAGCTCTACTGGTTACTGGAAATAATTGAGGAATAAAATGGAAATATGTATTCATTTATAGGACAATTAACTATAAATCAAGTGCCAAACTCCTGACATCTAAACAGCAAAGCTGAAGCAATAGCCTGACCTCAAAAACAGCTTCTCGGGAAGAAAGGAGCACTTGGAGCAGCACATGACCTCCTTCCTCATAAAATTCTGATGCTCTAATCCCTTTCCTGGTGTCTCTGTTTCCACTATATACGACAACATCAACTGATGGCACCAGCCTTGCAAACTCAGCTTCCCATAGGGACAATGAACTAGAGGCCGCAATAATAAGGAAAGGCCCAGAATTTTCAATCATAGATCCAATAGAATAAATGACAGTCACTGCTCGCTCCTGTAGTCAATAAGATCAATAACAAAGTGTACAGCTTCAATTGAGAAAGAGTTCACCTGATTATCAAGAAGAAAGATAAAGAAGAAAGAGTACACCTTAATCCTTAATTTATCAATATTAATTTCACTACATAGGAATCATTCATAAGAACCATAAAGAGAAGTAAAGTTTCAACTGTTTGCAAAACCGCCCAACCACTCCCCACAGAGAGGAGATAATAATCATGGTAGTAGTAGTAGTAATTATTTTTATCATTATAAGAATAGTCACCAGACTCACCACCATCATAATCAGAATAACACAAGAAAATATCTGAAAGGAGCACTTTGTACCATAAAGCATGGACAAAAGACCAACATAAATACATATTAATAAATGAAGAAGACTGATACTTAAAAGAACATGATCAGCAACACAGGCAAGCTCACCTGATTATCAAAAACAACAGCATTCTGGCATTTGAACCAGCATTCACGCAATTTATTCACATTTTCCAATAAGCAGTTATCATTTACAGGTGATTGGCCACCTGGAAGCTCTGAAAGTTTGATAAAAGATCCTTTGTCATGCTGCAGTATCAGCAAAGAAGACAAGATTAAACAAAGGTTATGCTAGCCTATATATACTTTTGAAGACAGTAAACTGCATCATGGCGTCATGATCAATTGGGTCATTAGTTAAGAGGCAATATCCATATGCACCATAGCAAAACTCACTAAATTAAGAAAATGTGGCTCCTCAGATTATTTTCAGCTATGAATAGCTCTGCTGTAGGATGAGACCAATGTCAGCATATCAAATTACAGATTAAAGAACGTGTAAAAGTTTTACATGAGGGCATAGAAAATCAGACAATGAAAGTCACTAGACAACTTTGAGATGTAAGTAGATAAATCTCTAGCTTTGAAAGCTCTAACTCGAAGCAATAGTAATAATAGATTACATTTTTTATTCTGAGCCTAATATGTCCACAGTTTAATAATACAAACCGTACTTTGTGTACATACTTGAAGACCATATTTATTGCATCTCACTGCACAACTATTCCGGAAAACTTGGAGTTTCCCTCTAGAAAGACGAAAGAAAGCACATAAATGACATGAAACCAGCTGTGAAGCAGGTCTTCCCCATTACTCAGCAGCCACATAAGCACAAGCTGAGACATGTCAATAACTTAAGTCAACTCTACTCAGCTGACTTTTATGAATGGATATGTGCTCGGCCAAACCCTTTGATCCATTGAATTATTTCTAGAGTACATTTAACTTCACTTTTTGAGCTTCCAAATTTCTCGTAATACCTCATTCCAAACTAAATATTTCCTTCATAGCTATTCTGTTTGAACTAACAAGATTGTTATCAATCTAGGGACAAATAACATATTTATTTCTGGGCAACCAGGTTCACACCCCCTCCCTAGGAGACCCTCCCTTCTCCACTACAGCACCTAAAGTTCATATTCTTAACCTTTACGTTCCTAATTGAGAACCAGAGTCCCTAATTACAAACACATTGTATTAATCCAAATTAATTCAAATCTAGTCTTCATATGTTGGTATTCCCTTGCCAATCCTTTTCCCAACTATAGAGCTTGTCCTAGCATGGCCCTCCCTTGCCATACAATAAAGGACTTGGTTTGAGTAGTGGATACCTAAAAATAATATAACTTTTGACCAGTTAAGGTTGTTTCATACGAACTAGGTATTTAACAGTAAATTAAACCAGAGAGAGACCACTGGACATAAACATTACCTGTGTTCACACTGAAAAGAAACCTTAACTAACAAAACTAGAAAAAGACTACACAATCAAATTTATGGTTACCAATTCTTAATCATCAATTAGTTCGTAACTCACTATCAACACCATACATTCTGAAATGGAAAGCTTGTTCATTGAAATTAAATTCTAAATCATTGTTCTAGACATCCAAAGATCATTCATTTTGACCAGTCAGTTCAATGCTATTGCATCAACTTATCTTGTTAGCCGGCCTGATCTAATTTCGTTATTACATCATGTACAATTCACCTTTTCAGTACACACCCAAGCAAAGAGCAAAGTTGTTCTCTCTTTCAGATATCCTTTTCATTTTTCTAAGACACTGGTTCCCCTGGTGTGGACCGCAAAAGCAAACAAAAGATAATTAACTATCAAAATAGTACCAAAGAAGTTCCAAGCCCTAAAATCAACGAATGTATTATTCACCCAATATCAAAAACAAGCTAAGACAAGTATGCAAAATGTACTTATAAATATGAATAAAATATGCTTATTACCCTTCCAAGAACAAACCTGTGCATATATTACGTAAATAGTTCAATAGTGAATACGTAAAACCAAATGTCAGATCACGAAACACATTTAATACTAAATACAAGAATAAAAAAAATTGGCATATTTGACTGACACAATTGCAGCACCTTTTTAACTTCTTGCCTAGCCTTTTCGCGACGAACTTCATAGTCCTTCATTAGGTTCTGACCTAGAGATGAGCTTAGAAAGTTGGCACTATCTAACTCCCATGTAGCATGGTTATAATTAAGGCCTTTCCATTTCACCAGCCACTCATAGTTGCAAACTGAAATAACAGCAGAAGAAGCTACATAGATCTTATCCTGAATAGGTCTTCTCCTTAACAAGCGATGGGGCAGTATCCACTCTGCACTCCACCTCATAATCTGCAGATCAGAAGAAAGGATGCATTGATTAAAGATACCGTATCCTATTGCATTGACTAAAACAAATTACTTTAGCAATCGAATCAGATTTCTATACACGGGGTAGCTTAACCTGTGCGTTGTAGTTGGAGACAAGAGAAGGATTTTCGAGAAGCACTTGTTTCTCTGGCACCCAAAGGTTGTGAATATGTGCAAGACCATGGTATTGAACGAGATATTGCCTCTGCCTAATTCCTACAATCAGCAAGCAAAAAAGCAGGAATAAAATTATGCTAAGAGTGATGATATTGTACAACATCTTGATATATATAACTACCACAACTGTTATGGGTTTAATACCCAATAACTTTAATTTGAATGCGATTATAATAATAAACATCTCAGACCTGTACCATTTGATACATCCACTTCCCTGACATCCCAAATAGACTCAACTCTCTCAGACACAGAGTGGACGCCAAATAAAAGCTTCTTCTTCACACATTGGGGGCAATGCCAAACACCTGGAAGAACATCAGTAAGAGGAGGATCTAGGCAACAGAGATGATAGCATCTTTTGCAGCCTTTGCCCACACAGAACCTGCAAATGCAAATGAAGTACACCAAAGTTAAATAAAAGAATAAACAATGCACTGAATTTTCAGTCTTTATGCATAGATATACATATGGTAATGAATCGAGCAACCATGATCAAATAGAAACCAACTAATTCACCAAAATCATCGAAACCTCAGAGCATGCAAATACAGATACAAATCAAAAGCATATTCTTATCTATATGCACAATCAATGACAAATTTAGTAGAGAGAGCCTAATACAAAGTTTTACCCACAGGAGTTCGCCATCTTTGTTGCACAAAGCACAAAGATTGTCATGACCATCCATTTGATAGTCTGCATGTGTCTCTGTCTTTAGATTTCTGGAATCACATTCTTCAGTAGATTCCAGGGTAACAGCAGCTTCATGAACACCTCTATCCTAATGACCAAAGCATTACAAGAAAACAGCATTATCACAATTATCAATGGCAGCTCTTCTGAAGCAGTAAATTCGGTTCTTTTATTTATCAAGATGCCGGAAAACAATAAACATACATGAGAAGTAATCAATATTAGTAAATAAATCACAAATGGAGGAATAAGAAAGAAATGAAGATTCGCA
Organism: Buddleja alternifolia; assembly: GCA_019426215.1. Lineage (NCBI taxonomy): Eukaryota > Viridiplantae > Streptophyta > Magnoliopsida > Lamiales > Scrophulariaceae > Buddleja > Buddleja alternifolia. Next base: position 12,988,360 of record CM033402.1, on the reverse strand, counting down.
GAAAGATCCAAGCTAGAAGTAGATATGCGAACACAAAATGAATCACAAAGACAGGTTTTGAACAGAATGATCAAGTTTGAGAAGCCCAGAGCATGACGTTAAGGCAATTTAGGTCTATTCCCCTTATATGTCTCTTAAGGCCCCTTTCTACGTATAAATCTTAGTATATTGTAGATAGTTACTATAACAATAAAATTGGACTACTTTTGACCATATTCAAAAAGTCAAACACTCACTCCGGCATGTGGAGAAACCATTTATCTCCTATGTACCCATGAAAAGATTTGCTTAAGCTATGAGAACATTACTTTTTCATAGAATGCGAAGGCTAGGAATTGAAAAGAATTCCATCTGCATCACATTGACAAAAGCAATGAAGGGGAAACAAACTTCATATAGACAAGGTCACCCTCCCTTAGATACAGTCAAAGCTATAATGCAGAGTTAGGTTGCCTATTGATTGAACTCATGAGTTACAAAGTGATGTTATACCTTCTTCATATATCGGTGGCAGTTACGTGCATAAAGAAACAGAAGAGGCAAGCTTTAAAAAGGACAAGAGGAGAAACCAGACAGAATGGGCAAACAGGAGAAACGTTAAATCCAGTTTTCAACTTGAAATTGTGCAAAATTTTTGAAGTCTAAGCTGGCATTTTTCTGATTTTATTTATTTTGTTTACTATTATTTTCCAGAAGCCAATTATAAACGGGAAAATCCATATTTAGCAATTCAAATCATGTTTATAATTACTAGATCTTAGGAGACTAGTCATGCTCTGATTATCCAGTGTTAAAAGGTCTTTAGACTTAATGCAGTTCCCTAAACTTCATATCATGTGGTTCAAGTTGAACTTAGAAGTCCCGCCTCCATAGATATCAGTTTATGGTTTCCATTTCAACAAAGCTGATTAAAAGACGATGAGGCTTTGCAACTTCAATTTATTTCTCATAGAAATCCAGTTGAGTTATCCAGGCCATTCTTTCTTTTTTTCTTATTCTTTCTTTTAGTATTCGTCTCCCTTCGGTCTTCTTTTCCTCCAAAATACAGATGTTCGAAACTCTTCGAAACTTATAAAAGCTATCTTGTTAGCCCAATCCTTCGCAACTAAAAAATAGATTAACGAAAAGAGCCCCAAAGTTTCAAGTCTCTTCAAAGGACTTTTGATGGCACCAAAATAAGATATTATGACCTTCATTTTTACATTATATAATATTTATGAGCACCAAAAGTGGCTAGAAAAAGTAACTATGCAAGGAAAAACATTCAGCTTTATTCATCAATGATGCACTAAGCTTACCCAGTATCTAATTTATAGAAAACACCAAAAAGCCTTTACAAGAATGACATGACAAATCAGAGGACAGCATGAGTTATCAGCAACCACGTACTTGCAAGAGCATAATAGCTAACATACTACGTTTTCGCAGATCACAAAGCACTTGCACTGACAGGAGTGCAAAATGGCAGAACATTTCAGCTGAAAACTATTATCAAGTAAGCATCTAATAATAGTAGGGAATAGCTAAGTGCCATATTAAATGCATGTAGACACACTAGAGTAAGGTCATAGCCTTTTAGACATGGTCTGTGAGCAGTTCAACAACAAAATATCAGTGAAAAGAGTCTCCTCATTTCAACAGCTGAACATGCTCATTTTGTGACTAGTGAAGGAACAATTTAGACAACTCAGAGAAAACATAAGCAAAACAGCTAAATGAAAAACATTAACATAAATTTCCTTCTTTTCTTTTGGTAAGAAGGGCCTTCAGCCATTCTCCAATAGATATACAGGCACTTGTTGAGGTTTACGCAGGACGAGTGACTTTCAACATTTCATGAAACCATAATTTGGAAAATAGTAACTTAAGACAGATTGCATGTTCTTTGATTTAGTTGGTGGGTAGAAGGGGGCCTTGGTATAAACTATAAAGTATATGCTATTCAGTTTGTAACACGTTAAAGACCAACCTTGCAAGTAGAGATGCTGCCTAGATCCTTGTCTCCTGTATGGTAGCATGAGCAAAGCTCCTGTTCTGGTGAATCATAACTTATCCTGCAGGCAAAGTTACAAATTACGCTAGTATTCTCATGTCACTTTCATTTTACATTTTTTTTGGGGGGGGGGGGGGGGGGGGGTGTGTAAAGGCCATATCTGATGCTTGATATGGAAAATAGTAGGGGCAAATGCACTTTGCCCCCTTGTATACTATGTGCACCCTCCAGATTTTTATTGCATCACTTTGCCCCTTACAATTATTTAAAATGCTTTAATTGCTAATTTCTTATGCATTCTACCAATTATGCCCTTCAGACAAAACAAGAAAAGAGAGCATGTGTGTGGTGGGTGGGTGGGTGGGGTGGGGGGGGGGAGGGACTTCTTCATTCACAGAATTATTTTCCTTCTTTTATCAAATAGAACATTTGGTCGACATTTGTCCAATTATATAAAGATATTAGTTTAAAATGTTAAATAGTTAGATGTAGGAACTCACATCTTTAATATTAATCTAATAAAAATATTTTTATGTCAAACAACTTTAAATAAACAAATTTATGAATTAAACATAAATTAATCTAATAAAATATTTTTAAATCAAATTTGAAGGGGTGAATTAACTTTTGTTAAACCAAATTATCAAATTTGGTCAATAAGAAGTTGAGGAGAGGGGAAGACAAGGATTGGAAGAGGAATACTTTTTCTTGTTATCTTTACATTTATTATTAGGGGTATATTTGGTAGATTATGTGTAGTATTTGTAAAAGATGGTGATTGAAGTTTATTGACGAGTTGGAGGGTAAAGAGAGAGGCAGTAAAAAGATGGATGATGCACTTTATTAACTGGATGTAGTAGGAGACAAAGTGGAATTAACCCAAAACAATACTATGCATTCAAGTACTTATACATAAGTTGTGCACCGAGCTAGTGATTGGCATACAAAAGTCTCTAGAAAAAACAGAAGCTAACCGAGAACATCCCACAAAATATCCAAAATCACTAGAGAGTAAAAACAAAACCCACTTTCTATGGAGCCGGCTGCAGCAAGAAATGTATAGGCTTGACCAGACACAACATTCATTACCAAAAGGCTAGATTTCTGTGTTTATACAAAAAAAAAAAAAAAAACCATTTCCTTGTTTTAAATATACCAGATAAAAATAGCTTTCGAGAAAAAAAAGAATTATTCTTGTTCCACATTAATTTAGTTTTTCTTTTTTAATATGAAGACCAAAGGTATTGCAACAAATGTATAAAAGCTCTATAAAGAAATACTGGGGAATAACAACTACCAACACAAGGTATAACCAGGCAGAATAAAACATCATGAGGCAGACATCTAATACAGTACTTTGCACATGCAGCATGCTCTTGCAATTTCGTAACATGCTCCTGGAACTTGTTCTAGTGCAGCCATTATTTGCTGTCCCACGACTCAGAAAGTGCATGGAGAAATGAAACGATAATGAAAAAATTAATGTCAAGTCGAACAGAATTGTCATTAGGAAGCTTGATAAGTACCTTTTGTTTTTAGAGCAATGAACACAAGCCCCGAGAAGACTGCAACTTTCATGCTTAGCTAATGATGGAGTAGCCTCTGCAACTGACAGGGAAAACGTTTAACACATCAATAATGTATGATCCAAATTTCTATCCATTCTGTACAACATTAAGGGGTGCATATGTTTCTTACCACTTTCTGAACTTACAGAACCATCTAGCGATCTTGCAAAGCAAGTTGAACTTTCTGATTTGGGAACATCAATATTGCCAGCTGAAGAACAATTTGTAGCCATCCTTTCTCCGGTATTATCACTGAAAACATGAGATGATTCATCTGGTCCTTCCAGCTCCTCACCAACATCTAAAGAAAGATATCGCCAAAAATATTTCAATAAGGGTATAATCCAGTATGTCAAAAACACGAGATATGTAATTTGCTTGTTAATCCAGTTTTTGGACACATAATTATCCATGAGCACCAACCAAAAATTTCAAAGCTCTTACACAAGATATTGTGTAACGTGTTATAATTAGAATATTAAAGTCAAAAATTAAGATCTCTCCTAACAAAGTGTTTCAGGTGGATGTAGACAGTTGGCTATTACAGAGAGGTATATTTACCTGGCAAAATTTTCTTAATGCACTGTTTCTTAAAAAGACCCTTGAAAGTCTTTGCATTCATTTTCTTTCTCTTCGTGCTAGGTTCAACTTTTTCCGATTCCATTGTCACCTGAATTAAACTCTTCTGTTTCTTTCTCTTCAGCTCTGATAGAGTAAGTTCTTTTGCAGATTGCCTGGAACCTGGAGAGCTGGATAATAAGTTTTTCTTACCCCTCTCGGACTTCCTTAGAGGGCTAGGTGTATTATGTTTTTCTAGTCTTTCCGATTTCCTCTTCATAGGAGGTGTCAAAGGCGGTATCCCCTTCTCGAGACGCTTGGACTTCCGTGTACTTGGAGGGCTTGGCGTCATCTGTCTGGATAATGATGTTTCCCTACCCGACCTTCTTACACCTGAGGCATCCGATTTTCCTGGACTATTAATGGATGAATCTTTTCTAATGTTTATATTGTTCTTCGAATTATGGCCATCTGCTTCATCCTTATTTTTTCGGGCAGAACGAGTATCACTGACCATCCTCCTTAGCTGCACCACAATTTCGCTTAATTCAATCACTCACAACATCAACACAAGCAAAAATAGAGAAATAAGGGGAGAAAGGAAAAAGAACACTAAAAGTAATAACATGAATGATTAAGTACAGTCTTCAACGTAGTGCTTCCAAACATCGATTCCTTAATGCCAGTACAAAAGTCATGACCTTCCGTAAAACGAAACCAAAACTATCACCCAACATTGTCGATTCTAAGCGCTTATCAGTTTTCACACTAATCTACAATTCGACTACAACGATCCAATAAAAGATATATCCGATTTTTCATATTACAAAAAACTTTAATTAAACTTTAAATTTCATCTTTTTTTCAGATACAGTAAATAATTGGGCATGCAATGCCCTAATTAACAAGAATAACACACATTATTATGGAAAATAGACGCCATGGCCGCAGAACAAACAGCAATGCGTGAAATTGACTCGACAATTAACTGAAATTGGAAAAATCACAAGTTGAAAAAGACGAACCTTTAGGTAGAAAACGAAACCCTTATGTATTGTGGCATCAACAATTGTAAGTGAAGAACTCTGATCTTTTCCAGATAATTTTCATGAAAAATCCTTTTGCCCTAAATTGGATATCCCAAGCAATCAGACACAGTATTTTACTTCTAAGTAATAAGTACTAAAAAGAAATCAGAGTGAAGGTCTTTTTAACACCAAGGCGTTTTACAGCTCTTTGTTAACATTTATAAAAAGGAGTAAACCGCATCAAAACCCTCTATGTATTGATTAGGGTGCGCACAGTTCGATTTTTGCTGTGATTTTATAAAAGTTGTACCATATTAATAATTATGATTTTGATATAACCAATTCTAAAACTGGTCCTTTGTGAAAACGGTATCATTATATTTGTATTCTACGTTTTTGGTATGGTATAATACGGTGTTTTTGCACTATTTTTACTATAAAATACACTATTTATCTACCTCAATCTTTTATGCGAAAATTTTATGAAAAACTAATTTCGCAAGAAGCAGAATATAAATCAATATAGAGTTTCTAATTACTTTGAAATAATTAATGCAAAATCCGTATCATGCTATTAATATGTTCAGATTTTATGTCAAAGAAGTTGAGAGACTTTTAAACAGAACCACTATAAGAATTATTGAGTTCTAAATCATGCACTCTCTATCTTAATATGACAGCGTTTTCTTTGCCTTAAGGCTCGAGCCTCAAGTGATATAGGTTCTGAAGAAGGAAACAGGAACTGATTTGGTCAATTAAATTATTATAAGAAGGAAACGAGATAATTACCGATAGTGAATTATCCTCGTTATGTAGGTTCTGATCTTTTCAACCCTAATAGCAAATCTGAACTGATCTGCCACCACCAAATTGCCCGATCCGTTTTTCTATATCTCCCGATTGTAGCGCTACACGTGTCGCGCCTATAAGATGTATCCACAACTCCTTCGAATCAGTAGTTATCCCGTTTATGGTGCTAGCCAACGAAATAATTTTGGAACTAAAATCCTAGGCTTATTTGTGAAGGAATGAATATTATATGAATACTTAAGTTCAACACATGAACAAAACTATGTCAATTTGGGAAGGCAAGGGGATGGTTTTTTCTAGTTTAGGAGAAGAGGATTTTTCTTTTATGTTCTTGTGCTACTCAAAAATTGCACTAGTTTTTTAGGAGTTGATTTTGTCTTGTATTTATAGATGTAGAATAAAAAATTTAATCAAGGAAGATCTCCTAGATTTATCTCTTCCTTAAAAACACTCCTAAAAATCCTCATCCTACTTTAATTAGGATAAGAGATAATTACCTAGTAGTTATCTCTTTCCTTGTCTTCTTGATTTTTCTAAATCAAATACAAGACTTGGAGGACAAGAAAATCCCATTTCATTCTCCACCAAAAAATCAATCCTCTCTCTGCTCTATCTTCCTATTTTGGTCCACTTCATGGTACTTGGAGTCCAAGAATTTAATTCTTGAATTCATAAATAATTATAGGTCCAACTCATTAATTAAATATATAATTAAATTCAATTAAATATATAATAAAATTCAATTTAATTATTTTCACTTCTCAATTTAATATTTGTTAATTTAGGCCAAGCCTAAGTAAATAAAATTCTTGGACTCAGAAAGGTCCATTAATTTGCTTAATTCAACTAGATCAATTAAAAAGCACATTTAATTGAATCCCATCAATTAATTAATATTCCATATTAGGAAAGTAGTAGACTTTCCCAATTTTCTCAACTTCCATAAATTTATAATCACACTATTAAGCGGTAACTTTGCAGAGTTAAGTTTGTGACCCCTGAGGCTTGTTTATGTGCCAGTAGTAAGTATACATTCGCAAAGTGTCAGTGTACTTTCCTAAAAAAGAAATACTATATTAAATCACTTCTTGATTTAATGTCTCCAATGAATCACCATATTAATTCTCGATATTTACAAATTGTGGTTACTGTCTAGCAACGAGCCACGAAGACCAAGACATAAACGAAGATAAGAATACGCCTTTCATTGTCTTGATCCTCGCATAAGTAAGATCCTTCCATCTGATCTCACGATTGAGTCTAGAGCAGTGGCTAAGGCCAAAGCTCTATTAACTCAATAACCTTGTTTCCCAAATACGGTGAGTTCGACTTTGATCATCTAAATGAGCAAAACACTCCGCCTCTTTGATATCTAACTTCAGTTGGAGTTTCCTTTAAGTCGACTCACTATGTAAAAATAGGAGATTCACTGACATGCTAAGTCAGAGTTAGATCCCTTCTTGACTTCTATATGTCTTCATACATAATTAGCTCGTGTCCATATGATCCCATTTCTAATCATCAATGTAATCATAGGACAACTGAAAACACGTTCGGTTATATATAAGGCAACTTATGGAATCTCAAGTCCATAAGGATTACTCTTACACTACAAGACTATTGGAAGTTCCAAATTCGAATGAGATTTCCATTTTTAGGAACTTTCTTGGGGTTGTTCAGTTCATCCAATTCTAAAATGAAAACCCTCATACATGCACTGGCTTTCACCGTGCCAGTACATATGGAATGAGGTACACTTATCTAAGAGTATGCATCATATTGTTAGGTATATGCCCTAGATGTCAATGAGGAATTAGATTGTATAAGGCTATTTATGTTATTTTGTACAAATTAATTATTTGGAATAAAAAGCAATTTACATTTATTTATATAAATCTTGAATGGCATCAATAGTTTTGAACATATAGTCCAAGTGTAATCTGGAGAAACCTTCTACTCCTTGGGTACGAGGAGAGGGACACTAGAAGTGTTAGATTATATAAAATGAGTTTGTCTTTAAATAATAAACTATATATGTAAGTGAAGAACTCTGATCTTTTCCAGATAATTTTTATGAAAAATCCTTTTGCCCTAAGTTAGATATCTCAAGCAATCAGACACAGTATTTGACTTCTAAATAGTAATTACTAAAGAGAAATCAGAGAAGAGGAGGCCTTATAGCCAAAGCATTTTACTGCTCTATGCTAAGATTTATATAAAGGAGTAACTTGCATCAAAACCCCTATGTATTAGTTAGGAGCGCACACGGTTCGATTTTTGAGGTGCCTTTATAAAAGTTATACTATATTAAGAGTAGTGATTTTGATATGACTAATTCTAAAGCTGGACTTTTTAAAAACGGTATCATTATATTTGGTATTATATGATTTTGGTAAGGTATAGTATAGTGTCTTTTGCAGTATTTTTACCATAGAATACACGATTTATCTACCTATTATTATGTTAATATTTTATGCGAAAAATTTCATGAAAATTTAACAAAAAATGAATTTCGCAAGAAGTAGAATATAAATTAGAGAAAAATTCACTTTTGGTCACATTGGAGTTCAGTCAAAACGTTTTTAGTCTCATAGGATTTTTTTTGACACTTTTGATTCTGTAGGACTAAAAAAGTTGTACTTTTGGTCCCCAAACAATAAAAATTGGACTAAAAATAGAGTGTGATGTTCATGTGCCGTTAAATCTAGTAAATATACAAAATTAAATTCAAAAAATAAAAGATAATTGTTAAAAAAATAAAAAAGAAAAGAAAAATGAAAAACATAGATCTTCAACACCAAAAAATGGAAAAAAAAAAACACAGATCTTCAAACCGTCGTCCTTCAACCCCACCCCCAATCCGATCGCACCATTTCCCACCCCAACCCCCTCGCAATAACATTTATACATGTATATATATATATGCCGTAACTTTTGATGGATTTGGTTTATTACCGAATGTATTGCATCCTAAATCGGTCTTTTCACCAAATAGTCTAGTTACCTCAGTCACATTGTCTAGCTTTCTTGACGCTTTAGACAATGATGAGATGGGTTGTTCTGATTTAGCAAGTTTAGCGATCAGCTCAGTTTCTTTCTTAACTATTAAATCAAGATAACTTTTCCACTGAGACATTTCAGTCTCAAGTGATTTGTTTTTCTCAATGCATAGTTGCTGAACTTGCCACTCAGCTTTGAGCATTGCATTCTCACTCTTGAGTTTTGAAATTTCATCAAATTGTTTTTTATATAATTTAGCAACTCCTTGATAGACACCATGATAATCATTTATCTTGTCAAGTAGCTCTTCATAAGAGAGAGGATTAATTAAATCAGTATTTACCTCAGATAGCGAGTTTGAAGACACTTCATCATCTTTAGCCATGAGACAAATTAGGACTGAATCATTTGCTGGCTCATCGTCATCACTACTCTTTTCTGAAGACTCCAAATCTTCAGGTGCGGACTCTTGTTCTGATTCTGCTAGCAAATCTTGTTGGTGAAGGTTGCTCCTGAATTGGTTTCTATCCAAGTAATTCTGCTTTGTAGGCTTAGATATGTTTGGATAAGGACAATTTACCTGGTAGTACCCTGGTTTCCTGTAGTTATAACAAAGATTAGTTTTCATCTTTTGTTTAGTTGTTAATCTTGATGTACCATGTGGTTTTGAAGCCACTGGAGCTGAGAGATTCTGGGGAGAAGACGCTTGGTACTGAATCGGCTCTGAGGGAGGAGGAGCTGAACACTGAGGCGCTTGATACGATTATTGAATAGGAGGAGATGCTTGATAGGAATTCTGTCCTGGAGACTTTGGAGCTTTTCCTTTCTTATCATATTTCAGAAACCTTCTGAACTTGTTAAATAATGATGTTTCCTCTTCCTCGCGAAGTTCTGATACCTTTCACTTATTACCAGATTTACCCTTGATTGATGCTATTAACGCTCCTGATTTATGACTAGGCTAACTGCATCACTTGCTGAATTCAATTCAAACTCAAAAACCTTAAGTTCTGAGAAAGCATCCTTTGGATTTAGAAATAATAATATGTTTGATTCTCTCATAGCTGTTATCTTCATAAAAAAGTCAACTTGGAAGACTTCTAAATATCTAGACCACCATTTCTCGATTTAGTAAATCCATGCCTAGAGTTGTCAACTGTGTAACAAGAGAAGTAAATCTTACGTCGAATTGTTCTACCTTCTCATTGGGTAACATCTTAAAGCCATTAAATCTTTCCTTGGCAATGGAAAGCTTGTTCTCCTTGATTTGGGCTGACCCACCACAGATTATGGCCAACTTATCCCAAGTTTCCTTAGTCGTTGAACACGACTTAACCATATTAAATAGATTATTATTATCACCAATGGCTGTATAGAGAGCGTTTCATCCAACATTTTCCAAATTCGCTCTGCGACGCTCATTTGCAGACCATTCACTTTTAGGCTTTTCAACATAACCATCTGGGGTTTCTTCTGTGGCTGTAGGTGCTCGAGTGATGACCTTCATGATCTGAATAGGTCCATCTGAAATGATATCACACATTTTGTCATCACAAGAATATAAATAGGTAAAAACTTTGACCTTCTATGAGTCATAATTTGATTCGGTCAACTTAGGTACTTTAGCAAATTCCATGAAAAATATTTAAAGCAACTAGATTTTAAAAAGGATCTAAACAAGCAGTTATGCTAGGAAGTTTGAAAATTTTCAACTTTAACCGCTCTGATAGCACTTGTTGGTCCCAAGTGGCATATGAAAGGGTCGAGAGGGGGGGGGGGGGGTTGAATAGATCTTAAAGTTTTCTTCAACTTCAAAAAATTCGTATTCAAAAAGGTTTTGGACGCTTAAGAATATAGATACTTGGCTGAGAGTCTACTTGAAGACAATTTGTATAAAGTTAACTTAGACTAAAGATTCGAATACTTAACCAAATTAAGGCAAAGCGTTCAGTTCTCTTATCAGCATTATCACAACAAAAATATTTTAAGTCTTCTTTTAGAAAGGTTTAGCGTCACAAAAATTTACTTAGTTACTTTTAGTTTAAACAATTTTATCAATGTGTTTACTGATTCGTTTATGCAATGATATGAGATAATAGAGAAAATAAACGATAGAGTAAAGAACACAAAGTTTGAAAGGTTCGTTGGGTGGTGTAATACCAATTACGTCCTTCTTCTCCTTTTTCAACTCGGAGAAAATCCACTAAATGATCTTCAAAAAATCACACAAAAACTTCTACACAAAGAGGATAGATTAGATAAAGAATGGCTTGAGTTCTTTAATCACACAGATTTCAGCTCCTAGATACTTTGATTCGCTTGTTTCTTTCACCTAGAAATAATGCAAGTATTCAACTTCTTCACACATATTGAGAGGCTGAATAAGGTTTTTGTTAATTGGTTTATTTGATTTTCGAAAGTTCAAACAACTTAAATATCTCAATAATAGTGTAGGGTTCTTCTTGAAAAGAGATTTGAGATATTAGATGACTGTCTCAGGGATTGATGAAAAGCTAAAGAAAAGTTGATATGGATGTTTGAGCTTTTCTGAAAGTTTAAGGATTGAGACTTCAATGCAATAGAGATTCCGCTTGTAAGCTTGTTGATAAGCTTTAGTTTTACTTGTTTTAGGGCCCGATAATTGGTTGGTTTAGAGTCGATTATGAGTGATTTTTACCACTTGTGGCTTTGATTTGTGTGTTAAATGAGTACAGGGGTAAAATCATGAAAATCGAGCGAAAGGGGCGGAAAAACAATATTTTGGGGAGAATCTGCACCCAACGTTCGGGCGTGGCCACGTCACCAACGTTCGGACGTGAGGCAACCAACGTTCGAACGTTGGCCCAGTCAGCTCCCAGTCAACAACTTATGCCACGTCACAACGTTCGAACGTGAAGGGGGTAACGTACGGACGTGAGAGGCGGCTGGACGAGTTTTGGAAAGTTTTCATTCCTAATTCAACTAGGAGACCTGGAGATCATCATCTATAAATACATCCTCTTCCAACATCATTAGAGTTCGAAATTTTCAGCTTTGGAAGAGAGTTGGAGCCAAGAAACGAGCAAGAGGAAGAGAACGACGATTCTACGCGAATTCATCAATTCGTAATAGGGAGAATTTTATTTTCTAGATTATCTGTCTATGAATAGTTCTACGATTTTAGTTGTTTTTCCAATTATGAGTATGAACTAATTTACTTTAACTAAGGCCATGTGAATGCCAATTTTATGAGTTTATATATATGAATTGATTGTTCGTCTTAATTCTATTATTGCTTTGTGTGTTAATTTTATGCTTTTATTCCAATCGTATGCTTGATCAATATATGCTTGCTAATTAACCTAGTTTATGATTCGAGAGAATATAGATTAGGGTTCAAAGGAATTAACACATCATCCGAAAAACATGAGGAATTGCTTCTAGAGATAGGTATAGATTTTCGGATGCTGTTAGCTGGATTAATCCGGGGAAATTCTAAAATGTGAATGCATGGTTAATGATTTGATTCTCGGATAGAATTATTTAGAGAACCGTCACGTAATCATAGGATTATTACGGCCGAGAGATCGGGTAGTAATTAATTAAGGTTTTTTCCACCAAAATAATAGTAGTCTAATAATTCGAATAATCACTCATATATATTAACGAGTAATAACGGTTGAAGCATGTGCCTTAGTTGCTTTCTCACATAAGAATCTCAATCTCATTTTCTAGCTTTGTTTCCGAATTTTATTTACTTTTAATACAATCGTAGTTATTTAATTTAATTTCAATTGCTTTAAATTTTGTCAATCTAAAATACGAGTCTCTGTGGGTTCGACATCCCGAGCTTAAAATCTATTTTATTACTGCACACGACCAGTCCACTTGCTGTTTCAAACACGTAAGGATTTTTTGTGTCACTTGTTGTTCTTGTTTTGGCTTGTTGCTGAAATCTTATTTATAGACTTTCTTGGACAAAGTGTCCATTTGACACTAAGCTTGGCAGGTGTCTATCACTTTCATGAGCGGACAACTTTATATCCTTTATCCCCGAAATTCTGCTGCAAAAGTTGGTGCCGCAGACTCTGTAAAGTTGATAGTCCAATGGGAAGGCTTCTCCGTACGTCCTGAAGTGCTTATCACATTTAATGCATTTGAATTTAGTGCCCGTTGGACATTAATGCTTTGATAATAATTGCATTTAACTCCTTCTGGACTTAGAAATAAATTAGGTGAAATCTTGTCTTAATAGATGTTCATTTAACCTTGAATGATCCTTAGCATGAATCTTGACATCAACGCTTGAAGTTGCTTGACGCTCAGACGCTTGCTTAGAAATCTTCATCTTCATTCGGACTTCATAAGCTTGTACTTCAGACTTGACTTATGACAAACTCACTCAGATTAATATCAGATGCTCAATCTAAGATACTTAGCCTATCAATCTAGAATAAAAACAAATAAAAGCCTTATACAAATCTAACGCTCAAAGCCTATACATAATTTCTAATAAAATTAAACTTACATATATTGGGGTCTAACATAAAGCCTAATTGTCATCATCAAAACATCTAACAAGAAGTTTTCTAACACTATTAACCAAAGTATAAACTGAAGTGTAACAAAAAAAAGAAGTATTTGATGTTAGTTCTATATTCTTATATTTTATCTCAGGATTGTGGCTCAGCGAAGTATTTCAAAAAGCATTTAAAAAGGCATTTAACCAACATCACATGTTGAAACAAGGCCATGAAGATAAGCAACCAAGCTTGGCCAGAGTATTAAAAAGACCTGCGAAAAGGCATCTAGAAAAGCATCTAACCATCCACCCCATATATTTCAATGGTCCTTTATGTACTAGGACCATTGGTGTGGAATTGGCATAGAACCACCCCCCAATATCACATGCCAGGAAGAAAAGTAACAAGACTAGCCAAAGTACTTAAAAGACATGCCAAGTACTTCAAAAGGCATCTAAAAAGGCATTTAAGCAACATCACATGTTGAAACAAGGCCAGTATGAAAAGCACAACAAGACTGGCCAAAGTATTTAACAGACCTGCGAAGTACACTTTAAAATACATCTAAATAGGCATCTGACTAACATTACATGTTGAAACAAGGCCAAGAAGAAAAGCAACAAGACTGACCAAAGTATTTAAAAGACCTGCCAAGTACTTCAAAAGGCATCTAAGCAACATCACATGCTAAAACAAGGCCAGGAAGAAAAGCAACAAGACTGGCCAGAGTATTTAACAGACCTGCGAAGTACACTTCAAAATACATTTAAAAAGGCATCTAACCAACATCACATGCTGAAACAAGGCCAGGAAGAAAAACAACAAGAATTGCCAAAGTATTTAACAGACCTACGAAGTACACTTCAAAATACATCTAAAAAGGAATCTAATCAACATCACATGTTGAAACAAGGCCAAGAAGAAAAGCAACAAGACTAGCCAGAGTATTTAAAAGACCTGCCAAGTACTTCAAAAGACATCTGAAACGGCAAAAAGGGAGTCAAGATGAAGCCATAAAAAATCCCCCAACTGCTTATGTCTCCTGTTCCGTTTTCTTTTTATGTAGGATTTTCACATAGCTGGAAACTAATTTTTGGTCCCATTTAGCTTTGTTTAACACAATCAGTTCTTGTTAATTTTGTTAAAATCAGTGTGACACGCTAATACCTAACGTGTTTGGATAGAAAGTATACTATTCGTGTGTAGTAATAAGTGGACTAAAAGTCCGGGTTGTCGAACCTCAAGGACTAGGTATTTTAGTTTATAATTAACAATAAAAGAAAGACAATTAAAGTAACGTGCAAGAATTGATTGAATAAACGAAGGATGAAAGAGGAACGAGCTATAGATTAAAACTCACGTATGATAAAATGACTAAGGCACATGCTACAACCGAATCTACTCGTCAATATATATGGTTACTCCTCGAATTATTAGACTCCTATTGCTTTGGTGGAAACTCCTTAGTTAACTATTACCCGATGTCTCGGCTCATAATAATCCTATGATTAATTGACGATTCTCTAAATATGTCTATCCGAGAATCTAATCAATAACCACGCATTAACGTTCTAGAGCTTCCCCGAATAAATCCGGCTAACAGCACCAAAAAATCTTTACCTATTTGTAGGAGCAATTCCTCATTTGCTTCGGATGATGTGTTAATTCCCTTGAACCCTAACCTATCTTCTCTCGAACAACTAGATTAGGCAAGATAGCAAGCATATGGTGATCAAGCACATGATTGGAATAAAAGCATAAAATTAACACACAAAGCAATAGGAGAATTAATACAAAGATAACTTCATATATATTTACTCATAAATTTGGCCTTCACATGGCCTTAGTCTCACAAATTTAGCTCATAATCAATAACATAAAAGAGCTCAATGTAGTCATATACATAATCATAGACAAGTATATAATGAAAAACATATAAAAACTCCCTATATCGCTTGATCGATGATGTATCTGAGTCAAGAGCTTCAATCCCAAGCTAAACCTCCTTCTTAGCCTCTTAGAGTTGATGAAGAATGGCCCAAAACCTAGCAAATTGCCTATAATCTCCCAGATTTCGAACCCCTGAAATGAATTGAAAATTCCAATTTATACTTCCAGAATTCTGTTATCGCGGCGCTTGGGTGCGCGTCGATCGGCGCCTAGGCGCCGCCTATGTGGCGTGTGTTTCTTGGGGCAAAAGCTCAGGGGCGCCCAGGCGTGGAGAATGGAAGCGCCCAGGTGCGAGAGGTGTGGCGCCTAGGCGTGTCTCTGCGAAGCCGGACTTCTGTCTGCTAGGATCGCGCCTGGGCGTGGGTAAAGTGGCGCCTGGGCGCCTCACTGCGAAGCCTTGAGTAGAGTTGGATAAATGAGTCGTCTTTTTGCCCTTTTCTTCATCCATCGTCGCTTACTACCTGAAATCACTTTACACACATATTAAACGCACGAGTGGCACGAAATAAACTATATACGGGCCTGAATTGTCACTAGAAAGGCCTAAAAACTCATGCAAAAATGACTCATATCAACCCCCCCAAACTTATCAATTGCTCGACCTCGAGCAAGAAAAGGCATAAGATACGAGATCATTATCAAACACAGGGGAAAAAAAAAAAGAAACTACCTAACTCACTTTCGTGGAGTACACGGTTGCATTTAGCGGATGCAACAAGCCTTTGAACCCTTGAGTTACCTCAAAGGACGAGTTATAGTCTCGTGAGGGTTTGCAGACGATATACCCAAAAAATCGAAAGATTTTCAACCCCAATCAATCAGCGCAAATCAATATGATTAATAAAACACATTGGTATGAATTCATCTGTTTAAGCTCAAATTTACATATATATACACGTCACACACTTGCTCATGTTACGCCTTAACATCGAAAAGATCATCCTAAGGGTGTAGTGTAATAAATCTCAAGCATTATAGTCGAGTGGCATTCTTACCATTTTTCAAGCATTACTCCCATATCTATCAACTTTCGATTAGTCACATGGTACGAGAATTGAAGAAAACTTCATAGCCACTAAAAATGCATTACTTTAGGATTTAACTTATGCAACTTTCAACTCAAAACATTAGAGACTAGACCATGTGCAATGTTTGATCCTCTTAGGCTTTCTATGACACCCTTGTAACGAGCTTTATGCCAATAACTCCCAAATCGGACGACTTTAAGGTATTAAGTGTAGAGACACTCCTAAGGGCTTAATCGCTCGAGTGTCAAAGGCCACAAAAGCAAACTAGGTCCTTATTAATCTTTACACTTGCATTAGCTTGAGCTTAGCTCAAATTAGCATAATAGTACAGTATTCTAGGCATGGTGCTCTTCGCCCCCAGTATCTATTAAGCCTGACTTTTGCAGTCATACCGATGTTCAACCTCTTTTATTATTGTTAAGCATACAAAGCTAACATTCTCAACTCATAACACATGTGAAAATTCTAGATTGATATTCCGGGATCACGCCTTTAAGTGTTTCAAAATGGTTACCCACTCAACTCCTCTACCCTCGACTTGTGTGCATATGTGAATCATCTTAAGGTCAATCTAGTCTAGTTTAGGGTCCCACAAGCAAGGAACGATGTGTATAGTCATTAAAATCCACATTGATAGAGAAAACATGCCATGTATTCAAATTAACCATTCTCAATGCATCGAGTGAAGGGTTGAAATTCTATCCAATTTTTTTTCAAAATTTCACAAAATTGTACAAGCTTCACATGTAGAGGTACCACCCCCCCCCCAAACTTGGACCGAAATATCTAAAACATGGATAAATATGACTACAATGGATCTAGTACTCCCCCCCCCCCCAAAACTTAACATGAACATTGTCCCCAATGTTTGAAAAAGAAAAGGGTAAAGTACACATCACCATAGGGTTGCTGAAAAGCAAAACCGAATCCACTAAGGCAATTGAGTCCAAGAGTGGCAACCACGGTGTCGGCCACGATGTCAACTACTACACATGTAAACATATGCTAGCCATCCGAATCATTAAGCATAGGATAGGAACGAGGAAAACACAACGAAACAAGCATAAACTAAAAATTGCATAGATAAAATAACTAGAAGGAAAGCAAAAGAGCATCCAACAGGTAATAATATCCAACAAACCAAACCAAAAGATAAACAACACTAACAAAACGAAACAGGAAATGGAAATGGAAAATAAAAGACAGGACTACTCCTCAGTGCCAAAACGGTCAATATAGTCCTCGTCCTCTGCTCCCCCGAGATCAGCCAAATCGAGCATAGGGTTACCCTCGTCATCAGGAGCATCATCATCACCTCCCATAGGGAGTATAGCGCCCGACTCGGGCACGTCCTCGGGCTGCTGAGGAGTGGGGCGCAGGTAAGGTGGAGGAGTAGAGTAGTCCAACAGGCCCTGGCCGACAAATGTGTCTTGCTTGATGAGAAGCTGACGGAAGTATGCACATGTGTCGGTCATAACCATCCTCATCTCAGCCCTCAACTCATCCCTCAACTGTCCGATGGCAGCGGCATCCAGCGGTGGGAACTGTCGAGAACTAGTAGGTCGGGACGACGACGGGCGAGGCCTCTTGGAAGTGGCCTATGGGTCATCAGCTACCACAGCTAGAGAAGAACCAGGGAGCTCCGTGCGCTCCATGGGAAATGACGGGACCTTAGCCTCCTTACACAAAATGGTGATAAGTGACGGGAGAATGATGGGGTTCTTCCTGATGGGTCCATCACCCTTTTGCTGGGCCATCTCCTTGACGATCAACAGCCCCAACTCGTTCTTTAATTTCCAAAAATGGTCCTCCAAGGACTTGTGAATCACCCGTGCAAAGTCTACAGCTTTCTTAGACATAATGACATAAATGAGGGTGGCCCTTTCCTTGTTAGCCTCTGACCGGTTGGTACTCGGGATCAAATTAAACCTGATGAAGTCTAACCAAAATGCTGCCTTGTTAAGTACACGTGGAATTGTTGCTTAATGTTGTTAAGTGTGGAAAAAAATATGGGTCCGGCTACAAAGTTGCAAAACGAGCCCTAATTCTTCCACATTTTTTGAGTTCATAATGTTACGGTTGTTCATGAATTTGTAGGTTTTGGTTTTTAAATATGCAAGTCAATGTTAACTTACTAAAGCCCTGTTTTAATGTAGGATTGAAAATGCCTAGTGCTAGGAAGCAGAAGCTGGATTTCCTAAAGATGCTTATTGTCCCCGGCTGTTTGGAAGAGATGGTAATTAATGTTTTCGTATTCTGTGATACATTTTTATAATAAAGATACCAGATATTCTATATTTGAATTTTAGTAAATTAAATTGCATGAATTTTGATATGTGTTGGTATTGTAGAGAATCCCCAGTGGATTTGTGCAACGAGCTCACTTGAACACCAACTCCCATTTAACCGTTCGCACAATCCTAGACAATTTTGAGTTTGGGGTAGAGCGCGTTAATGGTCACTGGTTCTTACAGCGTGACGAGTGGCTGCATAGTATTGAATTTGGGGAGTTTGTTTATTTTCGCCATCGTGGTTAGACAGTGTTTGATGGTACTGTCATTGTCCCAAGTATGTCGTCAAAGAAATATGACATTGATCCAGTCACTAGTGACGGTATTGCATTTCTTAATTTTTAGGATATCATTTATTTTATATGAATTAATGAATATATTAAAAGTGTCATTCATTTTTTGTAGATTCAAGTGGTGATGAAGACGATGACGATGATGACGAAGATAGCAATGATGATAATTCTGAAGATTCTGATGATATGGATGAGTCATCGGATTCCAATGACATCGAGGAACCAAAGGAGTTCAACGTCACAGTGCCCCCAACTGGCGGTTGCGATTATCATACACCGAGACTAGTTTCTTTGGTGAGTGTTTGTTAGTGTGATAAAATTATTACCAATATATGTTTGATCATTTTTTTTTTGAAAAATGACTGAATTTTTGTTGTATGTACAGTGCGTTCCAGCATAAGCGTGGAGGGAATACGGTTTGGATTCAAAGAAGACGGCTGTGCTGAAAGTTGTCCGTCGTGGTGCCAAAAAAATGCATGATTTTTTTTGGACCTATGCGTAAAGTGAATTATGAATGACAACACAAGAAAAGACTGTGAATTTGACAATACAAATTTTTTATAAATTGGAATCATTTTGTATAGGACAAAATATATATGCGTACAAATACAATACCTATAGCAATAGAAAGTTGATATTGTGAACTTGCTTTCGTTCGCATTGTCTTGTCAACAAGTTATGTTATAATAAAAAATGCATGCTCACAAGTTGCATAGTGCCATTGTTTGTTGAAAGTTGATTGACAAAAGTTGATATAAAGGCAGTTCATATGTCAAATCATACGAGAAAAATTGATACAATCCACACAACTTTCAATACGTCAATTATTTCCTATACATGTTGAAAGGGTTCGGGAGCTTTCAACTAATATAAATACAATACACATGTCTATAAATTATTACCTTGTTACTCCACATACACATAATCCTACAAAAAAAATAAAATCATTTCAACCAAAAAATGTCCTATCAATACTAAATGGATCCCATCTCTCAAGATGAAATTCTTTACGCGAATGGGTGGACATATGAACATGACAAGTGTTTTATCACAAGTGTTGTGGCAGCATGTGGTGCTCACAATGTGTCAATGGAATCAAACAATTCGTCGATAGTAAGATTTGCCATGGATGAGCTTAATAAAAAGTTTGGTATCGTGTTCACATATGTCGTGTGCAAAAGCATATTGGAGTTTCTTCATCTTCGGTACAGTGTCTTCAAAGAACTAATTACAAATTCGGGGGTCCATTGGGCCCCAGAAAGTAATCTAATATTTGCACAACCTGGTATTATGGAGAATTTAATAAAGGTAATACTATGATGTACATAGTATTCTTTATATTATGCATGACGTATATATACATTGGACTTGTTGATTATTTTTTAATCTTTACTTCCCATTCATTATGAAATAGGAAAACGAGATGTACATGATGTATCTTTTCAAAGGTAACCCGACTTATACTCAATTGAATCATATTTTTGGACCGTGTATCATAAACTTTTCTAGTGATTCATCACGATCAAATGGATGCGCTTTGCCCGGCTTGAATTCAAATGACATGACTATAGTTATCGAAGATAGTGAGGGTGGGGATGATGACACAATGAACATAGTTAAACGGACATCCAACAAAGGTAAAACCCTATTTGGTCAAGGGTCGAGTACGGGGTCTTCGATTTTCTCACCCTCACTATATGAATATGCTACCCCTAGTCAATTGAATAAAGCCTCCTCCAAGTCGACAAAGAAAATAAACCGCCGAAAAGATGATACATTATCGGAAATAGCATCGTCTACCGAGAGGATTATGTCAAAGCTAATGAAAGATCATTTTTTGAGCCCGAGCAAAGCCCCATTGTCAGATAGCCCTGATGTTCCGAAGAAAACCTCCAAGAAGTTGAATTTCCCATGACAACAACGCTACCTCCCCATATGATGCATATTACATTATGATATTTTAGGACTGCATTTTAATTTCATGTATCACGGTTTAGACATGTTTTCTTTTTTTCACTGTATTATGGTCAACCAACGGCTATAACCCTTTTCCAATTAAACTAATCAAGGGAATTTTATGGTTGCCGTACCCTGTTTAAGGAAATTAATTAATTATGCAACTTCAAATATATCAATGCCTCAAAGTAAACGTACGTATGTGGATTGTGCATGGAAAAACCCTAGATATAAGACCTACATGCATGCAAACATGAAGGATTGGTACACACGAGCTACAAAACAAAACAATAGCCCATGCATTCATGCACAATTGTCGAGTAGACACGTTGCTATTGGCTTTACATGCATTTACGAATCTCAAACAACAACTACAATACAAATTGCAAAGTATGGACAAAAACAAGTTGTCATAATGATCACGAGCTGTATAATATTACTAGTATTAAACTAAATTGGCCATCATCCTATAAATATGATGTGGTTGTGTGGGAAAATGTCTTCCTCAACCTTTTTTTGTTTTTCTTATTAATCTTCAAAATCCAATATTCTTGCAAACATGTCCCAACCCAACGATGACCCTTGAAGTAATTTGTTGTACACGACAAAGTGGCCCCGAAATGTTGATAATTATTTCATTGCCCAACTTGTGGAACAATGGTATGAAGGTACATGGAAAGTTAAATAATTTAACATTTCAGCTATGGTAACTGCACAACGTCGCTTGAATAATCGCTTCAACACAAACTATGATTTTTCCTTCATTGCTCACCGTGAAAGGAAACTCGAGCGAAGGTATAATGCCTTCAAAAAAATGATAGAATGCAAGGGGGTTGAGTGGGATGAGTCCAAGTGTATCGTTAAGGCTTCCGATAGCCAATGGGAGCAATGGCTTGAGGTAATACAAACTTTTGTTTAAATCTATTCTTTAATATCTTCTTAATATTATATTTACTAACGCATGAATTTGTAGAATATCCCATTATCCCAGGCCTATATACGTAAGGGAGATGAAAGTTATGAGGATCTTAAAAAACTTTATAACGATCCATACGAAGGGCGTGAATTTGATAGGTGGGCGGCAGGTATGCTTGTAAGTGAGGTTGATGAACCATGTCCAGAGCACAATTCAGACGCGTACGACGAGAATGATGAACCAAAAGTTGCATGACATTTGGGAATGTCAATGTAGAAGCGTGGGGTGTTTTTTAGTAATTCAGTTAGTACAATAATATGTGCTTTACTTTAAAGTCTATTGTATTTCTTATTTTAACTACGAATAATATAGCATCCCCTAGTGATAATATTATTATGACCATTGATAATTAAATATGGTGCTAACAAAGTCCTCCACAATTTAATGATGAACCAGTCATTATAAAAGGGATCCCAAAAGTGAAATATGGTTCACGCAAGACAAGACGAGGATAGCATTTACTCTAGGTTGTACTTAAAATATATACAAATTAGATATTCCAAGTAGTCCGAATCGGGGATGATCGTTGGTTCATTCTCTGACTGGTATCCCCCACCATGTGTATTATCAGGGTGATCCACATCTCTATCACCCAAATCATCATCAAACACTTCACGCAATTTCTCCCAATTCACTTCTCTGCGGAGTTCATATTTGCTTGCATCGGAATATTGCTATACACAGGAAATTAATAAGTAAGGAAAAATAAACCGTGTAACATGTGAAATATAAATTCAAACCGGTATGCAAGAACATGAATATGAAATTAAACATAACATACCTCAATTAAAACTTTCCATTTCGATTTTGGAGCACTGATCCAATTCTTCCTCCAGTCCCATTGAAAAGCGCTATCTGACATGATCAAATTGAATATTTTGCATCTTCGATGCAATATAGCGAACCGATTCACAATGGATTAAGTACTGAATCCTCCGAACTCAGCATTCGTCTTATTTCGCACCCACTTGACGAAATTGTCACCCATTTGCCCATTCGTAATTTCATTACGCCCACGTGCTTCATTCAAAAGATCTATGAAAAAAATCTCCTTACCCACCGTCCAACCATCCCCTTGTGGTACTTGCCCATCGATTGCCTATGAAATATGAAGGATTGGTCTTTGAGATATTTGAACACTTTCTATTTAGTGTGAGTATGTATAATGGAAGATAATATGCTATTCAAACACCTTATTTATAGTGTCAAATGCATTCAATATTTGGTCAATTATATCAATAAAGTAGGGGACATGAAATTAAAACTCCCACAAATTCAGCCAACCCCTCAAAATAATGGACAAAACAAAAAATCAGGTAATTTAGTGCATGCATTCTGAATTCATGAAGGTGGGGAGGTAATGATATATAAATGTGAAGTTTGACTATTAACTATGACATGCCACTTTTTTGTCCACACATTCAAAACTACCAACATACTCCATAAATGGTTGGCATTTATGTCCATACGATGTGAATAGGGATTTATAGTGAACAATATTGGCCAAAACAGGTTAACTGATCACAAAATTTGAAGCTGCCCATACTAAATATCAATGTTCCTTCAACACAAATTAAATAAGTTAACAAAAGGGTTGTCACTAACCCATGCAACGTTAATGCAAACTAAATTCTTAAAAAGTGAAACTAGCGAAACATAATTAAGTATCATTACAGGAATGATAACCACCAAAAATTATCCACAGCTACCTTGAATCCACCTTTTATATTTTTCCCGCCAACATCAATCTAACTTGCCCCACTTTTGCATTCTCGGGTAGACTAAAAAACATCGCTAGCACTTGAGTGTTCTTAACGATCATGTTAGTGGCCATTAGCTTTTCATCTAAGGTCAAATTAGAAATTTGGTTAACAATATCAAATACGGCCTCGCATTTTCGGGTCAACTCATAGTCGTGTCCCATCTTGCTCACAATTTCACCTAGTCTTGAATCTGTTTTATTAGTAAATTTGTTAATTTCCTCTATTATTGGACCAATTATACCGTCATCCTTCTTCCTTTTCACCTTCTTTGGTTGTTTGCTTGTACTGCTACTCCCCCGCTGACAGAACGATGTTGTTCCCACTTCCTCGACTCCCAGAGTGTATACTGTATTCATGTCCTCCAAATTGGGACCTAAAGGAGTTTGTGGTTGGCTCTTATTGTGTAGAACACCATTCAAAGCATCATAAAAGTCCCTAGCCCCGGTACCATTGACTTAGTCTTTTTCAAACACCTCACACCAAGAATCATAATAGAGCCATGACGTGTACCTCATGGTACGGGCATTGGGTTCATTCTGCATAATTTGTTCTAAGTTAGCTATATAAATCAATGTATTATTATAAAATTTATATAACCATTGGGTCATATTTGACATTACCTTACAAGCTGTCTCTCATGCGGCATCATCAACGGTATCAATCATTTTTTTGGTGGGGTTCCACCCCACGTCAGTTCCCCTAAATATTGTATACAATGAGTGGTATTTCTTCTTCCAAGAATACATTTTTGAACTAATGTGTGGATTTGCACGAAGATCAGTGCGAGGGAATGCTCTCATTATCTTGTCTTGTAAAACATTCAAATAGCCAACACGGAAGGCATTGTCAGCCTTCCACCTCGTTGATATGACTTCCTTAAGTGACTGCACCAACACATCTTCCTTTGGCTTAGTCCATATCCGACGACAAGTAAACACCTTTTTCCCTTGATAGCTCGATGCATTACTTCCACACACTGCCATGATCTTTTAATCTGACCGACAATGACAATTACACATTGAAAAATATACATCAAATCTGATAACATTTAATAATTAGTCAAGTTTGGGACAAATTTCACTGAAATATAAACATGCACTGACATATAACTCACTAATGCATACCCTAATAAATGGCTCTAGAAAAAGTAAACATCAACATGCATACCACTAAACAAAAAAATAAATAAAAAAAATCACACAATCATATAACGTAGAAGCATGAAAATTTCTCTGCCATCATGACAAGGACAATACAAACATTAACGTCAAAAAACAACAAAAACAATCATCGAACTAATAACCAACGCTCCATTCAGTGAACATATCATTTGCGAGGTTATTATGCCACGCTGACCATTCATTGTTTGGATCGACACTTTCAACAAATTCGTCCTCCGCTTGTTGATCATCAACATAAAGGTTCCGATGATTAGGATCAAGGTCTGGAACATGTGCCTCTGCCGGGTCCACCTCCATTTCACGTCGAATGAAATTGTGCAATAGCGCACAAGACAAGATCATTCGATTCTGAGTACGTATGGGGTAAAAGCTTGTACTTCTCAAAACTGCCCATCTCCACTTCATTATGCCCCAAGTACGTTCAACAACATTGCGTGCTTTTGTATGTCTTTGGTTGTACAATTCTTTCGCATTTTGCGGGGCACAACTCCCTTCACACCATTCATCCAAATGATACCGTACACTTCAGTAAGAGGCTAGAAACCCATGACAATTCATGTAACCATTGTCACACAAATAGTATTGTCCTGCATTGATAAGGGAAAAAAATTCAATTTTATCTTTACAATACACCATTCATAAAAAATAATAGTTTGCATACTCAAATTCTAACCATTGGGGACTTTAAGCCCATTTGGCTTGTTAATAGCATCACGTAAGACCCTCCTATCTGCAACAGATCCCTCCTAACCCAGCAACATGTACACAAAGTCCATATTGCGGTCAACTACACCTAGAACATTGACACTAATTCCACCCTTGCGGTTGCGATATGGTGGTTTATCAAGTAGTGGTGGTTGAACATCAATATAGGTACCATCTAAGGCGCCGAGGCATCCCCATTTGTCAATAAACAAAATGATAAAAGAATCAACCAATGAATGTAATTATGTAATCGATGGTACGGAAGAAAATCAATTCACAACAACGTTACTGGATTTGTGGTAATAATGCAATTTCAACATTCATACCTTAAAATGTTTCCATCTGGAAACATTGCAATTGTCATCCACATGCTTCGGTGTAACAAGGAGGAGGGGATGTAGTTTTAGCAAAGAAATGATTACGGCGTTGAAATATATACTAACTGTGTGACTCGACCAAACGTGATCGAACTTCACTATCCGATTCTTCTTGTGATGTGCCAAAACAATAAAAAAGAAACATACCTTCTCTTCCAATTTAACATACTTTGAATCAGATGACCCCCCTACATTAAGTAACAAGTAGCACAATCTAGCAAATGTACCCATATCCATTCTCAAATTGTCTAGACAATCTGTGTCGTTGTTACCAGTAAGTCGATAAATCCGTGAAACTTGATCAAGTTACGTTGTGCTATTACATATCTAACAATACGTTCCCTACGCGCTCTATAACCTAATCG
Source organism: Buddleja alternifolia (assembly GCA_019426215.1). Taxonomy (NCBI): domain Eukaryota; kingdom Viridiplantae; phylum Streptophyta; class Magnoliopsida; order Lamiales; family Scrophulariaceae; genus Buddleja; species Buddleja alternifolia. The sequence goes on along the minus strand of CM033402.1, from coordinate 12,962,016 downwards.
TTCATCACTCAACAGGGCGACTATTATATTCATAAAAAATTTACAATTTGATATTATCTCTTCAACAATCAACATCATGGGTAAGTGTTTTGGTGTTATTTGGGCCATTGCACAGCTGCATTTGTTTAAGCAAGGGTTAATTTATGTTATAATAAGCATAACAATGTGTTTTACAACATACCACTCATATAGCAAACTAAACCAAATTGTAATAATGAATATAAATGCAAACTGGTGAATAAATCCAACCTTAGCGTGAGTCAATTTTTTAAAAGTGCAAAAAAAAAAAAAAATCGATGAACATATCTTTCCGCCAAGAACTAGTTATCTCCACAAAATCAAACAATTTTAAAATGCAAAAAAAAAAAAATATATATTCGATGAGATTGAGCTAAAACTGAAACCGTATACAACATTCTTCAACATATACAACACAAAAACTGCATACAAGACTACATTCCTCAACATAAATGAGCTGAAACCTGGATGAAACACAAACCCTAATTTTAAGCAACTATAAAATTAAACAATATTTAAGTTAAAATAACCAGTAATTAAAGCACATACTCGCTTGGTTGGTTATTACAGGTGAAGAAATAACAAAACTTGTGATGCAAGAGTAATCGATCTTCAATGGAGGTCTCTACCTCGTGAGATAGAGAGAAAGAGACAAAGAGAGAAATAACATCTGGGATGTCCAAGAGAGAGAGAGAGAGAGAGAGAGAGAGAGAGAGAAAGTGATGTCTAATAAAAAAAGAAAAAATGAGTGTGGGGTGGGACATATATAGTAGGCGGTTAAATTAGTAATTACACTACATGGGCAGGTAAACCCATATGTTGGGTTTTCTCTGGCACACCTCAAAAGGTGGGTTGGGATAGCAAGGGTAGATGGGTTTCTGAACCGGGCCTTGGGTTTGTGGCCTATTCTGGCCAAACAACCAAACAACAAATTGCATGTGTCAGAATTAGCCAACCCATGTAAACCCTCCAACCATATGAGCCCTTATGGTTATTTCAAATCAACTGGGTATCTGAGAGTAAATTAAACTAGAGACAGACCACTGGACATAAACATTACCAGTGCTGACACTGAAAATAACCTTAACTAACAACATTAGAGAAAGATCACACAATCAAAGTTACAGTTCCCAACTCTTAATTAGCTATCAGCGTAATTCAGTATCCACATTATACCTTCTGATCAGAAAAATTTGTTTTTTATGATTAGAACGCTAAATGATGTTTGTAGGCATCCAAAAATTCATTCTTTTTGACCAGACAGTCAAATGATATTTGATACAACTTCAAAGCCATCTGCCGCATCAGACATCATGTTGCCATGTCACGGGTCAAGGGTCAAACGTATTCCAGAGAAGTTGGCAGATTATGTTCTTTAGTTAAATGGAGGATTTATTTCTATTTAGTTGTAATCAAGTATCCTAAGTAGATGGGGCACTAAGCCACCACCCACATAATTAGGAATAGTGGTTGTAGTTCAATTTTTCCTTTCACGTTGTTAGCAGATAGGATACTAGAAGTTGAATATTGTTTTCACTTTGTTTTTATGAATGACTTAATAAAGTTTCCTCGTCCTAACTCTTCTGCTCTCTTCTGCTAATTTTCTATCTTTCTGGAGAATTTCCCTCTCAAAGTGGGATAACGTTACATTGGTGCTTTCATTGCACTCCAACCTTGCCCCGTTGGAAGCCCACCGATGATGTCACTAATCTACAGGATGTTGTCAACACACTCCAAACCACTACCGCAAGTCACGATGCCACCATAGCCGAACTTCTCCAATCTTCAACTTCAACATAAAACAACCATACAACAACTCAGTGAATCCACTCAAACATCAATCGCATCCCTTTCCAAGACAATGAACGAGATTCTCGTTTCCATAGCCCGCAATCAAAAGCAACCTGAAGCATCTTCTTCATCCTTCCCTACAGTTTCTCCCCACCTGAGTCCCTCCATTCTCGGTCCAACACCTTCATTTCAAAATCCACAGGCCATCGCTACATTCACACCTCGCCCCATTCGCAGCGAACTCACGCAATTCGACGGTTCTTCCCCCCTTGATTGGCTAATGCAAACCGAACGTTACCTTCAATTGCACAACATCACTGAAACCGACAAAATTGATTTGGTATCTTTTTTATTCATCGGCCCGGCACTTAGTTGGTACAATTGGATGGCCCGTAATCATCAACTCACGTCTTGGAGTGCTTTTACCCACGCCCTCGAAACCCGATTTGGTCCTTCCTCTTAAATCAATCACGAAGCCTCTCTATTCAAACTCACACAAACATCTTTCGTCTCCTCCTACCAAACTGAATTCGAGAATCTTCCAATCGTGCCCACAGGCTCTCTGATCACCATCTCCTAAACTGCTTTCTATCCGGCCACAAACCTGAAATTCAAAAAGAATTTTGGTACGTGTCGAATGCACCAAAATATAATTACTGTTCTCACAAGAATTTGTAGTACTCGTAAGTCCAGGTCGAACCCTAGAGATTGGTTGATCAAAATAATATTCAATGGGGAGGTTTGTTTGATGAATTAATAATGACAGGAATTAAATAGGAAGTTCAATAAATGTAAAGCATCGATTCAAGGATAGTTCGTTCTTCAATTCAAGTTGATCATAGACACCTAAAATACTATCTATTCTTTGATTACTTAGCCAAGAACATAAATAACCAGCTATTTATATCCCTATTAACTTCCGTATATCATTAACCAAAGCCCAGCACCCGGTTAAATTCTTATTATCAACTGACTCGGTATTAAGCAATCCTAATCATGTTAATAATAGCATAACGAATTAGAAGCGACTAAGGATAAACAATAGTTTAAACAAGCGCCAACTATTTAATTTACGCTAATGTTTCCCTTAGGTTATCAACGAAAATTGGGATCCTAATCATGAAAACCTAATTGCTACATGCACAAATCAAACATAACAATTACGGATTATGAAGATTTGTTAGCAATAGATTGTAATAGATAATCAACTAATGTGCACCTTAGATTATTATCTAAACAAGCATGAACATTAAGAATAAGAAACAAAAGATAATCAAACCGTAGATAGATAGATGAAGCTCCGTGTCTCACAACATGTGAATCAAAATGAACTCCCTTGAATCGTAATAAAAACTTAGCTACTCATAATTGTAAGCATAAAACTTGAAAATACTATTTTTTCTAACTCTCTTCTCTTTGTTTTCTTCTTGTTTTTGTTGTTCTTCTTCAACTCTTGCAAGACATATATATAGGCAATGAAAAGATGACATAATCATAGAGAGAATATATTCTCTCTTCCTTTATCAAGACATGGAGAATATATTCTTCCCTTTAACATCAAAGCATGGAGAATATATTCTTCCCTTTAATATCAAAGCATGGAGAATATATTCTTCTCTTTAACATCAAAGCATGGAGAATATATTCTTCCCTTTACATTCTGATTTGTCACCTCTAATTCATCGAATCTGACTTTGACTCCTTCTAGACATTTGTAGCTTTATGTGTTAGCTGTCATTTCCAACTGACCTTGACTGAATCCAAGACACATAACTCTAGGTATGAATTTTTCACCAAAGCTGTGCATTCCAGTCCAGTCCAGAACAGAAATCTTCATTAAATTCTTCAACACTTTCGAGCCCTTTAACTTCCGAACTGGGTCTGGACTTCTTCATAAGAAATATAGGCCTTTGTCTTAGCTTTCCAACTAGATAAAATTCAATAGAAAGTAATGTCTGCATCTCCAGATATATTAATATTTCCGAAACATCGCCACAAAATCAATCTCTCAATGTACAAACAAGCAAGTTCATGAAATTTTCTTTCCAAACATCAATTCGTAACAAAATTCGATAGAAAGGTCTATCATGTCTCCACCATTACTCTTGCATTCACACAAACTTCTCAAGAATTCACTTAATTTCGTAACCGCAATACTATTAATGCAACATCTAACTTAACATCATCCCTTTATATTTCCTCTATCATAAATAATAAATCAAAACGAGCAACATTTTATTATTAAGCACACACTTGTCTTTTGACGCGAATACAAACATTACTCATGAATGCACCCGGTTACTCAACAAGCGGATCATTTCATTCTGGACATACTTTGAATAGCCCTATTAGATTTCCAACATAGTAGCAGGTTTGGGCCGATAGATCCCAGACTAGATAGTCTTAGGTTACCAAGCTTGAAAACTCCTCAGGCTTAATCCCTTCAGTGTAGATAATCCCAGGCGCTATACTATATCTTCAACATTATGCAATTTACGCCTCAAGCTTTACACAAGGAATTTCATCCATTATTATTTGAAGTCACTATCAACCAGATTAACCTTGAGGAATTTGAAGGGATTTCAGCAAGTCAAAAGTCACATACAAAGTTATGCTAAATTACGAATTCACACGAATTTCTCTAAAAGCCTGTACTTCAACAATCATAACAATTTAAACACTACTTAACTTCTCTATTGAATCTAGTTTATTTTTCAATCAACCACTGATGAAGGAAAATAATTTTTCACTACCTTACTTGGCTGCACAATAAAGAAATTTTGTTTTTTTTTTAACTCATAAAACAAATAACTAACCATTTCCCCCACACTTAAAATCTGCATTGTCCTCAATGCAACACAGAATGAAAATAAATAAATAAAAAAAATGAACAAACGAAATTAAAAGAGATAGGAAAAAAGAAAGCAAATCTGATGGTGGTCGTTCAGCCACTCTTAGGTTGCCTCCCAAGCAGCGCCTTTTTTTAAAGTCGTTGGCTCGACTTTGCAGCCTTTTAATCCAAGTAAGTTGGATTGATCAATGAAACTTCTTCAATTGTATGCTCTTGGAAACCTTCATAGAAAGGTTTAAGTCTATGTCCATTTACCTTGAACAACTTGTTAGTTTCTAAGCTTTGAATCTCTACTGCACCATAAGAAAATACATTAATCACAACAAAAGGTCCAACCCAACGAGAACGTAACTTACCAGGCATTAATTTGAGTCTTGAGTTGTAAAGCAACACTTTTTGTCCAATCACAAATTCTTTCCTAGAGATCATCTTGTCATGAAACCACTTGGTCTTCTCCTTGTAAATTCGGGAATTCTCATAAGCATCAAGGCGAATCTCCTCTAACTCTTGTAGTTGCAACTTCCTATGTATACCAGCTTGATCTCTATCTAAATTGCAACTCTTTACAGCCCAAAACACTTTGTGTTCCAATTCCACCGGAAGATGACACGATTTACCAAAGACTAACCTATATGGAGACATCCCAATAGGTGTTTTATAGGCTGTCCGGTACGCCCATAATGCATCTTCAAGTCGAAGACTCCAATCTTTTCGATTAGGATTTACAGTTTTTTCCAAGATGGACTTGACTTCTCGATTGGACACCTCGGTTTGCCCATTTGTCTGAGGGTGATAAGGTGTGGATGTCTTATGAAACACCCCATATTTTTTAGCAAAGTGTCCACAGCTCGGTTACAAAAATGGGACCCCTGATCACTTATCAACGCTTTTGGTATGCCAAACCTACTAAAAATGTTAGACTTGAGAAAACCTACAACAGCTTTAGAATCATCAGTTTGGGTGGCTTTAGCTTCCACCCACTTCGAAACATAATCAACCGCAAGTAAGATATAAACAAAATCAAAGGAGGAAGGAAAAGGTCCCATAAAATCAATACCCCATATATCAAAAATCTCACAAACAAGTATGGGCGTTTGAAGCATTTCATTCCTATGACTTAAATTCCCCGTTCTTTGACATTGTTCACAATTTTTACACATGACATAAGCATCACGGAATAAAGTAGGCCAATAGAAACCACTATCTAACACTTTTCTTGCAGTTCTCTTAGGTCCAAAATGACCACCACACGCATAAGCATGACAAAATTTCAAGACAGACTCTAATTCAGAATCAGGCACACATCTCTTAATAATTTGATCGGAACAAAACTTCCACAAGTATGGATCATCCCACACATAATATTTTGCCTCACTCTTAATTTTATCTTTCTTAGCTCTACTCAAATCACCAGGTAAAGTTCTAGAAACTAAATAATTCACTAAATCAGCATACCAAGGAACCATACCTTGCAGAGCAAACAATTGCTCATCCGGAAAGAATTCTTGTAGTGGCACCAGATTTTCTTTTCGCACTAATCGACTCTAATGATCTGCCACCAAATTTTCAGCCCCCTTTTTATCTTTAATCTCCAAATCAAATTCTTGAAGAAGAAGAATCCATCTCATTAACCTCGATTTTGATTCTTTCTTCGCCAAAAGATGTCTTAAAGCTGCATGATCAGAAAATACAATCACTTTAGATCCAAGTAGATAAGAACGAAATTTATCTAAAGCAAAAACAATAGATAAAAGTTCTTTTTCAGTAGTTGAATAATTGCACTGAGCCGCGTTAAGGGTCCGGGAAGCATAATGGATCACATGAGGTTGTTTGCCAACTCGTTGTCCTAAAACTGCTCCCATTGCATAATTACTCGCATCACACATTATTTCGAATGGAAGAGACCAATCTGGTGGCTGCATCAAAGGTGCAGTGGTTAACGCTGATTTCAGTTTATCAAAAGCATCCTTGCAGTCTTGGGTGAATTCGAAAATCACATCTTGTTGTAGCAACTTGGATAGAGGCAATGCAATCTTCGAAAAATCCTTGATGAATCTACGATAAAAACCTGCATGGCCAAGGAAAGATCGCACATCCCTCACACATGTGGGGTAGGGTAAGTTCACAATTAAATCTACCTTAGCTTTATCTACCTCAATACCCCTACATGAAATAACATGTCCTAATACAATCCCTTGTTCTACCATAAAATGACATTTTTCAAAATTCAAAACAAGGTTTGTGTCAATGCAACGATCAAGCACAAGAGATAAATTTTCAAGACAAGAATCAAATGAATCCCCATGCACAGTAAAATCGTCCATAAAAACTTCAATGTACTTTTCGATTAAATCGGAGAAAATACTTATCATGCAGTGCTGAAAAGTGGCTGGTGCATTGCAAAGTCCAAACGGCATCCTCCGATAAGCAAATGTTCCAAACGGACACGTGAATGTGGTTTTCTCTTGGTCTTCAGGAGCAATCACAATCTGGTTATAACCTGAGTAACCATCAAGAAAACAATAATGAGATTTACCGGCTAATCGTTCAAGCATTTGATCAATAAAAGGTAAAGGAAAATGGTCCTTTCTCGTTGCTGCATTCAGCTTGCGGTAATCAATGCAAACACGCCACCCATTTTGAATCCTCGTAGGAACTAGCTCATTATTCTGGTTCTGCACTACCGTCACTCCAGATTTTTTTGGTACAACCTGAACAGGACTGACCCACTTGCTGTCTGAAATTGGGTAAATAACTCCTGCATCCAACAACTTCAGGATTTCTTTCTTTACTACATCCATCATCAATGGATTCAACCTCCTTTGAGCCTCTCTGCTTGGTTTTGAGTCATCCTCTAACAAAATCCGGTGCATGCACATGGAAGGACTAATTCCCTTGATGTCTGCTATAGTCCATCCAATTGCTGTCTTATGATCTCGAAGCATCCTAACGAGTCTTTCCTCTTGCACCGTAGTCAGATTCTTTGCAATTATTACTGGCAAGGTCTCGGTTTCCCCTAAGTACACATACTTCAAATGCTCGGGTAAGGGCTTAAGTTCTAAACTCGGTGCCTGCAACACAGATGGCAACAATTTTGTGTGATTAAATGATAACTCAATTTTTGACACATTATACCTGCTATGGGCTGGTGGTAAGGACTGCAAAGCCATAATCATCTCTTCAACTTCATCACTAAAATTCAGATGTTCCCCGAATTGCCATAAACCATGACTGAGTACTACTTCCAATGCATCCACTTGATTTTTCTCAAAAACCTCCTGGGCTAACACATCAATAATATCAATAGAATAAACTGAATTCACATCAGGGGGATACCTCATGGATTCGAATATGCTAAATTTGACAATCTGCCCATCGAACTCCATTGATAAAGTGCCATCATGAGCATCAATCTTTGTTCTTGCTGTTTTGAGGAAGGGGCGTCCTAGGAGGATCGGGGCTGGATTTGGGGATCCATTATCTTCCATATTCAGAACGTAAAAATCAGCTGGAAAGATTAATTCATTCACCTGCACTAACACATCCTCAAGCACCCCCTCGGGGTATGCATTAGATCGATCCGCCAATTGTATAATAACACCAGTTTGTTTCAAGGGACCCAAATTAAGAGATGCATAAATTGAATAAGGCATGACGTTAATTGATGCACCTAAATCTAACATGGCACGTTCAAATCTATTATTACCAATCACACAAGGGATAGTAAACGTACCTGGATCCTTACACTTAGGTGGCAGTTTTCGCTGGATTATTGCAGACACATTTTCATCCACTTTAATCTTTTCGTCTCCTCGTAGCTTCCTCTTCGTGGTGCATAGTTCCTTAAGGAATTTTGCATATCTCGGAATCTGATTAATAGCATCAAGCAGTGGAATGTTTACTGCTACCTTTCTGAATGTCTCCAATATCTCCTTCTCTTCATTTTGTTTCTTGGATTTACTTAACCTGCTCGGAAAGGGGATGGAAATAGGAATAGTGTTAGTGGAATTATGCATGTTTGAAGGAAAACTTACCTTAGGAGCTTCGAGACTAATTTTAGCTTCTATGGGTTTTTCTTCTTCCGGAACACTTTGAGTTGGGCTCTGAATTTCTTTTCCACTGCGTAAAGTTACTACACTGGCATTCTCCCTAGGATTTATGATTGTTTGGGAGGGTAATTTGCCCGAACCTTGAGCTTCCATCTTGCTCATCGAAGTTGCTAACTGACTTATCTGTTTCTCTAAATTTTGGATGCTGTTTCTTGTTTCCTGTTGAAATTGTTGGGTATTGTTAGCGAGAGCTTTAACAATTTCATCTAAAGCCATACCTGAATTCAAAGATTGATTCGTTTGATGTTGCTGTCGAGGCTGGAAAGAATTTTGATAACGATTTTGTCCAACTTGATTTCCATAACTGAGATTGGGGTGATCTCGCCAGCCTGGATTGTATGAATTGGAATAAGGATCGTACTTTCTTTGTTGCTGACCTGGGAATCCTCCAATGGCATTGGCTTGCTTGTTCGTTTCTTCTTGCAATGTAGGACACGCATCAGTGGGGTGTCCTGTAACTGAACAAATACCACATACCTTCGCTACTTGCAAATTTCCTACGGCCATCTGACGAACTAATGAAGTTAACTCAAAAATTTGATGCTCAAGGTTAGATGTACTTACCTCGTTGACTTTTTTAGGTGTATGATCTAACCTCATGCCAAATTGTTGTGAATTTGCTGCCATGTTGGAAATTAAAGTCCCCGGCAACGGCGCCAAAATTTGGTACGTGTCGAATGCACCAAAATATAATTACTGTTCTCACAAGAATTTGTAGTACTCGTAAGTCCAGGTTGAACCCTAGAGATTGGTTGATCAAAATAATATTCAATGGGGAGGTTTGTTTGATGAATTAATAATGACAGGAATTAAATAGGAAGTTCAATAAATGTAAAGCATCGATTCAAGGATAGTTCGTTCTTCAATTCAAGTTGATCATAGACACCTAAAATACTATCTATTCTTTGATTACTTAGCCAAGAACATAAATAACCAGCTATTTATATCCCTATTAACTTCCGTATATCATTAACCAAAGCCCAGCACCCGGTTAAATTCTTATTATCAACTGACTCGGTATTAAGCAATCCTAATCATGTTAATAATAGCATAACGAATTAGAAGCGACTAAGGATAAACAATAGTTTAAACAAGCGCCAACTATTTAATTTACGCTAATGTTTCCCTTAGGTTATCAACGAAAATTGGGATCCTAATCATGAAAACCTAATTGCTACATGCACAAATCAAACATAACAATTACGGATTATGAAGATTTGTTAGCAATAGATTGTAATAGATAATCAACTAATGTGCACCTTAGATTATTATCTAAACAAGCATGAACATTAAGAATAAGAAACAAAAGATAATCAAACCGTAGATAGATAGATGAAGCTCCGTGTCTCACAACATGTGAATCAAAATGAACTCCCTTGAATCGAAATAAAAACTTAGCTACTCATAATTGTAAGCATAAAACTTGAAAATACTATTTTTTCTAACTCTCTTCTCTTTGTTTTCTTCTTGTTTTTGTTGTTCTTCTTCAACTCTTGCAAGACATATATATAGGCAATGAAAAGATGACATAATCATAGAGAGAATATATTCTCTCTTCCTTTATCAAGACATGGAGAATATATTCTTCCCTTTAACATCAAAGCATGGAGAATATATTCTTCCCTTTAACATCAAAGCATGTAGAATATATTCTTCTCTTTAACATCAAAGCATGGAGAATATATTCTTCCCTTTACATTCTGATTTGTCACCTCTAATTCATCGAATCTGACTTTGACTCCTTCTAGACATTTGTAGCTTTATGTGTTAGCTTTCATTTCCAACTGACCTTGACTGAATCCAAGACACATAACTCTAGGTATGAATTTTTCACCAAAGCTGCGCATTCCAGTCCAGTCCAGAACAGAAATCTTCATTAAATTCTTCAACACTTTCGAGCCCTTTAACTTCCGAACTGGGTCTGGACTTCTGCATAAGAAATATAGGCCTTTGTCTTAGCTTTCCAACTAGATAAAATTCAATAGAAACTAATGTCTGCATCTCCAGATATATTAATATTTCCGAAACATCGCCAAATCTGTCATTTTGATTGAAATTGATATTTTGCACTTCAACTCTTGCCCAAATCACAAAATGAGATAAAATCAGTTCCAATGGCCATATAATCACAATAAAATGCTAAAGATAGAGGTAATAAAATATATAAATATTGCAGTTATCAAATTACAAATCCTCAATTCTGCCAAAACCACTGATGCAATTGGCCTTGCCAAATTAGTGGAGGATAAATTGTTAGACAACCGCCGTGCACCTACCAAATGGCAGTCTCGCCCACCACTGACCCAGCAGCCACACACGTCCAACTTACCACCCACTTCGTCCCCTACCCTACTGCCCAAACAGTCACTCCACAACCAATTTTCATTTTGCCGTCTCTCCCCCGTCGAACTCCAGCAACGCCGTGACAAAGGTCTATGCTTTTCCTGCGATGAGAAATACGTACCTGGTCACAAATGTCATTCCAAAAGCCTAATGTTGTTATGGGACGACGATATCGATATCCATGACAACCCACTTTTTTTTCCCGATTCCTCAGAAACACCCACCAATCCCGAACCCACACTTATGACAATCTGTCACTCTTCTTATACAGGGCAACATAAACCTTCCACCCTCCGCTTTCCCGTCACGATCAACAGTATCCAAGTCATTGTTTTGGTCGATAGCTGTAGCATAAATAACTTCATCAATACCCGCTTGATCCACCACCTCGGCATTCAACTCCTCCCGTGTCCCTTTTTTACTGTCACTGTAGGCAATGGCGATATCCTACATTGCCATACGACTGCTCATCAAATTCCAATCATGGTCTAAGAACACACATTCGCAATCGACTTCTACGCCCTTCCCATTCACGGGTGTGATATTGTTCTCGGAGTCCAATGGCTCAAAACTCTTGGGGGATCGAGTTCACTTACTCTTTCCCTTCATCACTCATGCGCATTGATCTGCGCCTGTGTGCCATCCACACCAGAATAAATAGAGTGGAACCCCAGAGTAATCACCACACGGAGCCATCAAAGTGCTAGCTCTTTCTCCTATTGGTATCTGATCATCGCCTTCTCACCATGTCCTTTCAACACCACTCCCTACCAATCACACTCTGTGGGCTCACCAAAACCACAGTCAAAGTAATCAACCGTCGCAACCTCCGTCATTCACTCTTCTCCAACACCGTCATTGGGCTTAGTCAATTATGGCTTGCAACAGGAGATTCCACCCCCATAAACCCAATTCCACTCGCATTTCAGCCCCTGCTCGTCCGATATTCAGAAGTTTTCGACGTCCTACGTGGCTTACCACCTCATCGTCCACACAATCATCGCATCCACTTACTATCGGTACACCACCGGTCAATGTTCGCCCATACAGATATCCCCACTTTCAAAAAGAGAAAATGGCCACTTTAGTTTCGGAGATGTTGCAATCCGAAATAATTCGCTCAAGCACTAGTCCCTTTTCCTGTCACGCTCTCCTCGTAAAAAAAAGGACGACACTTGGCGATTTTACGTTGATTACCGAGCCCTCAACACAGTGACCATCAAGGATAAATTTCCTATCCCATGAGTTACTCGACGAATTACATGGCGCCAACGTATTCTCTAAACTGGACTTACATTTGGACTATTTCCAAATTCGAGTTCATCACCACGATATTCCAAAAACAACATTCCGCACCATGGACGGCCACTACGAATTTCTCGTAATGCTGTTCGGCCTCTCTAATGCGCCCTCCACCTTTCAAGCTGCAATGAATGACCTTTTCCGACCCCATCTTTTCCATTTCGTCCTCGTCTTCTTTGACGACGTCCTCGTTTACAGCCCTGATATCCAATCTCACACTCACCACCTCAGCATCGTCCTCTAACAACTTTTACAACATCAATACTTCGCCAAGCTTTCCAAATGCGCATTTGGCCAACCCTCCATTGATTATTTGAACCACGTGATTTCACAACAAGGCATTGCAACTGACTCATCAAAAATTGAGGCCGTACTCAATTGGCCGATTCCTACCAACATTAAAAACTTACGCGGATACGCCACACTCACTGCCCCCCTCACCAATTTGCTCAAAAATGGGTCCTTTTCATGGTTCCAAACTTCCACGGCACCCTTCAAATCCCTCAAAACAGCATTAACAATAGCCCCTGTTTTATCCTTGCCGGATTTCAGTGAAGCCTTCGTTGTCGAAACTAACGCATCGGGCAAAGCCATCGAGGCTGTTCTCTCACAGTTAGGTCACCCAATTACTTATTACAGTAAAAAAATTGCACCAAAATTCCAAGTGGCTTCTACTTACTCCAAAGAGATGATGGCTATCACGTCGGCGGTAACAAAATGGCCGTCGTATCTCCTCGGACGCCGATTTAACTTCGCACCGACCAAAAAAGCTTGTGCACTCTTGATTTCCAAACGGTTCAGACGCCTGAAGCAATGGGTCACCAAATTACTGGGATTCGATTACGAAATCGTTTACAAGCCAGGACCGAAAAATACAGCCGATGACTCTCTCTCTCGCCGGATGTTTTTGGAATTGCCCAATTTCTCTGTTCCCAAATTCCAATATTTAGAGAAGATGAAGTCTTTTTGGGTTAATTCACAAGTGGGGTGCAACTTAATTCAAGACTCACTAAATTCACAAGTGGGCTACTCTTCTTCAAGGGACGCCTCTACATTCCTTCACAATTCCGCCTCCACCTTCACTTATTACAAGAATTTCATTCCAGCCCACTTGGAGACAACTCTGGATTTAAAGCAACTTTAGCCTGAATCATAGCAAATTTCTACTGGCCCAAGCTACGCCATTCTGTCCAGCAATTCATCAAATCTTGTACCACCTGTGCACAAGTTCAATACTCGACCACTCCTCCTGCCGGCCTCCTCCAACCACTGCCTATTCCCGCCACCGTTTGGGATGACATCGCGATGGCTTACATAACCAGACTTCCGCCTTCACATGGTTTTTTCGCTATTTGGGTCATCGTCGATCGCCTTATCAAGTCCGCCCACTTCATTCCACTTCCAACCGACATCACAGCCCCGAAACTCACTGCTCTCTTCTTTACCAACTTCGGCAAATTGCATGGCTTTCCTAAAAGCATTGTCTCAGACTGCGAGAAAATATTTGTAAGTACTTTTTGGCGTGAATTATTTAAATTACACGGCACCACACTTGCCATGAGTAGTGCTTACCATCCCCAAATGGACGGACAATCGGAGTCCTTGAATTGCTGTCTCGAGGATTATCTTCGAAGTTTTTGTGCTGACGATCCCAAACAATGGCTTAAATTTCTACTTTGGGCTGAATGGTGGTACAACACCAATTGGCATTCCGCAATCAAGATGACCCCGTTTCAAGTGCTTTATGGCCGACCACCACCTTCCATTCTACACTCCATAGCCGGCAAAGCTACTGGCCAATCCATTGATGAACTCCTTCAATACCGTAATCAGCTCATTACACAACTTAAAACCCACCTACAATCTGCCCAAAACCTCATGAAACAAAAAGCCATCGGCAAACGCATTGATCGTTCCTATGATGTGGGAGACTGGGTATACGTCAAACTCCAACCTTATCGTCAACATTCGGTCATTCGTCGTACATCCCAAAAGCTCTCGAAATGCTACTACGGACTCTATCAGATTCTACAGAAAATTTGCCTCGTAGCGTACAAGCTCTCCCTTCCCGACGAGGCTCGTATTCATAATGTTTTCCATGCTCCGCCGTGTTGCACCACTTGACCACAACCTTGAGGACAAGGTCATTTCGGAAGGGACGAGAAATGATACAACTTCAATGCCATCTACCACATCAGACATCATGTTGCCACGTCACGGGTCAAACGTATTCGAGAGAAGTTGGCAGATTATGTTCTTTAGTTAAATGGAGGATTTATTTCTATTTAGTTGTAATCAAGTATCCTAAGTAGATGGGGCACTAAGCCACCGCCCACATAATTAGGAATAGTGGTTGTAGTTCAATTTTTCCTTTCATGTTGTTAGCAAATAGGATATTAGACCATCTCCAACCTACTCTATATTTGGGTTGAAAATGGTATAAATGGTGTGGATTGACACTCCAACCCATACCATTTTTAACATCAAATTTGGTGTATTTGTGATGTTGGACGCTATATTTGCGTAAAACTTCATATTTGCACCAAGTTTGGTGCAAATCCTCTTTTTCTTTATTTAGTTGCATATTAGTTTTTGTATTATCGTTCTTTTGCAATTTAGTCCTTAAAACTTTATGAAGTTATAATTATGTCCTATAAATGTTATTTTTATTCAATTATATATGATTTCACTTTAAATTTAACAATAAATAAAAACGTATATTGAGAACTTGTACAAAATGCATATTTCATAAATTAAAAAAATTGAAATATTTATATAAACATAGATTAATATTAAAAATTACACTATTCTAATACAAAATAACTAATATAATAAAACATTGAGAATTTAAAAAAATAATAACAACTTAATATTCTGGCATATCACTTCCTTCTCCTCCAATATTATTAAAAAAATTGGATAGATATGTAAAAAACTTGAACTTTAGGTGTTATTTGTGAAATAGAGACGATAGCATAATATAATATGTAAAATAGAATATTTTAGAGAATATTCTTTTTGGTGTTAAAATTAGATTATGGGTTGGAGTAAATTTTCTGTATAACACTAAAATAGTGCAAAAGTTGCACCATTTTTATGTTTATGGGTTGGAGATGCTCTTAGAAGTTGAATATTGTTTTCACTTGGTTTTTATGAATGAATTAATTAAGTTGCCTCCTCCTAACTCTTCTGGTCTCTTCTGCTAATTTTCCGTCTTTCTGGAGAATTTTCCTCTCGACGCGGGATAACGTTACACTATTACATCAACTAATCTTGTTAGACGACCTGACTAATTTCGTTTCGTCATGATGTACAATTTCGTCTTTTCAGTACACACCGCAAGCAAATAGCAAAATTCTTCGCTCTTTGGGATCCCCTCATTGGGATGTCTCTTTCATTTTCCTAATACACTGGTTCCGCTGGCATGGATCCAAAAAGCAACGAAAAGTTCATTAAAGATAAAAAGTAGTACCAAAGTTCCTAGCCTCCAAATAAACGAAAATATTCTTCACCTTACTTTAGCAATAAAAAACAAGCTAAGATAAGTATACAAAACGTACTTGATAAGAGGTGTTTTTACGTGTTTTTAAGACCGTAATTCTTATGATTTGGATTCACTTATTGCTTAAATCATGTCACATTTGCATTTAATAGGTGTGTTAAGTGAATACAGGTAATAAATGAGAATACATGAAGAAAAGGGAAGAAAACGATGTACAAAACAAGTTCAAGCATGTTTTTCAACACCTAGGCGGTTTATGCATCTCCTACCACATTCGAGTGATAATTCCGTACATTTCGAGACCGACTTAGACAAAGTTTCCTTCGACAAAGTTTTAGATTAATGTCTTAGATTCAAATGGGAACTTGAAACATCCAAATTGGAGGTCTATAGAGATAATTGTGAAGGAAATACGATTGCTGCGCCGAACAGAGAAGTACATGTGCCAGGATACGCCCCAGCGCCCTCCTAGTCATGCCTAGGCATGGATAGTCGGAATGTTACTCCTTTTTCAGCCTAAATTCCAGCATTATATGATGGGTAAGAATCACTTTTGGCCATAATTCAGCACATGTGTTGAGGGGTTGTCATAAGTGTGTTTCTTGGTAGATTTACTTTATGGGCGCCAAATCAGAAACAACCTCCATGTTGAAACGTAATTTAGGTATACTTAGAGACCGAATTGTACAAAATGTCCTTCTGGAAAGTTGTAGATATATGTTTTATCTGAACATGGGGACTTGAATCATCCAATTTGGAGATCTGTGGAGAAGTTTATGAGGAAAATACTAAGACTGCGCTGGAAAGCAAGAAAATGGCAGCATGCATGTGTTTTGTTGAAGTTTTCACATGGTTATGCTTGGTGGAATTCTTAATGGCCGAAAGTTCAACATTTTTTAGCTGGTTGGAATCTTAAAAGCCAAACTTTAAGCATCACCTTAGGTGGAATTCTCATTGGGGAACTTTAATGGGAATTCTTAATGCATACTTTAGTGGAATTTTTGGCTATAAAAGGAGGGGGAACCCATACTCTTCATGATTCACTATCAATTTCAGATTCTTGGAGGAGAGGAGGGCAGCCCCTAATCTGATTTCTCCACCATTCATCACCATTCTTCATCATTCTAAGAGGAGAAAGCTAGGAATTGAAGCTCCAATCAAGGGGCCATTATCTATCACATTAGAGGGAGTTTTTATAGCCTTTTCATTTCATTCATGTCTATGAACATGTGTATTTATTCATTATTGTTTTTCATAATAACTATCATGAACTAAATTCATAAGACTAAGGCCATGTAAGGTCAAATTGTGATATATGCTTATAATAGATGATTGTAGAGGTTATACTTATATTGTTATGTGATGTGAATTTGTGTTTTTACCTATCTTGCATATACTTGATCACTATATGTTAGAATCTTATGCCTAGGTTGATATTTCGGGAGAAAATTAACTTAGGGTGCAAGAAATTCACATCATGACCCGCAACTAATGAGGAATTGCCCTAGACATAGGTAAAGATTCCCGGGTGAAGTTGTTCGATTCTAATCGAGTGAACTCCAGTACATTAATGCATGTTTAGTGGTTAGATTTCCGGATAGGAATATTTGGGAAATCACGATCTAAGCATAGGAGTTTATACGCGAGACATCGGTTATTCTCTACCCTCGGAGCTCTCACCATAACAATATAAGTGTAATCCTTCAACAAGAACCTTTATAAGTATATTTGATCAATTTGAACCTAGCATGTGCCGTAGTCTCCCTTTATAATTGGTTTTAAATCACTTGCTCATCTTTGTTCTTGTTCTTTACAAATTTTATTTGAATTTATTCTTACTTTGTTTATTCACTTCATTACAAATCTTAAACTAGAATTCAAGTCTCCGTGGTTCGACAACCCGGACTTTTCGTCCACACTTATGACTACACATGACTAGTGCACTTGCTACAATAGCACGTTAGCTTTTAGCGTGTCAGTACTTATGAATACGAATGAAAAAAAACACCCTGAACTTACAGCTATAAATCTGGGTTTTGAGATTCTTTCTCTGGGCGCATGTTAGTGTGCTAATGCGAATGATAAGAGGTGTTTTTATGTGTTTTTAAGACCGTAATTCTTATGATTTGGATTCACTTATTGCTTAAACCATGTCACATTTGCATTCAATAGGTGTGTTAAGTGAATACAGGTAATAAGTGAGAATACATGAAGAAAAGGGAAGAAAAACGATGTACAAAACAAGTTCAAGCATGTTTTTCAACAGTTAGGCGGTTTATGCATCTCCTACCACATTCGAGCGATAATTCCGTACATTTCGAGACCCACTTAGACAAAGTTTCCTTCTAAAAAGTTTTAGATGTATGTCTTAGCTTCAAATGGGAACTTGAAACATCCAAATCGGAGGTCTATAGAGATAATTGTGAAGGAAATACGATTGCTGCGCCGAACAGAAAAGTACATGTGCCAGGATACGCCCCAACGCCTTCCTAGTCATGCCTAGGCATGGAAAGTCCGAATGCTACTCCTTTTTCAGCCTAAATTCCAGCCTTATATGATGGGTAAGAATCACTTTTGGCCATAATTCAGCACATGTGTTGAGGGGTTGTCATAAGTGTGTTTCTTGGTAGATTTACTTTATGGGCGCCAAATCAGAAACAACCTCCATGTTGAAACGTAATTTAGGTATACTTAGAGACCGAATTGGACAAAATGTTCTTCTGCAAAGTTGTAGATCTATGTGTTGGCGTCACATGGGGACTTGAATTATCCAATTTGGAGATCTGTGGAGAAGTGTATGAGGAAACTACTAAGACTGCGCTGGAAAGCAAAAAAATGGCAGCATGCATGTGTTTTGTTGAAGTTTTCACATGGTTATGCTTGGTGGAATTCTTAATGGCCGAAATTTCAGCATTTTTTAGCTGGTTGGAATCTTAAAAACCAAACTTTAAGCATCACCTTAGGTGGAATTCTCATTGGGGAACTTTAATGGGAATTCTTAATGCATACTTTAGTGAAAGTTTGGCTATAAAAGGAGGGGGAACCCATACTCTTCATCATTCACTATCAATTTCAGATTCTTGGAGGAGAGGAGGAGGAGGAATCAGTCCTCAAGCTTCATTCATCACCATTCTTCATCATTCTAAGAGGAGAAAGCTAGGAATTGAAGCTCCAAGGGGCCATCATCTATCACATTAGAGGGAGTTTTTATAGCCTTTTCATTTCATTCATGTCTATGAACATGTGTATTTATTCATTATTGTTTTTCATAATATCTATCATGAACTAAATTCATAAGACTAAGGCCATGTAAGGTCAAATTGTGATATATGCTTATAATAGATGATTGTTGAGGTTATACTTATATTGTTATGTGATGTGAATTGTGTTTTTGTCTATCTTGCATATACTTGATCACTATATGTTAGAATCTTATGCCTAGGTTAATATTTCGGGAGAAAATTGACTTAGGGTGCAAGAAATTCACATCATGACCCGTAACTAATGAGGAATTGCCCTAGACATAGGTAAAGATTCCCGGGTGAAGTTGTTCGATTCAAATCGAGTGAACTCTAGTACGTTAATGCATGTTTAGTGGTTAGATTTTCGGATAGGAATATTTGGGAAATCACGATCTAAGCATAGGAGTTTATACGCGAGACATCGGTTATTTTCTACCCTCGGAGCTCTCACCATAACAATATAAGCGTAATCCTTCGACGAGAATCTTTATAAGTATAATTGATCAATTTGAACCTAGCATGTGCCTTAGTCTCCCTTTCTATTTTGTTTTAAATCATTTGTTCAACCTTGTTCTTATCTTACGCATTTCATACTCATTTTACCTTTATTGTTTTGATCTTTGTAGTTATAAAATCTTAAACTAGAATTCAAGTCCTTGTGGTTCGACAATCCGGACTTCTCGTCCACTTTTATTACTACACACGACTAGTGCACTTGCTATTATAGCACGTTAGCTTTTAGCGTGTCAAGTTTTTGGCGCCGTTGCCGAGGACTTGTTCATTTTAGTTTTTAATTTTTCGTTTAAATTTTCATAATTCTTAGTTCTTCGTTAATTTCTAACCTTTCTTTTATTTTATTATTCTAATTTTGTTTTTTGTGTTTAATTGTTAGGTGTAATTTGTGGTGCATGACCCGCTCTTCTAACGAGCCTCTATACAATTTTGAGCCGGAGATAGAGCGTGTTCTTCGATCTAGTAGACGCACTCGAGAAATGGCCGACAATCTAAATCCAAATGGGAATTTTCCTGACATAAATCTCCCGGAAAACAGGGAATGGTTGCAAAATCTATTCTAAGCTATGCAACCGGCACCTCCTCAAAGACTTCCATCGGTCCGGGAAAGTCTACCTCCAAGGGTCCACACTATACCGGGGCCCGTAGTCTTTCCAAATTTCTTTGCACCAAATTATCACATTCCGTCACACATCTTTAGCATGGTGCAAAGCGAACCCTTCTATGGAGAGCCCCATGAATCACCTCATGAGCATTTGGAGACTTTAGACGATACTCTCATGACTACCCAATTTCATCCACGGGATCTCGATGCAATTCGTCTAAGAGTCTTCCACTTCTCATTAAAGGAAAGGGCGACCATGTGGTACAAATCTCTACCACCCCAATCCATCACAACATGGGGACAATTGGTCGATGCCTTTTTGAGCAAATTCTTTCCACCCTCCAAAATCAATGAGCTAAGGAGCAACATTAAGGAGTTTAAGCAGGGGAATCATGAGTCCTTAGCCGAGGCATGGGCTAGATATAAAAACATGCTCCGAAAATGTCCGGATCACAACCTAAGATTGAGCGAGCAAGTATTACGATTCCATGATGGAGTCCGTTCGCGCATCCGAAATAGGCTCAATGCCGGCGCCGGTGGTGATCTCCTTGGGCTCGATTGCCAAAGTGTGTGGGACAAGATTGAGCAATTAGCCCGGGAAGATGAACTCTATCCCGATGATGAAGAAGTCACACCCACCAGAAAAATTGCTTGTGTTCAAGAAGAAGCTTTGGAAACAATGGTTGGCAATGTTAACTATGTTGGAAATGCCAATCGACCTCAATTGAACTTCCATGTGCCCGAAAATTTTCCAAGGAGGCCCAATCCGGCACAAAATGCCCATCCCGGCGTCTATCAAGCACCAAGGCCCCCATTCAACAATAACCAAGCTCAAAGGCAAGGTAATCCTCATGTACAAAGGCAAGTTAGGCCTCCTACAACCGATGAACGTCTTGATGAGGAAATAAAGAAATCGGATTCAGCAATCAACGAACTCCGTACTATGATGAAGGATTTAATGATGGATATGAAGGATTTGAAGACACAAATGGGTCAAATGGCAAAGACAATCAGCGAGAGAGCCCCGGGAACTTTACCAAGTGACACGGAAAAGAACCCGAAAGAGCAATGCTATGCAATTACCTTGAGAAGTGGCGAACAGGTAAAAGGTGATAATGTTCGCACTGATGCGCCCGAGCGCCCATCCATCCATGCTCAGGTGCCCTTGTCGCTGCGCCAAGGTGCCGATTGTCACGCCCAAGCGCCACATTCTGTATCCTCCACAGCTGGCCCTTCAACTCCAACGCATCATCCCATCGAGGTTCGTCTTCCATTTCCAAATGCAC
This sequence comes from Buddleja alternifolia, assembly GCA_019426215.1. Lineage (NCBI taxonomy): Eukaryota > Viridiplantae > Streptophyta > Magnoliopsida > Lamiales > Scrophulariaceae > Buddleja > Buddleja alternifolia. The sequence goes on along the minus strand of CM033402.1, from coordinate 12,940,455 downwards.
AAAAAACGAAAAAGAAGGATATGGATTAGATTTTCCGTAGGATTGTGGCGACTCTTTGTGAGGACCCGGGGAGGCTCACCATTCCGTGCACCATTGGCCCTCTTACTTTTGAAAAGGTTATTTGCGATACGGGAGCAAGTATCAATCTCCTCCCGTATTCTCTCTTCAAGAAGTTGGGCCTTGGAAATCCCAAACCGACATCAATGAGCCTCCAACTCGCCGATGGATCAATTAAGAGACCAAAGGGGATAATAGAAGATGTTATTGTACAAGTTGACAAATTCTTTTTCCGGGTTGACTTTGTGGTCCTTGATATGGAGGAAGATGTTGAGATGCCCTTGATTCTAGGAAGACCTTTCCTAGTCACTAGCAATGCCAAGATCGACATGGGAAAAGGTAAGTTATCATTGAGGGTAGGAGATGTAAAAGTGATATTTGATGCTTCAAATAACAGGAAACCATCTATGGATGATCTTACTTGTTCCAATATCGATGTTATTAACCCTTCTCTTGATGAGAAATGTGCAAATGGCAAGGCTAAGGGCACACTCGAGTTGCAGGATGAGATTCCCTATGATAAACACAACAAAGAGGGAAAAGAAGATTTATGCATGAAATACATTCCACCCCATCGCCGTGCTCGTAAGATTGAAAAGACTTATCCAATACAAAGGGCTTATTGCAAAATCCCGCAATATGAGTGGAAGCAAGTAGATCATGGAGCTAAAAGGAGGCATGACAAGGATTTGGTCGTGTTAAATGGACCACCTATTTGAACCTCAAAGAGCACAAAGTCGAGCTACCGACTCTAAACTAGCGCTTCTTGGGAGGCAACCCAAGTTTGTAAGTTTGTTTTTCTTTTTGATTTTGTTTTTGTTTTGTTTAGTTTGTTTCTTTATGTTGTGTTCAAACATGCACTTTTGGCATGTATGTTTTCTTATGCTTGATGGTTTGAAAAGTTGAAGTGTTAGATATGATGCAAATTTGGACCATGCTCATTTTACTCGAGAGGAGGAGAAGCTATAGGATTATGTATTGGAAGTTTAAGGATGTTTTTCAACATCCTTGGTTGTAAGTGTTCTTTTACCTTTGTGTATGCACGTTGTAACAACATTGGGGACAATGTTGGATTTAAGTTTGGGGGTAGAAGAGTATCTATTTTGAATATTGAAAATGCAATCCTAATTTTTAACTTGAATTTTAACTTGAATTTGGGGAAAGTTTGTTTGATATCATGTTTATATGCTTCTTTGTTGAGAAAATCAAGCATGAAAATTTTTTAGTCCTTCCAATTGATGCATTGAAATTGATTGACTTGGAAAAATGGCATGAATTCTTGAAATAATCTGAATTTAATGGAATATATATATCTTTGAAATTGCTCGTGGAGACCTTAGACTAGAATTGATTCTTTAGATGATTCACAATGCACTTAAATCGAAGGTAGAGGAGTTGAGAAGATAACCATCTTGAGACACTTAAGGAATTATTCCTAGAAATATTAACTTAGATTTCTCATAAGGTTATAAGTTGAGTAGTAATTTTATATGCTAACAATGAATTGAAAAGGTTGAATTTTGGTATGACCAAAAGTGGTCAGGCTAATACGTACCGGAGGTGAAAAGTTTCATGCCTATATACTGTACTATTATGCTAATTTGAGCTATGCTCAAGCCAAAAGAAGTGAATTGTTTAAAAGATCTAGTTTTATTTCGTGGCCTTTGATACTCAAGTGATTAAATCCTTAGGAGTGTCTCTACACTTAATGCCCTAAAACTATCTAGTTTGGGAGTCATTGGTCTAAAACTTGTTACATGGGTGTCATAGAAAGCCTAATGGAATAAAACATTGCACATGATCTAGCCTTAATGAAGTTTAATGGAAATTCCATATGAATTGAATGTTGAATATTTGAGATAATTAAATTTAAATGGCTATGAGATTTTCTATAATTCTTGTGCCTTGTGTTTGATCAAAAGTTGATAGATATGGGATTAATGTCCAAAATTTGGCAAGGATGCCTCTCGACTATAATACCATAGATTTATTTTTCACTATACCCTAGGGAGTCATTTCAAGTATTGGTGTCACATGAGCAAAAGTAGTTGATATGTATATATATTTGTAAACTTTAAAAGGTTGATTTTATGCCATTCATTCTTGTTGATCATATTGAGATGTGTTGATTCGGTTGGGATTGAAAATTTGCTAGATTTTGTGGGTATATCTTATGCAAACCCTCACGAGACTATAACTCGTCCTTTGAGGTAACTCAAAGGTTTAAAGGCTTGTTGCACCCGCTAAGTGCAATCGTTTACTCCACGAAAGTGAGTTAGTTAGTTGTTTTGTTTTCTCCCATTGAATGATGTTGGTCTTGCCTTATAGCTCTTATTGCTCGAGGTCGAGCAATTGATAAGTTTGGGGGTGTTGATAAGAGGTGTTTTTACGTGTTTTTAAGACCGTAATTCTTATGATTTGGATTCACTTATTGCTTAAATCATGTCACATTTGCATTCAATAGGTGTGTTAAGTGAATACAGGTAATAAGTGAGAATACATGAAGAAAAGGGAAGAAAAACGATGTACAAAACAAGTTCAAGCATGTTTTTCAACACTTAGGCGGTTTATGCATCTCCTACCACATTCGAGCGATAATTCCGTACATTTCGAGACCGACTTAGACAAAGTTTCCTTCTACAAAGTTTTAGATGTATGTCTTAGTTTCAAATGGGAACTTGAAACATCCAAATCGGAGGTCTATAGAGATAATTGTGAAGGAAATACGATTGCTGCGCCGAACAGAAAAGTACATGTGCCAGGATACGCCCCAACGCCTTCCTAGTCATGCTTAGGCATGCAAAGTCCGAATGTTACTCCTTTTTCAGCCTAAATTCCAGCCTTATATGATGGGTAAGAATCACTTTTGGCCATAATTCAGCACATGTGTTGAGGGGTTGTCATAAGTGTGTTTCTTGGTAGATTTACTTTATGGGCGCCAAATCAGAAACAACCTCCATGTTGAAACGTAATTTAGGTATACTTAGAGACCGAATTGGACAAAATGTTCTTCTGAAAAGTTGTAGATCTATGTGTTAGCTTCACATGGGGACTTGAATCATCCAATTTGGAGATCTGTGGAGAAGTTTATCAGGAAACTACTAAGACTGCGCTGGAAAGCAAAAAAATGGCAGCATGCATGTGTTTTGTTGAAGTTTTCACATGGTTATGCTTGGTGGAATTCTTAATGGCCGAAATTTCAGCATTTTTTAGCTGGTTGGAATCTTAAAAGTCAAACTTTAAGCATCACCTTAGGTGGAATTCTCATTGGGGAACTTTAATGGGAATTCTTAATGCATACTTTAGTGGAATTTTGGCTATAAAAGGAGGGGGAACCCATACTCTTCATCATTCACTATCAATTTCAGATTCTTGGAGGAGAGGAGGAGGAGGAATCAGTCCTCAAGCTTCATTCATCACCATTCTTCATCATTCTAAGAGGAGAAAGCTAGGAATTGAAGCTCCAATCAAGGGGCCATCATCTATCACATTAGAGGGAGTTTTTATAGCCTTTTCATTTCATTCATGTCTATGAACATGTGTATTTATTCATTATTGTTTTTCATAATATCTATCATGAACTAAATTCATAAGACTAAGGCCATGTAAGGTCAAATTGTGATATATGCTTATAATAGATGATTGTTGAGGTTATACTTATATTGTTATGTGATGTGAATTGTGTTTTTGTCTATCTTGCATATACTTGATCACTATATGTTAGAATCTTATGCCTAGGTTAATATTTCGGGAGAAAATTGACTTAGGGTGCAAGAAATTCACATCATGACCCGTAACTAATGAGGAATTGCCCTAGACATAGGTAAAGATTCCCGGGTGAAGTTGTTCGATTCAAATCGAGTGAACTCTAGTACGTTAATGCATGTTTAGTGGTTAGATTTTCGGATAGGAATATTTGGGAAATCACGATCTAAGCATAGGAGTTTATACGCGAGACATTGGTTATTCTCTACCCTAGGAGCTCTCACCATAACAATATAAGCGTAATCCTTCAACGAGAATCTTTATAAGTATAATTGATCAATTTGAACCTAGCATGTGCCTTAGTCTCCCTTTCTATTTTGTTTTAAATCATTTGTTCAACCTTGTTCTTATCTTACGCATTTCACACTCATTTTACCTTTATTGTTTTGATCTTTGTAGTTATAAAATCTTAAACTAGAATTCAAGTCCTTGTGGTTCGACAATCCGGACTTCTCGTCCACTTTTATTACTACACACGACTAGTGCACTTGCTATTATAGCACGTTAGCTTTTAGCGTGTCAGCGAACCAGAACCAAAAACCAAACTATGGCGAGGAAAAGGGAAAAACGTACGACGTGAAATTCTGCACACCGACTGTGAATCCATCTACTCTTTTGACAAGCAAGTCGGAGCAGTAAGAGAGAAGCGGGGAAAATGTCATTTTATGGTCCGGGAAGGGATTGTGCTAGGTCACAAAATCTCCCAAAAAGGGATTGAAGTGGACCAAGCCAAGATTGAGGTAATAGAAAAGCTTCCTCCACCTACATCGGTGAAAGCCGTGAGGAGCTTTCTTGGTCATGCCGGCTTCTATAGGCGATTTATCAAAAATTTTTCCAAAATTGCAAAGCCGTTATCTAACTTGCTTGTCAAAGATGCACCATTCAATTTTGATTCCCTTTGTTTACAGGCCTTCATGACTCTTAAGGAGCTATTGATATCCGCTCCCATCATGGCACCTCCCGATTGGAGTTTGCCCTTCGAATTGATGTGTGATGCTAGTGACACCGCGGTGGGTGCGGTCCTTGGCCAAAGGAAGGATAAGGTATTTCAAACCATCTACTATGCTAGTAAGACTTTAAATGATGCACAAATGAATTACGCAACCACGGAAAAAGAATTACTAGCCATAGTATTTGCATTTGACAAGTTCCATGCTTATCTCATTTTGAATAAAGTAATTGTGTACACTGATCACTCCGCATTAAAATACTTGCTTGCCAAAAAGGATGCCAAACCTAGACTCATTAGGTGGATTTTACTTCTTCAAGAATTTGACATAGAAATTAAGGATAAGAAAGGAGTAGAAAATGTTGTTGCCGACCACTTGTCTAGGATAGAGATTCCTAACCCTGAGTGTGTGTTTGATAAACCTATTTGTGAGGAGTTTCCCGATGAGCAATTGTATGCTATACTTCATAATGATGCTCCTTGGTATGCCAATTATGCAAATTATCTTGTCACGGGAGTTCTTCCTCCGGATATCACTTATCATCAAAAGAAGAAATTCTTATTTGATGTGAAGCGATATTTGTGGGACGAACCATATCTATTTAAGATTTGTGCAGATGGCCTCATTCGACGATGTATCCCCGAGGAGGAAATAGCATCAATTCTCGCCCATTGTCATGATATGTCGGTAGGTGGTCACTTTGGACCCTCTAAAACAGTGGCTAAAGTGCTTCAATCAGGTTTCTTTTGGCCTACTCTTTCTAAAGATGCATTCTTGTATGTTCAATCTTGTGATAGGTGTCAACGAACAAGTAACATCTCTAAAAGACACGAAATGCCATTGAATAACATGCTTGAATGTGAACTATTTGATGTATGGGGTGTTGATTTTATGGGACCCTTCCTTAGTTCTTGTTCCAATAAGTATATTCTTGTTGCGGTCGACTATGTCTCCAAATGGGTCGAAGCTGAGGCTTTACCAACTAATGATGCTCGGGTGGTTACTCGATTTAAAAAAAAAAGGATTTTCACTCGTTTTGGAACTCCTAGAGCAATCGTTAGTGACGGGGGCACCCATTTTTGTAACAAACAATTCGAGCACTTACTGAACAAGTACGGGGTACGGCATAAAATCTCAACCCCATATCATCCTCAAACGAGTGGTCAAGTGGAGGTGTCGAATCGGGAGATTAAACGCATTCTTGAAAAAACGGTTAACGCATCTAGAAAAGATTGGTCCCTTAAACTAGATGACGCCTTGTGGGCATATAGAACCACGTTTAAAACTCCGATTGGCATGTCCCCATATCGCCTTGTCTTTGGAAAAGCATGTCACTTACCGGTTGAGCTCGAACATCGCGCTTTTTGGGCTATTAAATTTCTAAATTTTGATTCTCAACTCGTAGGTACCAAGCGATTACTCCAATTACACGAACTTGAGGAATGGCGCCATCAAGCGTATGAGAATGCCAAACTTTACAAGGAGCAAACGAAAACATGGCATGATAAGCGTATTATTCCCCGAAAATTTCATGAAGGAGATAAGGTTTTACTATACAATTCTCGCCTTCGACTTTTTCCCGGGAAGCTCAAGTCAAAATGGTCGGGACCATTTGTTGTATCTTGTGTGTATGCTTCTGGTGCCATTGAACTTATAACGGATAATGGACGAACCTTCATGACAAACGCCCAAAGGTTAAAGCATTACATTGGGATTGACGGGTCGAGGGATAAAGTGACCATTCCCCTCCAGGATCTTTAGCGATTCTTTATCTCAAGTCGAGCTACCGACTCTAAACTAGCGCTTCTTGGGAGGCAACCCAAGTTTGTAAGTTTTCTTTTCTTTTGCTTTCGTTTTTGTTTTGTTTAGTTTGTTTCTTTTATTGTGTTCAAACATGCACTTTGGGCATATATGTTTTTCTTATGCTTGATGGTTTAAAAAGTTGAAGTGTTAGATATGATGCACATTTGGACCCCACCTTTAGAGATTCTTATTTTACTCGATAAGAGGAGAAACTTTGTAAGGATGCATTGGAAGCTTAAGGATGTTCTTCAATATCCTTGGTTGTAAGTGTTCTTTTACCTTTGTGTATGCATGTTGTAACAACATTGGGGACAATGTTGGATTTAAGTTTGGGGGTAGAAGAGTATCTATTTTGAATATTGAAAATGCAATCCTAATTTTTAACTTGAATTTGGGGAAAGTGTGTTCGATATCATGTATATATGCTTCTTTGTTGAGAAAATCAAGCATGAAAAATTTTTAGTCCTTCCAATTGATGCATTGAAATTGATTGACTTGGAAAAATGGCATGAATTCTTGAAATAATCTGAATTTAATGGAATATATATCTTTGAAATTGCTCGTGGAGACCTTAGACTAGAATTGATTCTTTAGATGATTCACAATGCACTTAAATCGAAGGTAGAGGAGTTGAGAGGATAACCATCTTGAAACACATAAGGAATTATTCCCAGAAATATTAACTTAGATTTCTCATAAGGTTATAAGTTGAGTAGTAATTTTATATGCTAACAATGAATTGAAAAGGTTGAATTTTGGTATGAGCAAAAGTGGTCAGGCTAATACGTACCGGAGGGGAAAAATTTCATGCCTATATACTGTACTATTATGCTAATTTGAGCTATGCTCAAGCCAAAAGAAGTGAATTGTTTAAAAGATCTAGTTTTATTTCGTGGCCTTTGATACTCAAGTGATTAAATCCTTAGGAGTGTCTCTACACTTAATACCCTAAAACTATCTAGTTTGGGAGTCATTGGTCTAAAACTTGTTACATGGGTGTCATAGAAAGCCTAATGGAATAAAACATTGCACATGATCTAGCCTTAATGAAGTTTAATGGAAATTCCATATGAATTGAATGTTGAATATTTGAGATAATGAAATTTAAATGGCTATGAGATTTTCTATAATTCTTGTGCCTTGTGTTTGATCAAAAGTTGATAGATATGGGATTAATGTCCAAAATTTGGTAAGGATGCCTCTCGACTATAATACCCTAGATTTATTTTTCACTATACCCTAGGGAGTCGTTTCAAGTATTGGTGTCACATGAGCAAAAGTAGTTGATATGTATATATATATATATTTGTGAACTTTAAAAGGTTGATTTTATGCCATTCATTCTTGTTGATCATATTGAGATGTGTTGATTCGGTTGGGATTGAAAATTTGCTAGATTTTGTGGGTATATCTTATGCAAACCCTCACGAGACCATAACTCGTCATTTGAGGTAACTCAAAGGTTTAAAAGCTTGTTGCACCCGCTAAGTGCAATCGTTTATTCCACGAAAGTGAGTTAGTTAGTTGTTTTGTTTTCTCCCATTGAATGATGTTGGTCTTGCCTTATAGCTCGTATTGCTCGAGGTCGAGCAATTGATAAGTTTGGGGGTGTTGATAAGAGGTGTTTTTACGTGTTTTTAAGACCGTAATTCTTATGATTTGGATTCACTTATTGCTTAAATCATGTCACATTTGCATTTAATAGGTGTGTTAAGTGAATACAGGTAATAAATGAGAATACATGAAGAAAAGGGAAGAAAAACGATGTACAAAACAAGTTCAAGCATGTTTTTCAACACCTAGGCGGTTTATGCATCTCCTACCACATTCGAGCGATAATTCCGTACATTTCGAGACCGACTTAGACAAAGTTTCCTTCTACAAAGTTTTAGATGAATGTCTTAGCTTCAAATGGGAACTTGAAACATCCAAATCGGAGGTCTATAGAGATAATTGTGAAGGAAATACGATTGCTGCGCCGAACAGAGAAGTACATGTGCCAGGATACGCCCCAGCGCCCTCCTAGTCATGCCTAGGCATGGATAGTCGGAATGTTACTCCTTTTTCAGCCTAAATTCCAGCATTATATGATGGGTAAGAATCACTTTTGGCCATAATTCAGCACATGTGTTGAGGGGTTGTCATAAGTGTGTTTCTTGGTAGATTTACTTTATGGGCGCCAAATCAGAAACAACCTCCATGTTGAAACGTAATTTAGGTATACTTAGAGACCGAATTGTACACAATGTCCTTCTGGAAAGTTGTAGATCTATGTTTTACCTGAACATGGGGACTTGAATCATCCAATTTGGAGATCTGTGGAGACGTTTATGAGGAAAATACTAAGACTGCGCTGGAAAGCAAGAAAATGGCAGCATGCATGTGTTTTGTTGAAGTTTTCACATGGTTATGCTTGGTGGAATTCTTAGTGGCCGAAAGTTCAACATTTTTTAGCTGGTTGGAATCTTAAAAGCCAAACTTTAAGCATCACCTTAGGTGGAATTCTCATTGGGGAACTTTAATGGGAATTCTTAATGCATACTTTAGTGGAATTTTTGGCTATAAAAGGAGGGGGAACCCATACTCTTCATGATTCACTATCAATTTCAGATTCTTGGAGGAGAGGAGGGCAGCCCCTAATCTGATTTCTCCACCATTCATCACCATTCTTCATCATTCTAAGAGGAGAAAGCTAGGAATTGAAGCTCCAATCAAGGGGCCATCATCTATCACATTAGAGGGAGTTTTTATAGCCTTTTCATTTCATTCATGTCTATGAACATGTGTATTTATTCATTATTGTTTTTCATAATAACTATCATGAACTAAATTCATAAGACTAAGGCCATGTAAGGTCAAATTGTGATATATGCTTATAATAGATGATTGTAGAGGTTATACTTATATTGTTATGTGATGTGAATTTGTGTTTTTACCTATCTTGCATATACTTGATCACTATATGTTAGAATCTTATGCCTAGGTTGATATTTCGGGAGAAAATTAACTTAGGGTGCAAGAAATTCACATCATGACCCGCAACTAATGAGGAATTGCCCTAGACATAGGTAAAGATTCCCGGGTGAAGTTGTTCGATTCTAATCGAGTGAACTCTAGTACGTTAATGCATGTTTAGTGGTTAGATTTCCGGATAGGAATATTTGGGAAATCACGATCTAAGCATAGGAGTTTATCGCGAGACATCGGTTATTCTCTACCCTCGGAGCTCTCACCATAACAATATAAGTGTAATCCTTCAACAAGAACCTTTATAAGTATATTTGATCAATTTGAACCTAGCATGTGCCGTAGTCTCCCTTTATAATTGGTTTTAAATCACTTGCTCATCTTTGTTCTTGTTCTTTACAAATTTTATTTGAATTTATTCTTACTTTGTTTATTCACTTCATTACAAATCTTAAACTAGAATTCAAGTTTCCGTGGTTCGACAACCCGGACTTTTCGTCAACACTTATGACTACACACGACTAGTGCACTTGCTACAATAGCACGTTAGCTTTTAGCGTGTCAGTACTTATGAATACGAATGAAAAAAAACACCCTGAACTTACAGCTATAAATCTGGGTTTTGAGATTCTTTCTCTGGGCGCATGTTAGTGTGCTAATGCGAACCAGAACCAAAAACTAAACTATGGCGAGGAAAAGGGAAAAACGTACGACGTGAAATTCTGCACACCGACTGTGAATCCATCTACTCTTTTGACAAGCAAGTCGGAGCAGTAAGAGAGAAGTGGGGAACCCACCCAACGACAAGAATTAGATGTTGATGAAATGGTGGAATTGGGACCTGTTGCGCAACAACAGAGGACAAATGAGAAAGAACCAATTTCGGCGACGGAAGTAAGACAGGAGACGAAGAAAACATGGAGTGAGCTTTTCACGGGAAATCGAGATGGGGACTACGGACGGAAGTATAGCGAGGATGGGGAAATTACAATCACCATTGAGAATGTATTTCAATAGATGTAGTAGATGGGCCCATAAATAAACTAGTTGTCCTTACTTATGCAATGGCAAGTGAAAAAAAGGACATGAAGAGCAGATGGGTCACAAAGAAACAAGTGTAGAGAAAATGGGCAGACCAAACAAATAGCAAGGAGGTGCAACATGCTCTTACTAATTTATTTCAAGTTTTAAGTCACGTGGCATGTGTAGTTGAGGGAGGATCAATAACAAATGATGACCCTCCAGATTAATGAATATTGATGCTTGGAATGTGAGGAGCCTGAATACAGCTGAAAAACAGTGTGCTAAAAAATACCAAAAAAATACCTCCAGATTAATGAATATTGATGCTTGGAATGTGAGGCATTGTTGAAACAAGGGTAAGACCTCAAAAATACCAGAAAATTAGAAAGTGTTTTGGATATGCTCGAGAAGTTGTCAATAATTATATTGCGCAGATAATGGGAGAATTTGGCTTATGTGGAAAAAGCAGAGGGTTAACTGTACAGTGACAAAGTTCACAGACCAATTAATAACCTGCAAGGTAGTGATTGGTAAATATTCTTTTATGTTAACTATCATCTATGGCCAGAATGATAAAGGTGACAGAGTGGGGGCTTTGGAAAGATATTGAAGAACAAAACTATGATATTACTTGGGTTCTGATGGGAGATTGGAATGCTACTCTACAACATGATGAAAAGTTAATTCATGATGGCAGCTTTGCTGGGGGGAATTGATAGTATGAAGTATTGTTTTGACAAGGTTGGGCCTGCTGATATCCCATATACTGGGAGGTTTTACACTTGATGTAATCATGGTTCGCTGTAACGGTCGCGGTGGTTGTCGCGGAGGCCACCGTTCCAGTTCCATGGCAATGTCGCGGAACGGTCGCGGACGTTCCACAATTTTTTGGCTTAAATTGCTCAAAAATTATTAAAAAAATCCTAAAAACATTTATAATTAGTAAATATTGTATTGAATGTCTATCTTTCTTAATTGGAAGATTTTGAACAACAAAGGCTAATAAAACGGAATGCAGTTTGGCATATAACTCTGAAACAGAATTATATAATTCTTGCAATGTGTATTACTATGAGAATTCTTTTGCGCATAAAAGTATTTGAATTGGAGTCAATATCCCTTTACAAGTCTATGAATATGAGATTTATTACATAAAATTTATTAAATACCAAATCACAAAGCTGTGAACTTTACTCATATACTCCATAACTCATTACTCATTGAAAGCCAGCAAAAATAAACATAAACAATAAATTATATCCCCATATTAACTAATATGCATACATACATATATATATACATACAAAATGAAATCACACCACAGAATATAATTAATGGTGGTGGGTGGGACCTGAATGGTCTTAATGGGAGGTTTATTCAGTCTTTTCAATTACTTCTGAACTTGAAGCTTTTGACTGGAAGAAGCAGAGAGCCTCTTGGCGCAAAATAGCGACATCAAACCTCAAAAGCATACCAAGAAGAAAAACACCATTTTCACTTTTCTTCTTCCATCGCTAAACTGCGCAGCCTCCATTACACCACCACTAACTAACCAAAATCAGAGATGACCGTTCCAGCCGTTCCGGCGGCGTTAAGTCGCCGGAACGGCCGCGTCACAGCCTTATCCCGTCTGTCTCGCCGTTTTTCGGCCGTTCCACTGCGTTCCAAGTACAAAAACGAGATGACCTGGAACTTTGGCACGCCTGGGGCTGTTCCCGTTCCGGCCGCTATCACGCCGTTCCGGCGAACCATGGATGTAATCACCACAACAAGAACTTATTGCAAACTTGATAGAGTTGTTGCAAATGCATAGGGCTTGGTGCACTTGAATGGAGAGTTATGCAGTGAACTTCAGAGACAATGAGATATCTGATCATTGTCCAATGATCCTAATTGTGCAGGATTTGAAACTGGGGAAAATACCATTTAGGTTTCTCGATTGCTGGAGACACCATCCAATGTTTTTTGAGTTGATTCAAGAGGAATGGGAAAGGAACATCAGTGGCAGTAAGATGTTCAAAGTAGTGCAAAAATATAAACATATCAAGTCGAGGCTCAAAATTTTACACAAAGGGAATTGTTCTAACATATCACAATAGGTTAATACAGTCAGGCTCCGGTTACTAGCAATCAGAGATGGGCTAAGGGAGTCACCTTTTGATGCAGGGTTGATTGCTCAGGAAAGGGAGAGATAAGAAGAGCTTAGAACAAAACTAAAGGTTGAATTGGAGTCCATTAAATAGAAGGTCAAGGTGGAATTTTATAATCAGGGAGATAACTGTACAAAATATTTCTTTGCTACCCTCAAAGCACGGTGAGCTCAATGGAAAATTTTATCTTTAAAAAACAGCAAGGGAGACCTTTACACAGATCCTGAGGACATAAAACAGAAGATCCTTTTGTTTTACCAAAACATGATGCGGACTACAAGTCCAGCTAGTGCAGATGTGGAACATGATGTTATATCACAAAGGTATCTCTTATAGCATGAAGATATTGGTTTACTCCATAAGTTAATTACAAGAGAAGAAGTGAAACAAGTCATATTCTCCAATTCCAGAGGATAAGAGCCTCGGACCAGATGGGTTCGCATCGTGCTTTTATAGGAAAGCTTGACACATCATGTGCGTACCACTTGTAAAATTCCATATATACTCTTAACGGGGGAAAATTGCAACTTTGGTACACTAATGTGACCTGCACGTTTTTTTGGTATACTAATATGGGGGGTAGCAACTTGAGTATATTATTGGTAAAAAAATTGACAATTTCAGTACATATCGCCGGAAATTGCTGATATGGCCGCCGAAAAATGTCAAAATTGGGGGTTTTCAGAATTGGAGGGAAAATTTATGATGTGGCAGTCAAGTGAACAATGGATTGATCACATGGCGGCCATTGGACAAAGTTAAAAAAATTTGCTATTTGAGAGGTTTGAACACTTGACCTTTGAGCAAAACTTTAACACTTCTACCACTCTACCACATGGCATAATTGTTTTAACTAGCTTTAGTTTAGTTACTTATACCATTACTTTTGTATATGCCTTAGTAATATGTAATTATTAATATTTTATATAATAATATCTATACTAATATTTGTATAATTATTATAAGTATATATACACTAAAAGATATAATTAATAATTCATGTACGAAAAGAGAAATTATATGTTTCGACTATATAACTGTTTTATCTAAAATTTATCATTAAATATACAATTATTTCAATTATAACATATATGGATTATTATACATTTTGTACATGTACATGTTCTTATAACTATTTATTATATATTAAATATTTGGGAAAAATACTAAATTCCCCCGAAAATATATTTTTTTGTATTCGAAAAACCAATTAAAATATTTTTCAATCTTAAAAACCTATTCTACAAACTTTTGATTCCAAAAAACTCAAAATTTAAGATCAAAATTTTTTTGGACTAAAGTACCCTTCATTTATTAAGTGAAGAATTGATCAATGGATTTTATTATTTAGTTACATTGGAATTTAAGTTGAAATTTCGCCCATTTCAGATTTAGTTACATTGGAATTTAAGTTACACTCTCGGTCCCACAGGACTGAAAAAGTTGCACTTTTGGTCCTAACGAACGTCAAAAATGGATGGACAAAGACTAGTGTGATACACCCGTCAAAAAATTCACCTGAGATAGCGGTGCATGCATGAGAGTCCTTTTCCGTCCATTATTTGACAATTGAGACCAAAAGTACAATTTTTTAAATCCTATGGGACCATAAGTACAAATGAAATTCCAATAGAACTAAATATAAAATGGAAGAAGCCCCACGGAACCGTAAACGAAATTGTCCTTTGTAGATTGTACATGCCATTAAGAACTTATTAAATGTTGATGTGTTTACATATTTGAATTAAATATTTAGGATATCTTATTTTTCTATGATATGCTACCTTTTGTGAAATTTACATGTAAGTAGATATACAAAATGCTTACCTACAATCAATTTTTTAAAAGCTACTATTCTCAATATCAGGTGACATATATAATAGGAATATGTTGATTAACACAATATATCTATATATATATATATATATATATATATTATTTTTATTTCTTTAAACATTGTACTATCTAACCTTATAATTTACCATAAACTATTTTCAAATATTAAATATAATCATTTTCTAAAGTATAAAAATCATTGCTTGTGCAATCGCACGGGTCATAAAATAATAATTCCTCATTCACTACTACAAAAATACACTATTAAAGCGCACCTATTACAGTGGTTCTGGAAAAACCGCTGAACGGAGGGACCTATTACAGCGGTCCATGGGTGAACCACTGTAACAGGGTATCCCCTATTATAGCAGTTCGTGGGTAAACCGCTGTAATACCCGAGGTTGAATCCTATTACAGCGGTTCACCCATGAACCGCTGTAATAGGTGGTTTAGCTTTACTAAACCGATCCCCCCCATTTCGTTTATCTCTCTCTCTCTCTACTCTCTCTTTCTCTCTTTTCATCTATCTCTCTCTCTCGATTCCATCACCACCACCATATAGCACCACCACCACCGTAGACCGCTGCTGCCACCACCACTATTTCGTCTATCTCCCTCGACTCCACCACCACCACCACCACCACCACCACTGCTGCCGCTCTCTCTCTCTCGGTTCCACCACCGTCTCGAGCTCCACCACCGCGCCCTCTCTCTCTCTCACCACCGCCACCACCACCACCGCCACCACCGCGAGCTCCTCCCCCTCCACCAGCACCACCACTACCATAAGCTTTTTCTTCTCTCTCTCTCTCTCTCTCTCTCTCTCTCTCTATATATATATATATATATTTATATGTTAACTTGGATATATTTTGATGAAGATAGAATTTATTTTTGTATAGTGAGATCCGAATTTTGGGTTTGTTGTGGGTGAAAGATCTGAATTTTGTTGGTTGCAGGGTTGGAGGAAGGATTAGTCGAGAACTTGGTACAAATTTTTGCGCCGTTATTCTGCAAATTTTTTTCTAGAATAATGGGTATGATACACCGGGTTATCATTAAGGAGAAATGTCTTGATATTAGCGCGAGGCCATCATTACGGGATTTGATCGAGTTTCATCACAATTGGTTAATTAAAATTATTTAATTAATTCAACTCAACTGATGTTAATAAAATTATTTAAGTAAATGTTAATTAATAAAATTATTTAAGAAAGGATACTAAATTAATTTATCTAAGTATGGATAGTAATTAATGTTAGTTTAATTTTCAAATAATTTAAAAACTTTTATAGTGTTTTTACAAGAGTTGTCTCACATGAGAAATTTGAATTAGGAAAAAGGGAATATAAATCAGAATCAAGATGAATCTAAGTTGGAGTTTAGCGAATCGTATGTCGGAGCAATATGAGAAAGGGGTGAAAGAGTTCATCAAGTTTGCAGTTGAGCATGCACCAGATCCGACTAGGATCATTTGCCCGTGTTTACGTTGTTGTTTTGGAAAGAGAATTAGTCCACATAACTTGGAAAATCATTTGGTGTGTAATGGAATTGATAAAAGCTATACATATTGGACAAGACACGGTGAAAGCAGTGCCACATTAGATGATTTGGGTGGTACATCATATCCATCATATGATTTGGACATGGATGATTATGAGCCTGATCGTTTGGAGGAGATGACAAATGTGATTGAGGAGGATTTGCTAAATTGTCCTAAAATGTTTGACAATTCGATAAGTGATTCAAAGACATCACTGTATAGTGGTAGTAAATTCACAAGATTGAAAGCAGTCCTAAACCTCTACAAATTAAAGGCCAACAATGGGTGGAGTGATAAGAGTTTCACAAACTTACTTGGTCTATTAAAAAGCATGCTACATGAGGATAATGTGTTACCTAATCGTACTTATGAGGCTAAACGGATGTTAACCTCAATTGGCATAGGATATGAGAGGATACATGCTTATCTCAATGATTGCATATTGTTTAGAAATGACTATGCATCATTGAAGGCGTGTCCGAAATGTGGCGCCTCACGGTATAAGAAGAATGTATCTGCTCCTGTCAAAATAATGTGTTATTTGCCCATAAAACCTAGATTTAGGCGCATGTACAGTAGTCAAGAGTTTGCTAAGGACTTGACATGCCATGCTGATAGAAGGCTTAAAGAAGGGATTGAAGATGACAAGGTTTGACACCCCTCAGATTCTCCTCAATGGAAAAAGATTGATGATGATTTTCCTGATTTTGGGGGAGAACCAAGAAACCTACGCCTTGTAGTGGCTACAGATGGCATGAACCCACATGGCTTGCAAAATAGCTCACATAATACATAGCCTGTGATTTTGATGGTCTACAACCTACCCCCATTGCGATGCATGAAACGAGAGCATAAATGATGCCTATACTCATTTCTGGACCGAAATAACCTGAAAATGATATAGATGTCTACTTGGCTCCTTTAATTGAGGATTTGAAGGTGTTGGAGGAGACCGGTATTGAAGTATATGACGAGTTCAGAAAAGAAAGTTTCAATCTCAGAGTCATGTTGTTTGGAACAATTAATGCTTTTCCGGCAAGAGCTAATCTCGAGGGATATGGTGTACATGGCCAATATGGATACCCCATATGTGTCAAGAGTACAGATCAATATCGATTGCCACACTCTCAGAAATATGCATTTCAAGGGCATTGGAGATGGCTGAAATGGGAACATCGATATTGTCAGTAGAAGAAAGCTTTCAATTGGAAGATAGAAGAAGGTTGAGCTCCTAAGTGCTTGACTGGTGAAGGCGTGTTTGAGAATGTAAAAGACTTGGATATCAAAAAGACTTTTGCAGGTGGTCTTGCAAAAACTGGGTGGAAAAAAAGGTCAATTTTCTTTGAGTTGCCGTATTAGAAATTCTTACATGTTAGACATTTTCTTGATATTATGCATATTGAGAAAAATGTATTTGATAGCGTCAGTGGTACACTTCTAAATGTGCCCAGAAAGACAAAAGATGGTGTAAAGGCAAGGTTAGACTTGGTTGAAATGAAGATAAGAGGTAAATTGGCACCAACAAAGAAGGGAAAACGTACTGATTTGCCTCCAGCAGCTCATACTCTATCTAGGAAAGAAAAAATGCATTATGTGAGTTTCTTGATGGAGTGAAAGTTCCAGCAGGGTATTCTTCAAACATTAGCAGTTTATATCAATGAAGGACTTGAAGCTAAAGCACATGAAGACTTATGATTGTCATGTAATCATGGATCATTTGCTACCAATTGCTATACGGGCCATTTTGCCAAAAAAGGTGAGAGAAACTATAACTAGATTGTGTTTCTTCTTCAAAGCAATGTGGAGCAAGATGTTTGATCCTGAACAATTGCTGCACTTCAGAAACAAATTGTCATCACTTTGTGTGAGCTTGAGATGTATTTTCCACCTGCGTTTTTTGATATAATGACTCACCTATCTGTTCGCTTGGTTAGAGTGACACAACTATGTGGACCGGCTTTTATGAGATCTATGTAACTGGCTGAGCGTTATATGAAGGTATTGAAAGGCTACGTGAAAATTGTAATCGACCGAAAGGTTGCATTATTGAACTGTACATAGTTGATGAAGCCATTACATTTTGCACAGAATATCTGGCAGATTCTAACGTTGCAGAGCTTCCAAAGTCTCATGTTGTGGGAGGGAGAACAGAAGGAGAAAGTGTAATTGGAAAGCAATTAGTTAGTGTTCCTTGCACACAAAGGGAGTAGGCACACTTATATATACTCCACAACACTAATGAGGTTGACCCATTTGCTGAAGAGCACAAGGACCAACTTAGGAGATTAAATCTAAATAAAAATGAGAGCTGGATTTCAAGAGAGCATAATAAGAGTTTCATCGATTGGTTCCGAAAGCATATTGAAGAGAAACAGAAAGAGAATCCACTTTCAATTTCAGATAAATTGACACAGTTGTCAATGGGTCCGGGCAGACTAGTATTTTGTTATTCAGGTTATCATATACAAAAGACCAAGATGAACAAAGTACAATGCAGAATAGTGGGGTGAGTCTTGTAGCTCAAGCAATGCATATCTCAAGTGCGAAAGATAATAATCCTACCTATGCCGATTTATAATATTATAGGGTGATTGAACGTATATGGGAGCTGAATTATAGTTGGTGTCGGATGCCTGTATTTGGGTGTAGGTAGGTTGACAATAAAAATGATGTCCAAAATAATGAAATAGGCTTCACTCGAGTAGACCTTGAGAGGGTGGCATACAAAGATGAATATTTCATTTTGGCATCACAAGCTAAGCAAGTGTTTTTTGTCACCTATCCTATTGATAAGAGGTGGTCCATTGTTTTATCGGTAAATAAAAATACTTGTATTGAGGATGATGATGAAGAAAGTGAAGATGATGGAGGAAATCCTATCTTAGGTGATTCAAAATCAATTGATAGTGATGATGACTTGGATATCAGTGATGATGAATTGTATATGCTACAAGATCACCAAGAGGGGATACGGATTAATCCATCAGTTTGTCGACGTACTAAAAAATGGTCGTACTGATGGGAAGCAAAAAACTACTAAGCCAACGATAAAAAGAAAACGATGAAAGGTATTTGAACTTATTTGATAATTATATGATAGACTTATTTTCTGATTTGCAAATTCTGAAATAATGTAAAAAAATATAGCATATTCATGGCATTTTCATAGATTTCATAAGTGAATTTACTTTAACAAGATTTTTATAGATCACTGCGAATTTGAACTTCGATAGATCGCTACAAACTTCCTTGTTCATGATACTTTTTTGCTGCTACATATAAGCATTTTGTAAATGTTTCATTAAGGTATGTAGTCCTGTATTGCACAACTTGTTTCTTTTATATTTTCGTCGTCTTTTGTTCGTGTATGAGTTAGGGTGTCTGATCTCTTCTTTTAATGCTGTTGTTATTTGGTACTATTTGGTATTAATGAATTGGAAAATTATGTTGTTGGTATATGAATCTAACTTCTGTATTTTTGGATTTTGTAGGTCGATGGCTTCAGAGCGTGCTGGAAGTTTTCCCGAGGAAGATAGACATGGAGCTGACAAATGTGTTGAAAATGAGATACAGAGAGGTGTCACGGCGATAAGAAAAGTCATCAATGCCAGAAGTAAAGGCATAAGGCTACCTGTCGGCTGGAATGAGAAAGGCTAAGCAGCTGACCCAAACAAAGCAACACTTGTTGGTTACATAGGAGTCCTGACTCGACAGAAGGTGCCGATTATCATCAGTGATTGGCGACAAGTCCTGACACCAACAAAAAAAGCAATTTGGGATGAAATAGCGGTAATTTGGTTATTATCATATCTCTAATTGTTAATGTATTTTTTGTTGATTTGATTTTCTCTAAATTATAATCTCATATATACTTTGTTGTTTGTTTTTTATAGTTGTCATTTGATATTGAAGAAAGTAGAAAAAAATGCGTTTTAGCTGAAGCTGAAAAGCTAGCACGAAACTTTAGGAGCTACTTGAGCAGAGTGTGGGTATGGGATGATAATGAGAACATTAATTACAGCCCACCCTCACAATATGAGATACCTCAAGCTGATAGGACGACATTTTCAGATGTTCGCCTAAGTGAAGAGTTCCAAGTAGTCATTTTAATTTACGATTTCATTTGTTGGTTATTGCGTTTATATGTAACTAATACATTGACATTGTGCTTTGATTACGTAATAAACAGCAACTAAGTAGGAAAAATCCGGAAAGAACGAAGGAGCCTGAATATCATTATAGAAAATCATGTCTTGGACATGCTCTTGTGGAGTAAATTGAGGTACGTAGTTCATTTAATAGTGAATCCTTACAATTTTTTTAACAAAAATTCTTTGTTAATATATATATATATATAGATGAAAAAAGGAAACGGGGTCATATTGCACAGAGGTGAGAACGAGCACTCATGTGGAGGATTTCGCGTTCCGATAAAAACAATGAGGTTGATAATGTCAATGTTAGAGGAGTAGTGAATGAAATGGTGAGTTATTTGCAATTTTAACTCTATAATGTGTTGTATGTTTTTCTTTTGAAATACTTTTGAAAGAGCAAAGTTCACTGAGTTTTTTTGTTTTTTAAATGTATTATTACAAGAGTGCATATCTCAGGAGAGTACTAGCCATAGTGGAAATGATAGGAGCCAGGATGATCTATTGGCTAAAGCTTTTGAAAAGAAGGAGCATCCTGGTCGCGTTAAGGGTGTCACAAAGAGAGTAATTTATGGATCCAAAACCTTCTAAACAGATGGAAATGGGAAGCTTGAGAAGCATGGTGAAGCGCCTCACCAAATCATTACCCTTCTTGCAATGCGAGGTTGTCGAGTTGTGGACGTCTGGGTCGCGTCAGCCACATGAAGATGATGCGATTTCTTTGAAAGCTAGCTGCCCAGAACCAGTTAAGATGCTTCCTGAGGTAATGATTTGAACTTGTTTAGTGATCATGTAACTTGCAACTCTCTATTTCTGTAAAACACACAAAACTTTATAATATAGTGGTGTGTATATATATATATATATATATATATATATATATAGGTTAAGGCGAAATGTCAATTAGCACTTTCATTATCGTCATATCCTGTGGTGGCTAAAGGACATATGTTCAATCGACCATCGGATAGAACACTTCACAACCGTCCATTATCCACCAACCATGTGAAAGTTTGCATTGACATTGCAATTGAGGAGGATACACCCCTACCAGTCCCTCTCGATGATGAAGTGCGCACCAATTCTGATGCTTTGGGTACCTATGTTGCTTGGCCTATGAGTCTTGTCATTGTCAATGATGCATTGGTATGTAATTAATAGCTAGTCATTAATAAATTATAACAATTGTTTAAGGTTACTTAATATATAACATTCACGTTTTGTTTTCTTTGCTTAAATAGTCTCTTCAACCATCCAAATCAGTTGGAAACCAGAAATCAGGGACGTCCAAGCACTCAGCTGTCAAGCCAAGACCTCCAGTGGCCAAGCCTGCACGTGAAGGTAACAGATGTGAAGACCTTGTACTAGAAGGACTCCCTCAAGATCTTTTATTTCTTGGAAAGTACATGAAGAGGATGTCAATTGATGACCAGATTACTATAGACTTGGAGCAAAGAAATATGAATATTGAATTCTAAGAGTATATTGGGAGGGAGGAGATCTGTCACCTTTTGTGTTAAGAAGAGATATGAGCCTCTGTCATTTCAGTATACATCAAGTAAGTGTTTTAATTATTTTATTGCATCTAAACTATGATTATTTTCGCTAATCAAATTTATTTTATGCTCAATTTAGGTGTTTGTGGGTTAATTATATGGTCCCCGAAAGGAAAAAAATCATTTCGGGTTCCTTAGCCCACATGTTATATTTGCGGGATCAGGTAATCCGCAAGTGGAACAAGTGCAGTACATAGAAAATGCTATGATAGAGAGTGCACAAATGAATAAGATATTTCTTGTACCTTACAACGTCGGGTGAGCTACTAAAGACCCAACTTTAATTTGTAAAACTTGTTACGCAAAACTAATTTGAACTTATCTTTTGAATGCTTTTTAGGGGACATTGGTTGTTGATTGTGATTGATGCATTTCAAGAGATCGTTTATTATCTGGATTCTTTGTATGGTGATCCGGATAACCAATTTGATATGAAAGAAAAAATCAATCAGTAAGTTTTTCATTCAATCAATGTATCCATTATATTTAATATTATTTTTAAAGTGTATATATCTTCCTAGATTTCACATACTTGCTTATTTGTGACATATTTCCTTGTTTTTTGTATTTTTTATAGGGTTGTGTTCATATTTCGTGCAAATCACAACAACCAATTGAAGAAATCAAAAAACAAAACTTGAAAATGGATTTGTATAAAGGTTAGTGTTTTCTAATTTTAAGAGATTATAAGTATAAAAGTTAGTGTTCTAATACAATTTTGATTACTTTTGTAGTGCCCCGACAAACAAACGACGTAGATTGTGGCTACTTCGTCATGAGATTCATGAAGGAGATTTTTGGCCACGGAGAATCTACAATCCCAACAGCGGTATGCATAATCCTAATCCTCAATTTCTTTCCCTTTTGAAGTTATTAAAACCTTTGGTAGGTAACTGAAACGTCCTTTGGGTTTGCAATCTCTATTCTTGCAGTACTTTCATGATTTCGACGCCCCTTCTACACTCAAGTGCAAATTGATGAAGTACGTAGCGAAGCGGCACAATATATTTTCGAATGCGCTTAGAAATTGGGTAATGTATTTTCTGTAAATTGTGACTTGTTGTAAATTATGATTTGATTAGTTGTATGTAAATTGTGATTAGTTTAATTAGTTGATTGTAAACTCGTAATCATTTGTTGGAAATTATAAAAATTTGTTGTTGGAGGAAAGAATTGGTTATATTGAAGTTTTGAGTTTTTGTTGTTTCTGTTGAATCTGTTGTATTGTGCTGATTTGTTGTGTTGGTTTGTTGAATTTTGATTTTGTACAGGAAGGTTACAAACGAGTAGGTAAAACCACTACTACAGAAATGGCCTATTACAACGATTTTTTTTTGGACCTATTACAGCGGTTTTAACCGCTGTAATAGGTACTGCTGTAATAGGTTAAGGCCCATTATAGCAGTTAAAAACCGCTATAATAGGTACCCCCTATTACAGCTATTATTTTTATAACCGCTGTTTATTGTTTATTTATTTTTATATTTTTCTATAACCGCTGTAATAGGGCTGTTTTTTTTTAAAAAGAATTTCTTAGCAAAATTCACCAAATGATCGCTGTAATAGGGCTGTTTATTGTAACCTTTCTACAAGCTTAAAATTCAACACACTAACACAACAAGCCACAAAAACCAATTTAACAGAAACAACAAAAACCCAAAACTTCACCAAATGATCTCCAACAACAAAACCCAATTCTTTTCTCCTAACAACAGATTAAATTTTATAATCTCCAACAAATGAACACGAGTTTACAATAAACTAATTAAACGAATCGCAATTTAAATACAACAAATCAAATAAAAATTTACAACAATTTACAACTTACAACTTACAACATACCATACCCCACTTCTAAGCGCATTGAAAAATATATTGTGCCAATTCGCAACGTACTTCATCAAGTTGCACTTGAGAGTAAGAGACGTATTGACAATCAGGAAAGTACTGCAAGATAATGATTGCAAACCCAAAAGACGTTTTAGTTACCTAACAAAGGTTTAATAACTTAAAAAGGGAAATTAGAAATTGAGTATTAGGATTTTGCATACTGCTGGTGGGATTGTAGATTCTCCGTAGCTACTAATCTCCTTCATGAATCTCATAATGAAGAAGCCACAATCTATGTCGTTTAACTGTTGCGGACACTACAAAAGTAATCAAAAAATTGTATTAGAACAATAACTTTTATACGAATAATCTCTTGAAAGTATAAAACACTAACCTTTATACAACTCCATTTATAGGTCTTGTTTTTGGGTTTCTTTTGGTTGTTGTGATTTGCATGAAATATCAACACAGCTCTGTTAAAAAATCCAAAAAACAAGGAAATATGTCAAAAACAAGCAAATATGTGAAATCTAAGAAGATATATACACTTTAAAAATAATATTAAATATAATGGATACATTGATTGAATGAAAAACTTACTAATTGATTGTTTCTTTCATGTCACGTCGGTTATTCGGACCAACGTGCAAAGAATCCAGCTAATAAACGATCTCTTGAATTGGATCAATCACAAGCAATAACCAATGTCCCCTAAAAAGCATTCAAAAGATAAGTTCAAAATTAGTTTTGCATAACAAGTTTTACAAAATAAAGTTGGGTCTTTAGTAGCTCACCCGATGTTGTAAGGTGTAAGAAATAACTTCCCGTCCAGTTGTGCACTATCTTTCATAGCATTTGTTATATATTGTGCTTGTTCAATACGCTGATTGGGACTAATACCTGGTCCCGCAGATGTAGCATGTGGGTTAAGGACCCGAAATTATTTTCTTTCTCTTCGGGGATCATGCAATTAGCCCACAAACACCTGAATTGAGTTCAAATTAATGCAATAAAATAATTTAAAAACTTACCTTTTTTTTAATTCATTTTTAAAAACTGACTTGATGTAAACTGAAATGATAGAGGCCCCTATTTGTTCTTGATGCAAAAGATGACAGATCTCCTCCCGCCCAATATACTTTTGAAATTGGGCATTCATAATTCTCACGGGAAAGTCTATAGTGATCTGTTGATCAATAGGCATTATCTTCATGTACTTTCCAAGATGTAAAAGTGGCTGCGGGAGTCCAGCTGTTACAATGTCTTCACATCTGTCACCTTCATGTGCAGGCTTGGCCACTGGAGGTCTTGGTTTGACAGCTGAGTGCTTCGACGTCCCTGATTTCTTTTTTCCAACTGATTTGGATGGTCCAAGAGACTATTTAAGCAAAGAAAACAAAACGTGAATGTTACACACCAAAGTATATTTAGTAACCTTAAACAATTGTTATAATTTATTAATGGCTAGCTATTAATTACATACCGATGCATCACTGACAGTGACAAGACTCATAGGCTAAGCAACAATGTGTCCCATAGCATCAGAAATAGTGAGCACTTCTTCATCGTGGGGAGGGACTAGTAGGGGTATATCCTCCTCAATTGCAATGTCAATGGACACTTTCACAAGGTGGGTAATGGACGTGTATGCATTATTTTATCCGATGGTCGATTGTACATTTGTCCTTTGGCCACCATACAATATGATGGTATTGAAAGTGCTAATTGACATTGCGCCACAACCTACATATATATACACCATATTATATTAGAAAGTTTTGTGTGTTTTACAAAAGTAAAGAATTGCAAGTTATATGATCACTAAAAAAGTTCATATCATTACCTCAGGAAGCTTCTTAACTAGTCTGGGCAGCTATCTTTCAAAGAAATCGCCTCATCCTTATGTGGCTGCTGCGACCCAGACGCCTTCATCTCGGCAACCTCGCATTGCAATGTGGATAGTGATTCGGTGAGGATCTGGACCATGTATTTCAAGCTATCAATCTCCGTCTATTTAGAAGGCTTTGGATCCGTAAAATACTCTCTTTGTGACACTCCAAAGCCTACACCCCTAACGCAACACGGATGCTCATTCTTTTTAAAAGCTTTAGCCAATAGATCATCCAGGGTCTTCTCGTTTCCACTATGGCTACCCTCCTGTGATAAGCACTCCTGTAGTAATACATTTAAAAAATAAAATAATTTAGTGAACTTTGCTCTTTTAAAAATATTTCAAAAAAAAACATACAAGCTAAAATTGCAAATAACTCACTATTTCATCCACTACTCTTTTAACATTGACATTATCGATGTTATTCTTGCTGTCAGAACACGCAATCCTCCACACGAGTGCTCATGTCACGTCTGTGCAATCCTTTATTTTCTTCATCTATATTATGATTATATATATATATATATTAACAAGAAATTTTTATTAGAAAAATTGTAAAGATTCACTGTTAAATGAACTACGTACCTCAATTTACTCCACAAGAGCATGTCCAAGACGTGATTTCCTATAAGTATATTCAGGATCCTTTACTCTTTCCTGATTTTCCCTACTTAGTTGTTGTTCATTACATAATCAAAGCATTAGTCAATGTATATGGTTTCATATAAACGCAATAACCAACAAATGAAACCGTAAATTAAAATAACTACCTAGAAATTTTCACTTTGGCGAACATGTAAAAATGCCATCCAATCTTCTTGAGGTATCTCATATTGTGAGGGTGGGTTGTAATTAATGTTCCCATTATCATCCTGTACTCACACTCTACTCAAGTAGCTCCTGAAGTTTCGAGCCTGCTTTCCAGCTTCGGCTAAAACGATTTTTTTTCTACTTTGTTCAACATCAAAGGCCAACTATAAAAAACAAACAACAAAGAATATATGAAATTATAATTTAGAGAAAATTAAATAAACAAAAAGTACATTAACTAATTAGAAACATGACAATAACCAACTTACTGCTATTTTATCCCAAATTGCTTTTTTTGTTGATGCCGAGACTTGACACCAATCGCTGATGGTAATCGGCATCATCTGCCTAGCTATGACTCCAATGTAACCAACAAGTGTTGCTTTATTTGGGTCAGCTGCTTGACCATTCTCATTCCAGCCCACGAGTAACCTTATGCCTTTACTTCTGGCATTGATGACTTTTTTCATCGCCGTGACACCTCTACGTATCTCATTTTCAGCACGTTTGTCTGCTCCACGTCCATCTGACTGGGGAAAACTTCCAGCACCCTCAGAATCCATCGACCTAGAAAAGCGAAAAATACAGAAGTTAGATTCATATACCAATTAGTACCAAATAACGCCACCATTATTCTAGAAAAAATTTAGCAGAGTAACGAAGCAAAAAATTGTACCAAGTTCTTGACTAATTCTTCCCCCCAACCTTGCACCCAACAAAATTCGGATATTTCAACCACAATAAACCCAAACAAATATATATGCAGTAAAACAAATAACAATGCCCATTATTTTAGAAAAAATTCGGCAGAGTAACGACGCAAAAATTTCTACCAAGTTCTTGACTTAATCTTCCCCCAACCTTGCAACCAACAAAACCAATCCATCAATTCGTTCACAAAACCAATCGAACTTCACAAAATCATGAATGCATTAAACGATGTCAACAAAACAATACAACGAAAATGCAATCATGATACTAACATAACCAATTAATACTAATCAACTATAATATAAATCCACATTATATAACAAAACCCCATTAAACCCACATAACCAATTATTCAAACACTAATATAACCAATTATTTAACATAATCAACTATAGCAAAAACCCACATTATATAACAAAAACCCATTAAACCCACATAACCAATTATTCAAATACTAACATAACCAATTAATTAACATAATTAACTATAACAAAAATCCATTAAACCTACATAACCAATTATTCTAACACTAACATAACCCATTAACATAATCAACTATAACAAAAACCCACGTTATATAATTCACAAAAAATATAAACATATATATACCTAGGGTTTAGGGTTTAGTCGAGAGAAGGTGGTGGCGGCGGTGGGGGTGGCCGAGAGAGAAGTCCAGAGAGAGAGAGAGAGAGAGATAGATCTGTGGAATAATGGTGGTGGCGGCGGTGGCAGTATGTGGTGGTGGAGTCGAGAGAGAGAGAGTAGAGAGAGAGAGCGATAGACGAAAATGGGGGAGGGGTGGTGGTGGTGCTATCGGCGGCGGTATGTGGTGGTCACTACTACAGAAATGACCTATTAGAGCGGTTTTGTTACCTATTACAACGGTTTGCAACCGCTGTAACAGGTACCACTGTAATAGGGACCAATTACAGCGGTTCCGAAAAAAACCGCTGTAATTGGTCAACCTATTATAGCGGTTTTTTGAAAAATCGCTATAATAGGTTAAACCTGTTATAGCTGTTTTACAAAAAACCGCTATAATAGGTAACCTGTTATAGCGGTTTTTCACAAAACCGCTATAATAGGTTTTACCTATTTTGGCAGTTTTGTGAAAAACCGCTATAATAGATGTAGTTTTTATTTTTTTTAATTTTTTTTCTTGCTGTACTGTACAAAATTTATTGTAACCAGCTTCCCACAAGCTCAAAATTCAACACACTAACACATCAAACCATAACATCAATTCAACAGAAACAACAAACGTGAAACCCAAAATTAACTTCACCAAATTAAATGATCATCTCTCTAACAACAAAAACCAACAAATGTATTGTTCCAATTCGCATAATCTCCAACAAATCAAATTTTACGTATAATCTCCAACAACTGATAACGAGTTTACAATCAATTAAATACAACAAATCAAATAAAAATTTACAACAATTTACAACTTACACCATACCAAAAGCGCATTGGAAAATGTATTGTGCCAATTCGCCACGTACTTCAACAAGTTGCTCTATAGAGTAAGTGACGTATTGACAATCAGGAAAGTACTGCACGATAGAGATTGAAAACACAACAAAGGTTTAATAACTTACAAAGGGAAATTAGAATTTGATGATGAGTATTAATTAGGATTATGCATACCGGTGGTGGGATTGTAGATTCTCCGTGGCTAATAATATCCTTCATGAATTTCATAACAAAGAAGCCACTGACACGCTAAAAGCTAACGTGCTATAATAGCAAGTGCACTAGTCGTGTGTAGTAATAAAAGTGAACGAGAAGTCCGGATTGTCGAACCACAAGGACTTCAATTCTAGTTTACGATTTTATAACAACAAAGATCAATACAATAAAGGTAAAATGAGTGTGAAACGCATAAGATAAGAACAAGGTTGCACAAGTGATTTAAAACCAATTATAAAGGGAGACTAAGGCACATGCTAGGTCCAAATTGATCAAATATACTTATAAAGGCTCTTGTTGTAGAATTACTCTTATATTGTTATGGTGAAAACTCCTAAGGTAGAGAATAACCGATGTCTCGCGTATAAACTCCTATACTTAGATCGTGATTTCCCAAATATCCCTATCCGGAAATCTAACCACTAAACATGCATTAATGTACTAGAGTTCACTCGATTTGAATCGAACGTCTTCACCCGGGAATCTTTACATATGTCTAGGGCAATTCCTCATTAGTTGCGGGTCATGACGTGAATTTCTTGCACCCTAAGTCAATTTTCTCCCGAAATATTAACCTAGGCATAAGATTCTAACATATAGTGATCAAGTATATGCAAGATAGACAAAAACGCAATTCACATCACATAACAATATAAGAACAACCTCAACAATCATCTATTGTAAGCATATATCACAATTTGGCCTTACATGGCCCTAGTCTTACGAATTTAGTTCATAATTGAAAGCATAAAAGACATAAGAGGAATATTCATAGACATAAATGAAATGAAAAGCTCTTAAAAACTCCCTAAATGGTGAATGATGATGGATTTTGAAGTTGAGCCTTCAATCCCCAAGCTCTTTTCCTTCCTCTAGTGTTCCCCTCCAAGAGTGATGAAGAATGGTGATGAATGGTGGAGAAATCAGATTAGGGGCTGCCCCCCTCTCCTCCAAGAATCTGAAATTGATAGTGAATGATGAAGAGTATGAGTTCCCCCTCCTTTTATAGCCAAAATTCCACTAAAGTATGCATTAAGAATTCCCATTAAAGTTCCCCAATGAGAATTCCACCTAAGGTGATGCTTAAAGTTTGACTTTTAAGATTTCAACCAGCTAAAAAAATGCTGAACTTTCGGCCCTTAAGAATTCCACCAAGCATAACCATGTGAAAACTTCAACAAAACACATGCATGCTGCCATTTTCTTGCTTTCCAGCGCAGTCTTAGTATTTTCCTCATAAACTTCTCCAAAGATCTCCAAATTGGATGATTCAAGTCCCCATGTTCGGATAAAACATAGATCTACAACTTTCCAGAAGGACATTTTATCCAATTCGGTCGCTAAGTATACCTAAATTACGTTTCAACATGGAGGTTGTTTCTGATTTGGCGCCCATAAAGTAAATCTACCAAGAAACACACTTATGACAACCCCTCAACACATGTGCTGAATTATGGCCAAAAGTGATTCTTACCCATCATATAATGCTGGAATTTAGGCTGAAAAGGAGTAACATTCGGACTATCCATGCCTAGGCATGACTAGGAGGGCGCTGGGGCGTATCCTGGCACATGTACTTCTCTGTTCGGCGCAGCAATTGTATTTCCTTCACAATTATCTCTATAGACCTCCAATTTGGATGTTTCAAGTTCCCATTTGAAGCTAAGACATACATCTAAAACTTTGTAGAAGGAAACTTTGCCTAAGTCGATCTCGAAATGTACGGAATTATCGCTCGAATGTGGTAGGAGATGCATAAACCGCCTAGGTGTTGAAAAACATGCTTGAACTTGTTTTGTACATCGTTTTTCTTCCCTTTTCTTCATGTATTCTCATTTATTACCTGTATTCACTTAACACACCTATTAAATGCAAATGTGACATGATTTAAGCAATAAGTGAATCCAAATCATAAAAATTACGGTCTTAAAAACACATAAAAACACCTCTTATCAGCCACAATCTTTGTCATTTAACTGCATGGGGCACTACAAAATTGAAATCAAAAATTGTATTAGAACAATAAGGTTTATACGAATAATCTCTCTAAAATATAAAATTACACTAACCTTTATACAAGTCCATTTACAGGCCATTTTTTTGGATTTGGCCTTTTGGGTGTTACAATTTGCACGAGACATCAACACAACACTGTTAAAAACATCAAAAAACAAGGAAAGATGTCAATATCAAGCAAATATACATGTGAAATCTAGGAAGATATATACACTTTAAAATTAATATTAAATATAATGAATACATTGATTGAATGAAAAACTTACTGATTGATTGTTTCTTTCATATCAGGTCGGTTATTCGAATCAACGTGCAAAGAATCCAGATAATAAACGATCTCTTTAATTGGATCAATCACAAGCAACACCCAATGTCCCCTAAATTAAAAAGCATTCAAAAGATAAGTTCAAAATTAGTTTACGTACGTAACAAATTGTACAAAATAAAGTTGGGTGTTTAGTAACTCACCCGGTGTTGTAAGGTGCAATAAACAACTTCCCATCTGCGCAATCTTTCATGGCATTTGTTATATATTGCGTTTGTAAGATAAGTTGAGAGGGAGTAATACCTGCTCCCGCAGCTATAGTATGTGGGCTAAGGAACCCGAAATTATTTGTTTTCTCTTCGGGGATCACGTACTTAGCCCACAAACACCTAAATTGAGCATAAAATAAATTAGAACAAGAAAATAAACATAGTTCAAATTAATGCAGTAAAATAATTTAAAAACTAACTTTTTTTAATTCATATTTAATAACTTACTTGATGGAAACTGAAATGATACAGACTCCTATTTGTTCTTTGCGCAAAAAATGACAGATCTCCTCCCGCCCAAGATACTCTTGATAGGGTTCGTTATTATAGATTGCCTCGGGAATGTCTATAGCGATCAATTGTTCAATAGGCATTATTTGCAGGTACCTTCCAAGAGTTACAAGTGGCTGAGGGAGTTGATCAGCTGTTACGTCTGCTGCTCTGTCATCTTCACGTGAAGGGTTGGCCACAGGAGGTGTTTGTTTGACAGCTGAGTGCTTCGTCATCTCTGATTTATGTTTTCCAACTGATGATTTGGATTTTCCAAGAGACTATTTAAGCAAAGAAAACTAACGTGAATGTTACAAACCAAAGTATATTTAGTAACCTTAAACAATTGTTATAATTTATTAATGGCTAGGTATTAATAATTACGTACCGATGCATCACTGACAGTGACAAGACTCTTAGGCCAAGCAACAATGTATCCCACAGCCTCAGAAACTGTGAACACTCCTTCATCAGCGAGAGGGACTGGTAGGGGTGCAATATCTTCAATTGCAATGTCAATCATCACTTTCACAAGGTAGGTGGGTAATGGAAGTGTATGCAACGTTCTATCATCCTCTCGATTGTACATTTGTCCTTTCTTTAGCCACCAAACGATAAGATGATGTTGAAAGTGACAATTGACATGGCGCCACAACCTACATATATAAAATATATATATATATATATATACCATTATATTAGAAAAATTTGTGTATTTTAATGAATTGCAAGTTATATGATCACTTAATAATTTCATATCATTACC
The DNA here is from genome assembly GCA_019426215.1 of Buddleja alternifolia. Taxonomy (NCBI): domain Eukaryota; kingdom Viridiplantae; phylum Streptophyta; class Magnoliopsida; order Lamiales; family Scrophulariaceae; genus Buddleja; species Buddleja alternifolia. The sequence continues at coordinate 12,908,134 of CM033402.1, read as the reverse complement.
TGAGGAAGGTTCTTAACTGGATCTGGGCAGCTATCTTTCAAAGAAACCGCCTCATCTTCATGTGGCTGCTGCGACCCAGACGCCTTATGCTCGTCAAACTCGCGTCGCAATGAGAATAGTGATGCAGTGAGCATGTGCACCATGTTTTTCAAGTTATCAATCTCCTCATCTTTAGAAGGCTTTTTGTCAATAAAATAGTGTTTTTGTGATACCCCAAAGCCTACTCCCCTAACGCGACCCGAATGCTTCTTCTTGTTAAGGCTTTAGCTAATATATCATTCCGGGTCCTCTCGCTTCCACTATTGCTACCCTCCTGTGATAAGCACTCCTGTAATAATACATTTAAAATTAGTGAACTTTGCTCTTACAAAAAAATTTCAATTTTTTTTTACAACACATGATATAGCTAAAATTGCAAATAACTCACAATTTCACGCACTACTCTTTTAACATTGACATTATCAATGTTATGCTGGCTGTCAGAGGGGTCTGATCCAGCTTCCTTTCTTTTTTCCATCTATATTATGATTAAATATATATTAACGAGGAATTTTTATTAGAAAACTTGTAATGATTCACTGTCAAACGAACTACATACCTCAATTTGCTCCAGTTGAGCATATCCAACACGTGATTTCCTATAGGGATATTCAGGGTCCTTTGCTCTTTCCTGATTGTCCCTACTTAATTGCTGTTCATTACATAATCAAAGCATTAGTCAATGTTCATATAAACGCAATATGAAACAAATGAAACCGTAAATTAAAATAATTACCAGGAAAGGTTCACTTTTCCGTATATGTAAAAACGCTGTCCAATCTTCTTGAGATATATTATATTTTTGGGGTGGGCTGGAATTAATATTCCCATTATCATCCTCTACCCACACTGTGCTCAAGAAGCTCCTGAAGTTTCGCACTAGCTTTCCAGCTTCGACCATGACAAATTTTTGTCTACTTTCTTCAATATGAAAGGCCAACTATGAAAAACAAACAACAAAGTATATAAGAAATTATAATTTTGAGAAAATTGAATAAACAAAAAATACATTAACCAATTAATTAGAAACATGATAATAACCAACTTATATCTATTTCATTCCAAATTGCTGATTTTGTTGCTTCCGAGACATGTCGCCAATCACTACTGGTAATCGGCACCCTGTCACGAGCTATGACTCCAATGTAACCAACAAATGTTGATTTATTTGGGTCAATTGGTTGGCCATTCCGATTCCAGCTGACTGGTAGCTTTAAGTCTTTACTTATGGCATTTATGACTTTTTTCATTGCCGCAATACCTCTACGTATCTCATTTTCAACACGTTTGTTTGAAGCAGCCCCAGAATCCATCGACCTATAGAAGCCAAAAATACAGAATTTAGATTCATATACCAAATATATAGTACCAAGTAACACCACCATTATTTTGGAAAAAATTCGGCAGAGTAATGACGCAAATTTTTTTACCAAGTTTTCGACTTAATCTTCCCCCAAAATTGCAAACAACAAAACCAATCCATCAATTCTTTCACAAAACCAATCAAATTTCACAAAACCATAAATGCATTAAACGATGTCAACAAAACAACACATATTGATCTAATCACGATACATAATCAAAATACATATCAACAAACACGCTATACTCATGATATGTATTCAAATAATAATACTCGTTATCGTATAGAGAGAGCGAGAGAGAAGAAGCTTATGGTGGTGGTGGTGGTAGTGGTGAAGGAGGCGGTGGTGGTCGTAGAGGAGGATGAGAGAGCGGCTGTGGCTGTGGCAGTGGTGGTGGTGCCAGTATACAATATCGACCTACAAAAGCCAAAAATACAGAAGTTAGTTTCATTATGCAACAAAATAATTTTTCAATTCATACACTAACAAGAGACACCCTGACTCATACACTAACAAGTGCTTATATGAAGAAAAGTTTAGGAAATAAGTATATCATATAATTATCACATAAGTTCAAATACCTTTCATCGTTTTCTTTTTGTCATTGACTTAGTAGTCTTTTGCTTCCCCCCAGTACGACCCTTTTGTTTAGTACGTCGACGAACAAATGGATTAATCCATATCCCCTCTTGGTGATCTTGTCGCATATACAATTCATCATCACTGATATCCAAGTCACCATCACTATCAGTGGTTTGTGAATCACATAAGATAGGATTTTCTCCATCATCATCACTATATGAACTATCATCCTCAATACAAGTATTTTTGTTTGCCGATAAAACAATTGACCACCTCTTATCAATAGGATCGGTAACAAAAAACACTTGCGTAGCTTGTGATGCCAAAACGAAAGGTTCATCTTTGTAACCCACCCTCAGGTCTACTCGAGTGAAGCCTATTTAACTATTATCGACCCATTTTTATTGTCAGCCCACCTACACCCAAATACAGGCACCCGAAACCAACTATAATCCAGCTCCCATATATGTTCAATCACCCCATAATATGATAAATGAGCATAGATAGGGTTATTATCTCTCGCACTTGAGATATGCATTGCTTGAGCTACAAGACTCACCCCACTATTCTGCATTGTACTCCGTTCATCTTGGTCTTTTGTATAGAATGTGCGACCATTTATACGATAACCTGAATGACAAAATACAAGTCTGCCCGATCCCATCGACAACCGTGCCAATTTATCTGAAACTGAAAGTGGATTCTCGTTCTGTTTCTCGTGAATATGCTTTCGGAACCAATCAGAGAAACTCTTATTATGCTCTTTTGAAATCCAACTCTCATTTTTATTTGGATTTAATCTCCTAAGTTGATCCTTGTGCTCTTGAACATATGGCTCAACCTCATCGGTGTTGTGGAGCACATATAGGTGTGCCTGATCCCTTTGTGTGCAAGGAACACTAACTAATTGTTTTCCAAATACGCTTTCTCCTTCTGTTCTCCCTCCCACAACATGAGACTTTGGAAGCTCTGCAATGTTAGAATCTTTCAGATATTCTGTGCAAAATGTAATCGCTTCATCAATTATGTACCGTTCAACAATGCAACCTTCCGATCGACTACGATTTTTCACGTAGCCTTTTAATACCTTCATATAACGTTCAGCTGGATACATAGATCTCATAAAAGCCGGTCCACATAGTTGTGTCTCTCTAACCAAGTGAATAGGTAGATGAGTCATTATATCAAAAAATGCTGGTGGAAAATACATCTCAAGCTCGCACAAAGTGATGGCAATTTGTTTCTGAAGTACAGACAATTGTTCAGGATCAAACACCTTGCTCCACATTGCTTTGAAGAAGAAACATAATGAGGTTATAGTTTCTCTCACCTTTTTTGGCAAAATGGCCGTATAGCAATTGGTAGCAAATGATCCATGATCACATGACAATCGTGAGTCTTCATGTGCTTTAGCTTCAAGTCCTTCATTGACACAAGACTGCTAATGTTTGAAGAATACCCTTCTGGAACTTTCACTCCATTAAGAAACTCACACAATGTAATTTTTTCTTTCCTGGATAGAGTGTGAACTGTTGGAGGCAAATAAGTACGTTTTCCCTTATTTGTTGGTGCCAATTTTTCTCTTATCTTCATTTTAACCAAGTCTAACCTTGCCTCTACGCCATCTTTTGTCTTACCGGGCACATTTAGAAGTGTACTAATGACACTATCAAATACATTTTTCTCAATATGTATAATATCAAGAAAATGTCTAACATGTAAAGACGTCCAATACTGCAACTCAAAGAAAATTGACCTTTTTTTCCACCCAGTTTTTGTAAGCCCACCTGCAAAAATTTTTCCAAATTTAACCTCCAAGTCTTTTATATTCTCAAACACTTCTTCACCAGTCAAGCACTTAGGAGTTCGGCCTTCTTCTATATTCCCATCGAAAGCTTTTTTCCATCGACGATATCTATGGTTTCGATTTAGCCATCTCCGATGCCCTTGGAATGCATATTTCTGAGAGTGTGTCAATCGATATTGATCTGTACTCTTGACACATATGGGGCATCCACATTGGTCATGTACACCATATCCCTCGAGGTTTGCTCTTGCTGGAAAATCATTGATTGTTCCAAATGACATGACTCTGAGATTGAAATTTTCTTCTCTGAACCCGTCATATACTTGAACACCGGTCTCCCACAACACCTTTAAATCCTCAATTAAAAGAGCCAAGTAGACATCTATATCATTTCTAGGTTGTTTCGGCCCAAAAATGAGTATGGGCATCATAATATGTTCTCGCTTCATGCATCGCGATGGGGGGAGGTTGTAGATCATTAAAATCACCGGCCATGAACTATGTGATCTACTTTGAAAGCCATGAGGGTTCATGTCATCTGTAGCCAATACAAGGCGAAGGTTTCTTGATTCTTCACCAAATTCAGGGAAATCATCATCGATCTTTTTCCATTGAGGAGAATCTGAGGGGTGTCGAATCTTGTCATCTTCAATCCTTTCTTCAAGCCTTCTATCAGCATGCCATGTCAAGTCCTTGGCCAACTCTTTACTACTGTACATGCGCCTAAATCGTGGTATTATGGGCAAATACCATATGGTTTTGACAGGATCAAATCCGTTCTTCTTGTACCGCGAGGTGCCACATTTCGGACAAACCTTTGATGATGCATAGTCAGTTCTAAACAATATGCAATCATTGAGACAGGCATGTATCCTCTCATATCCCATGCCAATTGAGGTTAACATCTTCTTAGCCTCATAAGAACGATTAGGTAACACATATCCTCGGGTAGCATGTTTTTTAATAGATCAAATAAGTCTGTGAAACTCTTATCACTCCACCCATTGTTGGCTTTTAACTTGTAGAGGTTTAGAACTGCTTTCAATCTTGTGAATTTACTACCACTATACAGTGGTGTCTTTGAATCACTTGTCAAATTGTCAAATATTTTGGGACAATTTCGCAAATCCTCCTCAATCACATTTGTCATCTCCTCCAAACGATCAGGCTCATAATCTTTCATGTCCAAATCCCGCGATCGATATGATGTACCACCCAAATCATCTGAGGTGACACTGCTCTCACCGTGTCTTGTCCAACGTGTGTAGCTTTTATCAATTCCATTACACACCAAATGATCTTCCAATTCACGTGTACTAATTCTCTTTCCAAAACAACAACGTAAACACGGGCAACTGATTCTAGTCCGATCTGTTGCATGCTCAATCGCAAAATTGATGAATTCTTTCACCCCTTTCTCATATTGCTCCGACATACGATCCGCTAATATCCAACTTCGATCCATCTTGATTCTGAATTAATTAAATTAAACAATTTTAATATCACTTTATAGTTGAATTAATTAAATAATTTTTATTTTAATTTAATTCCCATTAATCTAGAAAAAATTCGGCAGAGTAACGACACAAATTTTTTTACCAAGTTCTCGACTTAATCTTCCCCCGGTTGGGTTGCAACCAACAAAATTCGGATCTTACGATCCTCTAAAATTCAATTTCGATACATCCGTCTTGATTCTTAATTAATTAAATTAAATAATTTTAACATCAGTTCAGTTGAATTAATTAAATTATTTTAATTTTAATTTATTTCCCATTATCCTAGAAAAAATTCGGCAGAGTAACAACGCAAAAATTTCTACCAAGTTCTCGACTTAATCTTCCCTCCAACTTGCAACCAACAAAATTCGCATCTTTCAACCACAACAAACCCAACATTCCAATCTTTCACCCACAACAAACCCAAAATGTCAATCTCACTATACGAAAATATTGATCACCAGTAGGATCACATAAAGCAACATATTTCAAGCAACTTCAAATATTGATCACCAGTTGGATCATATAAATCACATAAAACTAAAATTAAAGCATGATTTTATAAATATTGATCACCAGTTGGATCACATAAAACACCATATTTTCAAAAATTGACAAAGTAATAACGCACAAATTTCTACCAAGTTCTCGACTTAATCTTCCCCCAAACTTGCAACCCAACAAAACCAATCCATCAATTCGTTCACAAAACCAATCAAACTTCACAAAACCATGAATGCATTAAATGATGTCAACCAAAAAAATACAACAAAAATCCAATCATAATACCAACATATCATAGCATAAATAAAAAATCCAACAATCAAGAAACCCCAATTAACATAACTAATATATAACAAATACCCACATTATATAATTCACAAAACCAATTAATATAATCAACTATAACATATATAAGAACAATCCACATTATAACATAATCAACTATAACATAACATAACATAACAAAAATCCACATTATATAATTCACAAAACCCAATTAACATAACATATATATATAACAACAATCAAGATATTAACCTATAACCCACATTATATAATTCACAAAACCCCAATTAACATAACATATGTATAACACAATCAAATTATTAACATATAAAACCCTAATTTCATAACATATATAAAATATACACAACATATATATATATAAGTATATATCTATAGGGTGAGAGAGAGTCAACAGAGAGAGGAGCGGCGCTCGGGTGGTAGAGGTGGCGGTATATGGTGGGTATGGTGGTGGTAGGGCCAATATATGTGGTGTGTGTATATATATATTTATATAGCTAGCTAGAGATATAGAGTAGTAGAGAGAGAGAGAGAGAGTAGAGAGAGATGAGTGAGAGAGAGAGAGGACCAGTCGAGTGGGGGGAAAAATGGGGGGGGGGGGGAATTTTGGTTTTGACTTTTTTTTTTTAATAGCGGTTTTCCGAAAAACCGTTGTAATTGATCGGTTAAGGCGGTTTTTCGGAAAACCGCCGTAACCGGTCCGAACAAGTTACAACTATTTTTTAAAAAACCGCTGTAACTGGTCCGGACCGGTTACGGCGGTTTTCTGAAAAACCGCCTTAACCGATCAATTACAACGGTTTTTCGGAAAATCGCTGTAACTGATTACGGCGATTTTTTTAAAAACTGCTGTAATAGGTCCCATGCGCCAACCTATTACAGCTGTTCACCAAAAAACCGCTGTAATAGACCCCTCCGTTCAGCGGTTTTCTAAAAACCGCTGTAATAGGTGCGCTGTAATACTGTATTTTTGTAGTAGTGGGTGGTGGTATATGGTGGTGGTGGTAGAGTCGAGAGAGAGAGTAGAGAGAGACGAAAATGTTGGGGGGGGGGGGATTCGAGTTTTTTTTTTTATGAGAGGGAACCGCCTATTATAGCGGTTCATGGGTGAGCCGCTGTAATAGGTTAAGCATAATAGGGGTATTACAGCTTTTCGAATGCGAACCACTGTAATAGGTCCATCCATCAACCCTATTACAGTAGTTCACCCATGAACCGCTGTAATAGGTCCCTCCATTCAGCGGTTTTCGCAAAACCGCTGTAATAGGGCATTTCTGTAGTAGTGAACAAAAAAAAAATAAAAAATAAATTTCCTATTACAGCGGTTAAAAAAAGAAAGACCCTACTACAGCGGTGAAAAAACAGGGGTTAAAACCGCTGTAATAGACATTTTTTGTAGTAGTGATTTCTTTCACAGTCTCTCTCATTGCTTCTTACACATTGTATCTTTTTTGTTTTTCTTGGATACGTAAGCTCAAATTTCTATTAAACAATGAAAATATTACAGATATAACCCTAGGCATACCTAAATTTCACATCAATTCAAATTTACTATATACTGACTACCTGTCAAATGGTTTCAACAGTGGCATTTACATTCCTGCATTCATTACCAAAGGTTCTCCTATTTCTCTCATGACATATATAGTAAATACTAGCTGCATATAAGGGTCGCCTCTTAAAACTGCTAATTGTCTTTCCTTTACAAATCTTCACCCCCCACTTCACATAATCTACCCATCTCAAATTTCTATTTTTTAGATTTTGTTTTTACAGGGGGCGGTGTGTCGCACATCTTTTCCGAGCAGCAGGTTGTTGTTCTGATTTGGTCTCTTCGTCTTGATCAGACGATTCTTCTACTGATTGTATGTATTCATCATCACTAATAGGTTGTTCAACACTAAGAGGCTCAACAACATCGGCAGGCACAAGTTGCAACCTATCAATTGAATCGGTAGAGAATGAATCTCCTTCAGCAACTGCATTACAGAGTAGACGAAGACATTATACACAATACAATTAATATGATGTATAATATTATACACAGTGTTATTCATTATTACACACTACTGCAAACCATTATACACCCAAATATACAGTATGTGGATACACAATAGAATTAATATGATGTATAATATTATACACAGTGTTATTCATTATTATACACTACAATGCAAACAATTATACACCCAAATATACAGTATGTGGATACACAATAGAATTAATATGATGTATAATATTATACACAGTGTTATTCATTATTATACACTACAATGCAAACAATTATACACCCAAATATACAGTATGTGGATACACAATAGAATTAATATGATGTATAATATTATACACAGTGTTATTCATTATTATACACTACAATGCAAACCATTATACACCCAAATATACAGTATGTGGATACACAATAGAATTAATATGATGTATAATATTATACACAGTGTTATTCATTATTATACACTACAATGCAAACCATTATACACCCAAATATACAGTATGTGGATACACAATAGAATTAATATGATGTATAATACAATGCAAACCATTATACACTACAATGCAAACCATTATAATACAGTGTTATTCATTATTATACACTACAATGCAAACCATTATAATACAGTGTTATTCATTATTATACACTACAATGCAAACCATTATACATCTACGTTTTATAACCCAACCATAATATTGTCACCCATAGGTACATAAGCCATCAAAACAAACAAAACCAGCGTATAGATACATTGCGTGTTCCCAATATAGTTGTAATACACAGAGTATACGTACAGAAGCCATCAAAATCCACAAAATACGTAATATTGTCACCCATGGGTCGAACAAGAAATGAAAAGTGTGTGTATAATCGATACCTGTTCTTCTAAATGGATTTTTCGTCCTCATTTTTTGATGAGAATGAAATCGGTTTGCGAGAGTATCAAAACTAGGGTTCCCAGCTATAGAAAATGAGAGTTTAATGTTCACAGGTTTAAAAATGGGAGAGATTTCAATGAAATCGGGTATGTTTATTAGGTTTAAAATTGGGAGAGATATCAGGGGTTACGCTAATATGTGTCATGTCTCTTTCTCCTCTAGCTCCATCAGCTCTGGCTTGACCGTAGCGACACGGATTCCCACTTATGCCACCCTAACATCCAGAGGAGACGGGGGAGAGAATTTAGGAGAGGATCGATGTATAATGGGTGTAAATTACCAGAATACCCCTCAGACAACTTCATTTTTGGGTTTCCCGCGTGTACAGTGAATAATCTGGACTGTTGGATTTAATGGATTCAATGGTGTAGATTGGGTCTTATATCTTATCTAATACAGGGTATGTATTAGATCTTGACCCTATATCTATATATATATATATATATATAATATTCAGTGACGGATCTAGAATTTTTTGTCAGTGGGAGCACCAGGAATTTTTCTCGGGGGGCGAGATTGTTGTGATATGGGTATAGAATTTGTTAAGGGGGTGCGGGGGGCTTGCCCTCGCGGTACGGTACACTATATTTATGGGGGGAAATATAATAAGGAATTAGGTTCAATTACAACTTTTGACATAATTTATACTCTTATACCTCTTTTGTTATAGCCAGGATTTTGGGTTTTTTTGGGGAGGGGGAGGGGGGGGGGGAACTCAAAGTAAAGGGAGAAAACGTGATATTCTTCGATCTTAATGGGGGGCGAAATTTTCAAATATAAAAAAAATTGTAAGGTAAAAAAATGATTATTGAGGGAGGCATTTGATAATTTGAGTGGGAGCATTAATGTAATTTATGAATTAAAATTCTCATAATAAGAATTGAAGAATATCATATATATATATATATTTATAATTTATGAAGTACTCCTATTTAATTAATTTATAAGCTCTTTAAAATATCTTATAAAATGTTTAGAGCTCATAAACTCTTACGAAGTGTTTGTTTTTTTGTTTGTTTGTTGAAACAGCTTCTTAGTTCTTAAAATAAGATGCTAAGAGCTAATAAGCTCTTAAAAAATAAGTAAGGGAATCCCAACTTATTTTTTAGAATCTTATAAGTTGAAAAGCTTATAAGCTCTAAAAATATTTTATGAGCATTAAGAGCTTATAAGCTCTTTAAAATAAGCTTAGCCAAATTAAACACCTCTTAGTTTTCTTCTTGTGGCCAGAGAATTGATTAATTTTCTGTTACATGGAAATCAACTTATTATATATATATATATATGTATATATACTTATTCCCGTAGTGATAACTTATAAGAATTAAAGAGGGAATCAGATTTGTAGTACTAGATTCGAGATAAGAAGTCCCCTGGTGATTTTGGAATCTACTGTTTACAAATTTTAAAAATAGATCCCAATGAACGTAAGTTTCTTTCATTTGTAGCTAGTTCCAATTATTTAAAATTGGACAAATTTCGTTAATATAGCCACGTCACCAATTATTATATAATATTTTTTTTAAAAAACTCACATTTTGATTAACGTTTAGGGTTTAGGGATGTAAAAGTGAGGCCATATCTATATAATTTACTGAATCTTTTCTAAACCTTTAAATACATGTGCGTACCACTTGTGAAATTTCATATATTCTCTTAACGGGGGAAAATTGCAGTCTTGATACACTAATGTGATCTGCACATTTTTTTGGTACACTAATATTGGGGGGGGGGGGTAGCAATATGGGTACACTATTGGTAAAAAAATTGACAATTTCAGTACATATTGCCGGAAATTGCTGACGTGATTGCCGAAAAATGTCAAAATTGAGAGGTTTTCAGAATTGGTGGGAAACTTTATGATGTGGCAGCCAAGTGGACAATGGATTGATGACATTGCGGCCAATTGGACAATTAAAAAAATTTGCTATTTGAGAGGTTTGAACACTTGACCTTTGAGCAAAAAATTAAGGCTTCTACCACTCAACTACATGTCATAACTTATTGTAATTGCTTTAGTTTAGTTACTTATACCATTACTTTGGTATATGCCTTAGTAATATGTAATTATTAATATTTTATATAATAATATATATACTAAAATTTATATAATTATTATAAATATATATACACTAAATGATATAATAATAATTCATTTACGAAAAGAGAAATTATATTTTTCGGGTATATAATTATTTTATCTAAAATTTATCATTAAATATAAAATTATTTCAATTATAACATATATAGATTATTATATATTTGTACATGTACATGTTCTTATAACTATTTAATATATATTACATATTTGGGTAAAAATATTAAATTCCCCCAAAAATATATTTTTTATTCGAAAACCAATTAAAATATTTTTCAATCTTAAAAACCTATTCTACAAACTTTTCATACCAAAAAACTCAAAGTTTAGGACTGGAATTTTTTTGGACTAAAGTACCCTTCATTTATTAAGTGAAGAATTGATCAATGAATTTTATAATTAAGTTACACTGGAGTTTAAGTTGAAATCTAGCTCATTTCAGATTTAGTTACATTGGAATTTAAGTTGCACTTTCAGTCCCATAGGACTGAAAAAGTTGCACTTTTGGTCCTAACGAGCATCAAAAAATGGATAGACAAAGACTAGTGTTATACAGGCATCAAAAAATTCACACGAGATAGTGGTGCATGCATGAGACTCGTCCTTTTTCATCCATTATTTGATAATTGAGACAAAAAGTGCGATTTTTTAAATCCTATGGGACCATAAGTGCAAATAAAATTCCAATAGAACTAAATATAAAATGGAAGAAGTCCCACAGAACCATCAACGAAATTGAAATTTTCCTTTGTAGATTATAAGTGCCATTAAGAACTTATTGAATGTTGATGTGTTTACGTATTTGAATTAAATATTTAGGATATCTTATTTTTCTATATGTTACCTTTTGTGAAATTTACATGTAATTAGATTTACAAAATGCTTACCTACAATCAATTGTTTCAAAGTGACTGTTCTCAATATCAGGTGACATATATAGTAGGGATATATTGATTAACACAGTACATATATATATGTATTATTTATATTTCTTTAATCATTGTACTGTCTAACATTATAATTCACCATAAACTATTTTCAAATATTAAATATAATCATTTTCTATATTAAAAAAAACATTGCTTGTGCAATCGCATTGGTTAAAAAATAATAATTCCTTATTTCTTTCACACACTCTCTCATTGCTTCTTACACATTGTATCTTTTTGGTTTTTCTTGGAAACGTAAGCTCAGATTTCTATTAAACAATGAAAATATTACAGATATAACCCTAGGCATACCTAAATTTCACATCAATTCAAATTTACTATATACTGACTACCTGCCAAATGGTTTCGACAGTGGCATTTACATTCCTGCATTCATTACCAAAGGTTCTCCTATTTCTCTCATGACATATATAGTAAATACTAGCTGCATATAAGGCTCGCCTCTTAAAACTGCTAATTGTCTTTCCTTTACAAATCTTCACCCCCCACTTCACATAATCTGCCCATCTCAAATTTCTGCATTTTATACACATTGTATCTTTATTATCTCCCTTTCCACACTTTATTACTTTATTTTATATTAATTGAATTTCATTCTATATTTTCTTTAATATTTTTCTCCACGGGTATATATCACGTGTGCTACCTCGACTAGTTTTAGACAATCAATTAGCATCAGATCACAAAGTACTTTAAGTATCATGAAGGAAACAAGAATGCAAATCAACTGAGTGTAGAGTTTGCAATAACTCCATAAATAACGTATATACCACCATAACTGATTGAATTTTTCTTTTAAGTTCATCATAATAAACAGATTTATTATATAGCATTTTTCTTTGCATAGGCCATAGAGTATCGATCAAAACATAAATAGATCTCTTTAATAAGAAGAATCCTAATGCAAATTAAAAAAACAGTACGATTGAAAGAATTATATTAATTATCAAATTGCTACGGACCAAATTCTGAATGAATTAGTTCTTAATTATCATCTTGTAGGCTCATCATCACCGTCATCATCATCTGTTGGTAATGGGTAGCGACACAAGGGACAAACATGGTTTCCTCTCATCCACCGGACAACGCAGTCTCCGTGGAAAACATGCAAACAAGGCAACCCAGTAACACGACTTCCATTCACGATTTCCTCCAAACAGATGGAACACGACTTTGCAGCAGCATCACTCTTTTCATCACCATCAATATCGCTGTTGTATATCACGCTTTCTAGCTCATTCACAGACGCCCTACTGGCAGACTTAAACGCCATAAACGACATCTCTTCTTCCAATAACTGGATCTCACTTCGAGGTCTTTTAATGGCCTCTCCGTACTCAAGACTAATACTACCCCTGCTGTAGACCAGTTTCTTCTCTCTGTAATAAGAAATCCACGACCAGAATTCATCACTTGGTACTTCCACGTCTTTCCAGATCTCTAATGTCACGCCGAGTATGTTATGGTTTGCGTTTAATTCACACAAAAACTTGAAGATTCTGTCGCAAAGTTTCTCTTCATCATCATCCAGGAATTCGTACCGCCATGAATCAAAGCCGTCGTCGTCGTGGCTTAATTCCCAGAAGCAGCGATCGAGTTGGAAAGGGACCAAATTTTCGTTGAGGAGAACTTCTCTCAATGATGTATTTAGGGTTTCAGGATTACGATCGATTACTAGGGTATTATTTAAGAAGAGGCCTGGAAGGTGATAGCTGCAGTCGTCATCGATTGGGTCGTAACCGACGGTGACTTTGAGCTTGATGACGAATATGGGCCCTTGGATTTCGGTAAACTGCATGCAGCTCGGAAGGTGAGATTTGGGTTTCAAAAGCGTTAACTCGTATGGCGTAGTAGTGATGGGAATTCAGAGGAGGAAGCCATGAAGGCGGATCAGGCATCTTGATATTATTATTGTTTTCTATACTGAAATTGGAGGACAAGAGAGATATTATGTATATATATAGGATATGGATCAAATACATAAAGACCCAATCCTCACCATTGATACCATTTGATCCTAAGGTCTAATCTTAACACATTTTCGAATTTTAGAATTATTTTTAGTGCTGTCAGAGGCATTTCAGTCATTAAATCATAACAAACCCATGCAATTTCATATGCAGTATCAAATTAAATCCCCCTTTTTACGCGCCATAACCGAATTCATTATTCTCTTTCTATTTTCAGCTAGATCATACCAGTTCGTGTAATCACAAATCAAATCTGTGTATTCAATTTCTACTCGATCAGATCAAAGATCGTTTCATTCCAATACCCAAATTCATCGCGCGACCAGTCTCCATTGATACGAGTTTTTTTACCCAGATTAATTCATCATCAAATCAATTAATCATCAAGATCGTTTAATCATAATCGTCAATTCGGCTTCATATTCAGTTTCGCGGTGTATCATCCAGTTATAAATAGGTTTTGATTTCATGTTTTATGGCTGAGATAGTTTCAGGTATTGTTAATCATCATCACATCGATTTATGAGTTCCAGCAGTAAATTGAATAGATTATACATCATCTTATATGATATTATACAGTGTATTATACATTAATATACAGTACATATAATGATATTATACAGTATCATTATTAACTCATCATATCGCGCGATAAGTTATCCATTGATACGAGTCTTTTTCCCAGATTAATTCATCATCAAATCAATTAATCATCAAGATCGTTTTTAATCATAATCGTCAAGTCGGATTCATATTCGATTCCGCGGTTTATCATCCAGTTATAAAGACAGAGAATAGAAGAAAAAGAAAGTGGAAGCTATGGTAGGAATACACTACAATACAAACCATTATACACTATAATACAAACCATTAAACACTGTGAATTTTATACACAACTATATAGAATGGTATAACAGTTTATAGATTAGATTCATTATTATACACTACAACATAAACCATTATACACTGTGAATTTTATACACAACTTTATAGAATGGTATAGCAAAAACTGTTTTTGGAATTTGGTCCCAAGCTCTACTTCAATATTGTAGGAAACGTCGTTTTAAAAATAACTCATTATACTTATCATAAGTATGCTGAGCACCACCCTCTCGGGCCCAAATTCCATCGTTTTAATAGGTTTTTTCGCGTTTTTACGTTTTCAGTTGGATTTTTATTTTTATTTATTTTCATTATTTTCGTACTTTACCTTGTTTATATTTACTGTATATTTGATTATTAACTATTATATAATGGATTAATTAGCTATTGTATTCACTGTATAATGGCTTATATGATAGTGTATAATAGGTTATAATATACTGTATAATGTAATACAAAATGTTGTATAATATATTCAACTGACTGTTGGAAGGCGCACAATCACATGTTGTATATCCCTATTGTATGAACTGTATAATGTAATATAATACGCTGTATAATGTAATATAATATGATGTATAATGTGTTCAAATCACTATTGAAAAAATCATTATTTTCAGAGGGTTTGCAATCTCGATTTCCAGAAAGTTTTTAGAGTTTCAGAATTTTTTTGTGGTGATAATCGATGGAATTATAGGTTTAATAGGATTCTATAACTTCTTTGAGTCAATTTTGGTAACAAATCGAGAGATTGTAGGTGAGATTATCGCAGTTTCAAATGGAGAGATTTCAGGGAAGATTTTATGCCGTTATTTTTGGGAGGATGATGCTGTATAATGAAAAAATTGACAATTATACCCCTTGAGCGAAATAGAACCCAGTTTGCCGCATGTTTCTGGATTATTTTTGGACTGTTGGATTTAATTGATCAAATGGTGTATAATGGGTCTTATATCTTATCTTAGATAGGGTATGTATTAGATCTTGACCATATATATATATATATATATATATTTGAGTCATGAAGTACTCCTATTTAGTTTAGTTTTCTTTCTGGTGGCCGAAGAATTGATTAATTTTTTGTTACATGGAAATTAACTTTTTTATATATACTTGTTCCCATAATTATAAGAGTTAGAGAGGGAACTGTTGCCAAAATTCCTGCCAAACAAAAAACGAACAATATTTTGAACAAGAACGAACAAACTAAAAATTGAATGAAGGATTAATCGAGGCGAGAGAACACTCTCTTTCTTTAACACAAAATTGCCCCGCTACAGGTGGTACGGGTTTATGCAATAGCGTACCAAGATACAACGATTAATTTCTGAATTACGAACCACTTCTAATTTAGAAACTCAAACGAACTCAAGAACAACTTCAACTTTTAGAGAGAAAAGAATATGAGATGAAATGCTTGATTTCTGTGTGAATTTTCAGAATGTGGAGTAGCCTATTTATAGACTTGAAATTCAGACAAAGCCTTAAAAATTGAATTAAATCTGCCTATAAATTCAATCTGTGATAGCAAATTAAACCTGACTGTTATGGATATGTGATTGTTTGAATACAGAATTCAAACAATCTTTCTAGAAGCAAATTTAAAAACTGAAGAGAAAAGTGGCCAACTTTTTCCTTCAAACACGTTTTTAAGAATTCTCTAGCAATTTCAGTAGTTGGATTTTTTCAAGTTAGGGAAATTTTTGGTGCCCAAAGTAATTAAATAAAATTCAATTAAATTAGGCCCAAAAAGATAATACATTTGAGCCCACAAGCCCAAACCACAAAACCCACAAGCCCAAGCCCAGGCCCAAGGCCCATAATCCACGGATCGACCTCGGACCCGGAACCTAGCTCGAGCCCGAGCCCAGTCCGTGCTGGCGGACGGACTGCGGCGGCAACGAGCGCGCGCACGTGTGGTGAAATGGACCATGGCTAGGTCCTTCCCCCTCACAAAGCCCACAAAAATCTTATGACCCAAAGGGTCAACCCTTTACCTCAAGGCAATTGTTTATAAACTCATTCGACTTATGGTTTAAATCCAATGTGGGATATCCACATTCAAACACCTCATTTTAACACTTAATTTCTCATTCATTACTACTCCTAATCGAGAAATTCGAAATGGTAAACTTATCTACTCACGACGTAGATTAATATCATCCAATAATATTTTGTATTCCAGATATGTATGGTGTTCGAATTTTGTATGCAAAAGTGGTGGTTTCAGATTTTTCATAAACTCAAAAAATCCAACAATCCCCCTACACGAATGAAATTAATGCGATGCATGATTATCTAAAAGTTTGCTTGAAAGTTTATCACATCAGAAGATGTGGCTTTTGGCTTTGAACCTTTCTTAGTGAAATATCATCGTATTTACTAGGCTACCCAATGAATACGATGTCTTGAATTGGTTAGTTGTTCGTGTAAAACTAGAAAGTGATACTCACATGATAAACTCTCTGAGCTGTCTTAGTTGACACTGTTGGGTCCATTTTGGTCTTGGCACCCCATCTTGGATTCATAAGTGTTTATATTATACTCAATGTTGAGGCGGCCTACACCTCACACTTACATATGTGACTTCCCTTTTTTGAGTATCCTGCCATACTCCACTTCATTTCGACAGTATAGGAATCATTAAAGCCAAGCTTAACTTTTGCGACAATTTGTAGGTTGCATTTCTTTATCCTAGGCAATGTGTTTAGAGTTTATTGAACTCTTAAGTGTCTCACTGAATTTTCACAACTTAGTTGTCCCATTAAATCGTGATCTTAGGATCTCCAGTCAACATAGTTGGGTTTCCGCTGTGGCCATTCTTAATTTGTAGACTTTAACCCCATTCCTCTTGATAGGCAGCATACTTGATCTCTAGGTAATCTTTTCATCAGAGGATCTACAATATTCTCCTTTGATTTCACATAATCAATGGAAATAATCCCGTTAGAGACCAACTGCTTAGTACCTCAATTTGCTCCACCAGAGCGTGTCGAAGATGTGATTTCCTAAAAGGATATTTTGGATCCTTTGCTCTTTCCTGATTTTTCCTACTTAGTTGTTGTTCATTACATAATCAAAGCATTAGTCAATGTATATGATTTCATATTGTTGGTCCCAAGTTACATAAGAAAGGGTCGAGAAGGGGGGATTGAATAGACCGTGAAGTCTTTTTCGACTTCAAAAATATGCGTATTGAAATTCGTTGGACGCTTGGAAAATAGGGGCTTGACTTGAGCATCTAATGAAGACTATTTTTAGAACGTTAACTTAGACTTCAAGATTTGAATACTATAACCAATTAGGTTTAAACGTTCACTTCTTTAATCAGTGTTAGCACAGCGGAATGATTTTAGAGTCTTCTTTGGAAAGCTTTAGCGTCACAAACTGTTTCTTAGTTGCTTAGCGAATGATTGTGTTTACTAAACAGATTTATGCAATGATACGGAAATTGACTGTAAAGTAAAGAACACAATATTTGTAAGGTTCGTTGGGTGGTGTAATCCCAACTACGTCTTTCTTCTCCTCGAACACTTGGAGGCAATCAACTAAATTGATTCTCGAAGAGCCACACAGAAACTTCTACAAAATAGGGAACAAATGGATGTCGATGGATTGAGCTCCTTGGTCACACAGATTTTTGCTACAAGACACTTCTATCCTCAGATGACGATCTCGAGCTCTTTGATCAAATAGATTTCAGCTCCAATAAAGTCCTTCTTCAACAAGCTTCTTTTACACAAAAATACTGCTTGTGAATCAACAAACTTTCTCACTCAGATAAAAGGTGTTGAGGATTTATTGTAGCAGGTTTGTTTGATTTTGGAAAGTTCAAACAACTTGGGATATCTCAATAATAGTGTAGGGTTCTTCTATGAAGATGTTTGAGATATCAGTGACTATCTGTGGAATGTATTTGGGAAGCTTGATGGATTTTGGCTATGGGGTTTGCAAGCTTTTCTCTCAAATTTTTTTCCCTCTCTCTCTCTCTTTCCTTTTTCTTTTTCTTCTTTTTCACATCACATCCTAGAGTATGCTGAAGGGTACTATTTATAGAGATTCTTGGGATTTGTCCGTTGGATACAATTAGGAGCGTGTCTCTTACGCAGTGCGTCAAATAGTCCCATTCTGACATTCCTGATAATCTGCTGGTTGCGATTGGATAGGATCAGGTTTTAACTCTGAAAAGCTGATAGTCTAGTTAAAAGGTGGCTTGTCCACAAGTCATACTGTCTTGTTTACATTTAATGCACTTATCAAGCATTTAATGCATTTTGAATTTATTTCCCTTTGAAAATAAATGTCCGTTGGTGATTGCATTTAAGTCCTTGATAACTTGGGTTTTATTCTTCAGGTGAATATGAAAGCGAGACACTTGAGTCACTCGGACGCTTGAGACAGCTGAGCGCTTGAGTCACAAATCCTAAAACAGTTCTTTAGCGTTTGACAGACGCTTGGAATAAATTTTCATCTTCTCTTGACTTCAGACGCTTGAATCTTCAACTTCATCTTTCATAGACTCACCCAGAATTCTATCAACGATAATCCTAAGTCTAAAATCTACAAAGATAAAAATTACAAGCCTAACAAAATAATAAACTTTCAAACGCTTATACATAAATTCTATGAAAGTACAAACTTACATTCTTTTGGGGTCTAACATAAAATCCTATCTTGTCATCATCAAAACATCTGACATAAAATTCCTAACACATATAAACACAATAACCAACAAATGAAACCGTAAATTAAAATAACTACTTGGAAATTTTCACTTTGGCGAACATGTAAAAATGCCATCCAATCTTCTTGAGGTATCTCATATTGTGAGGGTGGGTTGTAATTAATGTTCCTATTATCATCCTGTACCCACACTCTACTCAAGTAGCTCTTGAAGTTTCGAAATGAATTTTTTTCTACTTTGTTCAACATAAAAGGCCCACTATAAAAAACAAACAACAAAGTATATATGAAATTATAATTTAGAGAAAATTAAATAAACAAAAAATACATTAACTAATTAGAAATATGACAATAACCAACTTACAGCTATTTCATCCCAAATTGCTTTTTTTGTTCATGCCGGGACTTGTCGCCAATCGCTGATGGTAATCGGCCCCATCTGCCTAGCTATGACTCCAATGTAACCAACAAGTGTTTCTTTATTTGGGTCAACTACTTGGCCATTCTCATTCCTGTCCACGGGTAGCCTTATGCCTTTACTTCTGGCATTAATGACTTTTTTCATCGCCGTGACACATCTATGTATCTCATCTCAGCACGTTTGTCTGCTCCACATCCATTTGACTGGGGAAAACTTCCAACAACCTCAAAATCCATCGACCTAGAAAAGCGAAAAATACTGAAGTTAGATTCATATACCAAATAGTACCAAATAATGCCACCATTATTCTAGAAAAAATTTAGCAGAGTAACGACACAAAAAATTGTACCAAGTTCTCGACTAATTCTTCCCCCAACCTTGCACCCAACAAAACTCGGATATTTCAACCACAACAAACCTAAACAAATATATATGCAGTAAAACAAATAACAATGCCCATTATTTTAGAAAAAATTCGGCAGAGTAACTACGCAAAAATTTCTACCAAGTTCTTGACTTAATCTTCCCTCAACCTTGCAACCAATAAAACCAATCCATTAATTCGTTCACAAAACCAATCGAACTTCACAAAACCATGAATGCATTAAACGATGTCAACAAAACAACACAACGAAAATGCAATCATGATACTAACATAACCAATTAACACTAATCAACTATAACCATTATATAACAAAAACCCATTAAATCCATATAACCAATTATTCAAACACTAATATAACCAATTATTTAACATATTCAACTATAACAAAAACCCACATTATATAACAAAAACCCACATAACCAATTATTCAAACACTAACATAACCAATTAATTAACATAATCAACTATAACAAAAACCCACATTATGTAACAAAAACCAATTAAACCTACATAACCAATTATTCTAACACTAACATAACCCATTAACATAATCAACTATAAAAAAAACCCACATTATATAATTCACAATAAATGTAAACATATACATATATATATATATACCTACGGTTTAGGGTTTAATCAAGAAAAGGTGATGGCGGCAGTGGTGAAGGTGGTGGCGGCAGTGGGGGTGGCCGAGAGAGAAGTCCAGAGAGAGAGAGAGAGAGAGAGAGAGAGAGCAGAGAGAGAGAGAGATCTATGAAATAATGGTGGTGGAGGCGGTGGTGGTGGAGTCGAGAGATAGAGAGTAGAGAGAGATAGACGAAAATGGAGGGGGGATGGTGGTGGTATCGGTGGCGGTATGTGGTGGTGGTGGTAGAGTCGAGAGAGAGTAGAGAGAGACGAAAATGTTGGGGGGGAGGATTCGAGTTTTTTTTTTTTTTTTTTTGAGAGGGAACCGCTAATTATAGCGGTTCATGGGTGAACCGCTGTAATAGTGTAAGCATAATAGGAGTATTACAGCGGTTCGATTGCGAACCACTGTAATAGGTCCATCAGTCAACCCTATTACAGCGGTTCACCCATGAATCGCTGTAATAGGTCTCTCCGTTTAGCGATTTTCATAAAATCGCTGTAATATGTGCGCTGTAATAGGCCCTTTCTATAGTAGTGAACAAAACAAAATAAAAAAAAAATCCCTATTACAGCGGTTAAAAAAGAAAGACCCTATTATAGCGGTGAAACAGTGGTTAAAACCGCTGTAATCGGCATTTTTTGTAGTAGTGATTTCTTTCACATTCTCTCTCATTGCTTCTTACACATTGTATCTTTTTTGTTTTTCTTGGAAACATAAGCTCAAATTTCTATTAAACAACGAAACTATTACAGATATAACCCCAGGCATCCCTAAATTTCACATTAATTCCAATTTACTACTAACTACCAAAGATTCCTACATTCATTACCAAAGATTCTCCTATTTCTCTCATGACATATATCGTAAATAATAGCCTACATATAAGGCTCGCCTCTTATAACTGCTAATTGTCTTTCCTCTATAAATCTTCAGCCCCCACTTCACATAATCTGCCCATCTCAAATTTCTACATTTTACTTGTATTTTTTACACATTGTATCTTTATTATCTCCCTTTCCACACTTTATTTTATATTAATTGGATTTCACTATATATTTTTGTTTAATATTTTTTTCCACGGGTATATATCATGTGTGCTAGCCCAACTAGATTTAGACAATCAACTAGCGTCGGATTATAAGGAAACAAAGTACTTTAACTATCTTGAAGGAAACAAGAATGCAAATCAATTGAATGTAGAGTT
Source organism: Buddleja alternifolia (assembly GCA_019426215.1). Classification (NCBI taxonomy): domain Eukaryota; kingdom Viridiplantae; phylum Streptophyta; class Magnoliopsida; order Lamiales; family Scrophulariaceae; genus Buddleja; species Buddleja alternifolia. The sequence continues at coordinate 12,885,863 of CM033402.1, read as the reverse complement.
TGCAAAAACTCCATAAATAACATATATACCTGATGTGCACAAAAATGTCTAGGGTATCAACTCCGCGGTTAATGTAACAGTCAAGCCTCTAGGGCTGGCGGCCCATTGCGAATATGACCCACTATGTTCAAGAGGCTATAAAAGAAAGAAGGCTATTTTTTTAATATAAAAGGGTCTGGTAGTGGGTTTAATAAATAGGCAAATGGGCCAATGGTCAAGCCCCGACCCATAGCGCACCATCAGTCCTATGTATACCCCAAAGAAGCAGATGACATTCATTATGTTCACTCTTAGAAAAAATCCATTCGCAACTTCTGAGAGTAATTCCACCATAGAACTACGAATTGACTTGATCACATCACTTTGGGTATGTAGGCAGCTTGCATAACAGCGAGTCTAGTCTATACATAATCCAATCCCCAGCCTAGTTTGTTATGAGTTGGAGCGGATTCCACGTGATAAATCACGTGATATTATCTGACCGACAAATTTTACCTGCATCAGTTTGGTGGCGTCTGTGGGAACAATGCTCTAGCCACTGAGTATGCAAACTAGGTCCTAAGCACGAACTATAGGTGATAGAATGACTTGCAACAATTAGCTAGCAGCGGGCAATGAATTTCATAACCCAACGCCTGAAGATCTGCCAGGCATTCAAGTTGGCGGAGGTCCTAAAATATGACCCCCGGTGAATGAGCAGAACGTGCCTCCTGTAACACCAATAGTGATTCCTCCCTGTACAACTAGGGTGTTCGAGATCACTCAAGAGGCACTACTTGCTCTTGTTGAAGACGCTTCAGTGAGGGCAACAGCGCGGGCGATCCAGCAATATGCCCAGACACAACTGTTACGTGCGACGCTTGTTCCATCAGCTGTCAGAGGACAAGACCCCCACGTGAGATATCATCAAGAGCCACTTTCATCCCAAGAGAAGAGCCCGCACGAGCTACCCCCTCAATCAGTTTGTAAAAGCGAGGAGCCTCGAGAGAAAAGCCACCCCCAGCGAGTAGAGCCTAGCCAATCCCCCCACCGAGGCCATGGGTCCTTGACCTCCGGCGGGATTGAATCAAGATGGTCCAACACTCCGGTGAATGGGACATCACGTGAAAAAGAAGATAACAACATAGTTTCACCTCATGAGAGGCCACAATGTGGAAGAAATAGAAGGCCATCACCCCTAGGTCTCCACGCAGGGGTTAAGTCTCTGTGACCCCTAAAGAGGCCCTGTCAAGGCGAGAAGCCTGGCGTAGACTAGCACCTCGTTATGATGAAAGTTTGGAGAACAGTGAAAGATATGATGATATGCAGCTAATCCCTTTAGATGTACCTCCCCCCAAGAGAAGTCCTTTCTGCTCAGATATTTTGGTGGAGTCATTACCGAAAGGACTGAAGATACCACACTTAAGTGAATATGAAGGGGCTGGAGACGTACAAGAGCATGTGGACAAGTTTAATGCAAAGGCTGACATGTATGACGTCAACGATGCGGCCTACTGTAAAATCTTTCGAACTACACTATCTGGTCGGGCCTTTAGCTGGTTCAACCAAATGCCCGCTGGTACCATTACAGGCTTCAAGCAATTAACAAGGCATTTCTTTAATCATTTTTCTATGAACAAGAAGTATCCAAAGACAGCCTCATTTCTGTGCACGGTAGTGCAAAAACATGGAGAATTCTTGAGAGGATATATACAACGATTCTCCACAGCAGTGTCCGAGGTACCACATGTCAACTGATAAGAGGCGTTTTTACGTGTTTTTAAGCCTATGATCTGTGATAAGTCCATATTTTACAGTATTTTATGCTCCATTGTAATATGATTTGATCGTTACTTTGATCACTTTTTATCCCTCATAATGCTTTGATTGGTATAGATTTTGTTTTGTAGAATACAAGTTGATTTACGCATGAAAGACCAGAAAGGAGATCCAAATTGAGCTTGAAATTGAAGAAAGAAACAAAATGAGATAGTTGACGAAAGATTTTACATAATGCTCATATAGAAACGCGATTTTCGTCCATTTTCCAGCCGAATCAGACTAAGGTTTCTTCTTCACTATTGTAGACCGTTGTCTTAGCTTCGCGTAGCAATTTGAATCACCTCAATCCGACATCGGTAGAGAAAGTAATACATATTTTACCAAAACTGTACAGAGCAGCAGGGGAACGCCGCGACGTTCATCACCAACGCCGCGACGTTCGGAGGCAGAATGTTGATCACCGCGGCGTTCGACCATCACCGCCGCGGCGTTCAAGGCAGCGTACTTGGCCTATAAATAGACTTTCAGGTCATTTGGACGAAATATACCCTAGAAGAGGCCCTAAATACACCCTAGACTCCTTACATATCAGCCACCACCCCAGGAAGCTTGAAGAGGATCATCATCCTCATCCTCATCATCCTAATCATCATCAATTTCATCATCAAAGCTTGGATTCACACTTTGTAATAGGGAGTAATTCAACTCTTTCTCTTTGATTAGTTATCAACTATGTCTTATAGAATTGTTGAATCATTTGTTAATGTAAGTATGAGCTAAGCATCTTTGTGGTTGGGTTATGTGAATACTTTGTGATGTTTTGTGTTTAATGAATGATTAATTTCCGGATTTATTACATTCTTGTTACATGTTTGATTTTATGCTTAATGCTTGCATATGCTTGATCACCATGTGTTTGATAAAATGCTTTGTCTTGAGACCGAGAGGAGATAGATAAAGGGAGATCGAAAATCAAATATCATAACGTAACAATTGACTAGAAATAGAATCGATTGCATTGTGTGGCTTTTTGTGATAAGATGACCCGATTGAATGTAGGATCTTCGTAAACAAGGAATTCCTTCGAACCTAAATGCATGTTAGTTAATTCAATCTTCACTATAGAGATATAGGAAGTTGTTAACTAGTATAAGCTTGTTATTTCAAGAGATTGAATTATAAATACATTAGGGGGTTTCGCCATAACAAGAGCGTTCTAAAAATCCGGATAATTGAGAGTTCATGAACATAGAATAGAACATAGTAGGATCATAACCCAATCACCTTTTCCCATTTGATTTATTACCTTGATAATCATTTTAGTTATCTTTAGTTATTTTCATAGTATATAAATTGATTTAGCTTAGAAATAGGTAATATAGCAATTATGAGCATTGAATCCAATTGTCCCTGTGGAGACGATACACCCCGGGCTAAATAGTCCACTTTATTACTTTGCACGACCTAGTATACTTGCTAGGATTTCGCTTGTCAATCTGATATTGTTGGAGTTATTTACTGCCTAAATCATGCCACAGTTGCGTTTAATTGGGGTGTTAAGTGATTTCAGGTGATAAACGAGAGCACACGAAGAAAAAGGCGAAAAACGGTGCACGACACTTATTGAAGCCTGTCGACCACGCCCAGGCGCCAAGCTAACCACGCGCGGGCGCCGATCAAGAACAACAAAGTTGATCCCTGTTGACCGCGCCTAGGCACCGCACTACTCGCGCTTAGGCGCCGTTATTCCCGCGCCCGAGCGCCGTACTACCCACGCCGGACTTCTCCCCCAAGAAAAGTACGCCACGTAGGCCGCGCCTAGGCGCTGTCTTGCCGGCGCCCCGTTTTTCAATTGTTTAAAAGCTAAATTTCAGATTGAAGAGGGGTTCGAAATCTGGGGAATTGGAGAGCATTTTCTGGGTTTTTGAGCCATAATTTCATCAACAATTGAAGGTGAAGAAGGGGGATTGAGCTAGAGATTGAAGCTACAACCAAGGATTCATCATCATTCAAGACTTAGGGAGTTTTCTTTTGTATTTCATTTACATGTTTATGTTAATAACTATGTATATGATTGTTTTAGACCTTCTTGAACTATTGAATATGAGCTAATCTTGTAGAACTAAGGCTATGTGAAGGCCGAATTCATGAATCAATATATGTGAAGTTAATTTTCGTATTAATTCTCCTAATTGCTTTGTGTGTTGATTTTGTGCTTTTATCACAATCATATGCTTGATCTCCATATGCTTGCTATTGTGCCTAATCTAGTCATTCGAGAGAAGATAGGTTAGGGTTCAAATGAATCAACACATCATCCGAAACTAATGTGGAATTGCTCCTAGAAATAGGTAAAGATTTCCGGGTGCGGTTAGCCGGATTTATCCGGGGAAACTCTAGAACGTTAATGCATGGTTGTTGATTAGATTCTCGGATAGACATATTTAGAGAACCGTCAATCAATCATAGGATTGTTATGTGCCGAGACATCGGGTAATGATTAATTAAGGAGTTTTCACCAAAGCAATAGGAGTCTAATAACTCGACGAGTAACTCATATATATCGACGAGTAGATTCGGTTATAGCATGTGCCTCAATCTTTTTAACCAATTCGTGAGATTTAATTCATAGCTTGTTCCCTCCTTTGATCTTTCGTTTACTTAATTGTTTTTCTCTTATTTACTTTAATTGTCTTTACCTTAATTGCAAATCTTAAGCTAAAAATCCAAGTTCTTGAGGTTCGACAACCCGGACTTTTTGTCCATTTATTACTACACGCGACTAGTGCACTTGCTATTCAAGCACGTCAGCTTCTAGCGTGTCAAGTTTTTGGCGCCGTTGCCGGGGACTTGTTTTTTTTTTTTTTTAGTTTTTGATTTTCGTTTTACGTTTTCATAATTTCTAGTTTGTTGTTTATTTTCTTGTTTCCTTTTATTTTTCGTACTAGTCTAATTTCGTTCTTGTGTTTAATTGCTAGATTATTGTGTGGTGCATGACCCGTTCCTCAAACGAGCCTCTATACGAGTTGGAGCCCGAAATTGAACGAGTGTTTCGGACTAATAGGCGAGCAAGAGAAATGGCCAATAATTTGGACATGAACTTACCGGAAAATAGGGAGTGGTTACAAGGTGTTCTACAAGCCATGCAAGGGGCACCTCCTCCACAACTTCTGTCGGTTCGGGGGAGCTTACCACCTAGGGTCCATACCATTCCAGGGCCCATGGTCGTGCCTAACTTCTTTGCACCCAACTACCACATTCCGGCTCATATCTTTAATATGGTGCAAGGAGATCCTTTCTATGGAGAACCGCACGAATCACCTCACGCTAATTTGGAAACCATAGACGACGCTCTTGTGATCATTCAATATCACCCACGGGATCTTGATGCAATTCGTCTAAGAGTCTTCCATTTCTCATTGAAGGATAGGGCGACAACATGGTATAAATCCTTACCTCCGCAATCTATTACAACTTGGGTTGAGTTGGTCGATGCTTTTCTAAACAAATTCTTCCCACCCTCCAAAATTAATGAGCTCCGGAGTAACATCAAAGGGTTTAGGCAAAGAAGTAATGAGTTTTTAGCCGAGACTTGGGCTAGATATAAGGGCATGCTCCGAAAATGCCCCGATCATAATTTTGGTTTGAATGAACAAGTACTACATTTTTATGACGGGGTTCGGTCGCGTATTCGGAATAGACTCAATGCGGGTGCGGGTGGAGATCTCCTTGGGTTAGATTGCCAATGTGTATGGGACAAAATAGAACAATTGGCCCGGGAAGATGAGCTTTATCCCGACGATGAAGAGGCCTCATCCTCTAAAAAGGTTGCTTATGTTTTTGGAACATCCTTTGATACATGTCTAGATCATTTGACTCGTGTTTTAAAACGTTGTGAGGAAACCAATCTTGTTTTAAATTGGGAGAAGTGCCATTTCATGGTACGGGAAGGGATTGTGCTAGGTCACAAGGTGTCTCATAGAGGGATTGAAGTAGACCGAGCCAAGATTGAGGTCATTGAGAAACTTCCCCCTCCTATCTCGGTTAAGGCCGTGAGGAGTTTCCTTGGGCATGCCGGTTTTTATAGGCGGTTTATTTTGAATTTTTCCAAAATTGCAAAACCATTGTCGAACTTGCTCATTAAAGATGCACCGTTTGATTTCGACTCTACTTGTATGCAGGCATTCCTAATTTTGAAGGAGCGATTGATATCCGCCCCCATCATGGCACTGCCCGATTGGAGCTTACTATTCGAATTGATGTGTGATGCTAGTGACACCGCCGTGGGGGCGGTATTGGGCCAACAAAAGGGAAAGGTATTTCAAACAATTTACTATGCTAGTAAAACTCTTAATGAGGTGCAAATGAATTACGCAACCACCGAAAAAGAGTTACTAGCTATAGTATTTGCATTTGATAAAATCCACTCCTATCTCATTTTGAACAAGGTGATTGTGTAAACCGATCACTCCGCCCTTAAGTATTTACTTGCTAAAAAGGATTCCAAACCTAGACTTATTCGGTGGATTTTGCTTCTTCAAGAATTTGACATAGAAATCAAGGATAAGAAAGGAGTGGAAAATGTGGTTGCCGACCATTTATCTAGAATAGAGACCCCTGCCCCCGAGTGCATGCATGATAAACCAATTTGTGAGGAGTTTCCCGATGAGCAATTGTATGCTATACTTCATAACGATACCCCTTGTTATGCCAAAAGAAGAAATTCTTGTTTGATGTGAAGCGATTCTCCACAGCAGTGTCTGAGGTACCACATGTCAACCACGAACTGCTGTCGGGGATAATGCAAAGGAATTTGCACAAAAGTAGATTCAAAGAATCTATAGTTGGGAGGCCGCCAACAACTATGGAGGAGTTGTTGGCTATAGCCGAAAAATACATTAGGATCGAAGAGATCATAGGTCAAGCAAAGCATAAGGGTGGTGGAAATAAAAGAAAAGCAAGGGAAGATGATAAAATGCCAGAGCTTAAGGAACATAAACACATGCCTCCTTCGGGGTTTTCTAAGTATACCCCGCTTACACTCCCGTGGGAACAAGTGCTGGCTATCGCCGAACAGCAAAGCATAGTCCAATGGCCTAAAAAGATGAAGGATAAACCAGACCATCTCAAATCAAAGAAGTATTGTAGGTTCCACTGGGACAAAGGTCGCACTACTGAGGAATGCCACCATCTACAGGTGGGGATTGAGAAGCTCATCAAGAGGGGCTACTTGCAAGAAGTAGTAGCACCGTCTGAAGTAACCACCCTAGACCCCTCGCGACCACGAGGCAGAGAGGGGGGCAAAGGAAACCCCCCAGGATGAACTTGGATATGGACAATGCCCCGGTGAATGGGATCATATAGGTGATCTTGGGAGGCCTAGAGGAAGGAGACTCCGGCGACTCTAGAAAAGATTCACTAAGAGTTGCTACAGGACTTCATGCCATCAGATTCCCCAAAGGTGAGCAGCGAATCAAGTGGGGCCAAATAATCCAACCATGGAATTTAAAGTTTAAGACCTCGAGAACCATATCTCACTGGTGAACGATGCTTAAGTGATATCGGTGACCATCTCCAACTTTGTGTGAAGAACATTCTGGTCTACAGTGGGATCTCGGCATGCATCATTTTCTACAACACCTTCACTCAATTAGGCCTGGACAATGCACAGCTCCAAGCGGTCAACACCCCTCTCACTGGATTCACGGTTGAGATAGTGGAAGAACTAGGAGAGGTGTCTTTGCCCATATCTTTGGGTGCATTTTCAGCTAGCTCCATGAAGATGGTGAAGTTTTTAGTGGTCAAAGCCCCCTCCGTTTTCAATGTCATATTGGGAAGGCGGAGCTTAAATCTTTTCCAAGCAGTCATATTCACCTTTCATATGAAGGTAAACATTCCTACCTCTGTAGGAATGGGGGAAGTTGTTAGTGACGTGAAGGTAGCAAGAAAGTGTTATATTAATGCATTGAAGAAACTTAAAAGAAAGCATGACAATGTTAGTCACAGCGACAAACGAAAGCAAGTCGCAATAAACTTAGTCTTACTAGAGAAAGATCACTTGGGGGCAACACCCTACCAATCAATACTTGGACAATCTATTCACAGTCAGCCATATTCAAGGAGGACAGAAATAGCTTTGGGTCACCCCAAGGAAGAACAACACACCCCAAATACGCCGCTCCCATCACTAAGAGAAGAAGTCCTGCGTACGTCAAATGATACTGGCAAAGGCCATAGAACCAACAAAGATTGAGAGAAAGAGCCAATAGTGGAGAAGGTAGCGCAAGGACTGGGGGCCAGAAGTGAGAAGAACCACCCTTTTGGGGTACCCTTTCCCTAAATTAACAAGGTATTGTGCCCGGTGATGCATCAACGGGTACCAAATTAATTTAAATGCTATCGTATTTTCTATATTTACCATAGAACTACGAATTGTCTTGATCCCATAACTTCGGGTACGTAGGCTGCTCGCATAATAGGGAGTCCAGTCTATACATAATCTAATCCCCAACCTAGTTTGTCGTGAGTTGGAGCGGATTCCCTCCCCACGTGGTAAATCACGTGATATTATCTAATTGGCAAATTTTACTCGGATCAATACCACACAAGATCCTCTATTGCAAATTGGTGTTGAATCTAGTAGTGAATTTAGTGAATAGTGATTGCGTGCGTAATTTGGGCACTCATGTATGTATTTATAGGTGACATCGTGTACGGATACATGATTGACATGTGCGATTACTCAGATCAAGACACGTAGCATGATCGGACGGGTTCCATAGTTCGGATCGTGCAACGAGTTGTGTGTGACCCGGAAGTAGGATGCGGATCCTGTTCCTTGGCGGGCCATATCTCGATTTTGGGCCTTGTTTCTTCATCTTGGGCCTTTTAAGTGTGTATTTTCATCTTGGACCTTCTAAGTATGTATTAAATTTATGTGCCCAAATTTGGGCATATCAAAATCCACGACCAGTATTCATCACTTGGTACTTCCACGTCTTTCCAGATCAATAATTTCACATCGAGTATGTTATTCTTTGTGTTATTATAGTTTTCGTTCAATTCACACAAAAACTTGAAGATTCTGTCGCAAAGTTTCTCTTCATCATCCAGGAATTCGTACCGCCATGAATCAACGTCGTCGTGGCTTATTTCCCAGAAACAGCGATCGAGTTGGAAAGGGACCAAATTGCCGTTGAGGAGAACTTCTCTCAATGATGTATTTAGGGATTCAGGGTTACGATCGATTTCTAGGGTTTTGTTTAAGAAGAGGCCCGCAAGGTAATCTTTGTAGTCGTTGTGTTTCGTCTCGGTCTTTTGGGGTGTAACAATGGTCTAAAATTTCGGTCAAAATTTAGGATTTTGGGGAGTTTCGAAGTGAAATCAAAATTTCGATCAAATTTTGCAGAATATCTTTCAAAATTTCGACCGAAATCCAAAATTTCCCAAAATTTCGGCCGAAACCCGAAATTTCCTCGAAATTTAAAATACTTTTGTCAAATATACATCAAAATTTAGGCCGAAACCCAATATTTCTCGAGATATTTACCGAAACCGAAATTTCAGCCGATTTCTTTTTTATATTTTTAATTTTTTTAAAATATTATATAATTAGAAAATTATGTTTATACACATAATATGGATCGAAATTCACATAATATGTGTCCACCTTCGACACATAGTGGATACTCAGTAGATACAATGTCACACCAACCCTACTCATATCATTTGCCACAGGTTTATGTTACTACTTCATCAAGATTCAACATCAGAAGGATATCATCATCATCATTATATGCAGTACTACCAACATTCCATGTCATGGGCGGAATATTGTCAACATGTAACTAATAATTTTCACTTACAGTATGAAAGTAGAGGTATGACAGAAACTAGTGATAGCAATTTCGATCCTCCTAGAAACTCGATGTGTTATTAAGTACTAACTTTTACTTAAATCTAGGTACATTTTATTTTAATGAAGTTCCTATATGTTTATCTTATTTTTCAGATTATTTAAATTGTTTTAATGATGGGAGGGGCATTTTAGGCAGTAAAACATAACAAACTAAATCTTCCCATAACAGATTCCTGATTTTTCTTCATAACTGATTTTGCTTCCCAATTTATTTTTATTTCTAATTATAATTCGATCCATTTACAGAAATTATCAATTTCATTACCAAAATCTGAAATTTCTTCATCATTCATCAATTCTGCTTCCAAATTCGTTTTTTCTTTCGAATCATAAATTGTAAATTCTACATTTTTTTCTGCATATTATACAGTATATTAATCATCATTATACAGTTTATTATATTCCATTATACAGTCCATATAACGCGATTATACAGTGTGGTATTAAATGCAAAGAAAGTCAGTTTAATTCACAAACAAATTCTTCAAAAACAGAATTCACAAGAACAGATTCTTCAAAAATAAAAAATCAAAGCAAATAACAATGATATAAGCGAAATCATGGGAAAAAAATTCACTATGTCGGAATGATACAAAAATTGCACAGTTATAGCGAAACGGCGTGTTGAACAAGACGCATTGCTTAGCAATGCGGTCTCGTGATTTTAGCCATCTGAGATCGTTTAGGGCTTCAAAATTGCGTTTTGTTAGTTTTTAAGACTTGTAAATAACAATTACATATCATATAAACCATTATACAACATCTTATACAGTGTGGTACTAGTGACAAACACAATTAGTGATTTTTAAAACATTATACAGTAGCTTATAAACTATTATACAGTAGTATGTAAACCATTATACAGTCGTTTGTAAATCATTATACAGTGTGTGTTTATAATCATTATACAGTAGTATGTAAACCATTATACAATAGTACGTAAACCATTATACAGTGTGTGTTTATAACTATACAGTTACAATCTTATAAACCATTATACGGTATCTTATAACACATTATACAATATCATATTAATCAATATACAGTATTATATAAGTCATTATACAATGAATACAATAGCTAATTAATTCATTATACCATAGTTAATAAACAAATATACAGTAAATACAAACAAGGTAAAGTTTGGAAATAATGGAAATAAATAAAAATGAAAATAAAAATTCGACTGAAAACATAAAAACGCGAGAAAACCTATTAAAACGATAGAATTTGGGTCCGAGAGGGTGGTGCTTAGCATAATTATGATAAGTATACTAAGTTATTTTTAAAACGACGTTTCCTTCGAGATTGATGTAGAGCTTGGGGCCAAATTCCAAAAACGGTTTTTGCCTTTCGAAAATTTAAAATATATATATATTTTTATTATTTTTTAAAGCAAAATACAGTACATGAGTGGTGATATACAGTGTGGTATTTTAGTGACACCACAATTAGTGATTTTTAAACTATTATATAGTAGGTTATAAATCATTATACAGTAGTTTATAAACCATTATACAGTAAATACAACGGTGATATACAGTGTGCGATTACTGATATATAATTAGTGATTTTCAAACCATTATACAGTATGTTATAACATATTATACAGTATCATACAACCCATTATACAGTGTGTGTTTATAAATTATACAATTACAATCTTATAAATCATTATACAGTATCTTATAACACAATATACAGTTAAATATAAGCCAATATACAGAATCATATAACCCGTTATACAGTGAATACAACAGCTAATAAACATTATACAATAGCTAATTAATACATTATACAATAGCTAATACACAAATATACAGTAGGAGGAGATTGATATTTCACGATCGAATTTTCAGTTCGCGAAATTCATGGCTATTTTCCGGTCGTCTTCCCCAACTAATTTCCGGTCGTCTTCGAGCAGCAACTCACGCAAATTCCAGAAGTTTAATATTTCAGATTTGGTTTTTTCAATCTCGATTTTTCAGAAATTTCATAATTTCAGAAATTTTTTTGTGATAATTGACCGAAATATGAGGTTAATACGATTCTATAAATTGATTGCGTTAATCTTGGCCTGGGATTGAGAGATTTTCGTGGGTATCAGATTTGGAGAGATTGTAGGAGATTTTTCTGTTATATTTTTGGGTAACTGAATGTATAATCTTGCCATTTTGTCTATTATACCCCTAATCTTTATTTTTCAATTTCTACAGCCTGTTTATTCCTTATTTTTTGGACTGTTGAATTTAATTGATCCAATGGTGTGTATTGGGTCTTAGATCTTATCTAAGAGAGGGTATGTATTCGATCTTGACCCTATATATATATATATTTATATAAATATATGTAATACTTGGTTTTATTAAGTACTCCTATAGTCCTATTTAGTTTAGTTTTCTTCTTGTCACCGGAGAGTTGCTTAATTAATTTTCTGTTAGAATATGGAAATTTACTTATTTATAATACTTGTTCTCATAATAAGAATTAAAGAATATCATATATATATAATTTATGAAGTAATCCTATTTAATTAAGTTATAAGCTCTTTAAAATATCTTATAAGATGTTTATAGCTCATAAACTCTTACAAAGTGTTTGATTTTTTTTTGTTGAAACAGCTTCTTAGTTCTTAAAATAAGATGCTAAGAGCTTATAAGCTCTTAAAAAATAATTAAGGGAACCCCAACTTATTTTTTAAAATCTTATAAGTTGAAGAGCTTATAAGCTCTAAAAATATTTTGTAAGCATTAAGAGCTTATAAGCTCTTTAAAATAAGCTTAGCCATACACCTCTTAGTTTTCTTCTTGTGGCCGGAGAATTGATTAATTTTCTGTTACATGGAAATCAACTTATTATATATATATATATATAGGGTCAAGATCTAATACATACCCTATCTTAGATAAGATATAAGACCCAATATACACCATTGGATCAATTAAATCCAACAATCCATAAAAAAAGCAAAAAACAGGCAGGGAAATTGATTTCAATTAAATCAGGGGTATAATAGTCAAATTTACATCATTACAGCATCTACAACACAAAAAAGAGGGCACAAAATCTCCCTAAATCTCGCAGTGAGGAGGTTGACTGAACAGAAAAGGTGGGGGATTTGATTGAGGGCTTCGTAATGGTGGATTTGATAATGTTGATTGCTGGTCTTGATATTGCTCTGAAGCGAGAAGCCATTATTAAGATGGGGGATGAAATTGAAGGATTCTTCTTTTTTTCTCGTTGGGGTTTATGTGAGCATTTGGGCAAGAACAGAAGCTCACCCACTTCACGATTAATTGATATTCTATCTTCTCTATCTTCTCATCGTTTCGCGAACTGAAAAGTCAATCGCGAAATATCAATTTCCGCTATTGCATATTTTTCTATTAGCTATTGTATAATGTATGAATTATCTATTGTATAATGTTTATTAGCTATTGTATTCACTGTATAATGAGTTATACGATTCTTTATATTGGCTTATATGTTACTGTATATTGTGTTATAAGATACTGTATAATGATTTATATGATTGTAATTATATGATGTATAAACACACACTCTATAATGGGTTGTAAGATACTATAAGAAATGTTATAAAATACTGTATAGTTGTTTATAAGATACTATGTAATGGTTTGAAATCACTAATTGTATGTCACTAAATCACATACTGTATATCACTGTTGTATTTACTATATAATGGTTTATAAGCTACTGTATGATGGTTTAAAAAATACTAATTGTGATGTCACTAAATACCGCATTGTATATCACTACTCATCTACTGTGTTTTGCTTCAAAAAAAATAATAAAAAAAATATTTTTTAAATTTCCGAAAGGCAAAAACTACTTCAAGCTCTATTTCAATCTTGAAGGAAACGTCGTTTTAAAAATATACTTATCATAAGTATGCTGAGCACCACCCTCTCGGGCCCAAATTCCATCGTTTTACTAGGTTTTTTCTCGTTTTTGTTCAGTCGGATTTTTATTTTTATTTATTTCTATTATTTTCGTACTTTACCTTGTTTATATGTATATTTGTTTATTAACTATTATATAATGGATCAAAAAGCAAAAAAATTATTTCAAAATAAAGCAGAAAGTGACATCTTATTATTCTTTCTATAAGATTCATGGTTCAAATATAGCTTTAATGAGTCTTCAAATAATTAGTTTCTTCTATTTCAGGACCCCAGCACCTACAATTTAAAGACAAAAATATTCTTCTAAAAAATTTGGCTCACAATTAATTTAGAATACTTTTTCAGTAGGGCAACTACCATAACGAGATAGGTTATAAGATACTGTCTTGTAACTGTATGATGTATAAAAACATACTGTATAATAGGTTATAAGATACTATATAATATGTTATAACATACTGTATAGTTGTTTATAAGATATTGTATAATGGTTTGAAATTACTAATTGTTTAAGTAACAACAACAGCTTCTTCTTTTTCCGCCATGACTGTTCTTGAGGAGAAATCATCATCATCATTATCAGTAACAACACAGAATTGATGATGATGATGAATCGATCTTGATGATTAATTCCGTTTTATGGTGAATAATGTAATTGTAATTGGAAAGATTTAGGTTATTCAAACTGATCGAATTTTGTTCTGTGAACTGATCGCGTTAATGAGATGATGAATAATGTAATTGTAATTGTAATTGGAAAGAAAAAATTAATTGGGGATAAAGAAATTTGTTATAGCTTAATGAGTGAGATTTGATTTTGATCCTGCATGAGTTGGTTAGATTTCATTGACTAAAATGCCCCTGCATTATTAAAAATAATTATACAAACTGAAAAAGGTAGTTAAATCTGGACCTTGTGATCAAATGGTATCAATGGTGTATATTGGGTCTTAGATCTTATTTAAAGTAGAGAGATGTATTTGATCCATACCCTATATATATACTTATTCCTGTAGTTATAACTTATAAGAATTAAAGAGGGATAAGAAGTCCCCTGGTGATTTTGGAATCTGCTGCTTACAAATTTTAAAAATAGATCCCAATGAACGTAAGTTTCTTTCATTTGTAGCTAGCTCCAATTAATTAAAATTGGACAAATTTCGTTAATATAGCCACGTCACCAATTATTATATAATATTTTTTTAAAAAATAAACTCACATTTTGATTAACTTTAGGATTTAGGGATGTAAAAGTGAAGCCATATCTATATAATTTATTGAATCTTTTCTAAACCTTTAAATACATGTGCGTACCACTTGTGAAATTCCATATATTCTCTTAACGGAGGGAAAATTGCAGTCTTGATATACTAATGTGATCAGCACATTTTTCTGGTACACTAATATGGGGGTTGGGGGGAGGGGATAGCAATTTGGGTACATTATTGGTAAAAAAAAAATTTGACAATTTCAGTATATATTGCCGGAAATTGCTGACGTGGTTGCCTGAAAATGTCAAATTGGGGGGTTTTCAAAATTGGTGGGAAACTTTATGATGTGGCAGCCAAGTGGACAATGGATTGATACATTGCGGCCAATTGGACAGTTAAAAAAATTTGCTATTTGGGAGATTTTTTTTTTTTGGTGAAATATTTTTCTATTTGAGAGGTTTGAACACTTGACCTTGAAGCAAAAAGTTAAGGCTTCTACCACTCGACTACATGCCATAACTTGTTGTAATTGGTTTTAGTTTAGTTACTTATAACATTTCTTTGGTATATGCCTTAGTAATATGTAATTATTAATATTTTTTATAATAATATCTATACTAATATTTATATAATTATTATAAGTATATATACACTAAATGATATAATAATAATTCATGTACGAAAAGAGAAATTATATATTTCGGGTATTGACACGACAGAATCTTACGTGTATGCACAACAAGTGTACTGATCGTGTGTAGTAATAAAGCGGACGTTAAGTTCGGGTTTATCATCTCCACAGGGACAACTACTATCTAAGTACCGAGACTACTGTATTATTCTTTTCTAAGTTAGATTGGTCGAAAAGAGGTTGATTTAACTAATTATCAAAATAAGAAAATAAACTAAGGCAATTTCAAACCAAACAAAGGGAGAAAGCAATGGAGAGAAGCGATTAAGGCACATGGTTCAACCATTTATGTATTTCGATTGTGATTAAGGTTCTAATGGATTATTAGATGGATTTAGCGAAGGCAAAATTTCCTAACGTACGTACTACCCAATCTCTTGGCATAGCAACCCTACCTTAGTTAACGATTTCCTATATATCTCTATATGAAAACCCGTCTTAACAAAGATGCATTTAAGGTCTAGGAATTCCCCACTTGAATGGAAAGCCACCTAAAGAAACCGAGTCTATCTCTAGTCGGTTTAAATATAGGGTATTCAATGTTTATATCTTTCCTAGGTTATTATCTCTCGATCTCTAACCTAGGCATTTTATCGAACACTTGGTGATCAAACAAGTGAAGCATTGAGATCAACTATTGAATACATGACTAAAACCAACATTAATCCAATAAAAACCAAAGCAAGAACAATCAAAATAACAAAAACGGCCTAGCCACGGCCTTAATCAAATAAGTTTAGCTCATATTCATGTCATAAGTACGGAGCTGAATCATACAAATCATATTAGAGAGTTTGACAAAGTTAAGAAATAAAGAAGTAAAAACTCCCGAATAATCGTGATGATTTTGATCCCTCGTTGAATTCTCCATCGTCTTGCGAATCCGGGGCTTCAAGGAGACGTTATGACTTTCAACACTAGTACAGAAAAGACCTGTTACAGTGCACATTTTACAGCGGTTTTTGGAAAACCGCTGAACGGAGAGACTTATTACAGCGGTTTATAAGTGAACCGTTATAATGGATATTAACCGGGCACCTATTACAGCGGTTCGATAAAAAACCGCTGTAATAGTTCGAACCTATTATAGAGGTTCGATAAAAAACCGCTATTATAGCGCGAACAGAAAAAAAAAAAAAAAAAAAAATTTTTATAGCGGTTCGGGAATGAACCGCTATAATCGGTATGCCAATTATAGCGGTTCATTCCCGAACCGCTATAACTGGTAAACCGGTTTATGCCAGTTATAGCGGTTCGATCCCGAACCGCTATAACACGTAATTAAAAAAAAAACAAATTTCCCTCCCTTTTTTCCCCCCAAAAACCGAGCTCTCCCCCTCATTTCTCTCTACTATCTCTCACTCTCTATTCTACTCTCTCTCTCTACTCTACTATCTCTCTCACTCTCTACTCTACTCTCTCTCTCTACTCTACTATCTCTCTCACTCTCCACCACCGCCCCCGCCATCGTCTCCACCACCGGCGCCGCCGCCGCCGCCCCATTTGATTTTTCTCTATCTCTCTACTCGATCTCTCTCCCTATACTCTACTCTCTCTCTCTATACTCTCTCTCTCACTCTCAAGCTACCTAAACCGCCCCCGTCCCGTCGCCACCACCTCCACCACCACCCGAAACCGCCGCCGCCCGAGCAGCCGCTGCCGCCGCCGCCGCGCCGCCGTGACCCACCACTCTCCTCCTCTCTCTCTTTATAGGTATATATATATATATGTGTTTATATATGTTATGTTATATATATATATATTATGTATATATTAAATTTAGGTTATGTGTTAATTTCTTGTTTGTTATATATTAATGTTATGTTAATTCTGATTTTGTGATGTATATAATGTAGGTTATATGTTAATTTGTTAATTATTGTTATATATATCATGTTATGTTAATTGGGGTTTTATAAATTATATAGTGGATTTTTGTTATTATGTTGTAGTTGATTTTTTACTAACTTTGAATGCAAATCTGATTTGTTCTAGGCATCTCATGAGTATGTTCGATATATGTATGTATATCCCTATGTGTCTAGTTTCATATGAATAAAACGGTTCATGAATCGGAGCTTTCCACAATGAGTTATGAATTTTCTCGTGAAGACGCGCACAGCTGTTTTGAAAATTGACAGATTTTTCTCTAACTTTGAATACAAATCTGCTTTTTTCTAGACATTTACTGAGTATGTGAGATATATGTGTGGATATCCCTATGTGTCTAGTTTCATATGAATAAAACGGTTCATGAATCAGAGCTTTCCACAATGAGTTATGAATTTTCTCGTGAAGACGCGCACAGCTGTAATTGACAGATTTTTCTCTAACTTTGAATACAAATCTGCTTTTTTCTAGACATCTACTGAGTATGTGAGATATATGTGTGGATAGCGCTATGTGTCTAGTTTCATATGAAGAAAACGGTTCATGAATCGGAGCTTTCCACAATGAGTTATGAATTTTCTCGTGAAGACGCGCACAGCTGTTTTGAAAATTGACAGATTTTTCTCTAACTTTGAATACAAATCTGCTTTTTTCTAGACATCTACTGAGTATGTGAGATATATGTGTGGATAGCCCTATGTGTCTAGTTTCATAGGAAGAAAACGGTTCATGAATCCGAGCTTTCTACAATTATTTATGAATTTTCTCGTGAAGACGCGCACAGCTTTCTGCACAACCGAGAAGCTCCAAAAACTTTATATCGTGATGCTTTAATTTATTTGTAGTTTTATGTGCTTTTGGATCCAATTGGTGATCAATATTTATAATATGATGCTTTATTTGTAGTTTTTTATGTGATCTATGTGATCCAACTGGTGATCAATATTTGTAGTTGTTCCCCTGGAATTATGATGTTTTATGTGATCCAACTGGTGATCAATATTTTTGTATCGTTTTGTGTTCGTTGTGGGTGAAAGATTAGAGTGTTGGGTTTGTTGTGGTTGAAATTGGTAGTATTTTTTGCGTCGTTTCCCTGTTGAGATTTTAGCGGATCGTAAGATTCGACTTCTGTTGGTTACAACCCACTGAGAAGATTAAGTCGAGAACTTGGTAGAAATATTTGCGTCGTTACTCTGCCGAATTTTTTATAGAATAATGCGAAATAAATTAAAAATAAATTTATTTAATTAATTTAACTATCAACTGGTGTTAAAATTATTTAATTTAATTAATTGAGAATTTAGATGGATCGAAGTTGGATTGTAGCGGATCGTATGTCGGAGCAATATGGGAAAGGGGTGAAAGAATTCATCGACTTTGCGGTTGAGCATGCATCGGATCCGACTAGGATTAGTTGTCCATGTTTACGTTGTTGTTTTGAAAAGAGAATTAGTCCACCTGACTTGGAAGATCATTTGGTGTGTAATGGAATTGATAAAAGCTACACACGATGGACAAGACACGGTGAAAGCAGTGCCACCTTAGCTGATTTGGGTGATACATCATATCGATCAGTAGATTTTGACATGGATGATTATGAGCCTGATCGTTTGGAGGAGATGACCAATGTGATCGAGGAGGATTTGCGAAATTGTCCCAAGATGTTCGACAATTTGACAAGTGATTCAAAGACACCCCTGTATAGTGGTAGTAATTTCACAAGATTGAAAGCAGTCCTAAACCTCTACAAGTTAAAAGCTAACAATGGGTGGAGTGATAAGAGTTTCACAGACTTACTTGGTCTATTAAAAAGTATGTTACCCGATGATAATGTGTTACCTAATCGTACTTATGAGGCTAAGAAGATGTTAACTGCAATTGGCATGGGATATGAGAGGATACATGCTTGTTTCAATGATTGCATCTTGTTTAGAAAGGACTATGCATCATTGACGGTGTGTCCCAAATGTGGCACCTCACGGTACAAGAAGAATGGATCTGCTCCTGTCAAAACAGCATGGTATTTGCCCATAATACCTAGATTTAGACGCATGTACAGTAGTGAAGCGTTTGCCAAGGACTTGACATGGTATGCTGATAGAAGGCTTGAACAAGGGATTGAAGATAACAAGATTAGACATCCTTCAGATTCTCCTCAATGGAAAAAGATCGATAATGATTTCCCTGAATTTAGGGAAGAACCAAGAAATTTACGCCTTGTATTGGCTACAGATGGAATGAACCCACATGGCTTGCAAAGTAGCTCACATAGTACATGGCCGGTGATTTTGATGATCTACAACCTACCCCCTTCGCGATGCATGAAGCGAGAGCATATTATGATGCCTATACTAATTTCCGGGCCGAAACAACCTGGAAATGATATAGATGTCTACTTGGCCCCTTTAATTGAGGATTTGAAAGAGTTGTGGGAGACCGGTATTAAAGTGTATGATGGGTTTAGAAAAGAGAGCTTCAATCTTAGAGTTATGTTGTTTGGTACAATCAATGATTTTCCAGCAAGAGCTAATCTCGAGGGATATGGTGTACATGGGCAATGTGCATGCCCCATATGTGTCAAGAGTACAGATCAATATAGACTCCCACACTCTCAGAAATATGCATTCCAAGGGCATCGAAGATGGTTGAATCGAGAACATCGATATCGTCGGTGGAAGAAAGCTTTCAATGGGAGCATAGAAGAATGTCGAGCTCCTAAGTGTTTGACCGGTGAAGAGGTGTTTGAGAATGTAAAAGACTTGGATATCAAGTTCGGAAAGACTTTTGCAGGCGGCCTTGCAAAAACTGGGTGGAAAAAAAGGTCAATTTTTTTTGATTTGCCGTATTGGAAATCTTTACATGTTAGACATTTTCTTGATATAATGCATATTGAGAAAAATGTATTTGATAGTGTCATTGGTACTCTTCTAAATGTGCCCGGCAAGACAAAAGATGGAGTAAAGGCAAGGTTGGACTTAGTTGAAATGAAGATAAGAGGTAAATTGGCACCAACAATGAAGGGAAAACGTACTTATTTACCTCCAGCAGCTCACACGCTATCTAGAAAAGAAAAAATTGCATTATGTGAGTTTCTTTGTGGAGTGAAAGTTCCCGAAGGGTATTCTTCGAACATTAGCAGTCTTGTATCAATGAAGGACTTGAAGCTAAAGCATATGAAGACTCATGATTGTCATGTAATCATGGATCATTTGCTACCAATTGCTTTACGGGCCATTCTGCCAAAAAAGGTGAGAGAAACGATAACTAGATTGTGTTTCTTCTTCAAAGCAATGTGGAGCAAGGTGTTTGATCCTGAACAATTGCCTGCACTTCAGAAACAACTTGTCCTCACTTTGTGTGAGCTTGAGATGTATTTCCCACCCGCGTTTTTTGATATAATGACTCACCTACCTATTCACTTGGTTAGAGAGACACAACTTTGTGGACCAGCTTTTATGAGATCTATGTATCCGGCTGAGCGTTATATGAAGGTATTGAAAGGCTATGTGAAAAATCGTAGCCGGCCGGAAGGTTGCATTGTTGAGCGGTACATAGTTGATGAAGCTATTACATTTTGCACAGAATATCTGAATGATTCTAACGTTGCAGAGCTTCAAAAGTCTCCTGTTGTGGGGGGGGGGGGGGAACAGAAGGAGAAAGCGTAATTGGAAAGCAATTAGTGAGTGTTCCTAGCACACAAAAGGATCAGGCACACCTATATGTGCTCCACAACACCGATGAGGTTGAGCCATATGTTGAAGAGCACAAGGACCAACTTAGGAGAATAAATTCAAGTAAAAATGAAAGTTGGATTTCAAGAGAACATAACAAGAGTTTTATCGATTGGTTCCGAAAGTGTATTCAAGAGAAACAAAATGAGAATTCACTTTCAGTTTCAGATAAATTGGCACGGTTGTCGGTGGGCCCGGGCAGATTCGTATTTTGTCATTCGGGTTATCGTATAAATGGTGTCACATTTTATACAAAAGACCAAGATGAACGGAGTACAATGCAGAATAGTGGGGTGAGTCTTGTAGCTGAAGCAATGCATATCTCAAGTGCGAAAGATAATAGCCCTATCTATGCCACTTTACCATATTATGGGGTGATTGAACGTATATGGGAGCTGGATTACAGTTGGTTTCGGGTGCCTGTATTTGGGTGTAGGTGGGTTGACCATAAAAATGGTGTCGATGATAGTGAAATAGGTTTTACTCGAGTAGACCTTGAAAAGGTGGGATACAAAGATGAACCTTTCATTTTGGCATCTCAAGCTAAACAAGTGTTTTTTGTCACCGATCCTGTCGATAAGAGGTGGTCCATTGTTTTATTGGCAAACAAAAATACTTGTATTGAGGATGATGGCCTATATAATGAAGATGATGGAGGAAATCCTATCTTAGGTGGTTCACAATCCACAAATAGTGACGGTGACTTGGAGATCAGTGATGATGAATTGTATATGCGAGAAGATCACCAAGAAGGGATATGGATTAATCCTTCTGTTCGTCGGCGTACTAAACAAAATGGTCGTACTGAGGGATCACAAAAGATTAGTAAACCAGCGACAAAAAGAAAACGATGAAAGGTATTTGAACTTATTTGATAATTATATGAGTAACTTATTTGAACTCTTTTGTTAAGTATGCAGTTAAAGTGTAAATTATATTGAACCAGCTTGTAATATTATATTAGTGAATGAGTTACACTAACTTCTGTATTTTTTTGCTTTTGTAGGTCGATACCGTATACCACCACAGTCACCCTCTCCTCCGCCACTACCACGACGACCACTACCAATGTAAGCTTATCAATATTTGGTTTTGTACTTTTTGATGTGATTTATATGATCCAACTGATTAATGATGTGATTAATGCATATATATTTATTTTCGTTTGTTGTTGTTGAAATATTTGAATTTTCACTTATGAAATCTTGTAGATGGATTCTGGAGGTGCTGCAAACCCAAGTGTTGAAAGTGAGATACGGAGAGGTATTACAGCAATGAAGAAAGTAATAAAGGCCAAAAGTAAAGGCATAAAGCTACAAGTTGGTTGGAACGAGTATGGTCAACCAGTTGACCCAAATAAATCAACTTTTGTTGGTTACATTGGCGTGATAGCTCGTGACAGGGTCCCTATTACTATCAGTGATTGGCGCAGCGTCCCTGCAGCAATAAAATATGCCATTTGGAATGAAATAGCTGTAAGTTAGTTATTATATATTATGTTTTTAATTGGTAAATGTAGTTTTTTTTTTCTCTAAATTAACATTTTTTATATACTTTGTTCTTTGTTTTTTATAGTTGGCCTTTGATATTGACGAAAGTAGACAGAAGTTCGTCTTAGCCGAGGCTGGGAAGCTAGCTCGAAACTACAGGAGCTACTTGACCAGAATCTGGGTAGAGGATGATGATGGGAACATTAATTCAAGCCCACCCGAAAAATATCGTATATCTCAAGAAGATTGGACAAAATTTGTAGAATTACGCCAAAGTGAAGCTTTTCAGGTAATTATTTTAATTTATGGTTTCATTTTAATTTATTTGAAACTATATACATTGACTAATGCCTTGATTATATAATGAACAGCAACTACGTAAGGACAATTCTGAAAGAGCAAAGGACCCTGAATATCCTTACAGGGCATCACGTCTTGGATATGCTCAAGTGGAGTATATTGAGGTACGTAGTTCGTTACAAGTTGTAATTCTAATCAAATTTCCTTACAAATTTTCTAATCAAATTTCCTTAATTACAAATTTTCTAATCAAATTTATTTCCTTACAAATTTTCTTATATAGAAGCATAAAAGAAAGGATGCTGGGTCAGATGTCACAGAGGTGACACGAGCACTAGTGTGGAGGGTTGCACATTCTGACAGCCAGAACAAGATTGATAATGTCAATGTTAAAAGAGTAGTGGAATCAATGGTGAGTTATTTGCAATTTTAGTTATATAGTGTGTTGTATGCTTTTTTAAAAATAATTTTAAAATAACAAATTTTTGTATTTTTTAAATGTATTATTACAGGAAAGCTTATCACAGGAGGGTAGCCACAGTGGACCCGAGAAGACCCGGAATGATATACTGGCTATAGCTCTTAAAAAGAAGGAGCATCCGGGTCGAGTTAGGGGTGTAGGCTTTGGGGTATCCCAAACAGATTACTTTTCGGATTCAAAGCCTTCAAAAAATACGGTGATTGATAACTTGCAAGACACGGTTCAAATGCTCACTCAATCACTATTCGAATTGCGACGCGAGTTTGAGCAGCATAGGGCGTCTGGGTCGTCGCAGCAGCCACATACAGAAGAGGCGGTTTCTTTGAAAGATAGCTGCCCAGAAGTGAAAGACCTTCCTCAGGTAATTAATGAAAAGCATATTGTTTAGTGATAATGTAACTTACAATCCTATATTTCTGTATGATATACAACATTTTCTAATATAATGGTATATATATATATATATGTAGGATGTGGTGCAGTGTCAATTAGCACTTTCTACACCGTGTTATCGTTTGGTGGCAAGAGGAACAATGTACAATCAACCAAAGGATAGAACATTGCATACATGTCCATTAGCCTCCCACCTCGTGAAAGTGTCGATTGACATTGCAATTGAAGATATTGCACCCTTACCAGTCCCTCTCGATGATGAAGGAGTGTTCACAGTATCTGAGGCTGTGGGATACATGGTTGCTTGGCCTAAGAGTCTTGTGATTGTCGGTGATGCATCGGTACGTAATTATTAATAGCTAGTCATTATTAAATTATAACAATTGTTTAATGTTAATAAATATACTTTCATTGATAACGCCCACGTTTTGTTTTCTTTTGCTTATAGTCTCTCGGAAAATCCAAATCATCACTCGGAAAAAGCAAATCAGAGATGACGAAGCACTCACATGTCAAAAATACACCTCTAGTGGCCAACCCTCCTTCTCTAGTGGCCAACCCTCCTGCTCCACCCCTAATTCACTTGCAATTCTTGAAAGGTTCTTTGGGATGATGGCTGCTGATAACACTATCCGGATAGACATACCCGAGGAAATCTTTAATATCCCCTTTCCAGAATATATTGGGCGGGAGGAGATCGGTGACTTTGTGCATAAAGAACAGATAGGAGCCTCTATCATTACTGCTTACATCAAGTAAGTTTTTAAATATTAATTAAGAAAAAGTAAGCTTTTAATTAAATTATTTTACTGCATTAATTTGAACTATGTTTATTTTTGTTACTCAAATTTATTTTATGCTCAATTGTAGGTGTTTGTGGGTTAATCACGTGGTCCCCGAACAAAAACAAAATAAATTCGGGTTCCTTAGCCCACATTCTATATCTGCGGCAGCAGGAATTACTCCCACGCAGCTTGTTGACAAATCGCAATATATAGCAAATACTATGATAGCTAGTGCACTGGAGGGGAAGTTGTTTCTTGCACCTTACAACTCCGGGTGAGCTACTAAAGACACATTGTTATTTTGTAAAATTTGTTACGTAGGCATAACTAATTTAAAATTTTTCTTTTGAATATGCTGATTAGGGGCCATTGGTTGTTGCTCGTGATTGATCCAATTAAAGAGATCGTTTATTATTTGGATTCTTTGCACGGTAATCCAAATAACCGACATGATATGAAAGATATGATCAATCAGTAAGTTTTATCATTCAATTAAATGTATCCATTATATTATATTTAATATTAAGTTTAAAGTATATATATTATAACTAGACTTCATATATATATATTTGCTTGATATTGACATATTTCCTTGATTTTTGATGTTTTTAACAGCGCTGTCTTGATGTTTCGAGCAAATAAAAACAACCAAAAGATCAAATCAAAAACAAGGCCTGTACATGGAGTTGTATACAGGTTAGTTTAATTATATTATTTTAATTATAGTTTCAAGAAATTATTCGTATAAAAGTTATTTGTTCTAATACAATTTTGATTTGAATTTAATTTGTAGTGCCCCATTCAAATAAATGCCATAGATTGTGGGTTCTTCGTCATGAAATTCATGAAAGATATTATTAGACACGGAGAATCTATAATCCCACCGACGGTATGCATAATCCTAATTAATATTAATCAAATTCTAATGTCCCTTTTAAGTTATTAAACATTTTTGTTGGATTTTAATATTTGTCTTGCAGTACTTTGCTGATTGTCAGTATGCCACTTACACTATAGAGCAACTTGATAAAGCACGTTCTGAATTGGCACAATACATTTTTAAATGCGCTTTTGATATGCCGGCGGTGTAAGTTGAAAATTATTGTAAATTTTTATTTGATTTAAAAGCAGTGATTAGTTTATATTGGTTTATTGTAAACTCGTTATTATTTGTAATTATTGGAGATTATTATTTGGTGAATGAAATTAATTTTGGATTTGAATTTGTTGTTTCTGTTGAGCAATTGGTTTGTTTTATGTGTTATTGATGAGTTGAATTTTGAGCTTGTGGGAAGGATATAGCTCTAGCTGAAATTATAACAGAAAAAAATAAAAAAATAAAAAATCATGTTACAGCGGTTCGTTGATGAACCGCTGTAACAGTGAACACTGTTACAGCGGTTCGTTTCGGAACCGCTGTAACAGGCTACGGCTTTTACAGTTAATTTTTTTTTTATTTACCTATTACAGCGGTTCGTTATTGAACCGCTGTAATAGGGCTCATTTTACAGCGGTTTTTAACCGCTGTAATAGTAAACATACCAATTACAGCGATACGTATTACAGCGGTTAAAACCGCTGTAATAGTGAAAAAAAAACCGCTGTAACAGACCTCTTCTGTACTAGTGCAATCTTCTTTCCAAAGTGTTTCTCTCCTCCCTTTTGGTATTTGGCTGCTCTCAAGTGTCTCTTTTTGTAGAAATGACCTGAATGGTCTATTTATAGACAAGTCCGCCGCCTCGAACGCCGTGGCGTTGGGTGTTGAACGCCACGGCGTTCCATTCTGCTGATCATCGCCGTGGCGGTGAGTGGTGAACGCCGCGGCGTTCCCCTGCTGCTCCGTCCAGTTTTGGTAAAATATGTATAACTTTGTCTACCAATGTTGGAATAAGCTGATTCAAGTTGTTATAGAATCCTAAAACAAACATCTAAAACTTTAAAGAAGACACCAAATCCAAAATCAAAAGTTAAAGATGATAAAATTGTGTCACAAGTCACTGAATGAGAAAAATCCATCGTAAGACGTCTCTTCCGATGGCTTTTTAACCTCCTTCCGTACATATTTGATCTTTGTCTTCAACATAAGAAATGTACCTTTGCCACTTATGTTTCCATTGGTGTACCAAGTGTGTAATTGGGACATGGGTAGAGAAATCTATTCCATAAACGCTAGCACTGTGCGGACAGTTTTTCTCTTTATGCATGATTTACCTTCAATCCTTGTTTTTTTCCTCCAAATGTTATGTTATTCTATAAAATATGAGAAAACAAAGGTCAAAGCATCATATGTGATCAAATTATCAAAGAAACCATCAAAATCAATTTGCTAAACGGGGCGAATCGTGTGTAAAATTGACATATGTCAGGTATATAATTATTTTATCTAAAATTTATCATTAAACATAAAATTATTTCAATTATAACCTATATAGATTATTATATATTTTTTACATGTACATGTTCTTATAACTATTTAATATATATTACATATTTGGGAAAAATATTAAATTCCCCCTAAAATATATTTTTTTATTCGAAAAACCAATTAAAATATTTTTCAATCTTAAAAACCTATTCTACAAACTTTTCATACCAAAAAACTCAAAGTTTAGGATTGAAATTTTTTTGGACTAAAGTACCCTTCATTTATTAAGTGAATAATTGATCAATGAATTTTATAATTTAGTTACACTGGAATTTAAGTTGAAATCTAGCCCATTTCAGATTTAGTTACATTAGAATTTAAGTTGCACTTTCAGTCCCATAGGACTGAAAAAGTTGAATTTTTGGTCCTAGCGAGCGTCCAAAAATCGATAGACAAAGACTAGTGTTATACAGGCATCAAAAAAATTCACCTGAGATAGTGGCACATGCATGAAACTCGTCATTTTCCATCCATTATTTGATAATTGAGACCAAAAGTGCGATTTTTTAAATCCTATGGGACCATAAGTGCAAATGAAATTGCAATAGAACTAAATATAAAATGGATGAAGTCCCACATAACCATAAACAAAATTTTCCTTTGTAGATTATATATACATGCCATTAAGAACTTATTAAATGTTGATTTGTTTACGTATTTGAATTAAATATTTAGGATATCTTATTTTTCTATATATCACCTTTTGTGAAATTTACATGTAATTAGATATACAAAATGCTTACCTACAATCAATTGTTTCAAAGCGACTGTTCTCAATATCAGGTGACATATATAATAGGGATATATTGATTAACACAATACATATATATATATATATATATATATATTATTTATATTTCTTTAAACATTGTACTATCTAACATTATAATTTACGATAAACTATTTTCAAATATTACATATAATCATTTTCTATATTAAAAAAATCATTGCTTGTGCAATCGCACGGGTTAAAAAATAATAATTCCTTATTTCTTTCACAGTCTCTCTCATTGCTTCTTACACATTGTATCTTTTTTGTTTTTCTTGGAAACTTAAGCTCAAATTTCTATTAAACAATGAAAATATTACAGATATAACCCCAGGCATACCTAAATTTCACATCAATTCAAATTTACTATATACTGACTACCTGCCAAATGGTTTCAACAGTGGCATTTACATTCCTACATTCATTACCAAAGGTTCTCCTATTTCTCTCATGACATCTATAGTAAATACTAGCTGCATATAAGGTTCGCCTCTTAAAACTGCTAATTGTCTTTCCTTCACAAATCTTCAGCCCCCACTTCACATAACCTGCCCATCTCAAATTTCTGCATTTTACTTGCATTTTATACACATTGTATCTTTATTATCTCCCTTTCCACACTTTATTATTTTATTTTATATTAATTGAATTTCACTCAATATTTTTCTTTATTATTTTTCTCCACGGGTATATATCACGTGTGCTACCTCGACTAGTTTTAGACAATCAATTAGCATCAGATCACAAAGTACTTTAAGTATCATGAAGGAAACAAGAATGCAAATCAACTGAGTGTAGAGTTTGCAGAAACTCCATAAATAACGTATATACTGTTAGGAATGTGCCCTAAAATCCAATTATTTAATGTGTTTATTATGAATAAATAAATAATATATATTAGAAGTTATGAGTATTACTAAATGTCCTATGGGATAGGCATAGTCCATAATTACATATGAGAATCCAAATGGAAGTGTGTTCCATGAAAGACTTGGATTACGTATATCATGTGTTATTATAAATTGGTTATAGTCGGTGATAAGAATGGGCGTCTTATCTGCTAAAGACTATAATATGCTATATTTGATGATTTGTCTTAATCATGGGAATAGGGATTCCATATATAGTATATTCGTGTAAATCAATTAGATTGAAACACTGAACCGGACCAATCAAATTATTTATTTTGACTACTATCGAAAATAAATAATTTTGAACAATAACTCTTAATCCTATGATTGTCGTGGACTAATGCATCTAGTGCACATTGCTTTGATGTATTTAGAAGTGAGGTCTTCGGTGGCCAATATACTTTATACATTGGGTAATGACATAAAAATGTGATTGGAAAGGACATTCATATGAGATCTATAATCTCTATAAGAGATAAGATATATCCCCTATAATGGATTTGCAATGTTCGACTTTTCTAAAACTTTGGCCAAAGTGTTTCAAGTGAAGTGTCGTTGAAATTATATGAAAAATAGTTTTTCATTTGGAAAGTTGATAAGAAGCAAATTGAGCATTATAGGATAAGATGTGAGAAATAAAATAAATGTAGTCTCAATTTTATTTCTTCATGGATATTTTAATAGAGGAGTTAATGAAATATTTCTTTACGAAAGAATGGGAACTCAAAAATAAATTGAAGTTAATTTTAGAGTGCAACAATATTTATTTAGTGGAATTAAATATTGTTAAGTGATATTAAATATTATCATGTGATGATAATTTGATTTAATCTACTTGGAGCTAAAATTAATTTTCCCTAAGGTCCCTTCGCAAACCTCAAATTGAAACTCTACGAATAAATACTAAAGTATCCATTAGATGGATAAGTTTGAACTTAGATGAAAAAATTAATGTGGGAAATATGTTTGGAGAAATATATTTAATTAAATAATTATTTAATTAAAAGGAAAAAGAAATTTTTTTTAAAAAAAGAAAATTTGACGCATGAACAGTAACAACGCGTACTGTTCACGCGCCAAAGCTAAATCTGGTGCCAACGGCTGGCACCAACTTCACTTTTTGGTTTCTCTTTTCACCCCATTTGTTTTTTGTTTTTTCTTTCTTTAAAACCCCACTTAATTTTTTTAAAATCTAATTTCATCTTTTTTCACCCTATATAAAGGGGTGTCATTTACAAGTTCAAACACACCACACAAAACGAAAGCAAGTAGTTCTTGTATATTTTTACGAGAGCAAGCTAGCTTTTAAGAAAATAAAATTACTCTTACGGAGTTTTATTTTAGTAGTATTTTTGGAGCCCACACTCCCGAGTTTGTTGAGGCATTGCGAAAAAGGCTTTGCGGTGAACGAGTTTTTCTTCTACCGGCAAGCTCCAATCTTCGGTGTAAGGTTTGTTTTCTTCATTTTCAATTATTATTGTTTTATAGTTATTCAATTATTGATTTTAATTAAAGTGTTTAATTATGTAGTCTTTTAATTGTTAGCTATAGATAGGCAATAATAATTATTAATTAAAGTGTTTAATTAATTTCTTTAAGCCATAGTATGTATGCTTTAATTTTTGATGTCATGCATGTGCGCATAAGAGCTAGGTCTCTATTTTAATTCCGCTGCGTATCAATTTGGGTTCGATTATGAATCGATTTCCCAACAACTGGTATCAGAACTAGGCTCTTGATACGTACATGTGAGACATATTGGCATGATAACATGTTATTTATTTTAGAATTTTGATTCTATATATTAAAGCTTTAGACATGTATCGATTATTATGATATAATCATTTTTGTATGATTGGATCAATTGTTAGTTATAGTTGTAGTATTATATTGTGCTATTAAATTCGTCTAGTTAATTCTGTCTAGGAGATTGGGTTTTAAGTGCGACCGTTGTGACGCTTCCAATCTTTTCTGGGAATTAAAACTAGTGTGGTTTTTTAGTACAATATTTACTCTCTATTTCTATTTTTTGTGGAATATGGCTCTGAGTTCCACAACAAGTTGTATCAGAGCCTCAGCTCTCGATCCGTACATGTGAGACATGTTTACATGATTGCATGTTTAAAGTTAAATGATACTATGGAATTTTATGGAATTAAATTCTAGATATTAATGTTTTTAACATGTAAAATTTTATTATTTTTAAAGCATGCTTATTTTGATTAGATCAAGTATGAATACATGTTTATAACATTAATATATTTATTCAACATGATAGATTTGATTTGATTAAATGTTTTATTTAAATTGTTTAAATAAATGTTGAATATTTTTATGTCAATCATATATTGTGATATGATGATTGAGTGGGACTAAGATTCAAGAAGTTGAACCTTAATACTTCATGAGCATGAGATCACGTTGTTTAAATTGTTTAAATAATGCATATGTACATTATTAAAGCATTAGTATGTGTGATTGTATTCAACATGAGAAACTTGATGTGATCAAGTGTATTATTTAAATTGTTTAAATATATGTTGAATATATGATGTCAAATTGTTTTTGACATAATAGTTGAGTGGGAGTATTTTCCAAGATAAGGAGAAACGTTTTGATGAGATCATATAATTCAAATAGTTGAATTTTTTCTATTTAATTAAATTTCTTGGAAATTCTAATTTGATTAGTACTCATTATTATTTAATGTATTCATTATATGATAATGAAAAATCCACGAGTTTTGAAATATCAAGTGGGAGAGCGATTCAAGAGTTGAATTCTCATGGCCTCCATTACCGTTCTAATGGTGTAGCAAGTGAATATTATTCCCTGAGGAAGGTATTCACTCAAGGTTACAAGATTAGATCCTTGATGGGTAGATTGAAGTATGCGTAAACAAGTGCGATCACGCTGCCGTGGAGTATCTTGAATACCATATAAATATCTAAGTAATGGTGTACACTTGATTGGGAAAACATATTAGCCTCCCCGAGGAGCTCTGTTATGTCATCCCAAAGGCTGAAGATTAATATGATGGGTTAATGATGTTTAGTAAGAGTTACAAAAGAAAAACATATTAACTGAAAAATGTTCTCGCCTAAACTTATTATATTTTTCGGTCCTGCTGCCAGGAAGGAAAATGTAGAAAACCAGGTCATCATTGCATGTACCAAAATGTGATTTGTGGATCCCATATTTGTTGTTATTGCTAAAGACTCGACTCATAACTTGTTTATAATTTATTTATTTCATAATTGCGTTAGCTGTTCCTTTACAATCGTATTTCGAGAACATTAGTTCCTAAGGTCTAGATCTGTCAAGTGGAATGTGAATCTTGAAAGTGTATCTACTTATGGTATATATAAACTCGTTCATATATCTACATGTTCTTTTAGTTCCAATTGACAATGAATCACTGACTGTTGCGGACCGTTATGAATGGTCACCTAAAGTCATTGAGATGACTAAAAGCTATATCCTGACCACTTAGTCAACCATTCTCAAGCACTTGATGCAAGAGATGGTTCTTCTGAAAAAAATTATTTTTTCAAGGAGACGTTTAATGGCGGGATTGGACAGTTAGACATGGGTAATGAGTAAGTTGAACATTACCAAGATGTCTTAAGGAATACTAGATCAATAAACACATCATGAAGATGATGAGGTGAATGAATAAACTAGAATTCCTTAGTATAATAATTGTCAGTCAACCCCAATAGGATAGGATCCTAAACTTCCATGTATTGATCTTTTGTGAATTTTATAAATTCACTGTACAATAAATAATGAGATTATATATTACATGACTTTATGGAAGAAATGGGTGTTGAGAACTAAAGAAAGATGGTACGAGTATATCAATTAGCAAAAGTGGGGTTTATGCTTTAGAGTAAAGTATTGATCTTGAATAATGTCTTTGTGTACCTTTATTTGTAGAATATAATTTCTGTTAAGATAGTGAATGTTTGATTCACAATATTTAAAAGAATAAAAGATATTCATAATAAATTGTTTATTAATAAAGGTACTAAGGGAGATATTTTTTTTGATTTTGTTAAATACTCTACTCATAATTCTTGATGCAAGTATGTGACTTACCATTAGAAAGATAAATCTCTAATGACTAATAAAGTGTATGTTTAGCAGTAAGTCATATTAATCCTGATATGATCTAAATACTGATTTATGATGGACTTAAATGTTCATTAGATGTAGAAGGGTCTGCCAGTCTACGAATCATGTTGTGGAAGATATAATGACTATGAGGCCATAGGCCAAACCAATTGTGCTGCTAACATTGCATGATTGGTTTACACTGATGATTGTGAATCAATTCGTGTTTAAGTCAATAGAGTTCTTTGAGTTTTTCATGTGAGATGATTACTCAATGCATTTGTATATGTATATGATACATAAGTCTTAAAATGTTGAATAGTTCAAATTGATTAAGACTCATGTCGAGAATTAATTAGATGAACGTATAACCATTTTGATATGATCACAATGATCAACATTTGTCTAAAGAGTTCTTGGATTTCTTAATTGCAAATGAGATAAGATCTCAACTTATTGTACTAGGTAACTCTAGTTGAATAGTGTTGCAGATAACAAGAAATAGGACTTTAGAGAAAATGGTAAGATCAGTTTTATGACTCTTCCAAAAAGTTCCTTTTTGGGATTTGTATTCAAATAGTTACAACCTATTGTACTTGTTTATAAGTCAGTTCCTGAGATAATTGTGGAATCATTGATTGGGTTAAGCCTGATTTTAAGTTCAAGCACATATGTTGGGGAAAGATCTTGACAAAGATAAATAAATGACAAAGGTATATTTGTCTTTAGAGTGTCCTAAAGAAACAAAGGGTTGTTAATACTATAGTTCAATCATTACGAGTATTTTGTAAAGTACAAATACTAAGTATCTAGATGATGGACTACTGATTAACCACAAGAGTTAAAATGAACTTGTATTTCTGAGGATGATAGTATGAGATACTACATGTTGACAACCTAGAATAATTGAGAACATAATTGGGACATAAGATGTATCCAATATAATTATTGATTGTGGGTCTAATATACTTGAGTGAGCCACAATGTAGTGGGAGTATTATCATTAACATGACAGATATCTTCAGGAGACCCTAGGGGTGGAACCTGAATATGAATCTGATACTCTTAGCAACGATGTAGCTCTACTAGATATAGATGTTGACCAATGAGTCAAAGTAACATATGTATGATAACTTGTAGAGGAGCCAAAAAGCATTAAACTCATGAGATGTAAATATAATGAGTCTACAAGAGAAAGAAAGGAGTGGATTGGAAGGTAGAGAACCTCAAAGCAAGAATATTGGTGAAGTTTTATATGATGAAACATGTCAGCCAGTATTCATGCTTAAATCCAGAATGATACTCATATCCATTACTCTCATTATGATTATGAGTTAAGAGATGGATATGAAGACAATATTCTTGAACGGGCATCTTCAAGAAAAATGTTATATGTTGCAACTCGATGAACTTTTTGTTGAAAAGTCATGGTTCATATGGTATGAAAACTGAAGTAGTCCATTTATGGACTTAGATAAACATCTATATCTTGAAACATCAAAATTAGAAGCTATCAAATTTTGAATTTGAATAAATGCCGGATGTACTAAGTGTATATAAGAAACATCCTGAGGGTTATAATGTTCTTAGTACAATATATGGACAATATCCTAATTATTATGAATGATGTATGAATATTATCTGTTGCCAAGTTTTGATTGTCTTAATAAGATTGATATAGATGACCTAGGTGAAGTTAGCAATGTTTTTAAAAGAACGAAGTGCTAAAATAATCACATTTTGCATATAAGAGATAATGACGAAGTATAATGTGATGGATTTCAAGAAGGATTTTTTTTAAGTTTGAAATTAATCTTTCTCTAAAGAAAGAACACATGAGATAGTACCACATTTTTTTTGGATTGTCTTATGTGGTTTGAGTATTACATAAAGGTCAACAGTTATCAATTAAATTATAAACCACACTGGCTAGGAGTGAATCATATATTATAGTACTTGAGAAGGACTATATGTTATATGATGATCTATCTCAGTGAAGAGTTGAAACCTATTAGATACACAAGATCAAGTATTTATTTAGATAAGTGATCACTCCACTGGCATATGTATTTACCTTTTACTGTAAGGAACTATTGGTTGGAGAAATGTATAATTATGAATTAACCATTTTCAACTACATAAGCTGAACATGCCGCGACTTATGAAGTTGCTAAAATAGCTTATTGGCTTAAAAGAAATTTTTATGAACTAGATGTTATTAGAATTTGACTAATACCAATCATATACCGATGTGATATTTGGTTGCGTAGTTAATTCTATATATTCTAGTAGTCATAATTGAAAGTGTCACATATTAGAGAATATGTAGACTACAATGCGATTGTAGAAACCGAATTAGTTTTCATGTATAATCTGACAAATTCCCTTTCTAAAAGTATTGACACAAAAGAGTTTTATTTATCTAACTGGGATGAGTATGCTGGATATACTGCTAATTGGTTTTAAGGGCAAGTGGGAGATTGTTAGGAATGTGCCCTAAAATCCAATTATTTAATGTGTTTATTATGAATAAATAAATAATATATATTAGAAGTTATGAGTATTACTAAATGTCCTATGGGATAGGCATAGTCCATAATTACATATGAGAATCCAAATGGAAGTGTGTTCCATGAAAGACTTGGATTACGTATATCATGTGTTATTATAAATTGGTTATAGTCGGTGATAAGAATGGGCGTCTTATCTGCTAAAGACTATAATATGCTATATTCGATGATTTGTCTTAATCATGGGAATAGGGATTCCATATATAGTATATTCGTGTAAATCAATTAGATTGAAACACTGAACCGGACCAATCAAATTATTTATTTTGACTACTATCGAAAATAAATAATTTTGAACAATAACTCTTAATCCTATGATTGTCGTGGACTAATGCATCTAGTGCACATTGCTTTGATGTATTTAGAAGTGAGGTTTTCGGTGACCAATATACTTTATACATTGGGTAATGACATAAAAATGTGATTGGAAAGGACATTCATATGAGATCTATAATCTCTATAAGAGATAAGATATATCCCCTATAATGGATTTGCAATGTTCGACTTTTCTAAAACTTTGGCCAAAGTGTTTCAAGTGAAGTGTCGCTGAAATTATATGAAAAATAGTTTTTCATTTGGAAAGTTGATAAGAAGCAAATTGAGCATTATAGGATAAGATGTGAGAAATAAAATAAAAGTAGTCTCAATTTTATTTCTTCATGGATATTTTAATAGAGGAGTTAATGAAATATTTCTTTACGAAAGAATGGGAACTCAAAAATAAATTGAAGTTAATTTTAGAGTGCAACAATATTTATTTAGTGGAATTAAATATTGTTAAGTGATATTAAATATTATCATGTGATGATAATTTGATTTAATCTACTTGGAGCTAAAATTAATTTTCCCTAAGGTCCCTTCGCAAACCTCAAATTGAAACTCTACGAATAAATACTAAAGTATCCATTAGATGGATAAGTTTGAACTTAGATGAAAAAATTAATGTGGGAAATATGTTTGGAGAAATATATTTAATTAAATAATGATTTAATTAAAAGGAAAAAGAAATTTTTTTAAAAAAAAAAAAAATTTGACGCGTGAACAGTAACAACGCGTACTGTTCACGCGCCAAAGCTAAATCTGGTGCCAACGGCTGGCACCAACTTCACTTTTTGGTTTCTCTTTTCACCCCACTTGTTTTTTGTTTTTTCTTTCTTTAAACCCCACTTAATTTTTTTAAAATCTAATTTCATCTTTTTTCACCCTATATAAAGGGGTGTCATTTACAAGTTCAAACACACCACACAAAACGAAAGCAAGTAGTTCTTGTATATTTTTACGAAAGCAAGCTAGCTTTTAAGAAAATAAAATTACTCTTACGGAGTTTTATTTTAGTAGTATTTTTGAAGCCCACACTCCCGAGTTTGTTGAGGCATTGCGAAGAAGGCTTTGCGGTGAACGAGTTTTTCTTCTACCGGCAAGCTCCAATCTTCGGTGTAAGGTTTGTTTTCTTCATTTTCAATTATTATTGTTTTATAGTTATTCAATTATTGATTTTAATTAAAGTATTTAATTATGTAGTCTTTTAATTGTTAGCTATCGATAAGCAATAATAATTATTAATTAAAGTGTTTAATTAATTTCTTTAAGCCATAGTATGTATGCTTTAATTTTTGATGTCATGCATGTGCGCATAAGAGCTAGGTCTCTATTTTAATTCCGCTGCGTCCCAATTTGGATTCGATTATGAATCGATTTCCCAACAACTGGTATCAGAGCTAGGCTCTTGATACGTACATGTGAGACATATTGGCATGATAACATGTTATTTATTTTAGAATTTTGATTCTATATATTAAAGCTTTAGACATGTATCGATTATTATGATATAAGCATTTTTGTATGATTGGATCAATTGTTAGTTATAGTTGTAGTATTATATTGTGCTATTAAATTCGTCTAGTTAATTCTGTCTAGGAGATTGGGTTTTAAGTGCGACCGTTGTGACGCCTCCAATCTTTCCTGGGAATTAAAACTAGTGTGGTTTTCTAGTACAATATTTACTCTCTATTTCTATTTCTATTTACTCTCTATTTCTATTTCTATTTCTATTTTTTGTGGAATAGGCAATAATAATTATTAATTAAAGTGTTTAATTAATTTCTTTAAGCCATAGTATGTATGCTTTAATTTTTGATGTCATGCATGTGCGTATAAGAGCTAGGTCTCTATTTTAATTTCGCTGCGTACCAATTTGGGTTCGATTATGAATCGATTTCCCAACATATACCACCATAACTGATTGAATTTTTCTTTTAAGTTCATCATAATAAACAGATTTATTATATAGCATTTTTCTTTGCATAGGCCATAGAGTATCGATCAAAACATAAATAGATCTCTTTAATAAGAAGAATCCTAATGCAAATTAAAAAAACAGTACGATTGAAAGAATTATATTAATTATCAAATTGCTACGGACCAAATTCTGAATGAATTAGTTCTTAATTATCATCTTGTAGGCTCATCATCACCGTCATCATCATCTGTTGGTAATGGGTAGCGACACAAGGGACAAACATGGTTTCCTCTCATCCACCGGACAACGCAGTCTCCGTGGAAAACATGCAAACAAGGCAACCCAGTAACACGACTTCCATTCACGATTTCCTCCAAACAGATGGAACACGACTTTGCAGCAGCATCACTCTTTTCATCACCATCAATATCGCTGTTGTATATCACGCTTTCTAGCTCATTCACAGACGCCCTACTGGCAGACTTAAACGCCATAAACGACATCTCTTCTTCCAATAACTGGATCTCACTTCGAGGTCTTTTAATGGCCTCTCCGTACTCAAGACTAATACTACCCCTGCTGTAGACCAGTTTCTTCTCTCTGTAATAAGAAATCCACGACCAGAATTCATCACTTGGTACTTCCACGTCTTTCCAGATCTCTAATGTCACGCCGAGTATGTTATGGTTTGCGTTATTAGGGTTTTCGTTTAATTCACACAAAAACTTGAAGATTCTGTCGCAAAGTTTCTCTTCATCATCATCCAGGAATTCGTACCGCCATGAATCAAAGCCGTCGTCGTCGTGGCTTAATTCCCAGAAGCAGCGATCGAGTTGGAAAGGGACCAAATTTTCGTTGAGGAGAACTTCTCTCAATGATGTATTTAGGGTTTCAGGATTACGATCGATTACTAGGGTATTATTTAAGAAGAGGCCTGGAAGGTGATAGCTGCAGTCGTCATCGATTGGGTCGTAACCGACGGTGACTTGAGCTTGATGACGAATATGGGCCCTTGGATTTCGGTAAACTGCATGCAGCTCGGAAGGTGAGATTTGGGTTTCAAAAGCGTTAACTCGTATGGCGTAGTAGTGATGGGAATTCAGAGGAGGAAGCCATGAAGGCGGATCAGGCATCTTGATATTATTATTGTTTTCTATACTGAAATTGGAGGACAAGAGAGATATTATGTATATATATAGGATATGGATCAAATACATACCAATTCATTAGGTAAGATATAAGACCCAATCCTCACCATTGATACCATTTGATCCTAAGGTCTAATCTTAACACATTTTCGAATTTTAGAATTATTTTTAGTGCTGTCAGAGGCATTTCAGTCATTAAATCATAACAAACCCATGCAATTTCATATGCAATATCAAATTAAATCCCCCTTTTTACGCGCCATAACCGAATTCATTATTCTCTTTCTATTTTTAGCTAGATCATACCAGTTCGTGTAATCACAAATCAAATCTGTGTATTCAATTTCTACTCGATCAGATCAAAGATCGTTTCATTCCAATACCCAAATTCATCGCGCGACCAGTCTCCATTGATACGAGTTTTTTTACCCAGATTAATTCATCATCAAATCAATTAATCATCAAGATCGTTTAATCATAATCGTCAATTCGGCTTCATATTCAGTTTCGCGGTGTATCATCCAGTTATAAATAGGTTTTGATTTCATGTTTTATGGCTGAGATAGTTTCAGGTATTGTTAATCATCATCACATCGATTTATGAGTTCCAGCAGTAAATTGAATAGATTATACATCATCTTATATGATATTATACAGTGTATTATACATTAATATACAGTACATATAATGATATTATACAGTATCATTATTAACTCATCATATCGCGCGATAAGTTATCCATTGATACGAGTCTTTTTCCCAGATTAATTCATCATCAAATCAATTAATCATCAAGATCGTTTTTAATCATAATCGTCAAGTCGGATTCATATTCGATTCCGCGGTTTATCATCCAGTTATAAAGACAGAGAATAGAAGAAAAAGAAAGTGGAAGCTATGGTAGGAATACACTACAATACAAACCATTATACACTATAATACAAACCATTAAACACTGTGAATTTTATACACAACTATATAGAATGGTATAACAGTTTATAGATTAGATTCATTATTATACACTACAACATAAACCATTATACACTGTGAATTTTATACAAAACTTTATAGAATGGTATAGCAAAAACTGTTTTTGGAATT
Source organism: Buddleja alternifolia (assembly GCA_019426215.1). Lineage (NCBI taxonomy): Eukaryota > Viridiplantae > Streptophyta > Magnoliopsida > Lamiales > Scrophulariaceae > Buddleja > Buddleja alternifolia. Next base: position 12,846,007 of record CM033402.1, on the reverse strand, counting down.
TGGTCCCAAGCTCTACTTCAATATTGTAGGAAACGTCGTTTTAAAAATAACTCATTATACTTATCATAAGTATGCTGAGCACCACCCTCTCGGGCCCAAATTCCATCGTTTTAATAGGTTTTTTCGCGTTTTTACGTTTTCAGTTGGATTTTTATTTTTATTTTTATTTATTTTCATTATTTTCGTATTTTACCTTGTTTATATTTACTGTATATTTGATTATTAACTATTATATAATGGATTAATTAGCTATTGTATTCACTGTATAATGGCTTATATGATAGTGTATAATAGGTTATAATATACTGTATAATGTAATACAAAATGTTGTATAATATATTCAACTGACTGTTGGAAGGCGCACAATCACATGTTGTATATCCCTATTGTATGAACTGTATAATGTAATATAATACGCTGTATAATGTAATATAATATGATGTATAATGTGTTCAAATCACTATTGAAAAAATCACTATTTTCAGAGGGTTTGCAATCTCGATTTCCAGAAAGTTTTTAGAGTTTCAGAATTTTTTTGTGGTGATAATCGATGGAATTATAGGTTTAATAGGATTCTATAACTTCTTTGAGTCAATTTTGGTAACAAATCGAGAGATTGTAGGTGAGATTATCGCAGTTTCAAATGGAGAGATTTCAGGGAAGATTTTATGCCGTTATTTTTGGGAGGATGATGCTGTGTAATGAAAAAATTGACAATTATACCCCTTGAGCGAAATAGAACCCAGTTTGCCGCATGTTTCTGGATTATTTTTGGACTGTTGGATTTAATTGATCAAATGGTGTATAATGGGTCTTATATCTTATCTTAGATAGGGTATGTATTAGATCTTGACCATATATATATATATATATATATTTGAGTCATGAAGTACTCCTATTTAGTTTAGTTTTCTTTTAGGTGGCCGAAGAATTGATAAATTTTTTGTTACATGGAAATTAACTTTTTTATATATACTTGTTCCCATAATTATAAGAGTTAGAGAGGGAACTGTTGCCAAAATTCCTGCCAAACAAAAACGAACAATATTTTGAACAAGAATGAACAGACAAAAAATCGAATGAAGGATTAATCGAGGTGAGAGAACACTCTCTTTCTTTAACACAAAATTGCCCCGCTACAGGTGGTACGGGTTTATGCAATAGCGTCCCAAGATACAACGATTAATTTCTAAATTATGAACCACTTCTAATTTAGAAACTCAAACGAACTCAAGAACAACTTCAATTTTTAGAGAGAAAAGAATATGAGATGAAATGCTTGATTTCGGTGTGAATTTTCAGAATGTGGAGTAGCCTATTTATAGACTTGAAATTCAGACGAAGCCTTAAAAATCGAATTAAATCTGCCTATAAATTCAATCTGTGATTGCAAATTAAACCTGGCTGTTATGAATATGTGACTGTTTGAATACGGAATTCAAACAATCTTTCTAGAAGCAGATTTCAAAACTGAAGCAAAAAGTGGCCAACTTTTTCCTTCAAACACGTTTTTAAGAATTTTCTAGCAATTTCAGTAGTTGGATTTTTTCATGTTAGTGGAATTTTGGAGCCCAAATTAATCAAATAAAATTCAATTAAAGTAGGCCCAAAAAGATAATACATTTGAGCCCACAAGTCCAAACCACAAAACCCACAAGCCCAGGCTCAAGGCCCATGACCCACGGATTGACCTCGGACCCGGAACCTAGCCCGAGTCCGGTCCGGGCTGGCGGACGGACGGCGGTGGCAACGAGCGCGCGCGCGTGTGGTGAAATGGACCATGGTTAGGTCCTTCCCCCTCACAAAGCCCATAAAAATCTTATGACCCAAAGGGTCAACCCTTTAACTCAAGGCAATTGTTTATAAACTCATTCGACTTATGGTTTAAATCCAATGTGGGATCTCCACATTCAAACACCTCATTTTAACACTTAATTTCTTATTCATTACTACTCCAAATAGAGAAATTCGAAATGGTAAACTTATCTACTCACGACCTAGATTAATATCATCCAATAATATTTCGTATTCCAGATATGTATAGTGTTCAAATTTTGTATGAAAATGTGGTGCTTGCAGACTTTTCATAAACTCAAAAAATCCAACAATTCCCCTACACGAGTGAAATTAATGCAATGCATGATTCTCTAAAAGTTCATTCGAAAGTTTATCACATCAGAAGAGGTGGATTTTGGCTTTGAAGCTTTCTTAGTGAAATATCATCGTATTTACTAGGCTACCCAATGAATGCGATGTCTTGAATTGGTTAGCTATTCGTGTAAAACTAGAAAGTGATACTCACATGATAAACTCTTTGAGCTGTCTTAGTTGCCACTGTTGGGTCCATTTTGGCCTTGGCACCCCATCTTGGATTCATAAGTGTTTACATTATACTCAATGTTGAGACGGCCTACACCTCACACTTACATAGGTGACTTGTCTCTTATGAGTATCCTGCCATACTCCTCTTCATTTCGACAGTATAGGAATCATTAAAACCTAGCTTAACTTTTGCTACAATTTGCAGGTTGCACTTCTTTATCCTAGGCAATGTGTTTAGAGTTTATTGAACTCTTAAGTGCCTCACTGAATTTTCACAACTTAGTTGTCCCATTAAACTGTGATCTTGGGATTTCCAGTTAACATGGTTGGTTTCCGCTGTGGCTATTCTTAATTTGTAGACTTTAACCCCATTCCTCTTGATAGGCAGCATACTTGATCTCTAGGTAATCTTTTCATCAGAGGATCTGCAATATTCTCCTCTGATTTCACATAATCAATGGAAATAATCCTGTTAGAGATCAACTACTTAATGGCATTATGTCTACGATGAATATGTCTAGACTTAATATTATACATACTAATCTGTGCCCTTCCAATTGTCGACATACTGTCGCAATGAATTAAAATGGGAGGCGCAGGTTTTTCCCAACAGGGAATATCTTCTAAGAAATTTTGTAGCCATTCAGCTTATTCACCAGCTTTATCTAAAGCTATGAATTCTGATTCCATTGTAGAACGGGCTATGAAAGTTTGCTTAGAAAATTTCCACCACACCGCTCCTCCACCAACGGTAAATACATACCCACTTGTGGTATTAGAGTCGTTTGAGTCTGGTATCCAATTGCTATCGTTGTATCCCTCTATTACAGCTGGATATCTTGAGTAGTGTAATCCATAATCTTTAATATACTTTAGATACTTAAGAACTCTAGTTGAAGAATTCCAATGCTCTATACTACGATTCCTCGTAAACCTACTCAACTTGTTCATAGAATAAGCTAGATCAGGGCCAATATAGTTCATGATATACATCAGACCCCCAATGACCCTAGCATATTCTAACTGTGACACGAATTTGCCATGGTTCTTGCGTAGATGAACGCTCAAGTCCATTGGCATCTTGACTGGAGCACTATCGCTCGAAAGGAACTTTTCCAAAACCGTCTCAATGTAATGATTGCGATAAGACTAGTCCTTTACAAGTCTAATCCCTAAGATGATGTCTGCAAGTCCCATATATCCTTCATGTTAAAGTTCTTTAATATTCCTTTAGTATTCATGATAATTTCATGATTACTATCCATTATCAACATGTCGTCTACATATAGACACACTATGACATATGCGTTATGTGTTTGTCTAACATACACGCATTTATCATATTCATTGATTTTGAAACCATTTGACAACATCATGTTATCAAATTTTTCATACCTTTGCTTTGGCGCTTGTTTAAGTCCATATAATGACTTCACAAGTTTACATACTTTCTTCTCCTGACCAGGAGAAACATACCCCTCGGGTTGTTCCATGTATATTTATTCATCTAATTCGCTGTTTAAAAACACAATCTTAACATCTATTTGATATATCTTAAGGTTATGCAGTGTGGCAATAGCGATGAATAATCTTATGGATGTTATTCTCGTTACCGGAGAATAAGTATCGAAGAAATCAAGACCTTCCATTTTTCGGTATCCTTTGGCTACCAAACAAGCCTTGTACTTATCAATAGTTCCATCAGTCTTATAATTTCTTTTGAGAGTCCATTTACGGCCCAACGGCTTACTTCCCTTTGGAAGATCAACCAACTCCCAAGTATGGTTATGTATAATAGACTCTACTTCACTGTTGATAGCCTTTTTCCAGAGTTGAGCATCTGGACTAGACATAGCTTCCTTAATCTTCCTTGGTTCCCCTTCTAATGTGTATATATGACACAAAATCGGGACAAAATAATTTTGGAACTCTTATCCTTTTACTACGACTTGGTTCTTCATCCCAGGGATTAGAACTACTAGTAGAAGCATCATGCGTTTTTTTAAGAGGAACTTGTTCATTTCTTTTCTTACTTGGAAAGATATTCTCAAAAAACGAAGCATTTCTAGATTCCATGATAGTACCTTCATGAATCTCCGAGATTTCTGACTTATGTACTAAAAATCGATAGGCGCTACTGTTAAGTGCATAACCAATGAATATGCAATCAACAGTTTTAGGTCCTATTTTCACTTGTTTGGGTTTGGGTACTTCTACCTTAGCCAAACATCCCCCACACTTTGAGGTACTTATATGAAGGCTTGTGACCTTTGCAAAGTTCGTACGGAATCTCACTCCTAATTTTATGGGAAATCTTGTTAAGGATATATTTGGCAGAGAGTATCGCCTTCCCCCCACAAATTCTGAGGTAACCCAAAATTAATAAGCAATGCATTCATCATCTCCTTAAGAGTACGATTCTTGCTCTCTGCTGTTCCATTTGACTGTGGTGAATATGGGGCCGTTGTTAGATGTATAATGCCTGAATTTGCACAAAATTCATCAAATGGTGCTCCGTATTCGCCACCTCTATCACTACGGATAGCCTTTATCATTTTTACAATTTGATTTTCAACTTCTGTTTTGTAATGTATAAAAACTTCAAGTGCTTCGTCTTTACTTTTGAATAAATACACATAACAATACTTTGTGCAATCATATATGAACGTAATGAAGAAGTACTTTTTCCCACCTCTAGCTTGCACAAACTTCAAATCATAGATGCCATTGTGAATAAGTTCTAGAGGTGCGGAGTTTCTTTCCACAGAAGGAAACAGTTGTTTGACTAGTTTTGCTTCAACACATATTTCACATTTGTTTTCATTTTCAACTTTAAAAGTTGGTAATAAGTTCAAGTTAACTAATCTTCGAATAATATTATAATTTACATGTCCTAGTCTAACATGCCATAAATTGGAATACTCAAGCAAATAAACAGAATTCTCAATACTTTTATTGCCACTATTTTCAATTACAAGAGAGCAAATTATATTCATTACACTCATTTTGAAAAGGCCCTGCTCAAGGTAACCTTTTCCTACATAAAATCCTCTCTTAGACAAAGAAAACCTATTAGCTTCGAAGACTATCTTGAACCCATTCTTGACCAAAGCTGAACCAGAAACCAAATCTTTTGAATCTCCGAAACATGCAGAACTTTAGCCAATGTCGGCTCTTTACCCGAAGTCATCTTCAGAAGCACTTTCCCCATTCAGACCATCGGAGATGTGGCTGAGTTGCCCATAAACAGTCTTCGTCCTTCAGTTGGGGTATAGGGCGAGAAAGCCGCCCTTTCTGAACAGATATGGCGAGTAGCTCCTGTGTCAATGAACCACTCCCTCGGGTTGTCCACCAAATTGGCTTCGAACATGATAGCAGTGAGATCAAGATCCGTCAGATCTATTGGCACCTGGTTATTCGACAGGTCGTCGATCATCTCGTTGATGCCTTGGACATCATCAATAGCTAGATGCACTTCATTTTGCACTTGGTTCTTGCCTATGTTCTGGTTTTGACCAGAACCTTGCCCTTGAGACTTGTTTTTCTTGGGATCCTTTCAGTCTTTAGCCCAATGACCAGGTTTGTCACAATTTTGACAGCGGTCTCCCACCTTGACTGTCCTTTCCCAACAGCCTTCTTCTTCTAGGAATTTCCTCGGGATTTCCATTAGATTTTTTGCTTCTGGTTAGAACTCTTCAGAACTTCCACGATGTTTGCCATCGCCTGCATAAGAGGCTTTTTGTTAGAGCCCCGATTGTCTTCCTCTATTCTAAGTCGGACAACCATGTCTTCAAGACTCATCTCCTTCCTCTTATGTTTCAGGTAGTTCTTGAAATCCCTCCACGAGGGCGGTAACCTCTCTATAATAGAAGCTACCTGGAAAGTTTCACTCAGAGCCATATTCTCCGCATGAACTTCATGTATGATTATTTGAACCTCTTGGACTTGCTCGTTACGAACCTAGAGTCCACCATTTTGAAGTCTAAGAACTTCGTGACCACGAACTTCTTCAATTCGGCGTCCTTAGTTCTATACTTCTTGTCCAGTGCCTCCCAGAGGTCTTTGGCAATCTTCACTGATAGATATACGCTGTAAAGCGGATCACTTAGTCCACTGAGTAAGTAATTCCTGCAAAGGAAATCATCATTGATCCAGGAATCATATGCCATCCTCAGTTGACTATCAGTTAACTCAGTCGGGACATAGGGAGCATCTTCCCTTAAGAACTGCGCCAGGTTCAATGTAGTGAGGTAAAACAGTATCTTTTGCTTCCACCTCTTGAAATCAGCACCGTTGAACTTCAACGGTTTTTCTGCCAGAGCCGGTGGAACAGGATTAACTGGTGGAACATATGAACCAGTATCAGAACAAGAACCGGAACTGGGACTGGAAGCTGGACCAAAATAGGAACTAGGACCAGAATTAAAACCAGGACCGGAACCTGGACCAAAACCGGTACCTAAACCGGAACTAGGACCATAACCACCAAAACAACACCAATACCAAGACCAAGACCAACACCCAAGCTATGTCCAAATTCCAAGGTAGTGGTTGCATCATCACGGGCACCAACATCACCAACATTCGCCATTTTCAGAATTTTGAATTGACAGAAATGAACAACAAAGTATGAATTTTGCATTAAGTTTGTTGCCAAAATTTTTGCCAAACAAAAAACGAACAATAACTTTAACAAGAACAAATAAACTGAAAAATCGAATAAAGGATTAATCAAGGCAAGAGAATACTCTCTTTTCTTAACGCAAAATTGCCACGCTACAGGTGGTACGGGTTTATGCAATAGCGTCCCAAGATACAACGATTAATTTCTGAATTACGAACCACTTCTAATTCAGAAACTCAAACAAACTCAAGAACAGCTAGAACTTTTAGAGAGAAAAGAATATGAGATGAAATGCTTAATTTCGGTGTGAATTTTCAGAATGTGGAGTAGCCTATTTATAAGCTTGAAATTTAGACAAATCCTTAAAAGCCGAATTAAATATGCCTATAAATTCAATTTGTAACAGCAAATTAAACCTAGCTGTTATGGATATGTGACTGTTTGAATATAGAATTCAAACAGTCCTTCTAGAAGCAAATTTAAAAACTGAAGCAAAAAGGGACCAACTTTTTCCTTCAAACACGTTTTTAAGAATTTTTTAGCAATTTCAGTAATTGGATTTTTCAAGTTGGGGAAATTTTTGGAGCCCAAATTAATTAAATAAAATTCAGTTAAATTTAGCCCAAAAAGATAATACATTTGAGCCCACAAGCCTAAACCACATAACCCACAAGCCCAAACCTAGGCCCAAGGCCCATGACCCACGAACCTCGGACCCGGACCAGGTCTTGAACCCGAGGCTGAGCCCGGTCCATTCCGGGTGGGCGGAAGGACGGTGGCGGCGGCGCGCGCATGTGGTGAAATGGACCATGGCTAGGTCCTTCCCCCTCACAAAGCCCACAAAAATTTTATGACCCAAAGGGCCAACCCTTTACCCAAAGTCAATTGTTTATAAACCAAATCAACTTATGGTTTAAATCCAATGTGGGATATCCACATTCAAACACCTTACCTTAACACTTAATTTCTCATTCGTTACTACTCTGAATCAAGAAACTCGAAATGCTAAACTTATCTACTCACGATGTAGATTAATATTATCCAATAATATTTCGTATCTCGGATACGTATGGTGTTTGAATTTTATATGAAAATTAAAAGTGGTGGTTTCACACTTTTCATAAACTCAAAAAATCCAACAGGAATTAGATTTGCAGTACTAGACTCGAGACAAGAAGTCCCCTCGTAATTTTGCACTCTACTGTTTACAAATTTAAAAAATAGATCCCACTGAACGTAAGTTTTTGCATTTGTAGCTAGTTCCAATTATTTAAAATTGGACAAAATTCGTTAATATAGCCACGCCACCATGACTTAATTTGCAGAGATTTCATTAAAAAAAATCTATATTATACATTTTTTTAAAAAACTCACATTTTTATTAACGTTTAGGGTTTTGGGCTGTAAAGTGAGGGCATATCTATATAATTTATTGAATCTTTCCTAATGTGTAGGATATTTGAGAAATTCCATATATTTTCTTAACAGAAGAGACCAAACTTGAAAAGAAAAAATCTATGTATGTGTTGGTCCCACGAAGCGTCTAGAAGGGGGGGGGTTGAATAGACGCTTAGGTCTTTTTCGACTTCAAAAAGGGTTTCGTATTAAAATGGTTTTGGACGCTTGAAATGTGAACGCTTGACTGAGCGTTTACTTAGAAATATAGACGCTTAGGTTAAGCGTCTGATGAAGACTGTTTTTAGAACGTTAACTCAGACTTCAAGATTTGAATACTATAACCAGTGAGGTTTAAGCGTTCACTTCTTTTCATCAGTGTTAGCATAGCGGAATGATGTTTGGAGTCTTCTCTTTTTGAAAGCTTTAGCATCACAAGGTTTTAACTTAGTTGCTTTTCTTTAAACTCATTTTGAACGCTTCGAGGACTTAGCGCTTAGCTGGGCGCTTAAGACTGATTTGAAAGCTTAGCGTTCACTTTTGACTTAAATTACATGCTTGACTGTTTTATATGCTTTTTAGATATGTAATATGCAAATGCAAAATAAAGTATTAAAACAGTAAAGTGAAACAATAAATTGTAAGGTTCACTGGGTGGTGTAATCCCATCTACGTCCTTCTTCTCCTTTGCACTCGGAGGCAATCCACTAAAATGATACCCAAAGAATCACACAGAATCTTCTACAAATTAGGGACAGAGGTGAAGTCGATCTCGAGCTCCTTGATCACACAGATTTCAGCTCCACTAAAGATCTTCTTCAAGACGGCCTTGAGCTCCTTGATCACACAGACTTCAGCTCCAATAAAGACCTTTCTTCAACAAGCTTCTCTTAATAAAAAATACTGCTTGTGGAAGTCAACAATCTTTCTCACTCAGATGAAAGGTGTTGAGGATTTATTGTAACAGGTTTGTTTCATGTTGGGAAGTTCAAACAACTTGGGATATCTCAATAATAGTTTGGGTTCTTCTTTAAAGAGGTTTGAGATATCGAATGACTGTCTTGGAATGTATTTGAGAAGCTTTAAAGGATATTGGAGCTTCAAGAAAGATCTTCTTTAACAAGCTTCTCTTACACAAAAATACTTCTTGTTGAAAAAATTAACTTTCTTGAATTCCAATTGGCTATGGAGTTTGGAAGCTTTTTCTCTCAAATTATTTCAGCAAAGTTTTGGCTCTTCGCACATTCTCTCACACACACTCTTTTTGAATTTGTTGAGGGGACACTATTTATAGGGACTTTTGGATTTGTCCGTTAGAATAGTTCATTTCTGACATTCCTTAAATTCTGCTGAATCAGATGGGACAGGAGCAGGTAGAACAGTGAAAGGTGACAGTCTAGTCAACAGCTGGCTTGTCCACAAGTCAGAGAGTCTTGTCGCATTTAATGCACTTTGAATTTATTTCCCACTGGAAATAAATGACCGTTGCTGATCGCACTACTACAGAAATGACCTATTACAGCGGTTTTTTTGGACCTATTACAGCGGTTTTAACCGCTGTAATAGGTACCGTTGTAATAGGTTAGGCCGCCTATTACAGCGGTTTGAACCGCTGTAACAGGGGTACCTATTACAGCGGTTATAAAAATAACCGCTGTAATAGGTACCCTGTTACAGCGGTTATTCTTATAACCGCTGTAATAGGTACCCCTGTTACAGCGGTTATTTTTATAACCCCTGTAATAGGGGTACCTATTACAGCGGTTATTTTATAACCGCTGTATAATATATATATATATATATATATCCTTTTGATCTTTTATTATGCGTCAAAGATAAGTTAAATACAACATTAATTAATTTAGATACACATCTCATATAAAAATTCAAAAAAATTACCAAAAGTCATCAACAACAACAAATTAACAAACAAACAATCTATCACCGGAAACTTCCTGCCTTCCTCATATAAATAAAAAAAAAGAAAATCCTCCAACAACTTCCTCACATACAAGCCGAACAAACCACCGGCAGCTTCCTCATGTAAATCAAAAAAAAAAAAAACACATATAAATCAAAAAACCTCCGTCTTCCTCATCACTGAACAAATCATCCGTCTTCCTCACATCTTCTCTTTGTAAGTCTTCCCAAACATCTACAAACGAAATCAACAAACTAAACATCACAGATCTGAACGAAATCAACAAATGAAAGCCACAAAACATATTAATTCAAAAACAAACAAAACGAAAAACAAAATCACAGATCTGAACGAAAATTAGATCTACCTACTTCGCATCAGTTTTTTCGACTCAAACTTAGATCCACCTCCTTTCATGGCTCACCTGCAAGAAAAAACCAAAAAATAAGTGAGGATCGTCGAGAACTCAGCAGCGTCAAAACTTCAAACTCACCTAATAATAGTAGAGTGGGATCGAGATATAAGAAAGAGAGATAATATTGTGGTGAGGAGATGGTATATGTGATGGGAAGAGATAAGGGGCTTTGGAAGAAGAGAGTTGAGAGAGAGAGAGAGAGAGAGAGGAAATGAGTATCTGAAATGGTTTCGTGAATTGTGAAGTGGTGATGAAAGGGGCGGGTAATTATAATTGCCTATTACAGCGGTTCATTTGCGAACCGCTGTAATATGCCTATTACAGCGGTTCATTTTCGAACCGCTGTAATAGGGGCCTCCGTTCAGCGGTTTTTTCAGAACCGTTGTAATAGGTGTGCTGTAATAGTGTATTTTTGTAGTAGTGTCGGATGACTTGAGGATATATCAGGTGAATCGCTTGAGTAATTGAGCGCTTGCATCAACACTCCTTGTATCAATCCTTTAGCGTTAGCTAGGCGCTAAGAACATTCTTTTGAACGCTTGATTCATAACTCCTGAAATAGACTTTAAGCGTTTGACAGACGCTTAAGACAAATCTTCATCTTCACTTGACTTCAGACGCTGATCTTCAACTTCATCTCTAATAGACTCACCCAGAATTCACTACTACAGAAATGCCCTATTACAGCGGTTTTAACCGCTGTAATAGGTACCGTTGTAATAGGTTAGGCCGCCCATTACAGCGGTTTGATCCGCTGTAACAGGGGTACCTATTACAGCGGTTATAAAAATAACCGCTGTAATAGGTACCCTGTTACAGCGGTTATTCTTATAACCGCTGTAATAGGTACCCCTGTTACAGCGGTTATTTTTATAACCCCTGTAATAGAGGTACCTATTACAGCGGTTATTTTATAATCGATGTATAATTTATATATATATATATATATATATCCTTTTGATCTTTTATTATGCGTCAAAGATAAGTTAAATACAACATTAATTAATTTAGATACACATCTCATATAAAAATTCAAAAAAATTACCAAAAGTCATCAACAACAACAAATTAACAAACAAACAATCTATCACCGGAAACTTCCTGCCTTCCTCATATAAATAAAAAAAAGAAAAACCTCCAACAACTTCCTCACATATAAGCCGAACAAACCACCGGCAGCTTCCTCATGTAAATAAAAAAAAAAACACATATAAATCAAAAAACCTCCGTCTTCCTCATCACTGAACAAATCATCTGTCTTCCTCACATCTTCTCTTTGTAAGTCTTCCTGAACATCTACAAACGAAATCAACAAATTAAACATCACAGATCTGAACGAAAAAGGCACTAACATCACAGATCTGAACGAAATCAACAAATGAAAGCCACAAAACATATTAATTCAAAAACAAACAAAACGAAAAACAAAATCACAGATCTGAACGAAAATTAGATCTACCTACTTCGCATCAGTTTTTTCGACTCAAACTTAGATCCACCTCCTTTCATGGCTCACCTGCAAGAAAAAACCAAAAAATAGGTGAGGATCGTCGAGAACTCAGCAACGTCAAAACTTCAAACTCACCTAATAATAGTAGAGTGGGATCGAGATATAAGAAAGAGAGATAATATTGTGGTGAGGAGATGGTATATGTGATGGGCAGAGATAAGGGGCTTTGGAAGAAGAGAGTTGAGAGAGAGAGAGAGAGAGAGAGAGAGAGAGGAAATGAGTATCTGAAATGGTTTGTGAATTGTGAAGTGGTGATGAAAGGGGCGGGTAATTATAATTGCCTATTACAGCGGTTCATTTGCGAACCGCTGTAATATGCCTATTACAGCGGTTCATTTCCGAACCGCTGTAATAGGTGACACCTATTACAGCGGTTCACAATTGAACCGCTGTAATAGGTTCCCTATTACAGCGGTTCGCTTCGAACCTATTACAGCGGTTCAATTGTGAACCGCTGTAATAGGGGCCTCCGTTCAGCGGTTTTTTCAGAACCGTTGTAATAGGTGTGCTGTAATAGTGTATTTTTGTAGTAGTGTCGGATGACTTGAGGATATATCAGGTGAATCGCTTGAGTAATTGAGAGCTTGCATCAACACTCCTTGTATCAGTCCTTTAGCGTTAACTAGGAGCTAAGAACATTCTTTTGAACGCTTGATTCATAACTCCTGAAATAGACTTTAAGCGTTTGACAGACGCTTAAGACAAATCGTCATCTTCACTTGACTTCAGACGCTGATCTTCAACTTCATCTCTAATAGACTCACCCAGAATTCACTACTACAGAAATGACCTATTACAGCGGTTTTTTTGGACCTATTACAGCGGTTTTAACCGCTGTAATAGGTACCGTTGTAATAGGTTAGGCCGCCTATTACATCGGTTTGAACCGCTGTAACAGGGGTACCTATTACAGCGGTTATAAAATAAACGCTGTAATAGGTACCCCTGTTACAGCGGTTATTCTTATAACCGCTGTAATAGGTACCCCTGTTACAGCGGTTATTTTTATAACCCCTGTAATAGGGGTACCTATTACAGCGGTTATTTTATAACCGCTGTATATTATATATATATATATATCCTTTTGATCTTTTATTATGCGTCAAAGATAAGTTAAATACAACATTAATTAATTTAGATACACATCTCGTATAAAAATTCAAAAAAATTACCAAAAGTCATCAACAACAACAAATTAACAAACAAACAATCTATCACCGGAAACTTCCTGCCTTCCTCATATAAATAAAAAAAAGAAAAACCTCCAACAACTTCCTCACATACAAGCCGAACAAACCACCGGCAACTTCCTCATGTAAATCAAAAAAAAAAACACATATAAATCAAAAAACCTCCGTCTTCCTCATCACTGAACAAATCATCCGTCTTCCTCACATCTTCTCTTTGTAAGTCTTCCTGAACATCTACAAACGAAATCAACAAACTAAACATCACAGATCTGAACGAAAAAGGCACTAACATCACAGATCTGAACGAAGTCAACAAATGAAAGCCACAAAACATATTAATTCAAAAACAAACAAAACGAAAAACAAAATCACAGATCTGAACGAAAATTAGATCTACCTACTTCGCATCAGTTTTTTCGACTCAAACTTAGATCCACCTCCTTTCATGGCTCACTTGCAAGAAAAAACCAAAAAATAGGTGAGGATCGTCGAGAACTCAGCAACGTCAAAACTTCAAACTCACCTAATAATAGTAGAGTGGGATCGAGATTTAAGAAAGAGAGATAATATTGTGGTGAAGAGATGGTATATGTGATGGGAAGAGATAAGGGGCTTTGGAAGAAGAGAGTTGAGAGAGAGAGAGAGAGAGAGGAAATGAGTATCTGAAATGGTTTTGTGAATTGTGAAGTGGTGATGAAAGGGGCGGGTAATTATAATTGCCTATTACAGCGGTTCATTTGCGAACCGCTGTAATAGGTGACACCTATTACAGCGGTTCGCTTCGAACCGCTGTAATAGGGGCCTCCGTTCAGCGGTTTTTTCAGAACCGTTGTAATATGTGTGCTGTAATAGTGTATTTTTGTAGTAGTGATTCTATTAGCGACTCGGTGTCTAATCCTAAGTCTAAAATCTACAAAGATAAAAAATTACAAGCCTAACAAGCTAACAAACTTTCAAATGCTTATACAAGTTTTCTACGAAAGTACAAACTTACATTCTTTTGGGGTCTAACATGAAATCCTATCTTGTCATCATCAAAACGACTAACATAAAATTCCTAACAGTATGAGACTATATTTTGCAACTATGGAAATCATCAGTAAAAAAAATACAATATATCCTAGGGGTGCCCACGTGCCGAGCCTGACCAAATTTCTCAGGCCAAACTTTTCAAGCTCAAGCTTGAGCTAATTTTCTTTAATTAATATATTATTATTTTTGTATTAATTAATATATATTATTAAATATAATTATGATAAATATAAAATATATCATTATTTATACATATATATTGTCACAACATATTATATTATATATAAGGCTATATTAAAAAATAAATATTATATTTTATATATTAAAATAAAAAATAAAATCCTATCACCGCTCGTACGTGCTTGACACCTAGTTTGCATACTCAGTGACTGGAGCGCTGTTCCCATAGACGGCGCCAAACTGATGATGGAAAAAATCGTCAGTTAATAAATAGCACGTGATTTACCACGTGGGGTGAAGGATCTGATCCAACTCACGACATACTAGGTTGGGGATCAATGTCAATAGCTCGTGATTTATCACATGAGCTGCTTACATACCTGATGAATGGGGATCAATGTCAGTTCGTAGTTCGTTATTGGGATTACTCTCAGACTTAGTCAATGCATTTTTTTGGAGAGGGTAGATAATGCGCCTTTCACAGCTCCTCTAAGGTATTTATATGGAGCTGGTAATGGGCTATGAGTCGTGGGCTCAACTTTATCAATAGCCTAATTACTCTTATTGGGTCATCTGCCCTTTAGGCTCGACTAGTATATTGATCACAGACTTGATCCACGGGTGGCGCCCCAGCCCGAGTTAGGGGTATGTTAATTACCATAAGGCCCTTAGACATTTTTGGTGTACATCACTTTCATATATGAGTAAAATTTTTAATATGCATATACATGTACATACATATTATGTACACAATTATACACATGAATCGTATCAATTTAATCACATCAACTAATATATATATATATATATACACACAATCATAACATTACAATCATTTAAATTTCATATATATTTTTCAATCATTAACTAATTATAAGCATAACTTTTCAGAAAAAAACTTACATGATATTACTGCTACAATAACTTTTGTCTATTCTGAAAATAAAATCAAATACAAAATCAAACACATTCTCACCAAAGTACACAAATCCTAATCAAAATTTTCACCAAATTTTTCATAAAAAAAAAACCCTCCAAAATGGAAACAAACACAACCTTTGTGATTGGAGGGATAACCTAAGAAATCACAAGCCGAGGATCTAGGAAAGAGCTTATGAGGAGAGGTGGCAGAGAGGTTAGGATAGCATAACAAACCAAAAACACGGAGATGATCATAGGAGGGGGAGGTGTTGTAGAGAAGCTCAAAGGGAGTGCGGTACGAGAGTGTGGTAGTAGGAAGAATGTTTAAGGATGAATCACCATGTGTAACACTTCAGACCAAAAGGTAGGAGGAAGATTAGCTTGAAAGAGAAGGGTTCAAATGTTGTTGTTCATAGTTTAGATAGCGTGTTTAGATTTACCATTTTGTTGTGATGTGTGTGGACATAAAAAATGAAAGTGCACCCCATGCTTAGTAATGAAATTGTGAAAAAGGTTGTTGTCAAATTCACCTCCATGGTGACATTGAAAAGATTTGATTTTAATATGGAATTGAGTATTGATACAAGTATGAAAATTAAATTAATAAAAATTTTATAAGCATTAGATTTATTATATAAAGGAAAAATCCACAAAAGGTGCAAAAAATTATCTAAAAACAAAAAATAATATTTAAAACCACCAAGACAAGAAACCAGAGAAGTCTAAAAGTCTGAATGAACAACATCAAACAATCCCGAGGTAACAGAAGAAGAATTGGAAAATGGCAATCGTTTATGTTGGCCAAGCTGACAAGCATGACATAACGAACGAGGGACATCTTTATTACAATGAATAAAATTTTACTATTAAGAAAGGAAAAATCGAAATGCCAGAATGACCAATATGACGATGCCAGGTTGTGGGAGACTGGGCGATGGGAGAATCAGAGGAGACGAGAGCAGTGGAGGTGACACTAAAAGGGTAAAGATCACCATCACTGTTAATTTGGATATGAGGAGCACCGGTCCCAAGATCCTTTACAGAGAAACTAGAAGAGTCAAATTCAATGGATCAGTTATTATCATGGGTAAATTTTTTGAACAGAAATAAGATTTTTAACTAAGAATAGGGAGATAAGAACATTTTTAAGATTCAGAGAATGAGTGTCAGAATGTGAAACAGAATGGCCAATTAATTTTATTGCCATCAAAAAACAATTACCCACAATAATAGAATTAGAATTTTCACATTGTATGACATTAAATAAAATACCTTGGTGAAGTGTCCTGTGGGAGCTAGCTCCAGTATCCAAGTACCATTTTTTATCAGGCTGATTGAGGGTCATTGTTTACAAGAGAGAAGCCAAATTTGTGGACTGAGGAGAAGAGGTGGGCTTGGTCAAGAATGCTTGATGAGGGGCCCAATGGGGATGTGGGCTGAAGGCCTGGGAAGGGGAGGGAGGAACGCCAAGTGGCTGCTGGAGTGGGCTGTTGAGCTAAGTAGGCAGATTAGCCTAATTGCTAGAGAGTGACGACATGGGCTGCTGTGTGTTGGCCCATTATGTATAAACTGGATGGGAGACGTTCGTATTGGGTTGCTAGGTAGAGGCCTAATTTGCAAGCTGAAACGAAGTCGGGCTGCCTAACGAGGAATTAATAGGCAGTGACAGCTGGCCCAATACACGCGGTGCATGAGAAGTATTTTGGACCAGCTGATAAGAGCAACTATTTGGGAGACCATGATTGGATCTTAAGCCATGTTGTTGTCTGTGTAAAGGTCCACTACCATGGCCTTGAAGCTGGCCATTACCTCTACCACTGTTTCAACCATTATTTCGATACGTGTTTTGATTGTTGGTTGGACCAGCAGGTTGAGAAAAGAGAGCAGTGGACGAGTGGGAAGAGGGTGTTGTGGTATGGAAACGAGATTCACGTGATTCAAGAAGTAAAAGAAGATTGTGGATTTCAGAAAAAGACGTAAGGGGAGATTTGGTGGTTATGATAGTGACGAAAGGAAGATAGGATTCAGAGAGTCCTTGTAAAAGTTGGATTATGAAATCTTGTCCTTTTACAAGACTATCAAGATAAGCCAAGTTATCAGCCAAAATTTCATCTCTTGACAATATTGTGAAATTGAGAGGGATCCTTTTTGAAGGTTACGAAATCGTTCATTGATTTGAAGGGATCGGGACGGCATGTTGTTTCTAAAGTTTTCTTCTATAGCAAACCATAAATTATGCGAGGTGGCATATTCCAAATCAATATTTTGGAGAAGTTTTAAAGCAACAGTGGAATAAGACAATCTTTTTATAGTTGAATCAATTGCAAATCATTCATTATCTTGATCATTAATAGGTTTGGACTGCCCAGACATGTGATTAAAAACAGAATAACTTCGGCATAAATCCATAAACATCCCACGCCACAGTTTATAATTGGACTCGGTCTCGGTTAATTTGAAACTGAAGAAAGTTTGAAGTGGGTGGTTTAGGGGTGGGTTGGTCAGAATCTGCAGCGGAAGAGGAGGCTTCATGAATTAACATTATGGAAGAGGCAGAGATCGAAACACGTAACGAAATAATCAAAAATAAAATAAGGTAGAGATGACAACAAGAATTATATTGTAGTGAAGAAGAGACGATCGACAAAGACAAGCAACCGAGTAGAAGACGTGTAGAATCACGAACCGAAGGCACCAATTAGCTAGATGTAATGCGAAATTGATGTTCTTGGATGATGTAAGAGTAAAACATAATGCGTTCAGGGGAACAACGACTTCGACAGAAGGGAGAGAGAGATAGAATAATGGTCGTGTGGTGGCGCCAGCGGCAGCGGAAGGTGTATGGAAGCGGCTGAAGGAGGCCAAGGAGTAGGGTTAGGCTGATACCATGTGAAGGTATTATTCCCCTTGATATTGTATTCAGCATAAAAGAGTTTATATAAAGTACAATAGAATAATGCAAAAGGAAATAATAATAGAGGAAATACTTAAAGAGAATCCTAAAAAATATAAACTCTAACTATTCCAACTTCTATATAGAAGCTATACAATCTATCAGAAAAGAGTTAAAATTACCAAAGTGAATGAAAACCAAGCAGATGAGATTTCTGCTTCAAAAGAAAAAGAGAAGGGAGAAAAACTCTGACGGGAAATTAAACGTTGTATTAGCGAAAACAAATGAAGATAAAAACCCACCATGAATGATCATGAACGATGAGTGTGAGCCAGGCTGAATGAAAGACGTGGAAAATTCCCGTGTGAACACGCTTCTTCAAGTATACTCAGACGTTAAGCCGTTGAAAGTTGAAACCAGCCTGAACATAAAGGCCCAACATAGAGAAGCATTGGACAAACTTGTGAAGATAAACCAACTTGGACTTGGACCTGAGCGTAAAGTCCTTTTAATATTTCCTATCACTATTTGACACTGAAATCCTCGGGCCATTGCAGATGGCTTAGGCTTCGTATGGTTGTGTTTTCGGAAATAAATTATGAGTTTTTTGGGGGATTGTGTATTACAGAAATTCGTGTGTAAATGTTGACTTAATTTGTTTGTTTGGATGTATTTTTAGAATTTGATTGAAAGTAGTGTCGATGTGATATAAAGTTGATTTTTATTAGGATTTGATATATGAAATGATTGAGTTGGTTATGAATGTGATGATGATGAGGGGTATGTATATATGTGTGTGTGTATATATATATATATATATATATATACACACACACATAATATAATATATAGAGCTATTAACGCTAGTCATCCCCCATGTCACGCAAAAGTGTCACTTTAGTCCCTTTGTGAAAAAATTATCACTTTCATTCCTCATGTCGATAATTTGTACCCAAATGGTCCGTTTTACGACATTCCGACCAGATTTTCCGGCTTCCCAAGCGAAAATAGGGCTATCCACGCATATATTATGCGCGTCTTCACGAGAAAATTCATAACTCATTGTAGAAAGCTCGGATTCATGAACCGTTTTCTTCCCATGAAACTAGACACATAGGGTTATCCACGCATATATCACACATAATTATGATACGTCTATAACAAAGCAGTTTTGTATTAAAAATTTAGCTACAAATCTGTCGGCTGTGCAGACAGCTGTGCGCATCTTCACGAGAAAATTCATAACTCATTGTAAAAAGCTCAGATTCATGAACCGTTTTCTTACCATGAAACTAGACACATATGGCTATCCATGCATATATCGCATATAATCAGGAGATGTCTATAACAAATCAGTTTTGTATTAAAACATTAGCTAAAAATCTGTCGGCTGTGCAGATAGTTGTGCGCGTCTTCACGAGAAAATTCATAACTCATTGTAGAAAGCTCAGATTCATGAACTGTTTTCTGTTGAGAATAAAAAATTTCGCCCTGTAAAATCTAAAATATACTGGAAGATATATGCGATGAAAACGAATCGAGGCGAGAGTTGGACTCTCTATCCTTAAAGCTATATTGCCCTGCCTACGGTGGTACGAGATCATGCAATTAACTTCCCAAGATACAACGATTTCGTATTGTAATTGAACCACTTCAAGAACAACACTCCACGAACTTATTTTGCTCAAGAACTCTCACTGATGTAATGTATGTAGAGTGCTTAAAATGCAGAAATGATTTCTGATTTTTGTGTCGTCTTATCTTTTCATTCATATGGGAGACTCTTTATATAGGAGAAATTTGGAGAAATGAAACGTTTTCACTAACCATTTTTAAAAGTGAAACATTTCACTTATACTTTTAAAGTGAAAAACATTTCACTTACCACTTTTAAAGTGCATGAAGTGCATATCCAATATGCAGTCAATGGTCCTTGACCATATCTTACTTTGTTTGGATTTTCGGTATTCCAAAACCTCCACATTTTCAAAGTCAAATATCCAGGCAAAAATTTTCTGATGTGGAAGATCAGATTAAACTGCAACAACAGAGCATACTCAGAATACCCGAGCTCTAACCACTTGTTGTGGAACTCAGAGTCATATTCCACCAATTATAGAAATAGAGAGTGAATATTGTACTAAAAAATCACACTAGATTTAATTCCCAAAAAAGATTGGAGGCGTCACAACGGTCGTGCTTAAAACCCAATCTCCTCGACAGAATTAACTAGACGAATTTAATAACACAATATAACACTACAACTATAACTAACAATGACTACTTTTGAAAACATAGTTCGCTGAGAGGATTGCCTCCCTCCGCCACAATTCTGCTATACACCAAAATTGATTAAATCCCCTTATCTCCTTGAGATTATTTTTGGGATAAATAATACCAACAACTTTTCGTGATGCGATTTGTGACATCTAACGTTGCTATCCTCGATGAGCAACAGCGCTCCAAGCGTATCATTTTGGTCATATTAACATAAATTTATTTTATTTAATAGACAAACTCAAAATGATTACAACAAAATTAAATTCAATTTAATTTTGATAGGATTATTAAATCCAATTTAATCAATTACCAAATTAAATCCCATTTAATTTAGTCAATTGGGTCCAACCCAATTTAATTCAATTGAAATTCAGTGGCCCAAGCCCACTCTCATTTTAAACTTAAATATGTTGGGTCCAACCCAATTTAATTTAAAATAGGTGTTGGGTCCAACCCAAACTAATTTCAATTAGGATCTCTTGACCCAAGCCCACTCTCATTTTAAACTTAAATATTTTGGGTCCAATCCAATTTAATTTAAAATAGATGTTGGGTCTATGTCATTCACTGAGCCCAGCCCAACACTATGCCACATAATTCACTGAGCCCGGCTAGTAATTTGAGTGCTTTGGGACAAGCCCACATTCCATTGTACTATCCTGGGCCAATTCTAGCATGAATTACCAAGTGACCCCACACATTAAGAAACAAAAAAGCAAAAAGCAATTCTTTTCTGTAATGGACGGCTGCTTCAGAAATTCTTTTCCATGGATGGCTACTTTAATACTTTTAGTATTAATATAATAAAAGGCTATCATCACCATTGCTTTGTTAAAGATGAAGTTTTATTGCACCAGCAAATCTGAAGCAACAAACGCAGCTGCCTTTAACCAAAGCTTCTCCAAATTCAGTCAACGCAGAGTTGCAGCACCGTTGACCGTGATTTCGACGGTCATGGCAACGGCGTCCGGCACTGCCGCTTTGCTCCGGTCAATCACCACCATCGGAGCAATGCGAAATGCCCAACTTCGAAGCCTATTTCAGCCGCTAAAATGCAACTTCCATGGCTTCAAGTCGGCGCTGTTGGATTGTCTCCGTCGGTGTTTCAAGCGGCGTTAATGGCATCAGCCTCAGTGACCCACGTCGGCCAATATCACTCCACCAGATTCTCCGATCCGAGAGGATTTTTCAGCGAGATTCGTCGATGCTCGCGTTACCAGAAATTTGCCATCTCCGGCGGCAACCCAGCTTCGGTTTTCTTTTCCCAGTTTGATTTTTCTAGGCCTGGAACTTCCCATGGAACTTCCTTTTCCGGTTAGAACTTTTCGGAACTTCAATGACGTTTGCCATTGCTTGATCAGGAGCCCTCTTGATAGAAGCCCGGTTGTCTCCCTCAATTCTGAGTCTGACAACCAACTCTTCTAAGCTCATCTCCTTTCGTTTATGCCTTAGGTAGTTCTTGAATTCATTCCATGAGGGCGGTAATTTTTCAATCACAGACCCCACTTGAAAATTCTCACTTAACGCCATTCCCTCGGCATGAACTTCATGTATGATAATCTGAAGCTCTTGGACTTGGCTTGTCACGGACTTAGAGTCCACCATTTTGAAGTCTAAGAACTTCGCGACCATGAACTTCTTCAGTCCACCGTCCTCAGTTCTGTACTTCTTATCTAATGCCTCCCAGAGGTCTTTCGAGGTTTTCATGGACAAATAAACGCTGTAAAGCGAATCGTCCAAACCACTGAGCACGTAATTCCTGCAAAGGAAATCACAGTGTATCCAGGCATCATACGCCGTTCTCAGTTGAACATCATCAGAATCTTCAGGGACAGACGGGGTGTCTTCTCGTAAGAACCTCGCCAGGTTCAAAGTAGTTAAGTAAAAAAGCATCTTTTGTTGCCAACGTTTGAAGTCAGCCCCGCTGAACTTCGATGGCCTTTTAGCTTGCGCCGGGATAACCGGATTAACCGGTGGTACAATAGGAGTTGTCCTTTCAGCTCGTGTCTGAATTACCGGATTAACATTAGTTACAACCGGTGGATTCGGACCAGAGCCTGAACCGGACCCAACCCCTGAACTCGAGACGAAACCTGAATCAAGACCTAGACCGAGACTAGCTCCAGGTCCAAGGCCAAAGTCGAGAGTAGCAGCAACATTTTCATTAGCACCGAATTCAGCCATTTTTCAGAATTACAGAAATCAACAACAACAATATAGCTTTAAGCTTGTTGAGAATAAAAAATTTCGCCCTGTAAAATCTAAAATATACTGGAAAATATATGCGATGAAAATGAATCGAGGCGAGAGTTGGACTCTCTATCCTTAAAGCTATATTGTCCCGCCTACGGTGGTACGAGATCATGCAATTAACTTCCCAAGATACAACGATTTCGTATTGTAATTGAACCACTTCAAGAACAACACTCCACGAACTTATTTTGCTCAAGAACTCTCACTGATGTAATGTATGTAGAGTGGTTAAAGTGCAGAAATGATTTCTGATTTTTGTGTGTTCGTCTTCTTATCTTTTCATTCATATGAGAGACTCTTTATATAGAAGAAATTTGGAGAAATGAAACGTTTTCACTAACCACTTTTAAAAGTGAAACATTTCACTTATACTTTTAAAGTGAAAAACATTTCACTTACCACTTGTAAAGTGAAATGTTTTTCCCTTACCACTTTTAAAGTGAAATTTTTTTCACTTATAAATTCAAACGTTTCAAATTTAGCATTAAGAATCTTTCAATTTCCGACTGCTTTACAAATGAAACGTTTCAGATGTAATTCAACCTTCTGCTGGGCTGCCTGATTTCTTTGGAAAAGAAATGAGTCTAAATTAATTCTTATTGGCCCAAAAGAAGAAAATAATTAACTGGGCTCAAGTTAATTTAATTCTAAATTTTGCCCAAAAAGAATATATTTAGCCCAACGACCACCAAGCCCAGTCACGGCCCACGACCAGCGTACCAGCCCGATCCCGGACCCAGACCCGACTCGAACCCAGACCCGAGCTCGAGTTCGTGGTCCGAGGTTCGGTCCGGTCCACCTTATGGTTTATATCCAAAAAGGGATATCCACATTCAAACACCCAACAATAACAATTAATTTCTCATTCGTTTCAATTCCGAATCGAGAAATTGAAAATGCTAACCTCATCTACTCCCGGAGTAGTATATTATTATCCAATAATATTTAGTATCCTCGATACTTGAGGTGTTCGATTTTGTACCGAAAAGAGGTGTTCACACACTTTTCATACATACACAATATTCACCCAATATCCACCATTTTCTTCACATAAAACTAGACACATAGGTATATCCATGTATATATCGCACATAATCAGGAGACGTCTAGAACAAAGCAGTTTTGTATTAAAAAATTAGCTAAGCATCATTTCCGACAGATTTTTAGCTAATTTTTTAATACAAAATGCTTTGTTCTAGACGTCTCCTGATTATGTGCGATATATGCGTGGATAGCCCTATGTGTGTAGTTTCATGGGAAGAAAACGGTTCATGAATCCGAACTTTCTACAATGAGTTATGAATTTTCTCGTGAAAACGCGCATGATATATACGTGGATAGCCCTATTTTCGCGTGGGAAGCCAGAAAATCTGGTCGGAATTTCGAAAAAAGGACCATCTGGGTACAAATTATGGACATGAGGGATGAAAGTGATAATTTTTTCATAAGAGGGACTAAAGTAACACTTTTGCTTGACATAGGGATGATTAGCGTTAATAGCTCTAATATATATTATACAAATAGAATGAAAAAACAAACAAAAAAAAAAGAGGCAGCCAGGCAGTGGGGGGCGTTCATGGGTTGGGGTGGGGTGGGGGGCGGGTATGAGTTTGGGGGGTGGGGGGCCCTTCATTTTTCGTTTTTTCTTCTTTTTTTTTTGTTACCTGTTCATTTCTTTTTAGCTTTAGATTTTTATCCTTTTTCCATTTCGTGTTTTCTTTTCAATTTTATATTTTATATTTTAAAAATTAAATCATGCTCGTCTATATTTATATTAGTTAGTGTAATTATACGGTTCGCATTGTACAACTATAAAAATAGGATGTGGTCCATATATATATATGCAATATTTTATGAAATGTGTAAATATGATTGGTGCATAAGTAGTTCTATATTTCTTTTTCCATTTAATATAATATTTTATTTCCAATTTGATTGAGGCAAATTTATTTCCATCTTCTTATAATGAGATACTATAATGTTACAAAAAATCTTTACTCGAGCTAGAGCCGAGAAATTTGGTGAGACTACATTAGTACCAAAATGAAATAATCGAGATTCAGTCGGTATTTATTTGAATATTGAGAAGCTAAAAAAGTATAATTTAAAATCCAATAAACAACAAACGGAATTGTTAAAATGAAATTATAAATCACACAATATTGTATATACTTTTGGTAAAAGCATGGTTAATTAAGTCTCAATTCAAGTACACATATTATTAAATATATATGAATTATTAAATATTAAATCACACAATATTTTTTTTCAAATTATATATTATTAAATATTATTTAATAATAATAATTGGAATATTTGAAAAATTGAATAGGAATTTTTATTATATATAAAATATGAAAACGTAAGAAAGATAATTAGTTGGATAGTGAGATAGTGTAATTAATAATAAAATATTGTGAAAAGATTGAAATGATTGGTTGTTATATAAGGAAATGTGTAGTGTATTTAAAATTTGACCATTTTCTGTTGAATTTGGCTTGAACTGTGTATTTTCATTTTTTGGTGATCCAAAAAATGAAAATATTTTCAGAATTCACAACCATACATAGCCTTAGTACTTTCGAAATGTAACTGCGATAGAGGAACCCATGGCTTGTTAACTTAGTGGTATCAGTTTTCACTTTTATGTGGGAGGTCCTAAGTTCAACTCCATGTATTGTCACAAGTTGTGACTTTTCTCTCCTTCTTATAGGGTCGGTAAAAACTATAGTAACTATGTTGCTCATGATTAAAAAACTATTACATTAGATTTTTCGTGTCAAGTCAAGGTATCCCCCTTCATCTAGAATTTATAAAAAATGCGGATAAAAGAAAATTATACATTTGTTCGCAAGCTTTATGGAGATGTGTAATTTTGGTCCCATACTTTTCGACCTCGAAAGATATAGGCTATGTTTGGTTATGTTTTGGGATGGTATTTTAGTGAGAATTATTGGTGAGAAATTTATGGGGACACGTGCGTGTTTGATGAGATTGTGTTTGGTTTTATATTGAGAATTGGTTTTTGGGTGTTTTTTTTTTGTAAGATAACATTTGGTTTTGTTTACAGAGAGAACAAAAGTTACTGTAGCAGTCAAATTATGAAACTTTTGGCTGTTAGAGGGGAGAGAGAAGAGAGAACACATAGAGAGGAGTGTAGGGACAAAGTAGGTGTAAAAAGATGGAAAATAATTATTATGTTTTTTTTTACCAAAAAAATAGTGTATTTTTGACCAAATATTGAATCAAACATGGTTTGATGAGAATTTTGGACCAAACATGATATGAAAACGTAACCAAACATTGCCATAGTCTCACATGATCCAAAAATGTGCACAGTTGGTCGTCGTGGCTGTCAAGTTGGTCTTTTTGCAAGTTTGTCAGACTACTTGGGAGGTTTATGAAATTTATCATAAAGAATAATATATAAAAAATTGTATGCTAAAATTATTTTAATCCAATTAACATTTTGAATTAATATATATATATATATATCAGCTTCCTAGTTTCCCAATTATATTAAGATAAGCATTTTCACCTATCAGCTTCCCAGCCCCTCACTCCATCCACACACGACGGCACCCTCAAGCCCACCCAAATTTAACCACCTACCGCCACCAGTTTACAGAGCAGACCGATCCCCTGATCTCTTCTTCCAATTTATTCATCATTAAAGCTGTGTGTGAGGGTTATAGAAGTGTGTTGAGTAGTTTTTAATGTGTTGAATCTTCAAATGGGTTGGGTGGCGTGGGAGGAGGACGAGAGGTTGGAGACTACCAGCCATGGTTCGCCGTAACGGTCGCGGTGTTCGTCGCGGAGGCCACCGTTCCAGTTCCATTGCACCGTCGCGGAACGGTCGCGGATGTTCCACAATTTTTTGGCTAAAATTGCTCAAAAATTATAAAAGAATTCCTAAAAAACTTTATAATTAGTAAATATTGTATTGAATGTCTATCTTTCTTAAATGGTTGTGCCATCCTTCAGCAGGGGTGCCCTTGAACAAATAATTGAAATCAGGAGCAATTAAAGTCACTTTAAAACCTTTTTCCGAAAAGGGTCTCAAAATTTGTACTCCATTTATTGAATCCAATGAATTTGAGACAATAATTAAGCACCCTTTTGGATGGGCTTTAAATAAATTATACATACAAAACATCTCTCTATCTCCAAAAGACTCAACTGAAGATATCCAGGTCATGAAAAACCTATACTTACACTTCAAATTTGATGAATTGGAGTTGAAAAATTCAATAACCCTAACTTCAAATTTCTTAACTGAGTTGAACAAAAAAAATACCAATTTCCCACAAAAGTTGAGCAAAATTATAACAAATAATTCAGCGGTTCCGGCCGTTCCAGCCGTTCCGGCGCCGTTAAATCGCCTGAACGGCCGCGTCACAACCTCATCTCGTCTGTCTCGCCGTTTTTCGGCCGTTCCGACGCGTTCCGAATACAAAAACGAGTTGACCTGGAACTTTGGCACGCCAAGGGCCGTTCCCGTTCCGGCCGTTATAACGCCGTTCCGGTGAACCATGCTACCAGCAATGCGAACAGAGGGCGTGTGGGTTAAAGCTTGCTGGGGAAGAAGATGGATCTTTTTCTTTTTATCTTTTATTTTTCTATAATTCATCTATTTATAATAGTTTATAGAATTTATAAAAGTATTTAATAATATTTGGTAAATATTTTTCTAATATCAATATGTAAAGTGTGTTTAGAATCTATTTCCTGATTTTTGGATAGAAATATTTTCAAACTTATTAAATTATTTCAAGTAATGTAATAGTTAATTAATTTATCTTTTTTTGTCAATAGATACTTTTATTAGAAAACAAATTTTTGTTCAAAGTATTATACAAAAAAATCATTAGTATTAATTTTATATTTTCTTAATTATTTTCTAGTTTAAATGTTAAATACTGTATTTTTGCTGATAAAAGAAGATTTTACTCAAACTTCGAAATCACTTTAAGAAAACATAATTTAGTATTACACATTTCTGATTTACAAATATAAATATTTTACTCTAATTTATAAAATTGCACTTTTCCGAAATCTTTTGTAATTCTCAAATTTTTTACTATTTTTTTATTTTTATTTTTTGATTGTTGGAATTCTTTATATTTTTAAGTATGGTAAATTTCATAAAGGCCCCAAATAGTTTGAGAAACTTACAAAAAGAAATCAACTCATGGACGTGTTCACTTTCGTCAAATAACTAACGACGAGGACCAATTGTGCATACTTTTGGATCCTGTGGGACTATATCTTTCGAGGCCAAAAAGCATCCAAATTGTGCATCGCCATAAAGTTTGAGAACAAAAGTGTAATTTTCCCACGGATAAATATGGCCAGAATAATCCTATAATTCTGATTGATTACAAAATCATCAGAATCTGTTTTAAGAAGCGCATACCAATTTACGAATTATAGATTGTAATCATATTTTCGTCATGTTTTACCTCAACTTTATCTCTATTTTGTATCTTGTAGTTAGTCTTTTTCGTTGTTTTTACCCCAATTTGCGTATTTTAGTTTCTAAGTCGTTTAAATACTTTTGTAGGCAAAGAACGATTGTTTTGATGAGTTGAAGGTGTGTTTCATAGAGAACAAAGAAGGCTAACCAAGAGAACTTGAATAAATGACATAGAGAGGTCATACGAGAGAGTTTCGTTGAAGAAAAATTAAGAGAAAAAAAATCCTACACACCAAGACTACACAATTGTGCAGGTGCGAATTTTATATTTTTATTGGCCTAGTTTTTATGTCTTGGATGAGCCTATTTCTTGCTTCTAAGACTCCTTACAAGTTACGAATCAGGGGAAAACAGTTTTTAGGTTATGAGAGAGATTAAAGGGTCATATTCTTGAGTCAGAAGACTTGAAGAGAAAAAAAGAAGTTACTTTAAAGGAAGAGGATTTTCTTGAATTCTTGCGAATCAAGATAGGAGAATTATTGGTTTTTCATCTCTTCTTCTTCTCAAGTCGTATGTCTCTATTCCTTCATTGTTAAACATGGAGAAAAATATAAAACTAGTCCCATAACTCACGAAAAAAAATAATTTTGGCACCAAACTTTTTAAAATGACAATAATAGTCTTATAACCTCAAATTAACTTTGCAAAGTTAGTCCCACCATAAATTATGGACGGAAAAAATAACTTTGGCAGTTTGATCTGACTCCTCCCACCCAACTATAGCAATATTTTTGGAGGAAGATAAAAGAACGGAGTTGTTTGTTTTTTTTAAGAGACCCAAGTAATAAACTCCTTTTATCTATGTTTAAGGTCAAACAAACGCAATTCAAAATACAACATAGTGTTAAATATATTAAATATCTTTTTATAGATTTAGAATATCTTTGTATCTTTTCCATGTTTATCTTTTACCTTATTTATAGTTTAGGGTTTCTTGTCTCTTGTATCTATATATACATAATTCATCAATACAAGTTTCCTTATGGGGTTTTTTATAATCTAGCATGGTATCAGAACCATGGCTTCGAGCCATGGTATCTCGATCCTTAACTTCCGCCACCCGCCGTTCCCCGTACGATGCCTCTTCGTCTCTTCCTCTTCTCTTTTCTTTCCTCTCTTTAGATCTGTTATTCTACTTCTTTGTTGTCTTCTTCTTCTTCTTCAGATTTTTCAAGATTATCTTCTCATATACATAATCTAACATGGTATCTTGTCTCTTGTATCTATATATACGTTATTTATCAATACAAGTTTCCCTACGGGATTTTCTATAATCTAACACATAGCTCTAATTTGCTTTCTTCCCACCTGTCTGCCCACTTTTGTGTATGTATTTTACTTTAAATATAAATAAAAGGTGTTAGACACTTGGTTTCCCTCAGAAAGCAACTCAATCCTTTTATTTATCGTCAACAATTGACAATGTGAGGTACCAAAGTTGTTTTTTTCGTTGTGAGATTAGTTTTGTAATTTTCTCGTTCAACATGAGTATTAATTATTTAAATGCAAATTATTTCTTGTTTTTCTTAATAATGCACAGCTAAATTATTTTCTAGGGTTTAAAATGTAGTCTTGTGTGTATATTTTGTTATTGATAATTGATGAGCTTGTTCTTGTTCTTATTTATCTATTTATGGGTGTTTAATGATTGTAATTGCTTAATCACCATTACATGATTTAAAATGAATTAAGAAGTATCGGGAAGTGAATTACTTTATCAATTCAGATTTAATGGACGCGTTTAAATTGCTTAATAGGGATATTGATAATTATGCATAACACTAGTTAAATAATATTCATAGAATTTAACGGATTCATCTAGATTAGTTGTTGATCATAAGAATAATGGGAATTAATTTAGTTGGGTACTCATGACGATCTCGGGAAAGTATTCACGTAATTAAGAAAAATTGGGACTTTATTTAGGTAAGAATGATAACTCATTGAAAGTTAATAAATCCATTGAAATATCTTGATGAAGTCTTAATCCCTAAACATTTCGTTAATTGATTTACCTTTTTAATTAATTTAGCTTTAATTACACTAGAAAAAAAAGATATTAGTAACAAAATGTGAAATGACAATGTCAAAGTTGTTAGTAATTGTAAAATTCTAGGGACGCAAATTTTTATATTGGCACAAGAATAGGCTTTTCATGTTTAATAGTGACAAGATTTGTAAAGAAGTTGTCACTCTTGATAAGTAATGATAAGAAAATTATTGTCACTGTTGACATTTAATGACACATCTTTAATGACAACTTAATGATAATAATTATAGTTGTCATTCTATTTGTGTTATCACTATACATGTGTCACTAATTGTTAATTGTGACAACTTTAGAGAAACTTTTGTCATTAAAAATTCTTTTTGTGACAAAGCAAAATTAATTGTCACTCATTATACATATCTACTGACATTTTTAACATTGTCACTATAAATTTTGCCATTAATATTATTTTTTGTTGTTGTGTTAATTTCATTTGTTTATGCTTTTATTAGTTAAAAATCCCATCTCTCATAATCAATAGCCTAGATAATAAGATAAGCTTAGTTTGGTATTTGATATCTTTATCAGTGGAGACAATTTTACTTACTACTATATTATTTGTTTGATTTCGTGATGTTACAGACAGTGAACACCTAGCTCTGCTGGCAAAGCTGAGGTTCCAATATATTAGAGATCTTTGGTTCTATTTTTAGCTACATGTTGGTCTTTCTCTACTTTCATTGTAGTTGATTATAAGTAGTTTCTATTTGATATTCATGATCTGTATCATACAACCAATTTACTCAAAAAGAAAGAAAATATTGTTATAACTTAAAGTTTAGAGAATTAAAGGCACAACTTGAGTTTTCAAACACTCTCGTATGTATAACTTATTTTATGCGAAAAATTGATATTCATTAAAATCCAAAATTTGCGAACAATCCTTAAACTCGACCATAAATCACTTCATACTATTCTAACCTATTCCGCATCTTCATTCATAGATGCTTTCCTAGATTTTGTACGAGCGAAATGCTAACATCTTAAAAAGAAGACTTGGAATGCAAGAAATATATGACAAAATAAAACGAAAACTAGGACGATTCAAATAATTAAATCCCTATAGACTAAATTCTAAATGAATTATTTATTTCAATTCGAATCTTTTTGGATCTTCTATTGCATTCACTTCTATTTATGACAAATATACAAAATTCAAATCACTTATATATTTAAAGAAAATATTTATATACTTATCACATATAGAATAAATGCAATAAGAAGTCTAACGCCATTTTGCAATAGAGGATTTTGTGTGTATTTATTACTGTTCATCATCATCATCATCACCATCATCAGTGGGCAACGGATAGCGACACAAGGGACAAATATGGTTTACGCTCAGCCACCGGACAACGCAGTGATCTCCATGGAAAACATGCAAACAAGGCAACCTAGTAACACGACTTCCATTCAAAAATCCCTCCAAACAGATGCAACACGACTTTGCATAACCACAGTTATAATCTTCATCGTCGTCGTATATCAAGCTTTCTAGCTCGTCCACGGACGCCCTACCTGGCCGGTTTATACATCATTAACGACAGCGTTTCTTCAAACAACTCGATCTCACTTCGAGGTCTTTTAATGGCCTCTAAGTACCGACGACTACGAGTAATAAATTCCTCCCTCCGGGGGCAGATCAGTTTCTTCTCTATGTAATAAGATTTCCACGACCAGAATTCATCGCGTAGTACGTCCACAAGTTTCTGGATCTCTAATTTCACTCCGAGTATGTTATGCTTTGCGTTATTAGGGTTTTCGATCAAATTGCACAAAAATTCGAAGAGTTTGAGGTAAACTTCTTCTTCATCAACCAGGTAGACGTACTGCGGCAGATTATTGTCGTCATAGCGTATATCCCAGCTGCAGCGATCGAGTTGGAAAGGAACCAAATCGGCGCTGAGGATATCGTCTGTCAATGATGTAATTAGGGTTTTAGGGTTACGATCGATTTCTAGGGTTTTGTTTAAGGCGAGGATCGGAAGGACGCCGTAGTCGTCGACGTCGTCGAGTATTTGGTCTGGGGTACTGTAACCGGCGGTGACGCTGAGATTGATCACGAATATGGGCCTTTGGATTTTGGTAAATTGCAGCTCGGAAGGTGGGATTTGGGTTTCTGAAGCGTGAACTCGTATGAAGTAATTTTTATGGGAATTCAGAGGAGGAAGCCATAAAAGCGGATCAGACATCTTGATGATATTATTGTTTTCTATAATGAAATTGGAGATGAAGATCTAGCTAGAGATTATATATATATATTTGATTTATGATCGATTCCTATATAGTTTAGTTTTCTTCTTGGGGAGAATTGATTAATTAATTTCTGTACATGGAAATTTACTTATTTATGTATACTTGTTCCCATAATTTTAAGAATTAAATAATTAGTCTCGAGATAAGTCCCTTTGTAATTTGGACTATTGTTTACAGATAAGTCTCTTTGTAATTTTGGACTCTATTGTTTACAAATTTAAAGAATTTTTTTCCACAGAGACATATATTTTTTGCATTTGTAGTCTCAATTATTAAAATTTTGGACAAAAACTGCTAGTTTGGCCACGTGTTTTGTAAAAATCTCGCATTTTAGTCACAACCGAAGTTTTCATCCAAAATTTAATGGTCATTCCGTTAGTCAACCTTTTAACAATTTTTTTGGGAGGAGAATTCGTGCCTGAATACATTCACACTCATATTATATTCATTATCATGATATTTCATTCAATATCATGGACTACTCACACACAAAATATCCCCGAAAAAATTGGTCAAAAGGTTGACTAATGGAGTTGGCCGTTAAATTTTGGATAGAAACTTCGGTTGGGACTAAAGCGTAAGATATTTTGAAAGTTATAGAACTAAATGTGAGAAATTTGTACTTAATGAGACCAAAATTAAACTAAGGCAAAATTGTGGGACGAAAAGTATAGGCTATGTTTGGTTATGTTTTGGGATGGTATTTTGGTGAGAATTATTGGTGAAAATTTTATGGGGACACGTGCAATTTTGATGAGATTATGTTTGGTTATGTTTTGGGAGTTGTTTTTTGAGTGATTTTTTGGTGAGATAGTGTTTGGTTTTGTTTTCAAAGGGAACATAAATTACTGTAGCTGTCAAATCGTGTAAGTTTTTGTCTGTCAATAATTAAAAGTTATAATATAATATTGAGATTGTAATAATTATTATATAGATAAATATATATGTATATATGTGCAAATTATATGTATATATGTAGGTAATAGTAGTATACATAATATTGAGATTATAATAATTATTATAGAGATAAATATATATGTATATATGTAAGTAATAGTAGTGTATATATATATAAATAATAGTACTTGATATATATACTTAAAAAAAAAGTTTATATATATACATATATATATTTAATTACAAAATTATATTTAATTTACGAAAATTAAAAAAAAAAATTGAAGACAACATTTCAAATGTCGTCTTCAATTTTTTCATTTTTATTTTTTTATTTATGATGTCTTCTTCTAATTATATATATAAAAAAATAAGTATATATATATATAGAAAAAATTATATTTAATTACAAAAATTATAAAAAAAAGAAAAGAAAATTGAAGACGTTCAATTTTCTTTTTTTTTTATTTATGAACAGTGAAGACGACATGGCACATGTCGTCTTCACTGTTCATTTTTATTTATTTTTTAATTATAAAGAAGACATTTTATATGTCGTCTTCTAATTATATATATAAAAAATAATATATATATATATAGAAAAAATTATATTTAATTACAAAATTATATTTAATTTACGAAAATTAAAAAAAAATTGAAGATGACATTTCATGCACAGTGAAGACGACATTTTATATTTATGTTAAAATATATATATATATATATATATATAGTGTGTGAGGAAAGAGAAAGTGAGAGAGTGAGAGAAAGAGAGGAGAGAGAATGTGTCAAATAGAGTGAGAGAGTAAGAGAAAAAGAGGAGAGAGAGTGTGTCAGAGAAACAGGGAGCACAATCATTATTTTTTTTTGATCAAAAATTAACAACTTTTTTGGTGAAAAATTATGTGATCCAAACATAACTTGACCAAAAATTCGGACGAAAATGGGCTTGAAAACATAACCAAACATAGCCATAGTTTCCCCCTATGGGACTATTCTCTCAACTTTGGACAATAATGAGTCAAAAAGTACAATATAATATACCCTATATTAAGGATCAATTATTGCATGAACTTTCCAGTGTCTCAATCAGTGTTCTGAAAATCGGATTGGACCGCGAACTAGAAAAGTGATCGGGTCACTGGTCGCCAGTTCAACCGTAGGGTCAACCGGGGTCGAACCGATGATGTCATAATTATGCAATAATTAATATACTATTAAATATATAAAATATGAAAATATGAAAAAAATATATATATTTCCTATATATATATGAAAATATGAAAAAAATATGTGTTTCCTATATTTTGGGGGGCCAATTGCATACTTTTAGATTTTAAAGGGGTCAATTTCTGATTTTTAGAATTTAAAAGGTTGAATTTCATTATTTTCAAAATCGTCCGATCTGACCAGTTGAACCGCGGTTCTGAGCGGTTTTGATCCCTGAACGGTTTTTTCGCATAACCGAACTTGTTTGATGACCGATTCTGGTTTTAACCGGTCGGACCGGCCGATTCGGTCCAGTTTTCAAACCATTAGTCTCAATCCAATGCAATTGTTAAAGTTGACTTTGAACTCGTGACCAACATCTTGGGATTAATCAAATTACCATTACTTCACTATTAACATCTAGGGGTGTTCACGAATTGACCGAACCGAACGCAAATCGAAATTTCGGTCCGAACTGAAAACCAAACCGAAAAATTCAGTTCGGTTTTCGTTTTTTTTTTTTACCAAAATTCGGTTTTTGATTTAGTTTTCGGTTTTGAGGTTCGGTCGGTTTGGTCAACTGAAAAACCGATTTTTTTTATTTTTATATAGTAAAATATAGACCAAAAACTATAAAAAATGTGTCTCATAGTGCCAACTTATAGGAAAATAAAGAAAATGAATTAAATTTAGTCATAATTAAATTTCAATTATTTATTTATATCTAATTTATTTATACAAAAAAATTGAACCGAACTGGTTCACTTTTTAATTTCATTATGTCAATTTTAGTTGACCATGATAGACATAATTATAAATATATAAATGTATGCATTCCAAACAAAAAGTAAACAACAATAGCCAAAAAACAGTAGTCAGTAAGATTTTTGAAAAACAGTAGCCAAAAAATAAAAAAAGATTTTTTTTCTTTTTTGGTTTAAACCGAACTGAAAAAAAACCGACCGAACTGGTTAGTTTTTTAACTGAACCGAACCGAACCGGTTCGGTTCGGTTTTCGGTCCGGATTTTTGGAAAATCGAAATTTCGGTTAATTAAAAATCCGGTTAGGTTCGGTTAAAAACCTGATCGATGAACACTAACATCAACCTCTTGGGATTTGATCAAATTGGACTATATATTTTTTTAAAAAAATTTATTTTGGCCTAGTGGCAGTTTGGGGATTTCGCTAGAAAATTCATAATTGGTCGTAAAATTCAGAAAAAAATATTAATACAAAACTAGTCCCATAACTCACGACAAAAACAATTTTGTTCCCAAACTATTTAAAATGACAAAAATAGTCCCATAACTCAACTTTACAAAACTAGTCCCAACCTCAATTATGGATGGAAAAAATAACTTTGACCATTAAATCTGACTGTTCCACCCAACTTTAGCAATATTTTTTGAAGGAAAATGAGAGGATGAAGTTGTTTTTTTTTAAGAAAATCAAGTAACAAGCTCATTTTATTTATATTTAAGGTCAAACACACACAATTCAAAACACAACATGGCTCTAATTTGCTTTCTTTCCACCTTCCCACCTACTTTTGTGTGTGTGTTTAATCTTAAATACAAATAAAAGGTGTTTGGTACTTTGTTTCCCTCTAAAAACAACTCCATCCTTTTATTTTTCGTTTATAATTGACGGTAACTAACTTTGTAAAGTTAAGAGATATGAGACTATTATTGTCATTTTAAAAAGTTTGGTTCCAAAGTTGTTTTTCTCTTGAGATATGGGACTACTTTTGTAATATCCTTTAAAATTCATTTGACAGGAAAATTGACTTGAATTTGGTAATTTTACTAGAACCAAGGGAAAATTAACTTTCAATTTGGGGATTTTGCATATGGACGAAAATTTAACATTTAACTTGGGGATTTAACTCAAATACCTTCAATTTGGGGATTTTGTTATTTTTTATTATGAACCTTCAATTTGAAATCTTATTTTTTCTTTTATTTATTACAAATAAAGTTTGTATAACTTTTATATATATATATATATATAATACTAAAGTAATAAAATAATTAAACCTAGAAGTTATAATATTATGTGCATAAACTTCAAAATGAATTATTTTTCTTCCTTAATAGTTCGACTTTTACTATTTTTTTCC
This sequence comes from Buddleja alternifolia, assembly GCA_019426215.1. Taxonomy (NCBI): domain Eukaryota; kingdom Viridiplantae; phylum Streptophyta; class Magnoliopsida; order Lamiales; family Scrophulariaceae; genus Buddleja; species Buddleja alternifolia. The sequence continues at coordinate 12,809,063 of CM033402.1, read as the reverse complement.
ATTTTTTAAGAAAACCTGATTTCGGTTTTTTTTTCACCTTTCTAATTTTTTGATTATTTTCTAATTTTATTCTATTTTTATGATTTTCTCATATTTTTTACAATCTTCTTTTGAGTTTTTAATTTATTTGTTTTTGTCATTGGAAATCTTTGTCGGGATTCAATTTTTTAATTGAAATTTACAAACTAGTTTGTGATGTAATTTCTCATGTTTTCTAACTTTTGAAATTATATTAATATTTTTTGAATTTTAAGAACTTTTCAAAAAAAAAAAAAGGAAAAAATTTCATTTTTGGTCCAGTATGTTTATCTTTTTTTAATTCCGGTCTCATTCGTTACGGAATTATCAAAATGTCCCGTAACTTTGAAAATTCTCACATTTGTTTCCAACCGAATTTTTCATCTAAAATTTAACGGTCAACTCCGTTAGTCAACATTTTGACCCATTTTTTGGAGGAGAATTTGTGTGTGAATGAACTCACACATAGATTATATTCACTATCACGATGTTTCGATTCAATATCATGTGTCACCCACACACAAAAACTCCCAAGAAAATTGGTCAAAATATTGACCAACAGAGTTGACCGTTAAATTTTGGATGGAAAATTCGGATGGGACCAAATGTGAACTTTTTTTTTTAAGTGATGGGACACAATGTGAGAATCCCATAACGAATGGGACAAAAATGGAAAAGTAACAAACATATAGGACCAAAAATGTAATTTTTCAAAAAACAAAAAATTGATTTTGTTTTTTAAATTTTATTTAATTTTTTCCAAAAAAAATTACTAATTGATTTTTTAATTTATTTATTTCGTTAATAAGAAAAAGTCGCATTTTTCTAAATATTATTTTGTTTTGTTTTTTAGTAAACAATTGTTTTTAATAAATTAGGTTTAAAAAATATGAATGGAATTTAAAAAATTTTAAAATAAACTAAACGAAAGAATTGAAAGTTTTTGAATTAAATCTCCAATTGAAGGTTAATTTTTCCTTCATTTCAGTAAAATCCTAAAATCAAGTCAATTTTCCCATCTATTGGTATTTTTTGGCTAATTATGAATTTTCCGGCAAAATTTGTACTGAATTTTCCAATTTTTGAAACTTTGTGTATCAAATTGCCAGTATACCAAAATATATTGCAAAAACTTGAGGTACCAGAATTGAAATTTTGCCCATAGACAAACATTTACCATGTTCTTGCAAATTTCACAAGCACATCAAAGTATAAAACTACAGCTATGCCTCATTGGCTCATTGAATTATAGTTGTATTAGTCGTCAAAACGATCCTATGTAAAATTTGCAATCAACAAAATCTTGAGTATACAGTTTAGACAAACAAGAAAAAGAGTATGAATAAAAGTTTATTGAAATGAATGAAATAGTGAATGTAAATCACTACTTATTTCCTTTGATTCTTTGCTACAATCACGTGATCTCTGGGTTGAATTATTGAAAGTGGAGCTTGGCGCTTTGATCTCATTCACGATTGATCTGATCTTACAATAATGTTAATAAGAGGGTTTCGAGCGATAATCTCAAATTAAGCATTATTATTTGATGGACTTTGATGTGGATTCGATGCCTCCATCTCCTCCAAATTTGATTTAAACTTCATAGGTTTAGAACCGTAGTCACAAATTAAACGTTACCATTTGATGAGCTCCTTGATGAATGCCTTGACTTCCTCCTAGAACCCCATGGACATCCTGACAGAGTAGATGCCCCCCACACCATTTTATTTGGGTGCCACATGAATAATCTTTTTTCTAATATATAAAGTCAAACTTCCTTTGGAGATCTTTATTCTTATATTATATCTAAATGGTTAGAATAAAGTCTCATTTGATCACACATAACTATGGGACGTCATCAAGCATCAGGTAGGGTGATGATGGGATTCGTCTCCAATGTTGTGGTCCTTTAACATGTTTCAAGTCATGAAAGGGTTCATTGAAAGGAAATGGGTAAACTAAACTACCCAAAAAAAAGTTCATTGAAAGTATTCCCAGTCGAATCTGGAACTTCCTATAGTCATGTAGTGTAAGAGTATTCTTTATTGACTTGAGTTTCCATAACAAATCTTGTATGTGGTCCATCATACTTTGATTTACTTCATGATCACATAGCGGGTTGCATTTGGGGGAATTTTGGGTATGATATGATCATGTATGGACATATATGAGATTCATGATGGAATCCATATTTGACTTGTACAGTCAGTGCATCTCCTATGTTTACATAGTAAGTCGACTTTAAGAATCTTCGGTCGAAGTAAGATATCTAAAGAGGCGTAGGGTTTCCTCGTTTAGATGATTAAAGTGGACTTCAATGTAAATGGGAACAAAGTTACTGAATTATATATTAGGTTTCGACTTAGCCTATACTCTAGACTCAATCGGGATATCAGATGGAAGGGTCTTATTTATGCTAGAATCGTGATTGTGAAAGGCATATCTTCATTTTGTTTATGTCTAGGTCTTCGTGGCCCGTTGCTAGACAGGAATCACAATTTGTAGGTGTCCTGAATTAATATGATGATTACTTCAAGACCTAATTACATCAAGCAATTTTTAATCTAGTATTTTCCATTTTAAGAAATTACACTGACACTTCGAGAAAGTGTATCTACTATTAGCACATAAATGAGCCTAAGAGATCACACACATAACTCATTAGACATTTCATTTTTATGTTGTGATTAATCGATTTAAGAAAATTGAGGAAATTAGGTATGTCTAGTAATTTTCTAATTGGGAATATAAATTAATTAGTAAGATCCAATTAATTAAACTATTTAGTTAATCTAGATGAACTAATTAAATAATGGAACTAGGTGAGTTGAAGTATTATATTTAGTTGGGCTCGGCCCAAGTTAAATAAATAAAATAAATAATGGGTTAGAAATAATTAAAGTTACACTTTTACTTTTTGAAATTAATTAAAAGTGTTAGATCCATTAATTAGTTAAATATTGGAGTCAAGATTTAAATCATGAGATTAAAAACTTAGACTCAAGGACTAGAGAGGAGCATGTTGGGCCCGAATAAGAGGAAGGAACTTCCTTCCTCATTTCTTGATCATGATAAGTATTAGAGGATTTTAATAGAAAGGGAAGGCCGATTGGTTAGTTGGTGACTTTAAGTCTTTTCCTTATTGGATTTATATATATGAATCCTAGATAATGAATATCTAGAAATAAGGTAAGTATCAATCTTTGAAATTTACTTTGACTTTAATTCTAAATATACTTAGACGTAGGATTGTACCTATATATATGTGTGATCAAATAAACAAAAATATTGCTTCTTCCTTTATGCAAAAATCGCCCAACCTAAAAAAGTAAGAGGAAAAATCGTTTCTTTCTTTCTCTCTAGCAGCCGTCCCCTAGCCCTATCACAAGACGTGATTTTTCTCATGTGTTGGCTATCACCTATAGTACTAGAACAATTGGAGATTCGAGGAGATGTGGATACTTGTAGAGGCGAATCATTTGAGGCGCTTCACCGGGACACTACCAAAATAGAAAATTCGAAGTTGTTAATTTTCTATTCATGTGTTTTTCTAATGAATTAATAGTGCCAACTAATACTACGTGTCGGGTTGCTTTATTATTGTTAGTCCCAAGTGGCATATAAAAGGTTTTGGACGCTTAAGAATATAGAGGCTTGGCTGAACGTCTATTTGAAGATAGTTTCGAGAAAGTTAACTTAGACTCAAGATTTGAATACTTAACTAGATTAAGGCAAAGCGTTCAATTCTCTTATCAGCGTTAGTACAGCGAACGTTGTAAGTCTTCTTTTAGAAAGGTTGAGCGTCTCAAATTTTACTTTGTTTCTTTTTACTTAAAAAATAATTTTACCAATGTTTTTATTTATCTGTTTATGCAATGATAAAATAATTGAAACACAACAAACGATAAAGTAAAGAACACAAAGTTTGAAAGGTTCGTTGACTGGTGTAATCTTAGCTGCGTCATTGTTTTCTTTTTTCACTTGGAGGAAATCCACTAAAAAGATCTTCAAAGAATCACACAAAAATTTCTACAAAGTAGAGCATAGAATGGATAAAGATTACTTGAACTTCTTGGTCACACAGATTTCACCTCCAAGATACTTTGATACGCTTGTTTTCTTCACCCAGAAGCAATGCAAATATGCAACTTCGGCTTCACACAGATTGCGAAGCTAAATAAGGTTTTTGTCAACTGGTTTGTTTGATTTTTGAAAGTTCAAACAAGTTGAATATCTTATAATAGTGTAGGATTCTTTTGAAAAGATATTTGAGATACTTGTGACTATCTCAGAGATTAATGAAAAGCTAAAGGAATGCTTGATATGAATGTTTGAGCTTTTCTGAAAGTTTAAGGTTTGAGAATTCAATGCAATAGAGATTCGGCTTTTAAGCTTGTTGTTCTATATTTTGGCTTGTTCCTGAAGTTCTATTTATAAATTTTCTTGGTTAAAGTGTCTATTTGACACTAAGCTTGGCACAAGTCTATCACTTTCGCGAGTGGACAACTTTATGTCCTTTATCGCTCAAATTCTATTACAAAAGTTGGTGCCTCAGACCCTATAAAGTTGATAGTCCAATGGGAAAACTTCTCCGTATGTCCTGAAGAGCTTATCACATTTAATGCTCTTATCAGTATTTAATGCATTTGAAATTAATGCCCATTGGACATTAGTGCTCTGAGAATATTTGCATTTAACTCCTTCTGCACTTAGGAATAAATTCAGGTGAAATCTTCTCTTGATAGACGCTCATTCAACCTTAAATGATCCTTAGCTAGAATCTTTACATCAACGCTTAAAGTAGCTTGATGCTCAGATGCTTGCTTAGAAATTTTCATCTTCCTTCAGACTTCAGACGCTTGTACTTCAGACTTGACCTATGAAAAACTCACTCAGAGTAATATCAGACGCTTAGTCCAAGATACCTAGCCTATCAATCTAGAATAAAAATAATTAAAAGCCTTAAACAAATCTAACGCTCAAAGCCTATACATAATTTCTAATGAAATTAAACTTACATAAATTGAGGTCTAACATAAATCCTAATTGTCATCATCAAAACATTTAACAAGAAATTTCCTAAACATTTCCCCCTTGTTGATGATGGCAATACTTACTCTTTTATAGTTCAAGAGTTAGACAGCCAAAATATACAGTTAGCTTTGAATAGGTTAGATTCACTTTAGTTAAGGTTAGTTAAAGCCTCAAAGAGATGTTTTAGCTGGAAATGCATTTCTTTATATTTATCAAGGAAAGTACAAGGCCTTTACAACTAATAAGCAGAAAATAGTACAAGAAAAAGATAATGAAATTATATCTGAGGGGGTTTTTGGGATCTTCTATTCTTCTTGTCCAATTTCACCAATTAGATTATTCCTTCTTGTAATCTAAGCACAAATGGCTTCGTTCAGTTGATCATCTAGAGCTATTATTGCATCATCATCTGTATTTACGATCCTCTTTTCCTTAAGATTGACACTGGAAGGCGACCCAATGTCTGTCCCATTCAGTGGGATCAATGCCTATATGCCTCTCAGTTACTGGTTGATTGACAAGTTTGTAATGCTCTCTCAGTTACTGGTTGATTGAAAGAAGGAGAAAGTAACCCTTAAACGGATTGATCCGAGATCTATTTATCTTTCGCAGATTGATGGTGAAGATGCAATCACAATGCTTCACTGGAGTTATAATCTTTATCAACTTTCTTAGATTTTCGTCTCGATGACTCGAAGTGATTGTAAGATTAGATATTGGGCATTCACCACTAGTAGACGCTCTTCCACAGAAGTTGAGTGGAGTATTTACAAGCTATTGTAACGCTTCACGCAGAAATATCTCAGTCTCTAGTCAAATGCTTCGCAAAATTTTCAATTGGCCCAACACACATCTCATGCTTAGAAAGGTAATACTGGTCAAACTGACACTTCTTGTCATGCATGCCCATGCCAAATAGATGTGGATTATTTATCAGATCTTGAAAAGAATACCGATTGCCCACATACGCTCCAGTCCATGCCTCTTCATTCAGGCAGAATTCCATCCCAGTGTTGAAGGTGGCCTTAATCCCTTCATGATGAATGTCCCAAATTATTTCAAATCGATACCTGTCCACTTCATAATTAGTGTTCCAGACACAATTAAAGAAATCATTCACTTTCTCTTGGACACAATCTTTCAGTAACGCTAAGCGTTCACCAACATGAGCATTTTTGTTCTTTCATAAATGGAGAAGGTGCTCAGAATTTTGATTTTCAGCACTGTGCACTACTTCTGGAAAGTGCGAGTAACCTTCTTCGTTCAGCAATTCTTCAAGAGGATTAAGAGGCTTTACTAGGAGACGCTCATTAAATGCAATCTTCTTGTTCCTGGGAGCTAGACCTGAGGTCTTGCTATGCAATGTATCCAAGTAATATGCAAGCTCAACATCCACAAGAAAGGTCTTCTAAGATCTCTTCTTCTCATGTATAGCAATAAAGGTAGGAACTTGAGGGATTTCTTGGCCTGTGGCAATGGCCATGTAATATTCACGCTCAACATCAGTTAACTCTGAGCTGAATATTATCTGACAAAGCAAATCATCATGCTCTACTAGACTGACAATTTTATTTTCCGAGATAATATATGTCTTTGTTGTAATCAGCGGGAATGAAATCTTCTTTTGAAACTGGGGGCTTGAAATTTATTGAGTGATCAATCGTCTTTAAAGGATCCAGTTTCAAGAAATGCCTGTGTTGTGGTGGTTGAACCCCTTTTGTAGTAGGTCTCTCAGCGTCCACAAAAACACTCTGAGACTCAGAGAGTGCCTCTGATTCAACATCTTTTGTAGTAGCCACCATTTCCTCGAAATCAACATCAAGAATGACATTGAAAGTGCTTCAACATCATTTGAAATAAAAGTTGTAGCATAGAATATATCATCTATAAGAGCAGAATCTTCTACATATGTAGGAAAAGAAACACTGCATTGGGTTTCTCGGTATTGATGGTCTCTTATTTGAGCATCGGGGCTTTTTGAAGATCTTCTTGACATTAACCCCCTCAATAGGCTTTGACACTTTGACTGGAACGTCAGGGATAGTTGCCTCTTCATCAAAATTTATATTCTTCACAATTGAGGCAAGCTTCTTTCGCTTGGCAAGTGGAACACGATCTTCCACGCCTTTGTCAGTTTTTTTCACCATCCTCATTAGGAGATGGAATCATAGCAGTCTTGGGCTTTCTTGGTTCCCTCTTCTTTGTTACAATCGAACGCTTCACGACTGCATCTTCGGATGGACGCTCAGCCTCTTTTTTCGAACCTTCCCAAATGATTAGTTGGCGCTCAAAAAGTGGCTTTGCCGCTCCACCGAATTTAGGAGGATTGAGGAGATTTTTCACAATCTTTGGCCCCAAAAACTTATCTTTGGCCAATGGTTGACCAACTGAATTCACACAATCTGCTCTGAATAGCAGATCACTCAACACGACACCGTAGGGCTTGTTCACTATTTCCACACAGTCCCTAAAGTGTCCAAAAACATATTCACTCCTGTTCACCTTGATATCCATCACTATGGCTATCATCATCAGGAACTGTAGAGGAGTGACTTTGTTGAAGGTTCCAACTCTGCACTCGATAAATTTGCTGCAGAAATCTGCCTGTAGTTTGTATTTAGGCAGAAGGTCTTTTTTGTCAAAGTTTGGCTTGAATTCCATCGTCTCATCATTGTGAATTCTTGCCCAAACTAAGTCGACCTGACTGGAGGAGATGGATTCCAGATCTTCACCCTCATTAGGCAGCTTAAAGTTCTTAGCTATGGAGTCTGCAGAGAGTTCAAAAGTTTTGCTCTTCTTAGCGAAGTTGAAAGAGCAGGAAATAGAGTTCTTGTCCGAAGAAAGCTCAGCCTTTTTCCAAAATTCAAACACCTCATCGGAGAAATAGTACAAATATCTCATCAGAAATGTCTTCAGGCTAGCCTTGGCAATGGAATCCAACATATCTTTCATCTGGATTTCGTCCTTGTCATACAGATATTTCTAGTCCACCATGAGGCCCTCAGTGACGTTAATGGTGTGCTCAACAACATTGACAGATTTCTTGGGTGCCATTTTAGAGTTTGGAAATATAACAGAGATTCAAAGAAATTTTTGCTTTTGAGAGAGATAAGAACTTGCAGAGAGTTTGAGCGTAAAAGTGAAAGTATTTTTCTGCAAAATTGTCTTTTAAACGAAAGAGAAGTAATTTGTGGTTTCTCTTATCAATGCGATTTCGCCCCATGTAAAGTTGATGAATCTCAGCTGTTTTTAGCTTTAACTGCGGATGTGAGATTCCAAAAAATAGGTTAAGTTAGATTTGGTAACTCCCTTGTATACATTTGCACGTCCGGGTTTAAGTTTTGAAAAACGTTTGGCATTTTCAGAGTGTAACGCACGTACTCATAGCACATTGACACGTGTACAAGAATGTACTAGCCTTGATCCATCATTTTTAAAAGTGATAATTACCCGCCAGTTTGATGTGATTGGAACGCGTGAATAGAAATCAAAATGAATCTTGGAGTCTATCCAACATGTCACTGTAGAGTTAAAACAATGCATGACTTTGTAAATATTTTTATTAAGTGCAAAAAGGAATTGGTTTAACACTTAGTATAAATATATTGAAAGCTTTAATGTTGACGCTTAGAGTAAAACTTTTAAGTTTGAGCATCCAACTTATCATACATAAAAAATGACCGTTGATGATCTATGTAGAAAATATTTTTGATTATTGAAGCTTACTTGGGGTGTACAAGTACAAATTTAGAGTTCCCCCTAAATTTAACTTGTTACAACTTTTCAAAAATTATTTAGACGTAATTATAAAGTGGATTCCCCCTAAATTTTATGCCTAATAAAGTATGATGATCATACCTAATTCACTTCTCAAAGTGAGAAAGCGTTGTTCATTTAGCGCTTTGGTAAAGATATCTGCTAAATGTTTTTCTGTACCAATAAGTGCATGGAAATATCTTTCTTTTGAACATGGTCACGTAAAAAATGGTATCTAATGTCAATATGTTTGGTTCTAGAATGAAGAATTGGGTTTTGAGTCATGGCTAAGGGGCTTTGATTATCACAATGGATAGGGGTAGGACCTAAGATTGTACCATAATCTCTAAGTTGTTGCCTCATCCATCGAATCTCTGCATAACGACTTCTAGCGGCTACATACTCGGCTTCAACAGTAGAAGTAGCTATGGATTGTGTTGCTCACTATACCATAAACTAACCTTTTACCAAGAAATTGACATGTACCACTTGTACTTTTTTGATCAATTTTGCATCTTGCAAAATCTGTGTTCGAATAACCAATTAGTTCAAAAGGAGAGTTCCTTAGATACCATAAGCCCACATGTTATGTGCCTTTTACGTATTTAAGGATTTTCTTGGCAGCAATTAGGTGTGATTCTTGAGGATCGGCTTGAAAGCGTGCATACATGCATACCGAAAATATAACATCGGGTAGTTAGATAAAGAAGTGATGCAATGATACCTCTATAACTAGTGATAACAATTTTTTTTTCTCACTTTCATCTTTATCAAGTTGAAGCATTTGGCTCATTGGAATTTTTGAAGATGATGCATTTTCCATAACAAATTTCTTAATCATGTCACGTGTATATTTAGTTTGGTTTATAAATACGCCATTAGGGAGTTGTTTAACTTGTAGTCCTAAGAACAAAGTTAATTCACCCATCATGCTCATTTCAAATTGATCTTGCATCATTTTTGAAAATTTCTCATGCAGACGCTTATTAATAGATCCGAAAATAATATCATCAATATATATTTGGACTAAGAGAATATCTTCATCATTAGTAATTTTAAACAACATTATATCAATGCTGCCTTTTGAAAAGCCTTTACCAATAAGAAAAATAAATAGAGTGTCATACCATGCTCGAGGTGCTTGCTTAAGATCATAGAGTGCCTTATCTAGCTTGTAGACCATACTCTTACCATGATTGTTGATGAATCATGGTGGTTGCTCCACATAAATTTCTTCTTGGAGTTTACCATTCAGGAAAGCACTCTTCACGTCCATTTGATATACTGTGAACTTGTTGAAAGTGGCATACACTAAGAACATCTGAATTGGCTCAAGATAGGCTACGTGGGCATACGTTTCATCAAAGTTAATACCCTCTTCTTGGCAACATCCTTGAGAAACAAGTCTGGCTTTGTTCCTTGTAACAATACCATTCTCATCCATCTCTTTTCTGAATACCCATCTAGTTCAAATAACTACTTGGTGAGTTGGTCTCGGAACTAGCGTCTAAACCTTACTACATTCAAATTGATTTAGCTCTTCTTGCATGGATTCAATCTAACTAGGACCACTTAGCGCTTCATCCACTTTCTTAGGTTCCATTTGAGATAGGAAGCTCACGAACGTGGCCTCATTGAATGTAGCAGCTCTAGTCCTCACAGAAGCTCCGATAGCTGCAATAATTTGCTATGGTGGATGATCACGAAGCCATAGTCTATCTGGCTAGAACAGGTTTAGAGATTGTTGAGGTGCTTGATCTAGCATTACATCACCATCATTAACCTCTTGCATAGGCGCTTGAATTTGCTCTTGATGATCCTTCTCTTTATGATCATCAGCAATTTTTACAATAGGATCATTGACACCAACAAGAGTAACTATCTTAGGAGGGGGCATAATGACTTCATCATCGTCGTCACTTTCATCATCAATGATGATTTTGGACGCTTGCTAACAAATGTCTTCAACTCCTACATCAGTAGTGGTAACCTTGGCTCTTGGTTAGCGTCATCAAAAACAACATGAATAGATTTCTCAACCTTATTAGTTCGCCTATTTAGGATGCGAAAATTGTTTCCACTCTTAGATTAGCCTAGAAAGATCCCCTCGTCCGCTTTAGGATCAAACCCTTTAAGATTAGGGAATCCATTATTATGAATAAAGCATTTTGAATTAAAGACATGAAAATATAAAATATTTGGCTTACGTCCCTTCTGTAGTTCATATGGCGTTTTACCATGTTGTTTGTTGATCATGCATCAATTTTGAGTATAACACACAGTGTTGATTGCTTCGGCTCAATACCTAGGGGCAAGCTTGGACTCAGCTAACATCATCCTAGCGGCTTCTTTTAGGGTTCTACTCCGACGCTCAGAAACACCATTTTGTTGAGGAGTTCTAGGAGCTGAATACTCATGATGTAATCCATTTTTTGTACAAAACTTCTCAACAAATTTGTTAGAAAACTCAGTACCGTGATCGCTCCTTATTTTTGCAACTTTAAGATTTTTCAAAGAAATTCCACTTAAGTAAATCGAGAGAAATCATCAACTATCACTAAAGAATACTTTTTACCACTCACACTAATCATTTGAACAAGTCCAAATAAATCCATGTGAAGTAGTTCAAGTATCCTAGAAGTATAGATAGACAAGGCTTTCTCTTGAAAGATGATTTAACTTGTTTGCCCATATGTGAAGCGTTACAAAGGCAATCATTATGAAAAGGTCCTTTTGGTAATCCCTCTACGAGATTTATCATTACAAGCTGAGAGATTGTTTTAAAGTTGAGGTGATTTATTTTTCTATGCCATAACTAACCTTTTTCAAATTCATTTTTAGCCACGAAGCATGCTAGGTTGTTATCAATTGTTGAACCCCAATCTATCAAATAAACATTATTTGTTCTTTTGCTTTCAATTTGGTGGATCCAAGCTTAGCATCATTTATATAGCAATAAGTGCTTGAAAATACAACTTTAAAACCGTTATCACAAAATTGGGTTATGCTTAATAAATTATGTTTAAGACCCTCAACATAGTACACATCACTTATCATGACGTTCCCCTATGCACAATACCTATTCCTTTGGTTTTACCTTTGCGGTTGTCACCACATACAACCTGAGGATCATTTGCACTTTGAAAGTTGATCAAGAGATCTTTTGAGCATGTCATGTGCCATGAAGAACCACTATCAATATACCAAACAGATGTATCGACTTGGGCTCTAGGTACCTGCATTCAAAAGGCAGTTCTAATTTCTTTTAGGTACCCATTGTGACTTGGGTCCTTTTGTTCGGGGAAAATAACCAAACGCAGCGGAAACAAAATTTTAAATTTTTATTTGTATTTCCCCATTACAGTATCAATCCCTGGGTTTTGTCAGACGTATGTATGATAGAGTAAACAATACTTATTCATTGTAGCGAAATGGTTGGAAAAGCTCAACAATTTGAATCCTTCAACTTCTTCACGAATAACTCTGGCTGAAATCTTGATAATCCGAGCAGTCCAAAAGTGCTGCCTCTAAATTGTCTCGTCAAAAAAAGCTTGATCAGAAAAAATCTCCTCCTTGCTTGGCTTGATGACCGATGGCTAGGGCTAGGAAGAGAAAAAGGATTTTTTGTCTTTTGGCTCAAGTGTTAATTGTAACTTATGACCCAGGTATTAACTAATGTGATATATATATATATATATCACTTAAGTTAATACCTTGGACTTAAATTAGCCCATTATGGACGCCAAGTGGCCACCCCATATAAGTCTTGGTGTGCCACTTGGTGCACCAATTTGAGCTCAGTCCAATCCGTTATTTAATTAATTAATTCAATCCAATTAATTAATCTAATTAAATAATAGATAGGATATTTAATTAATTTTGTTTCTTCAAGAAATAACATATTAATTAAATTATAAATGAACTAATTTATTTCTTCAAATAATTAACTTCATTTAATTAATTTTAAGTATTCAATACTTAAAATATTACCACAAGAAATATTTCATACTTACTATCGATTTTTCCTTTTTAAGCGTCATCTATATTTGGCAATGGGAAGATTCCATTGAATATGGATCCCACAAAGAATTTCTGGTAAGTTTTCTGAGATATTCTCTCGGCACACGTTAGCGAGCTAACGTACGCCAGAAAACCATTCATGGCGAAACGGAGGGGAAAACGTACGACAACAACCACAATGAGTCCGACAACACTACCGAATGAATTGACTCATTCGCCATCGGTGCCTGGGAGCTCACACATCGATGCACTCAGAGAAATAGCAACAGAAACAGACGCGATAGAGTAAATTGACTTAGGGCTAGCAATCGAAGATTTGTGTATTTTTGGGAAAGACGGCCAAATAGTGAGGGAAGCTGAAATTCAACCCCAGAAGCAGCACGCGCAGCCAAATCCTGAGGAATTAAGGGCGACTGAGACCCTGGGATAGAATAAATCACGCGCATGGAATGAACTCTTTGTTGGCAACCAAAATGGTGGAAATGGGCTTACGTTGCAGCACATTCAGAGTGAAGGGGATGAAATCAATCTTACGAAGGAGGATGTGGAGTCGGAGTTAGCATATTGGAAGTTCTCCCTCTATGCTTATGTCCTAAGGCAGGATATTCCTATCCCAATAATGGTTAATTTCTTGAAGACCCGAGGGAAAGGATTGAAGCAACCAATTGCTGATAAACATGAGGATTACTTTGCGGTTTGCAATAGAGGAAGACATGAACGCAACCATACATAAAGGCACACAATTCTTTTATGGCAAACCTCTAATACTTCGAAGATGGAAGGAAGGGATTGTTAAGGCAGAGAACATAACTATGGTTCCCACATGGATTCAATTGCCAAATCTGCCTCTAGGCATGTGGGGTGCCACAAGCCTTAGCAAGATAGCCAGTAAAGTTGGGATCCCTGTTCAAACTGATGAAATGATAGCTAGGAAGTTAAAACTTGAATATGCGAGAATTTGGGTGAATGTGGAAATAGGCAAGGAGCTGCGTAAGGAGGTCAAAATTAGGAATGATGTTGATGGGAAAATTGTGCAACAGAAGGTGGTGTATGAATGGCTTCTGGTAGTTTGTAAGGCTTGTCATGGTTGGGGACATAGAGAGGCAACAAGTAAAAAGCCCATCTCTAAGCAGTGGCAGATTAAGAAAACAGGGGTAAAAATACAGGAAAAAGACACACCACTTGATGAGATAGCTCCTACTCAAGCTATAAGATCAGAGGGGGAGGACTTGCCGGGTAATGTCACTAATACCCCTCCACAGATGCAAACTAAAAAACAGCAAACTAGTGACAAAGGAAAAGGATTGATGAAGGAGTGGCAAGAGGTCCGCAGATCTAAAAGTAAGAAAGACAGTAATTGGATAGAGACGGCACGACATATTGAAGTGCAACATGCACTATCAAACCTGTTTCAAGTACAGAGTCATGTGGGGAGTGTGGTTGAGGATGAGACTGGACAATTGGATGAAAATCGACCCCCTAACGTATGAATATTGTTACATGGAATATTAGAGGATTGAATACATCTGAGAAGCAGAATGCTGTGAAAAAAATGATGACAGTCCACAAAATTGACGTGTTTGGAATAATTGAAACTAGGGTGAAACCTATGAATTATCAAAAGATTGTGCAATGTTTTGGAATGGAATGGAGGTGTATTAATAATTACATAAGGGCCACAAATAGAAGAATCTGGCTCTTATGGAAAAAACACAAAGTTCAAACTACAGTTTTATCCGTATCCGAGCAAAAAATTACCTACAGAATAGCTATTAGCAAGTACAAATTTATCCTAACTGTGGTGTATGCATTGAATGAGGAGGGGGCAGAAAAACTTTATGGCGTGAAATAGTTGAGTCTAACTATCAGGAACCTTGGGTGTTGATGGGGGACTGGAACACTACCCTCCATAGTAATGAGAAGTTGTTGAGTGATGGGAGTTATGCCGGGGGAAATGACGATATGATGGGGTGTTTTGACAGGAAGGGATTGGAGGATATCCCCTATTCAGGGGCCTTTTATACATGAAGCAATCATCAGCAGGCGTCCACAAGAGCCTATTGTAAACTGGACAGAGTGCTAGCTAATGGGGAGTGGTTCCTTCAAATGGAGAACTTCTCAGTGGTGTTACCAGATAGGGAATTATCTGATCACTGTCCAATGATACTTAGTGTTAAAGACCACCAATTGGACAAAGCTCTGTTTAAATTTCTAAATGGATGGGTGCAACATCACAGTTTCTATGATATAATCAGAGAAGGGTGGAGCAAGGAGATTAGGGGATGAAGAATGTTCCAAGTAGTTTAGAAAAGCAAAGCTATTAAATAGACACTAAAAGAGCTGCATAAGGGCCATTTTACTAATATCTCAGTGCAGGTAGAGAATGCCAGAAACAAGTTGCATCTTGTCAGAACCCAATTGGAATCTGCTTCCTTTGATCATCATCAAATATCCCAGGAGAAATGCTATTATGATGAAATGAGAAACCTGATCAAAGTGGAGGTTGAGTTCATCAGACAAAGATCCAAGGTTGAGTTTCTGAAGTAAGTATGGAGATGAATGCACTAAATATTCTTTTGCAAGAATGCGTACAAAGAAAGCACAGACAAGAATACTTGCAATCAGAAATAGTAGGGGTGAACTACTTGCACAACTAGAAGAGATTAAGAATGAGTTCCTTGAGTACTTTCAGAACATTATTGGGGCGCCAAGTCCTGCCACTAATGATATTCAGCAGCAAGTAATTTCACAAGGCTATCTACTACAACAAGAGGATGTAAATTGTCTTAGGCAGCCAATAATAGAAGAGGAAGTAAAGCATTATTTTTTCTCCATACCTGATTATAAAAGTCCGGGACCTGAGGGGTATAACTCTTTTTTTATAAAAATGCTTAGCCCATTATTGGAAAGGATATAACAATTGCAGTAATGGATTGCATCTCCAAAAGAAAATTACTCTCTGAATTAAATCACACAGTGTTGCATCTGATCCCCAAAAGCCATCAGCCTACCACTGTAAGTGATTATAGACCTATAGGTTGTTGCAATGTGGTATATAAAGTTATTTCCAAATTAATTTGCAATAGATTGAAAATGGTTTTGCCTCAAGTTGTTGACCAAGCCCGGGGGCATTCACTAAAGGTAGAGCTATAGTTGACAATGTGGTCTTATGTCATGAACTTGTGTATGGATATAACAGAAAGGGGATTTCTGCTAGAGCTGTAATGAAGGTGGATATAAGGAAGGCGTATGATACAGTGAGCTGGGTGTTTTTAGATAAAATTCTTACTGCATATGGATTTCCTTGGGATTTTGTGAACCTAATCATGATGTGTGTAACTACCCCAAGCTACTCCATCACGATACAGGGGACTATGTTTGGATTTTTCAAAGGTAAAAGGGGTTTGAGGTTAGGAGATCCCATGTCTCCTTACCTTTGTGTGTTGGTCATGGATTATTTGTCAAGAGCTTTCAAATTATTACACAGAGACCCCCAGTTTAAGTTCCACCCGAAATGCAAGAAAGCGAGCCTCATAAATTTGTGTTTTGCTGACGATCTCATGATGTTTTGTAAGGGCAGTTTCCAGTCTGTCTCCAAAGTGAAGTAGAAATTTGATCATTTTTCTAGTGTTTTTGGCTTGTCTTCCAATTTAGATAAGAGTCAGTTATTCTGTGGAGGGGTGCAGGAGGAGGTGAAACACCAGATACTAAGTGTCACTGGGTACGGAGAGGGGGAAATGCCTATGAGGTAACTGGGGGTACCTCTTACATCTTCCAGGATGACTGTGAAAAATTGCCAACCATTGGTTGATAAGAATTTAAAGAGGATCACATCTTGGACTGCCAAACTGCTCACATTTGCAGGGAGCATTTTATTAATAAAGACAGTAATTTTTGGGGTCCAAATGTACTGGAGCCAAATATTTCTATTCCTTTGACTGTTGTAAAAGAAATAGAGAAAATGTGTAGGACTTTCCTCTGGAGTGGTAAAACATCAGGCCAATATCATGCTTCTGTGAAATGGGCAAATGTTTATCTGCCAAAAAAGGAGGGAGGGCTCGGTATTATTTTTATAGGGATGTGGAATATTGCTGCTCTATTCAAACAAGTGTGGAATATTGCAACAAAATCAAGTTCTATGTGGATCAAATGGGTGAACTCCTACTATTTAAAATCAGATACTGTTTGGTGTGTTCAAGCAAGGGTTTCAGACTCCTGGTTGTGGAAAAGGTTGATTACAGTTAGAGAAAAGTTTGTGGATGTTATTGATATTGTGCATAATCAGTGGAAGGGTGGAAGAGTTTCAATTAAACAAGCCTACATGCATGGCCAGGAACATTATGAAGATGTTGTGTGGCGTAAGCTGATCTGGGGTAATGGGCCTGTATCTAGGCATAGATTCATACTTTGGTTAACAGTTCATAATAAATTGAAGACTAGGGATCGACTTAGTAGGTGGAAGGAGCTAGAAGATGATCGTTGTTTACTGTGCAATTAGGAAGCTGAAAGTCGAGACCATATTTTTTATCAGTGCAGGTTTGCTAGAGAGGTGATGGAACAGTGCTGGGCAAAAATCAGAATCAATTGTAGGAAATTCATTTGGCAGGACCATGTGCATTGGGGCCTTAATATTTGTAAAGGTAAAACCCCTTTGAGTTGTAAAAAGAGTACGTTATTTGCTACTATAGTATATTAACTTTGGATAGAAAGAAATAGAAGATTATTTTCTCTTGGTAGTTGTAGTGTGAAAGAAATAGTTTGGAAGGTTGTTGAATGTAACACCCTAGTTTACCTTATTGATAACTTTATGCGATTCTATTGTCCTATTACATTAAAGTGAGTTACGTGATATAGATGTGGGTCTATTCGATCTCATGGATATTCTTCATCATTGAAACTTAATTGGTAGAGGCTTTATTGGTTTCGGGCAAAGAAAATTTTTTTTCAAAACAATGCGGATCAAAGTGCAATTATTATAATTGAAAAGGACCAATCTTTGGTGGACGTATATTAAATAGATTATACATTTTATGACTGAATTGGAAGGTGGATATAAAATCTAGTGGACTGAACTGCATGTATCAACATTTGGGGTCATATATATGTATATTGGTTCACTTAATCTGCATGATACCAAGTATCCTGCATTTTCAGTTTCTGGAGTTGGCCATTAGGTCTGGAATTAGGTGACCAAATAAGTGACTTTCTTTGTGTCAATTTTTCTGGACCACTATGAACGTGTATAGAGTCTACCTGTAAACTTTTGTAGTGATTGAAGGTGTATTGAAATTTCTAAAATTATTCGAACAAAACTGCCAGGTGCTGTCAGTCGAGTTTAAGAAAGTTTCGGTTTGAAGCTTAATTGTCATATTTAGAAATTTTAATTCCTATTGACTATTTTACAGTACACGTATGTGTGTGTTTAGAGTGTTTTCTGAAATTTTGGGAATTTGTCAAGAAACAGGGAATTTTATACAATTATTTGAATCGTAAGTGTCTTTCCTAAAAACATCCCAGGTGCAGCCACGGTTTGGTGAGTGAATCACCTAGTTAAATATGTCAATTGAATCTGGGATTTTTATACCATATTCTTCAACGTGATTAATCTATAACTGAAAAGTTTGAGAGGAAAATCTTATCCAAGGGATTTATGACGAATTTTGTTGTGAAGCTGCGCCAGTATATGGCTTACTTGAGATTTGTTTGAACCAAATTGCCTATATGTCTAGGTTCTACTATATTTGTAGTATCACTTGTTGTATTTGGTTGGATTATAAAGTATTATAAGTTAAGAATATGACGGTGTATTTGGATAGCAGGATAGACTAGTATTCAGACGAGATAGAAGGCTACAACGTCGAGTTGTAACAGTGAGGGTTTCTCTTTTCCTTGAAATTCTTTAATTGCTTTACCTAATTGTTATTTCCTTGTTTTGTTCTGCAACTATCTTATTGATATCTTGATGATTGCTTATTGATGAATGTAAATTCTTAAGTGTCCCGCTCCAGTCAATATCTCGAGATTCTCGACGTTATCCTTTTCATGTCTATGGTACATGTTTTGTCTTGAAATGATCTTCGGTCCAATCGTTGTCAATTCCCGTGAGTCTTATCATATGAATATCGAGTTAATATCTTTCTTAACACGTTGAAACCATTGTATTCCTTGATTCTATTTCGTCGTCTAAAGGAGCTAAGTGCTATACAGGACAAAGTACCATGCGACGGCGGGGGCCACCTCTTGAACCCGTAGGAGCCACCACTAGAATTCTGATGTCCGGCAACCGTCAGCGATATGTTTTTTTCTCGGTCTAAAGCTTTGACTCTTAAAGGCAGAGTGAAGGGATCTAAGTGCTATACGGGACAAAGTACCACGCGATGGCGGGGGCCACCTTTGAACCCGTAGGAGCCACCACTAGAATCCTGACACCTGCAAATCTCAAAGGGTGTGAAGTCTCCCACTGGTATGGGATAGTTGGGAGATGGAACACAATCGTATGACATGAATCTAAAGTATATGAGTTATTCATTCTGGTTTCGTATATGTTTCGTGATGTTCCTCATTCCGACAGTTTGTTTTCTTTAATGATTAGCTCAATACGTGTGATCTTGTTTCTTTTGTAATCTTCCATTGCAGATTCCATTTTAAAGATAAAGGTAAAACAAATCTTTAGCCTACCTCACTGATTCATTCGGACTCACCCCTCCTTCTCTGTTCCTTTTCAGATAAGCTTAGTATGTTGGATATGAAGAGAGAAATGAGGAGTAAAGAAAGCATTGGTTCGTGGCTATTAGAGGGAGTTATGTGTTGGGATGTATCATTGGGTATGTATATGTATTGTCTTGGAGACTTTTGATTGATAGAGTTGTTGTTGAATTGTGTAAAATGGATAAAGAATGTATTGTTGGTTTAATTGGAATGAAAATTTTCAGTTTCAGCAGATGAAGTATTGATATAGTTCTGACGCTTAGCACTGGCTCGAGTAAAGAAGGTCTCCTGGATCGAGCTAGCGTTGCGGTGTGGCGGGCTACCCTGGTCGGTGGGCGCTACATTGAATGCAAAAATGAGGTGTGAGGATGCCCAGATATGCCTGGTTTGTTAGTGTAATGTTTTCGTGTTAATACAAAAGCTTATATGGGCCAAAAAATATATATATATATATATATATATATGGGTCCCACCTAGCCAATCAAGTGGTCCATATTGTAACTCAAATAAGATTAAATGATTGGATCATTTTTACCTTTTCTATTGTAAATATCGTGTGAATATAAACTCTTCGTTTCCTTATCCTGGTCAAGTGAGAGTCATGGTTTTTGGTCAAAGTAACTTGACACTATTTTATATTTATAATAAGTTCAGATCAGTTAATGTTATGGCCAAAGACTTTAAGATCTAACTTACGTATAAATGCATAGGATAATGCCTCGTTCACCTTTGAGAGAGCGAATCCCATCTTGGATATCAGTTAAGACTACTACTTGCCCATTAGGTTAAAGTTCGAGGTTGACCCCACCAAAAGGTGAATTGAGTCTAACTACTCTAATGACAAACCTAATGTCACAAGTATATTTTCAACTTGATTCATGAAGTTTAAAGTTCAGACACACCTATTACAACTTAATCAATTCTGTCATTGACTGTCAAAGAGTGAAAACCAATGCGACAGAATCGACGTGAGTCATATCTGAGTGCCACTATCTCCATCAGTGCACCTATGATGTGATTTCTTCACTACTTCCTAGTGATTAACGGGCACCTTTCTCATCAAAACTCATATCATACAAGTCTTCATGATTTCCAATGCCCAATTGAAAATCATTGACTTGCAAACTATTTTAGTACACAAGTATGCCTAAGAGAGTTAACTCTTGTGTTCATGGACTTATAAATTATTACAATATATAAATGCCAAAATAATAGTAAACAACTAATTGCTTTTTATTGGTAGAATGAGAAACAATTACAAATTAATAATGTCCTAACATTCTCTAATCCTCCAGTGGCATTTGAGGACATTAACCTAACAATCTCCCATTTGTACTCATTGCCCATAATTATGGTATCTAATACCCATCTTTTTGAGATGTCGATCCAACACTGCCTATTTCAAAGGCTTGGTCAGTGGGTCAGCGACGTTGTCAGCTGAATTTACTCTCTGAACAGCTATCTCGCCTCTTCCAATGATTTCTCATATTATGTGATATCTGCTCTCTATATTCTTGGATTTGTTGTGAGACTTTGGTTTCTTTGCTTGTGCAATAGCCCCGTTATTGTCACAATAAAGTGGCAATGACAGCTCTACACTAGCGACCACTTGAAGTTCTCCAAGAAACTTCCTAATCTAAACACCCTTTTTAACAGCTGCTATGTATTCTGCCAGTGGTGAAACCAGCGGTTATGCTTTGCTTGGAACTTTTCCAAGTTACCGCTCCACCATTGAGTGTGAATATAAACCTTGAAGTAGATTTTTGATCTTCTATATAAGATTCGAAATCTGAGATAATATATTCATCCACCTTCAAATCTCCATCTCCATATGTTAGGACCATATCCTTAGTTCTCTTCAGATACTTGAAGATATTTTTGACAACGCTCCAGTGTTCTCTTCCCAGGTTAGCCTAAAAATGACTCACCACGCTTGCTACGTAGGCTATGTCTGACCATGTGCATAACATGGCGTACATCAAACTACCCAATGCAGACGTGTAGGGCACCATACTTATTTCTTTCCTATCTTCCTCACTTTGAGAAGACATAGAATTTGAAAAGTGCGCCCCATGTCTCATGGGCAAGAAACCTATCTTGAAGTCTTCCATCCTAAATCTTTTTAGGACTTTCTCTAAGTAAAGGGCTTGGGAAAGTTCTATCGTTCTATTTGCTCTATCTCTGTAGATACAAATTCCTAGAATATAGGTCACTTCTCCCAAGTCTTTCATGGAGAATGTATTTGAAAGCCATATTTTGACTGATGTGAGCATTCCTACATCAGTTCCTGTGAGTAGAATGTCATCCACATATAAGACAAGTGAGTTTACTCCCACTAACCTTCTTGTAAACACATGGTTCATCTTCATTTTTTACAAAGTCAAATCCTTTGATAGCGTCATCAAAACGTAAATGCCAACTCCTAGAGGCTTGCTTAAGTCCATAAATAGATCTCTTAAGTTTGCACACCTTATGAATATCAGACCCAGATACAAATCCTTTAGGCTGATCCATATAGATATCCTCTTCGACAAATCTATTCAGAAAAGTCGTCTTTACATCCATCTGCCATATCTTATAATCCAAGTGTGCAACTATTGCAAGTAGCATTCGGATAGACTTGATCATTGCCATAGGTGAAAAGGTCTCTTGATAGTCAATTCCTTCATTTTGACTATAACCTTTTTCTACAAGTCTTGCCTTGTATGTGCCAACTTTTCCATCCTTGCCTATCTTCCTCTTGTAGATCCACTTGCACCCTATAGGTGCAATGTCATCAGTACGATGTACCAGAGTACAGACCTGGTTGGAATGCATCGAATCTATCTCCGCCTGCATAGCTTCTCGCCACTTTGCAGAGTCGATGTCCATCATTGCATGATCAAAAGCAGAAAGGTCATCCCCATGAACTCCCATTACTATAGTGTGGACACCCGGTTCCTCTTGTTGCAGGTACCCATAGTACCTTTCAGGTTGATGTGGTACTCTACCACATCTTCGCAATGTTGGTTGTGTTTCATCAGGTTCAATGTGTGTTTCTTGAATAGTCGTCTCCCTGGGTGTTTCATCTTGTTTGTTGAGAACAATCTTTCTACCTACACCACCTTCTTGAGTAAATTCATCTTCAAGAAAGTACACTTGCAGGGCAATAGTGATCCTTTAATCATCTTGCATGTAGAATAGGTATCTGATAGGATTCATTTTTACGTGTTATTAAGCCCCTTTGCGTTTATGTTTTAGGTTCATTTATCGCTTGATTTTGTCACTTCTGCGTTTAATTCGTGCATTAAGTGATTTCAGGCCTTAAGTGGATACAATCGAATAAAGGGTGGAAAAAGGATGTATAAAACAAGTTTAGGCCAAGATGTTTCACACCTCTACGACCAAACAAGCAAGAAACAAGCTGGAGTTAGCCAAAATCATATTTTAGTACCATTTCCGCACACCTGGGCGCCAAATCAGAAACAACCTCCACATTGGAACGTCATTTTGATATATTTAGAGACAGAATTGGATGAAGTGGCCTTCTACAAAGTTGTAGATGTATGTCTTATCGTCACATGGGGACTTGAAGCATCAAATTCGGAGGTCTGTGGAGAATTTTATGAATAAAACACTATCTCTGCGCTGGAAAACACGAAAGTGGCAGCTCCCATTCTTAGTAGGTGGAAAACAAGAGAATGGTAGTTCACATTCTTGGTAGATGGAAAGGAAGAGAATGGTAGCTCACATTCTTGGCAGGAGGAAAGTAAGAGAATGGTAGGTGGAAAACAAGAGAATGGTAGTTCACATTCTTGGTAGATGGAAAGCAAGAGAATGGTAGGTGGAAAGAAAAGAGAATGGAAGGACATGTTCTTGGTAGGTGGATTTTTGGCTATAAAAGGAGGATTGGAAGCCATCCTACAAACACACTTGAAAACACATTCCCCATTGGGGGAGCCTAAACACATCCTATCATCATCTTCGTCATCCTTAGATTAGTTATGAAGATTATCAAGAACCTTTGAAGGTGAAGAAATCAAGAAGCATGGAAGAGATGAAGATCAAAGTTCAACCATCAAAAATACGAGGGAGTTTCTTAGATTTAGATTTGTTTTTGTCTATGAATATGAATCTTAATTTAAGTTCCTATCTTTTATCTTTTATGATGAAATAGATTCTTCGAACTAAGGCCATGTTGAGGCTTAATTATGATAATTGAGATATAAATTGTGTTTTTCATATGAATTCTATTGTTGCTTTGTGTCTTGATCTTGTTTGAATGCATCATATGCTTAGCTACCATATACATGATTTATTGCTTAAATTATTCGTTCGAGAGAAGGTAATTTAAGGTGCAAAGAGGATCATCACATAATCCGTAAAAAATAAGGAATTGCCCCTAGAGATAGGTAGAGATTCCCGGGTGCAGTTGGCCGGATTAATCCGGGGAAATTCTAGAACTTGAATGCATGATTGTTGGTTAGATTCTCGGATAGACATATCTAGAGAACCATCAATTAATCATAGGATTATTACAGCCGATAAATCGGGTAGTAATTATTTAAGGTTTTTTCCACCAAAGCAACATTAGTCTAATAATATGAGAACATGTTTATAGTGAAAATTGATTAATTTATGCCAACACATGTGTCTTAGTTTCTCTCTTCCATAGCTATCTTGATTTCGACATCTTGTTTCTTATATCTTACTTTCATAATAGTTTAGTTAATTCTTGTTTTAGTTTAAGTTCTTCAATTGCTTTAAAATCATAAACTAAAATACAAGTCCTTGAGGTTCGACAACCCGGACTTTATTGTCCACTTTATTACTACACACAACCAGTCCACTTGCTGTTTAATACACGTAAGGATTTTTCGTGTCAGTATCCCATAGAATTCCCTGGAAAATCGATGAAACGTCATTTAAGGGACCTAGCTTTCAATTTCTCTGCCTTTGTCTTCTTGATGTAGGCAGGACATCCCCAAACCCAAATGTATTTGAGTTTTGGTTTCCTATTTCTCCATATCTCATATGGGGTCTTAGGAACAGATTTGGAAGGACAACTATTCAAGATATGAACAGACGTAAGGAGTGCATGTCCCCACATGAAGATGGGTAAATCAGTGTAGCTGAGCATAGATCGAACCACATCCAAAAGCATTCAATTTTTATGCTCTGTTACCCCATTTAGTTGTGGAGTGGCTGGTGATGTGAGTTGCAATATTATCCCATATTCATTTAGGAACTGATCAAACTCGTCACTCATATATTCACCTCCATGATCCGATTGTAATGTTTTTATATGATGACCAGTTTGTTTTTCCACCAAAGCCTTAAATTCTTTGAACTTATCAAATGATTCAGACTTGTATTTCATTAGATATACAAGACAATACCTTGAATGGTCATCAATGAAAGTAAGGAAGTTTTCCACGAGCCATTTCTCCAAATGGTCCGCAAATGACGGTGTGTATGTACAAGTCCTAACAATTCAGTGGCCCTTTCAAAAGTTGGATAGAGATCCGATCCCAATGGGTCAATTAACCCATATTTCTCCATCTTGTTTATCTTTTGCTCCCCAACATGGCCTAGTTTAAGATGCCACTTTAAGCTTAGGTTAGTACTTTGCCTACCATGCTTCTTTGAGATAACATTTACAACACATTCATTTCGCATATTTAAATAATGGAGAGACCATTGACTAAAGTAGCAGTGCTAACAATATTATCATTAAATAAAATGCTGCAAGTAATGTCAATGAAATTAAAAATATAATTATTCCTAACCAACATAGAAATTGAAATAATGTTTTTAAGCCCGTTGGGAAAAACTAAAACATCCTCTAAATTTAAAACATGTCCAGATGTTAAACATAAAGAATTTGATCCAATGCAAGAAGTCGCGCCCGATTCCATCGCTGATCAGCACTTGTCCATGTCCTAGCTTCCTACTTCACTTCAGATCCTGATTCATAACACAAACGTGAGCACTAGCTCCAGAATCAAGTATCCACAAAGTGGAAATACAGTTATAGAACAATTGATTTCAAAATTAAAAAGTTCCATACCTATTGCACCTTTTCCAAATTTGGGACACTCCCTCCTCCAGTGGTGTAGCTCACCGCAGTGAAGCCACCTATCAATTTCTTTTGACCCTTTGCTCTTCATGATCTTCAGAGCTTTACCCTTTCCTTTATCTATCCTACCTTGTGGACCAGGAGTGCTAATAGCTTTCTTAGTCTTTTTCTTCTTCTTCTTCTTCTTCTTCTTCTTCTTCTTCTTCTTCTTCTTCTTCTTCTTCTTCTTCTTCTTGTTTTTAGGCTTAGAAGTGATGACCAAGACTACCTCTTTTCCCTTAGGCTTCATTTGAGATTGTGCAGTATTAAGCATGTTCATCAACCCAACTAAATTGCATTCTATCTTATTGCAATTGAAGTTCACCACAAATTAGGAAAAGGAGTTTGGAAGCGACTGCAAGATGAGGTCAGTTTGTAGTTGCGGGTCCATATTGAAGTCGAAGGCCTCTAACCTCTCAATTTTCAAAATCAATTTTAGGATATGATCCCGAATTTTTCACCTTCTTCCATCTTGGTTCCAAAGAGCTCTTTCAATATCTCATATCGAGCAGTACGACTGTGTTCACCATAGAGCTACACTAGGTGTATCCAAATAGCGCTTGCCAAGACCTTTTTTTCATGAGATCTCTGCAACTCATTTGTCATTGAGCCTAGCATGTACCCATGAATCCGAATGTCGTCTTTGACCTATTCTCATGAGCCGCGATTCCTCCTCAGTAGCACGCATCCTTGCCAGCGCAGCTGGGATATCAGTATCTAATACATACCCCAATGACTCCATATTGAGGACTATCCTCAAATTTTGAAGCCAGTCCACATAGTTTGGACCAGTCAAAGTGTTTTTTTCAAGTAGTACAGACAATGGGTTGATAGTCATAGTGAGAGAGATAATAAGCAAATAACTGCAGAAAAATAAAAAGACTTACTAGATTCTATTGTAATTGTTGTTCCAAATTCAAATTAAGGAAAATAAACTTGGCTCCCACTATATTTTTCGAAAATCCATACTCCCACTGTAGAATTCGAAAGTTATCGTTGGAAGGCTTCATAATGGTGATTGATTTCTTTAACTAGATCAATAGGTTGCAACCTTTTAATGATTTTATTGATTCATGAATAATTTAAGTTCAACCCACTGACTATCTATTAGTCTAACAATTGAATTTCACCCTGTAACCTTTTTGCTGGTATGTGGGGTGAAATTTGTTTCGACTAATGGTGTTCATGCACTTAGGAAAAAGTTAAAATATATTTCAATGTATAACCCCCATTGTTTAGGGACGATATTATATATTAAATATCATTTTAACTTCTCCTAAGTTTAGTGGAGGACAAGATATCTAGTATCCTTGACTAACTTAATATTTTCAAAGTGGGAGAATTTAAATTATTTATTAGGTCTCACTTTGCACATTAATTCATTTGATACTAAACATACAAATATGGATTAAATAAAAAGAGAGCAATTCTAGAAAGCTAAGAACACACGATTCATGGACTTTTATTCCTTGATTGAGACAAGCCAATGTCTCAATATAAATAAAAAAGAAACTACACTAAAACTTCCAAAGCTCCTTCTTGTATCTCCTCAGCTCGACTTGAATTTCTCCTTTTGGGCCTATTGTAGTTCTAAATATTACATTTCAATATACAAAAATAATCTAGAAAGAAAATAAAAAATAGACTCAAAAAGGCCTTTACAACCCATCAAAAAGAAATACAAATATAAACGAGCCTAAGTCCATGAATCATGTCTCCCATCACATAACATGTCAAACATGATATATTTCACATAACACACGAAAACATATATGTTAATTTCTAATTAAATTCCAAATTCAATTATTATATTTCATATTCTCGAGGAAATTAAATTTATTTAATTCTATTTGAAAATTCAATTTTAATGAACTTCAATTAATTTTATATTAAAATCCAATTTTAATAAAAATTAATCTCTAAGTATATTAAAATTAATTTCACAATAGAAGGAATCCAATTTAATTCAAAGTCTAACTTTAATTAACATTAGATTACTTGGAATATTAAAATAAATAATTTCATTTTTTTGCATTAAAATCAATTTAATCAAAAACTAAAACATATTTATTTAATAATATACCCGGGTTACCCACGGGTCAACTCAGGTCGTGGACCGATCAGTGTGTTAAAAAACACACGGGTGGGCTATCGTCCGTCTACAGCCTAGCAGCCGGTCAGCGGGTTTTGCTGTCGTCGATGGAGATTTCCGATCTTCATCTTTTCGTGATTATTTTATCACATCAAAATTACATAACATGATTTATTAATTTCTAACAAATAAAATAAATAAAAAACCTCAAGAACATAAAAAATGCAAAATCCACATATCTAATCATGCATCGATAAGAAACTGTAAATCATGCATCTTTATGACATATTTACACATAAATTATATACGCCGAACCCCGTGATTTGGCTCTGATACCACTGTCGGGTAAAATAACCAAACGAGGCGGAAACGAAATTTTAAATTTTTTTTTGGATTCCCCCATTACAGGATCAATCCCTGAATTTTGTTAGATGTATGTATGATAAAGTAAATAATACTTTATCTGTTGTAGTGAAGTGGTTGGAAAATTTCAACAATTCGAATTCTTCAACTTCTTCGCGAATAATCCTTCTGAAATCTTGATAATCCGAGCAGTCAAAAAGTGCTACCTCTAAATTGTCTCGCAGAAAAAAGCTTGATCAGAAAAAATCTCCTCCTTGCTTGGCTTGAAGACCGATGGCTAGGGCTAGGGAGAGAGAGGAATTTTTGTCTTGTGGCTCAAGTGTTAATTGTAACTTATGACCTAGGTATTATTAACTAATGTGATATATTTGTATCATTTAAGTTAATACATTGGGCTTAAATTAGCCCATTATGGATGCCTAGTGGTCGCCCAATATAGGTCTTGGTGTGCCACTTGGTGAGCCAATTTGAGCTCAATCCAATCCATTATTTAATGAATAAATTCAATCCAATTAATTAAATTATAAATGAACTAACTTATTTCTTCAAATAATTAATTTCATTTAATTAATTTTAAGTGTCCAATACTTAAAATATTACCACAAGAAATATTCCATATTTTCTATTGATTTTTCCTTTTTAATCGTGACTCTTTAGGTTCATCTATACTTGACAATGGGAGGATTCTATTGAATATGGGTCCACCTATTCAGTCAAGTGGTCTATATTATAACCCAAATAAGATGAAATGAGTGGATTATTTTTACCTTTCCTATTGTAAATACCATGTGAATATAAACTCTTCGTTTTCTTATCCCGGTTAAGTGAGAGTCATGGTTTTTGGTCAAACTCACTAACTTGACACTATATATTATTTATCATTTAATGCTTTGGCCAAAGAATTTAAGATCTAACTTACTTATAAATGCATAGGATAATTTCTCTTTTACCTTCGAGGGAACGAATCCCATCTTGGATGTTGGTTAAGACTACTACTTGCCCATTCGGCTGCAGTTCGAGGTTGACCCCAGTAAAGGGTGAATTGGGTCTAACTACTTTAATGACAAACCTAATGTCACAAATATATCTTCAACTCGATTCCTCAAATCTAAAGGTTAGACACACCTATTACAACTTAATCAATTCTGTCATTCACTGTCAAAGAGTGATTAACGGGCACCTTTCTCATCAAAACTGATATCATACAAGTCTTCATGATTTCCAATGCCCAATTGAAAATCATTGACTTGCAAACTATTTTAGTACGCAAGTATTAAACTCCTCTGGTGCCTTAGAGAGTTAACTTTTGTGTTCATGGACTTATAGATGATTACAATATATAAATGTCAATATAGTAGTAAACAACTAATTGTCTTTTATTGATAGAATGCGAAACAATTATAAATTAATAATGTCCAAACATTCATTAATCCTCCAGTGGCATTGAGGACATTAACCTAACACCTTTTAGGAACCCATATTTGCTTAGTTTTCATTTCGGAAGGATTAGCCTTTTTCGGTTTCACACTGTGATGTGTGTGCTTCATAGGTGTATAATAATATCATTGATCATAATCGTAATCATAATCATAATCGTAATCATAGTCATCATAGTATTTATAATGTGATCTTGATCTTTGCGAATATTGACACTAGTATTTCCTTGGCGCTGGCATAGGGTACACTTTGGGCACTTGACGTTTAGCATTTGATTCACATGTGCAAGGTTTCTCCTTAGTCTTTTGAGCGTTTAGATAAACCTTTCTATGTGAATCATTCACTTTCGTCTTTTCCTTGTTTGAGTTAGTATTGACTTTCTCATTTGGTCTCTTATCATTGTCCTTGGGTTCATTTAATGTTTGACAAATTGAACTCTTTTCAACAAAGAATACGCCTTTTCCTTTGTTGGCAGCCGTAACTTTTGACTTGGTTGGTTTACTATCGAATTTGTTGCATCCTAAGCCAGTCTTTTCACCAAACAGTCTAGTTATCTCTGTCACATTGTCTAGCTTTCTTGACGCTTTAGACAATAATGAGACGAGTTGTTCTGATTTAGCAAGTTTAGCAATCAACTCAGCTTCTCTCTTGACTACGATATCAAGATCACTTTTCAACTGAGTGATATCAACTTCAAGTGATTGGTTCTTCTCAATGCATTGTTGCTGAACTTACAACTCTGCCTTGAGCGTCACATTTTCCCCTTTAAGTGCTGATATCTCATCAGGGTGCTTTTGATATAGTCTGGCGGCATCCTGACAAACTTCATAATATTCATTTACTTTGCCAAGTAATTCTTCATAAGAGAGAGGATTAGCTAATTCAGTATTTACCTCAAGTGGGGAGTCTGAAGGTGCTTCATCATCTCTTTCCATGAGACAAATTAGCATTGAATCATCTGTTGGCTCATCATCATCACGACTCTCTTCTAAAAACTCCAAATCTTCAGGTGCGGACATTGGCTCTGATTCCGCTAGCATACCTTGTTGGTGCAGGTTCCTCTTGAATTAGTTCTTATCCACGTAATCCTGCCTTGAGGGCTTAGATACGTTTGGATGAGGGAAATTTACCTGGTAGTGCCCTGATTTCCCGCAGTTATTGTTGAGTGTGTGCCCTCAATGCCAATGAGGAATTAGATTTAAATAGGGCACTGATTTATTTTGTACGAACATATAAAGACAATGAGTTTTTGTTCATGTAAAGTTATATGGCATTAACCGTATTGAACAAACAAGTCCCTAAGATTGAGGTGTGCTCACCACCATCTATTTGATAGTGTGGAGGCACTGGGGGAGTTAAGTGCTTGTGCTGGTAGCTCCCACGGCGTGGCACTTAGCTCCCTTAGCCGACGGAGTAGAGCCAAGAAGTACAATGGTCACAACGAGATGATGAAATATACGAACTAGGTATTGGTACAACAAGATATAAGGTAATTGACACCGATCAAACCGAAGACCATTTCGAGGCTAGACGTGTACTATGGGCGTGAAAGGATCATATTGAACTGAACAAGATATTTAAGAATCAATAATCATTACGAACCAATCATCAAGATATTGATAAGACAGTTGTATAACATTACCAAGAAATCACAAGTAGGTAAAGCAATTAAAGAGCTTTCAAGGGAAAGAGAAACCCTCACCAATTAATCTAATCACTTGTTTTCTGAAATCATCTCTCAAGTGCAAGCACCCAAGACTTACCCACCATCGTCACGAACTTGAGATCATGAAGCTCGAATTCCAGTGTTCATTTGTATGTGATGTTACTCGAGATAAGGCGACCGTGTGCCTCCGTCTACCACCGTGCACCTTTGTCTACCACCATGCATCGTCACTTTCACTACTTCCCAGTCCATAAATATCATACTCAACAATCTAATTAATCATCTATAAATTCTTTATCAAATCATACTGCTCCCTATCCAAACTTCATCCCAACATATGATGTTAGAGATGGTAAGTCGAGCCTCAAAAATCGACTTCCCATGACTATCAATTTCAAGGGAGTCCTGGCAGCCTTCAAAGACATCAACTTTATTATCACAATACAAAACGGATTTTAGCAAGCCATACCCTTATAAACATCTACACTCAGAGATCTATCCAATTCTAGTCTTAAAGATGAAATAAAAGGACGATAGGGATGTTTTCCGGGTAACAGAAAATGAAGTACAGTTTCTGGATTTCAAAACAGGGTGGTGGCAGTGGTGCTTTGGATGCAAATTCTGAAATGCTTAGAAGATGTTTTCCGGAAAAACTCACATGTAACAACATCTACACTCATACAGGTTTCGAAAAGTGTTCTTTTATGTACAATTATACCACTGGATGGTTGGATTCAGGCAAAACGAAAATGCTAGACAGTTTCTGGAAATGGAAACTTCACACAGCCAGTGTTACTTTGAATGCAAAATCTGAAATGTTTCCTTACTATTATCCAATAAAACGCACCTGTAATAACAACTAGACTCAATCTCCTTTCCAACGGTGTTCTTTGTTATACAATCCAATTCCGTTAAGGGCAATTTCGGGGCACAGAGAAAGGGAAGGACAGTTGCTGGAATTTGAAGCTGGACACTGCGGGGTACTTTGCTGACTGAATCTGCACATCTATGATCTATGGAACTACTTATCAAATAATGACTCCACAGAGTTATTCCTTGTCCTCTTAGGATAAATATGAAGTAAAGATGTCCATATTTGGATATCATCTCGTTGTCGAAATCGGAGTTGAACTAACGCTGCACAACGAATCTGGAGGTGGGTAATGATTTGCCAAGATGAATCATGGTGATGCATTTGTGATGAAACATGCAATGAAGAACAGCCTATATTGTTATATTGATGGTGGCAAGGAATTTGGCAAAATCTTGAGGTGGAATTCATGAAAATTTCAGAGAGAATAGGCAAGAGGTTTCAAGCGGTGGTGGTGACGAATATATCGTAAATAATAGATACATCTTCATTTTGTTTGTATTAGATACATCTTCATCTTGTTTGTAGGTGTAATATACCAAGTACAAGTGGCAACTTAGATGTCAAATGATCAGCTGGTGCTGAAAAGTACAGTGCCACCTTTCCAAGTATTTGCAAAAAGGCCCTCGAAGATTATTAAATTTTACTTGAGTACCAAAAAAAAACATGACAGACACAATTGACCCACTTTTCTCATTCTACCGAGTGGACGGGTGTTAGTAAGATCTATGTAGGCATAAAATAATTGCGATAAAATTCCAAACATGAGAGTTTACAACGAGGCGTAAGAGGTTCGGTTACAGGCACATCAAAACGTAAAGTAGAAAACTATATTTACATAGGTCAAAAGTGTTTTGATGAAATTATGAAAGTTTGAAATAAATAATATTTATGTCGAATTGATGAATTATAACGAGTGGGTCCAATTTTTAAAATACAAAATTTGCACATAAGCCCATATACTTTTGGAAAATTATAAAATAGCCCAATCGGGTATTTTACCTTTTCAGAATTGAAAATAATAGATAAATAATTAGATTATATAAAATTAAGATTCAGATAAACCAGGGTGTTACAACTATCGAGACAGTGAATCTCATCTTGGCAATCACTGAACAACTGCTACTTGACTCATTGAGATCGCACTTCGAGGTCGGCCCCACAAAAAGGTGAATTGGGCCTAACTACTCTAGTAACAGATTCAATAGCACAAGCACATTGCTCCATGAACCCTCAGGTCTAAGGCCCACACATACTATTATAGTCAGCAATCCAATCATTGACAGTCACCGACTAAATACCCATGTGATCGGATTACTGCGAGCCGTGTTCGAATATATCAATTCCATTGATATATCTATGACACGTGTCTCACTATCCCATAGTGTTTGACTGACACTCCTTGTCAGAACATGTGTCATACAAGTCGAATTTTAATGCCCAATTAAGATTCCTTGACTTGCAAACCCCTTTTTTGAGTGATCGGGAATAAGACTCTCCATGTGACACATCTTTTGTCCAATAAATAATCTAATGGAAGTGGTGCTAATGTGTACTGTGGCTGCTACACTATGTCCGCTGAAAACATTTATCATCACTTCTCCATTCTCAAGCTTCTTACTTCTTTCCAGCTCCTGATTCAAAACACAAACATGAGCACTAGCCCTAGAGTCTAGAATCCAAGAAGATGAAAATATAGTAACAGAACAATTTCTTTACAAAATATTAAGTTCTATACCTGAAGTAATGTCAGCTCTTAGCCTGGAACAGTCACGCTTCCAGTCGTCCACTTCCTGGCAGTGGATACATGTTCTTGCAACTCTAGGGCACTTCTTTCCACTCTAAGAAGCATTCCTCATACCGAGCAGTCCATTCGGAGGTAAATCTTCATCCCTTTCTTTCCTCAAAAAAGCTTGCATGTACACAAGTTTGTCTTTAAGATCTAGTAAAGATCCTCCCAGGTCATCTACCTCAAGATCAGTGACAAAGGTAGAGAAAGATTTAGGAAGAGATTGGAGAATGAGATTTACTTGTAGATAAAAATCCATGAAACTTCCCAGAGTTTGGAGCCTGCCTATCATGGATATCATGTTCATAACATAAGGTGCCACTTCATCATTCTTTCCCATTCTTGCTTGGAAAAGCTCCTTCAATAGATATTCTTACCAAGCCTTTGAGCAAAACTCAATTTGATTTTCTATTTAGCAAGTTTGGTGTCCTTGATTTATACAGACAACAAACTTGAGGGGGAGTATTGAGATTTTTATTTTCCTTTTACATATTCCAGCTTTCCTTTTATAGTAAGTGCCATGTGTGTGCCATGTATATGCCACATAAGCTAAGTTAGTTGTGTTAGTTTAAATAGCTGGACTATTCCTTTTCTTTGCAATGTAATTCATTCTGTAAAATTTTACCGTGGAATAAGAAATTCTTTTCCTTTCCTCTCTCACTTTCTTCATTGCCGATTATCTTCCAGATTAATCTAGAAGATTGATATAGAATCTTCAATTCTTGACAGAATATGCCTAAAACCTTGGAAGGCATGTGCATACTGGCCAGTTTAGAAATTCCGTATGATTTTTTTAATGGATGTGACCAAACTTGCCAAGGAAAAAAAAATCTTATGAGTCTATTTTTGGAACTTTGGGAATAATGAATCAAAATTTACAATAAGCACAATCTTACAGAACCAATATTGCAATTTTCTGAATCAGAGAACTCACTACAGAATTTTTAGTGTCTCGTTCTATTACTGGCCCTGATATAGTTGTTAATCACAGTATATTCATCACTAAACCTTTCCTTACTTCCTGAAATTTAGCTATTTAACTCTTGTTTCAACCACTACACAAATGTCTAATTTATTCTGTAATATGAGCCTCCTCACAGCTAGTTGTTTCTCCGCTGTGTTGAGGCCTCGTATGTTTCATGCACCAATAATCATTTATCAGGGGGATCATCAATCACACTACCCACATCTGCACTTATCCCCACTTGACTCAAAGCCTGGAAAAGATTGGATAGTTTATGATGCACTTTCAGATTCCTTTTTTTTTTCCCTTTTTGAACCAATTCACCTCTTGTCATTCATGCAACAACCCTTTACCTTTATCCTGGATCTTTCCTACTAGTTTGGCTTGTGTAGTCTGCACATTAATATTTCCCACCATACTTGGTCTCTCCTTTTTTAAAACGAGGTGGCTTTTTTCCCTGTCCTGTGGTATAGGTTGAACATGTTAGGAATCCTTCGAGTAAAAACGCAGCAGAACAATTTTTTTTTTCAGATTCCTAATCTTGGATCACTTTAACGAATTAATAATTTTCGATAGTTTTTCAAAAACTTAGACGAAATAGATTACTGTATCAATTTCGTATATTTCTTCACGTAACAGCAACTCCCCGAGCTCTTGTCTCTAAAGATCCACACGAAACAAACCTTCAAAAGTTCTTCCAAAGCTTCCTCGTTTATGTGGTGGACGGCTAGGCAAGCTATGGAGGAGGGAGAATTGTTTTTCTCTTGTGTTATGTAATTAGGTTAAAACCCTTAGTTGACTTGTTAAATGTTGGAGTTACCTTATAACTCATTTTACTCAGTAAACAAGGCAAGGAGTCTTCCATTACTCCTTGATGCCCCCCAGGGCTTCCGTAGGACGTGGGTGGGCTTTGTTGGCCCATTCAACTTAGCCCACCTATTTAACATGTATTTAATTTAAATCCTATTTAAATTCCAATACATATTAAATAATTAATTAATTCCTAATTATTTAATCTTCAATTAAATAATTTCATTTAATCTTATTAAATTAAATATTCAATTCATTGATTTAACCAATAAATCAATACGTCCATTTAATCACATCTTTCGAAAAGATTAACACAAAAGACATCACGTTCGTTTCTTATAGCGAGGCTCTTTAGGTTCGTTTCAATTGGAAATGGGAGGAAATACCAAAGGATGTGAGTGTCACCAAGCCAGTCCCGTGGGCTCACATCGTAACCCAATTGAGTACGAAATGAACGAATCATTTGCGAACCTCTAAACCATAAATATCATATGAGTATAAGCCCTTCACTATGTATCCTGATCAAGTGAGAGTCATTGTTTATGTCAAACTCACTGAACTTGATTATTGTTCTTGTAATCATATCATGATGAAATTACCAAACTACCCTTTATTTCCCACATGAGTTAGTTTCATTGCTTTGGCCAAAGACTTACAATTTCATATGCACATGATTGCACAGGATACTTTCTCGTTTACTATCGAGACAGTGAATCCCATCTTGCGATCACTGAATAACTGCTACTGGACTCATTGAGATCGCACTTCGAGGTCGGCCCCACCAAAAGGTGAATTGGGCCTAACTACTCTAGTAACAGATTCAATAGCACAAGCACATTGCTCATGAACCCTCAGGTCTAAGGCCCACGCATTCTATTATGGTCATTAATCCAATCATTGACAATTACTAAGTAAATACCCATGTGATCGGATTACTGGGAGTCGTATTTGAATATATTAATTCCATTGATATATCTATGACACGTGTCTCACTATCCCATAGTGTTCGACTGGCACTCCTTGTCAGAACATGTGTCATACAAGTCGAATTTTAATGCCCAATTAAAATTTCTTGACTTGCGAACCCCCTTTTTGAGTGATCAGGAATAAGACTCTCCCTGTGCCACATCTTTATTCCATAAAGGGCGAAGAGTCAACCTCGATACACAAGGACTATTTGTTCAATACTTATTTGATGCCACAAAGTTTTACATGAACTAGATAATAATTGCCTTTTATTAATTATCAATTTGTAAAACATAATTGAATACTCTATACAATCTATTTGTCCTCATTGGCATCTAGGGCATATACCTAACAATCTCCCACTTGCACTCAATGTCAATCGTTATGGTATCTAATACCCATCTTCTCAAGATGTTTCTCTAGCACCACTTGCGCCAATGGCTTAGTGAGTGGGTCAGCCACATTTTCCACTGAGGTTATTTTCTAAACGGCAATGTCGCCTCTCCTAATGATTTCTCGAATTATATGATATCTCCTCTCTATGTGTTTGGATTTGTTGTGAGACCTTGGTTCCCTAGCTTGCGCAATGGCCTCATTGTTTTCATACCATAGTGGCAACAGAAGCTCCACACTAGGAACAACTTGAAGTTCAGCTATAAACTTCTTAATCCAAACAGCTTCGTATATTCAGCTTCAGTGGTTGAATCAGCAATTGTGCTTTGCTTGGAACTGTTCCAAGACACTGCTCCATCATTCAAAGTGAATATGAACCCAGAAGTGGATTTTTGATCATCGATATCTGACTGAAAGTCATAATCCCTATAACCGTCCACTTTCAATTCTCCATTGTCGTACACCAGAATCATATCTTTAGTTTTTCTCGAGTACTTCAAGATAGATTTTACGGCGATCTAATGTTTTTGCCCGGATTAGCTTGGAACCCACTTACCACGCTCACAGTGTAGGCAAGATCTGGTCTCGTGCATAACATCGCATACATGAGACTTCCTACTGCCAATGCATAGGGAACCACACTCATCTCCTTTCGATCTTCCTCACTTTGACGACTCATCTTTTTGGAGAGATGAATTCCATGTCTCATAGGCAACAGACTTCTTTTAGAGTTTTCCATCCCAAACCTTTTGAGGACCTTCTCTAAGTAGAGGGCTTGAGAGAGTCCTATCATCTTATTCGATATATCCCTATAGATTCGACTTCCCAGGCTGTAGGTAGCTTCTCCCAAGTCTTTCATGGTGAATTTGCTTGAAAGCCACATCTTTACAGAAGTTAGCAATCCTTCATCATTCCCTATAAGTAGAATGTTGTCTACATATAGCACCAGGAATATGATCTTGCTCCCACTGACTTTTTTATAGACACATAGTTCATCCTCGTTCTTGATGAAGTCGTAGCCCCACACTTATTTATCAAAACAAAGGTTCCAACTGCGAGACGCCTGCTTGAGTCCATAAATGGGCCTGTTCAACTTGCAAACCTTATGAGAATCTACACTAGATACGAAACCCTTGGGCTGTTCCATATAGATCTCTTCCTCGAGGAATCCATTCAAGAACGCGGTCTTCATACCCATTTGCCAGATTTCATAATCCAGGTATGCATCTTTTGAAAGTAGAATTCTGATGGATTTGATCATAGCTACTGGTGAAAAGGTTTCTTCATAGTCACTGCCCTTCTTTTGACTATACCCTTTCGCCACTAGCCTGGCCTTATAGGTATCCACCTTCCATTTGGACCCATCTTTCTCTTGTAGATCCATTTACATCCAATGGGTACAATACCCTTGGGTGGATCAGTCAGAGTCCAGATTTGGTTCGAATACCTCGAATCCATTTCTACTTTCATAGCTTCATGTCATTTTGCAGAATCCATGTCCATCATTGCCTAGTCATAATTAGAGGGATCGTCTCTATGGTATCCTTCTGCTACTGCATACATGTTATGCTCTCCCTGTAGCAGATAACCATATCTCTCAGACGGTTGAGATACTCTAGATGACCTGTGGATTGACGATTGTGTCATTCCCGGTTCGGGTTAGGTCTCTTGAACAGTGTCTTCCGAAGAAGATTCATTTTTTTCTTTAAGAACAATACTTCTACCAGCTCCTTTTTCTCAAATGAACTCTTCCTTGAGAAAGATTTCCTGTAAGGCAACAATGATTCTTTGATCATCATGCAGATAGAACAGGTATCCTATGGAATCCTCGGGATATCCAACGAATCATCCTTTCAAGGACCTAGCCTCCACTTCTCGGCCTTGGTCTTTTCACATAGGTAGGACAACCCCATATTCTTATGTGCTTTAGATTAGGATTTCTTCCATGCCTTATCTGATACGGTGTGTTAGGAACAGACTTGGAGGAACACCTGTTCAAAATGTGAGCACCTGTAAGCAATGCATGCCCCCACAATGAAATGGGTAGATTTGTGTAGCTGAGTGTGGATCGTACCATGTCCAAAAAAGTTTGATTCCTTTGCTCTGCTACGCCATTGAATTGTGAAGTAGCTGGAGGAGTTGTGTAAGGAATTTCATGTTAGACGTTTTGATGATGACAATTAGGAGTTTATGTTATACCCCAAATTATGTAAGTTTTATTCTTTATTAGAACATATGTATAGGCTTTGAGCGTTAGATTTATATAGGCTTCATTTATTTTCATTATAGATTGATAGGCTCAGTAGTCCTAGATTGAGCGTTTGATAAATTCTGAGTGAGTTTATCAGTAGTCAAGTTTGAAGACTCAAGCGTCTGAAGTAGGAATGAAGATGAAGATTCCAAGCATCAAGCTATATCAAGCATTGATTAAGGACAGAAGTTATTCAGATTGAATGAGCGTTTATCAAAGACAAGATTTACCTAAATTTATTTCTAAGTCCAGAAGAAGTTTAATGCAAATATTCTCAGATCATTAATTGCCAACGAATATTTATTTCAAATGCATTAAATGCTGATAAGAGCATTACATGTAATAAGCTCTTCAGGACATATGGAGAAGCCATCCTATTGGACTGTCAACTATTCTGAGACTGCCGCACTAACTTTTTGCAGTAGATTTTCAGGGAAAAAGGACAAAAGTTGTTCACTCGCGGAAGTGAGAGACACGCGCCTGTGCATGTGTTAAAATGACACTTTTTCCAAGATTGGCTATAAATAGACTTCATGAACAAGCCAAAAAAAGAGTTTCACCACAATACAAGCTTACAAGGCAAAACTCTGTTGCATTGAAGTCTCAATCCTTAAACTTTCAAAAAAGTCAGAATATTCAAGCAAATATTCTCTTTGCTTTTCTTAAATCCCTGAGACAGTCAACCAATATCTCAAACATCCTTTCAAGAGGAACTCATTCTACTATCGAGATATTACAAGTTATTTGAACTTTCCAAAAATCAAACAAACCGTGAAACCAAAATCCCGTCCAAGCCTCGCGATCTGTGTGAAGTCGAAGTTGGACACTTGCATTATTTCTGGGTGAAAGAAGCAAGAGGATAGAAGTGTCTTGGAGCTGAAATCTGTGTGACCCAGGAGCTCAAGTCATCAACATCCATCTTGCCCTAATTTGTAGAAAATTTCGTGTGATTCTTTGAGAATTATTTTAGTGGATTGCCTTCGAGTGTTCGAGGAGAAGAAGGACGTAGTTGGGATACACCACTCAACGAACCTTACAAATTATTGTGTTCTTTACTTAGAGTCAATTTCATTACAATCATATCATTGCATAAATTTGTTAAGTAAACACAATTAAACGCTAAGCAACTAAGAAACTTTTGGTGACATTAAAACTTTCAAAGAGAAGACTTTAAAATCATTCCGTTGTGCTAACACTGATTAAAAAAATTGAACGCTTAAACCTAACTAGTTATAGTATTCAAATCTTGACGTCTAAGTTAACTTTCTAAAACAGTCTTCAGTAGATGCTCAGCTAAGCACCTACAGTTTTCAAGCGCCCAACCACAATTTAATATGAAACTTTTTGAAGTCGAAAAAGACTTCCGGATCTATTCAACCCCCTTTCTTCTAGACCCTTTCATATGCCACTTGGGACCAAAAAGTTACCTGTAACATTATGCCATGTTTTCTTAAGAACTGGTCAAATTCGGCACTCATATACTCGTCACCTCGGTCAGACCGAAGTGCCATAAGATAATGCCCGGTTTGGTTTTTGACCAAAGTCTTGAATTCAATGAACCTTTCTAATGATTCAGACTTGTACTTCATCAAACACACGTAACCAATCCTAAGACTTCAGAGGCCCTTTCAAATTTCCTTGTGAAGGGAGACTTGGTCATCTTAGTCTATGATCTCCGGCAGGACCCAATCTTAAGTTCCAGAGTTGTCTTACGTTCATGTCATACAAACAGCATTTTCTTGTTACAGCATTGACATTACAATTATTTTGGACATTAATATAGTATAAATCCTTTATTAAAGACGCACTTCCCACACATTCATTTCCGAAATAAATGTTGCAAGAATTGTTTACAAAGGAAAATAAATATCCTTTCCTGACCAAAACAGGAATAGAAACAATATTCTTAAGCTCATTCGGCAAAACAAGGCAATTGTCTAACAATAATAAATGTCCAGTAATTAACCTAATGGAAGTGGCGCCAATGTGTGTGGCTGCTACACTATGTCCGCTGCTAGCATTGATCATCACTTCTCCATGCTCCAGCTTCTCACTTCTATCCAGCTCCTGATTCAAAACACACACATGAGCACTAGCCCCTAGAGTCTAGAATCCAGGAAGATGAAAATATAGTAATAGAACAATTTGTTTCAAAAACATTAAGTTCTATACCTGAAGTAATGTCAGTTTTCATCCTGGAACAGCCACGCTTCCAGTGGTCCACTTCCTGCCAGTGGATACACGTTCTTGCAACTCTAGGGCGCTTCTTTCCTCTCTTAGAATCATTCCTCATACCGAGCAGTCCATTCAAAGGTAAATCTTCATCCTTTTCTTTCCTCAAAAGATCTTGCATGTACACAAGTCTGTCTTTAAGATCTAGTAAAGATCCTCCCAGGTCATCTACCTCAAGGTCAGTGACAAAGGCAGAGAAAGATTTAGGAAGAGATTGGAGAATGAGATTTACTTGTAGGTGAAAATCCATGAAACTTCTCAGAGTTTGGAGCCTGCCTAACATGGATATCATGTTTATAACATGAGGTGCCACTTCATCATTTTCTCCCATTCTTGCTTGGAAAACCTCCTTTGATAGATACTCTTACCAAACCTTTGAGCAAAACTCAATTTGATTTTCAATTTTGCAAGTTTGGTGTCCTTGATCTATATAGACAACAAACTTGAAAGGGAGTATTGAGATATGTATTTTCCTTTTACATATTCCAGCTTTCCTTTTATAGTAAGTGCCATGTGTGTGCCATGTACGTGCCACATAAGCTAAGTTAGTTGTGTTAGTTTAAATAGCTGGACTATTCCTTTTCTTTGTGTTAGTTTAGATAGTATCGAATTGACTTTCCATGTTCCCCAAACATTTTCTCCAAATGAATCAGAATTGACTTGGGACTATCCATATCCAAATGAATGTACCTCAAGTCTTTCCTCATAGATTGCAACATGTAGCTGGTGACCCTTTGAGCATCAGAGTTCCATCTCTTGTATTCTTTCAGAACAGATTCTCATTCCTCAACCCCAGGCAGAGTTGGACCATTTTGCTCCAAAATATGCTCAAGTCACTTGCTCTTGAGATCAGCCCTTAACTTCTTGACCCAGTCATTGTAGTTTGGACTAATGAGGACATATTTCTCAAGCATTGTTGGTAGTGGGTTAACCATTTTGAGAGAGATATATAGACTGCAGAAAATAAATTAAGTTTTCATCAGATAATTATGTTGTACCAAAGTAAAATCAAGACTTTAGTTTTAACTTGGCTCCCACTACATTATTCGAACCATTACATCCCACTACAATGAACGGAAATCTCGTTGGAAAGATTTTGTAGTGAGTGATTGAGTTCTTCAAAAAAATTCAATGAGTTGCAATCTGTAACGATGTATGGCTTATTAAAAATTTTAAAGTGGCGTGCCATGCCAATCAGTCCAACTGATGGTTCAATCCTTTTTTTGTTCATGGATCAGTTAACCTCGCCCTGTAACGGAATATTGGTGGTGATTCATCTAAGTACTTTCCCATCAACTCCTATCGATCTAACTGTTGAGTCTTATCTTGCAACTTGTAACGGTGTATGGGATAAGATTTGCTTCGACCGATGGCATCAAATGCACTTAAAGATCTTCGAATTATGAGTTTATGCATAACCCCCACTAGTCGGGATGATGCCATGCACAACTCATAACTCTATCTCTCTAAGTTTGATAGAGAGCTAGGATATCCAATACCCCTTACTTACTTAGTATGATTTTTTATGGGATAATTTGTCAATTAATCAAAGTCTCACTTTGCACATTGTTCCAATTCGCGCATATGTGGTATTATATTAAGCATGCATTCATAGAAAACCAAGTTCTTCTATCAACATGCTATCCATGGACTTCTAGATTGATCTAAGCCAATAAATCAATCAGCGGGATAGGGACCTATATCAAATCTAATTTTGATATGCTCCGGGCTCCAAGCTTCATGAAGGTCCTACCTTTTCTAGTTACGTAACATTGAAGCGCCCTATACATTACACTACTGAAAATAAAAGTACAAACTGGGGGGCATTATTTGGCCCAATACAACCCAGATAATACAAAGCGGTAAAACCCTAAGTCCATGGATGCATCCTCCATAACATACATCAAAGCATGTAAATAAACTGTCTAAGATTATGTTGACTTTTACTTTTAAAATTGAAAGTAAATTCATGCCTAATTAAATCTAATTTAATTATGAAAAAGAGAATTTAAATCAATTTAAAAGAATAAAACCAATTTATTTTTAAGAAATAAGTCTAACATATTCTTAATTAATTTGAAAAAATTAAATCTAGCCCAAAATAAATCCTATTTATTTTAATCGTCACTTATCATAAATAAAATTCTAAATTTTTAATTTAAGATATAGTTAAATCCAATTCAATTATTAAAGTCAAATCCAATTTAACATAATTAAATCCAATTTAATTTTTGGAAAAAGAAAATCATTTTGTTAGGAAAAAGGGAGTTTGACAAATTTCGGGTCAAATTTGTCTATTGGGTCAAACTCAATAATTATTAATAATTAAACATATATAAATACATAAATATATATATATATATAATTTTAATCGGGATGGATGCCGCCCCGATTTCCGTTGCCTTTACCTTTTTTTTTTTTCTGTAAATACTCAGCAGCGGCACTGTTTCAAGTCCACCGCGTGAGCAATCGGGGTGACGAAACGGGGCGATAAA
Organism: Buddleja alternifolia; assembly: GCA_019426215.1. Taxonomy (NCBI): domain Eukaryota; kingdom Viridiplantae; phylum Streptophyta; class Magnoliopsida; order Lamiales; family Scrophulariaceae; genus Buddleja; species Buddleja alternifolia. The sequence continues at coordinate 12,765,101 of CM033402.1, read as the reverse complement.
CTTTTCAAAATTTTAGTTTTTAATGTCCAATACAAAACCAATAAAATCCAATTTTAAAAATATAATTTTTACCAACATAATCTCAAATGCGAAAAATCATTAATTGCGTTAAAGTCAGCTCTGATACCACTGTTAGGAATCCTTTGGATAAAAATGCAGCGGAACAAAAAAGAAATTTCGGATTCCTAATCTTGGATCACTTTAACGAATTAATGATTTTTGACAGTTTTCCAAAACTTAAACGAAATAGATTACCTTATCAATTTAGTATATTTCTTCGCGTAACAACAACTCCCTGAGCTCCTATCTCTAAAGATCCATACGAAATGAGCCTTCAAAAGTTCTTCCAAAGCTTCCTCGTTTATGTGGTGGACGGCTAGGGTAAGCTATGGAGGAGGGATAATTGTTTTTCTCTTGTGTTATGTAATTAGGTTAAAACCCTTAATTGACTTGTTAAGTGTTGGAGTTATCTTATAACTCCTTTTACTTAGTAAACAAGTCAAGGAGTCTTTCATTACTCCTTGATGGCCACCCCTAGGGCTTCCATAGGACGTGGGTGGGCTTTGTTGACCCATTCAACTTAGCCAAATATTATGAAAGCAAGATACAAGAATCAAGATGTCGAAATCAAGATAGCTATGGAAGAGAGCAACTAAGACACATGTGTTGGCATAATTTAATTAATTCTTGTTAAAATCATGTTATCATATTATTAGACTACTATTTCTTTGGTGGAAGTTTCTCAATTAATTACTACCCGATGTCTTGGCTGTAATAATCCTATGACTAAGTGACGGTTCTCTAAATACGTCTATCCGAGAATCAAATCATTAACCATGCATTCACGTTTTAGAATTTTCCCTGATAAATCTGGCTAACAGCACCCGGGAATCTATACCTATCCGTAGGAGCAATTCCTCATGTTTTTCGAATGATGTGATGATTTCTTTTAACCCTAATATATATTCTCCTGAATGAATAAACTAGGCTAATTAGCTAGCATATGGTGATCAAACATATGATTGGAATTGAAACACAAAATCAATACACAAATCAACAATAGAATTAATATGAAAAACACAGTTTATAACTCAAATATCATAATTTAGCCTCAACATGGCCTTAGTTCGAAGAATCTAATTCATCATAAAAGATAAAAGATAGAAACTTAAATTAAGATTCGTATTCATAGACAAAAACAAATTTAAATCTAAGAAACTCCCTCGTATTTTTGATGGTTAAACTTCGATCTTCATCTCTTCCATGCTTCTTGATTTCTTCACCTTCAAGGGTTCTTGGAAATTTTCATGAATATGTAAAAATTATCTCTAAACCCCATTGGGGCTCTATTCTATGTATATTTCATCCCTTCCTTTTGCTGCTGTAAGAGGAGGTATTTATAGAAGAGGATCCCCAAGTCTTATACTTGAATTAAGTCTCAAAACTTAACAAAATTCGTCCAACCGACTCCAACGTTCGTATGTGAATAGTCCAACGTTCGTACATTGGATGCAGTAGCAATTTTCATTCTGCGCAGCGATCTTGTTTTCTTCATAACGTTTTGCATAGACCTCCGATTTGAGTGATTCAAGTTGGCACGTGAAGCTAAAACAGAGCTCTACAACTTTGTATAAGGAACATTAAGTTTCCAGACACTCCTTATGGATTTAATCACTTGAGTGCCAAAGGACACAAAATAAAACTAGACCTTTCATTCACTTTTCACATTAATTAGCTTGAGCTTAGCTCAAATTAGCATAATAGTACAGTTTATAGGCATGTAGCTTTTCACATCCAGTACATATTGGCCTGACTTTATAGTCATACCAATTATCATCAACCTTATTCATTATTCATTAAGCATATGAAGCAACTACTCAACTCATGACCTTAAGAAAAATCTAAGTCAATATTTCTCAGAGAAATTCCTTAAGTGTTTCAAAATGATTATCCACTTAACTCCTCTACCCTCGACTTGTCGTGCATTTGTGATTCATCTAAGGAAAATCTACTCTAATCTAGGGTCCCAAGAGCAAAGTAAAGATATGTGTATTGCATTGAATTCCAATATAATCAAGAAATTATGCCATCGAATTCAAGTCAATCCATTTCATTGCATTAATTGGTGGCCAAAAAAGAAAATATTTCATGCTCGATTTTCTTGAATTTCTCAGTATAAGCACAAAACATGAATATAACTAAGCACTACCTAACACCCCCAAACTTAAACCTAACATTGCCCTCAATGTTACATCTAAACTCAAAATGCGAAAAGGGGTACTTACAACCAAGGATGCTGAAAAGCATTCCTTCATCTCATATGCGTTTCAAAACAAACTCAGCTCCTCCAATTATGATAAGCATCTCAAAACAATAAAAACCGCTACTATCCATGCTCACTATACTCAAACAACTAAACCATCAAGCAGAAATAGACACATGCCAAAAGTGCATGCTTAGAAAAATAAACAAAAAGGAAACCTAAGAAAAACTAAGCAAAACAAAAAACTAGAAAACAAAAGAAAAACTTACAAACTTGGGTTGCTTCCTAAGAAGCGCTCTTTTATAGTCAATAGCTTGACCTTACAAAGTTGGCTCAAGAAGGTTTACGTATAATTAAGTGCCTTGTTTGTTCTCCAATCCACTCTCGGGTGTCAATTCAATCTTTGGCCATTGGTATTAAGGCTTGGCCCATCGTGTGTGATAAACACCCTAGGTTGAGACCAAGCAATCATCCACTCACGAGTTTTTCTATGGTCCCTCAATACCTCTATTACCTTTTCTTCCCCATGCTTCGGATGGTGGTGTGGACTCTCTTCCAAGTTAGAGACAATGTCTCGTTGTTTTTCACCCATCACTTTGACATACTTGAAGTCCACAATGTAGGGATGTAGAAGATCATTGGTTCCTTTTTCCTGAAAGTGCTCAACACTAAAAGGATCAAAAGCATCAATGTGTAAATTCAAATCAAAATCAAGTGGATGCTCAAAAACCTCATAGCTATCAAAATTACCCATGTCATCTTCTACATTTAATGACAACTTAACATCGTCGGCATCAAATACCGATTTACCTGTGACTATTGGAGATGGTAAAGAAACTTCAACCGGCTTAGAAAATATAGGAGTCGAATACTCAATGATGGAGAAGTCTGCCACAGATGTTGGAACGTCCTGACTTCCACATTCGAACGTGATGTGCAGTGGCGAAATTTCTGAGTTTTCCGACTTTTCTTCATTCAACGTCACGATGTTGTATTCCTCCTTCTAATTCTCATTAGTGTCACTCAGCAGTGTTTCGAGTTCTCTCTGATAGATGATGCTCGATTGTTGCTCTATTTGACGACTTATCTCCTTTATTTTTCGACATACATCTTTCGCCATAAAGCGAAGCTCTTCAAAGGTGATGTCGTGTTGTTCTTCCTCAGTAGGTGTTCTCTGATAGGTGATGCTCGATTGTTGCTCGATTTGATGATCGATCTCCTTTATTCCTTTACATACGTCATTTATCATAAGGCGAAGCTCTCCAAAGGTGATGTCGTGTTGTTCCTCCTCAGTAGGAATTCTTGCTTGGCAATGTTGGGGAAGCACCCTTGTGCATAACATACTTGAAAGACGTCGGACATTCATTGCCTATTTCTCGAACAATCCAAATCCTCGAGAGTGAGTTGCATAGCCTGAATGAGTCCTAGAAACCATTCTCGTTGCTCCGGGCTCAGAAACGGAAGATTTTCTGCCATTTATTGGAATTAGAATTAAGGAAAAAAAACTAAAGGAACAATAAATATAAAATAAAAACTATAAAAACTAAATACTTGCAATAAAAACAAACACTAAAAAAACAAGTCCTCGGCAACAGCGCCAAAAACTTGACATGAAAAATCCGTACGTGTTTGAAATAGCAAGTGGACTGGTCGTGTGTAGTAATAAAATGGATTTTAAGTCCGGGATGTCGATCCCACAGAGACTCGTATTTTAGATTTTTTAAATTTAAAGCAAGCAATAATTAAACTAAAACTAAAGATTTAAAGATTTTAAAAGCAATAAAATAAACTACAACAAGAATTAACTCAAATATTATGGAAGCAAGATACAAGAAACAAGATGTCGAAATCAAGATAGCTATGGAAGAGAGCAACTAAGACACATGTGTTGGCATAATTTAATTAATTATTGTTAAAATCATGTTATGATCATATTATTAGACTACTGTTGCTTTGGTGAGAATTCCTTAATTAATTACTACCCGATGTCTCGGCTGTAATAATCGTATGACTAAGTGACGGTTCTCTAAATACGTCTATCTCAGAATCAAATCATTAACCATGCATTCACGTTCTAGAATTTTCCCAGATAAATCCGGCTAACAGCACCCGGGAATCTATACCTATCCCTTGGAGCAATTCCTCATGTTTTTCGGATGATGTGATGATTTTTGAACCCTAATCTATATTCTCCCGAATAAATAAACTAGGCTAATTAGCAAACATATGATGATCAAACATATGATTGGAATTAAAGCACAAAATCAATACACAAAGCAGCAATAAAATTAATATGAAAAACACAATTTATAACTCAAATATTATAATTTAGCCTCAACATGGCCTTAGTTCGAAGAATCTAATTCATCATAAAAGATAAAAAATAGAAACTTAAATTAAGATTCATATTCATAGACAAAAACAAATTTAAATCTAAGAAACTTCCTCATATTTTAGATGGTTGAACTTTGATCTTCATCTCTGATATGCTTCTTGATTTCTTCACCTTCAAGGGTTCTTGAAAATCTTCATGAATATGTAAAAACTATGACTAAACCCCATTAGGGCTCTATTCTATGTATATGTCGTCCCTTCCTTTTGCTGCTATAAGAAGAGGTATTTATAGAAGAGGATCACCAAGTCTTCTACTTGAATTAGGTCTCAAAACTTGCCAAAATTTGTCCAGCCGACTCCAACATTCGTACGTGAATAGTCCAACGTTCGTACGTTGGATGCAGTAGCAATTTTCATTCTGCGCAGCGATCTTGTTTTCTTCATAACGTTTTCCATAGACCTCCAATTTGAGTGATTCAAGTTGGCAAGTGAAGCTAAAAAGGAGCTATACAACGTCAAAGTCCATCTATAAAGACTCTAAAAGTCTACATTTCCGTCCAATTTTCCTCAATTGCACTGATTTCTCACCTTTACTCAATAAGCACACAAATTATAAGCATATGTGGCATAAATCATGCATAAACCAATGTAAATAACATAAATATGAGACTCTAAAATATGTAAATCTCACACCTATCAGCCCACCTATTTAACTTGTATTTAATTTAAATCCTATTTAAATTTCAATACATATTAAATAATTAATTAATTCCTAATTAATTAATCTTCAATGAAATAATTTAATTTAATCTTATTTGATTAAATATTTAATTCATTGATTTAACCAATAAATCAATGTGCCCATTTAATCACATCTTTCTAAAAGATTAACACAAAAGACATCACGTTCATTTCTTATAGCGCGACTCTTTAAGTTCGTCTCAATTGGCAATGTGAGGAAATACCAAAGGATGTGAGTGTCACCTATCCAGTCCCGTGGACTCACATCGTAACCGAATTGAGTACGAAATGAATGAATCATTTACGAACCTCTAGACCATAGATACCATATGAGTATGAGTTATTCATTATGTATCCCGATCAAGTGAGAGTCATGGTTTATGTCAAACTCACTGAACTTAATTATTGTGCTTGTAATCATATCATGATAAAATTACTAAACTACCCTTTATGTCCCACATGAGTTAGTTTCATTGCTTTGGCTAAAGATTTATAATTTCATATGCACATGATTGCATAGGCTACTTTCTCGTTTACTATCTAGACTGTGAATCACATCTTGGCGATCACTGAACAACTGCTACTTGACTCTTTAAGATCGCACTTCGAGGTCGGCCCCCACCAAAGGGTGAATTGGGCCTAACTACTATAGTAACAGATTCAATAGCACAAGCACATTGCTCATGAACCCTCAGGTCTAAGGCCCACGCATTCTATTATGGTCAGTAATCCAATCATTGACAGTCACCGAGTAAATACCCATGTGATCGGATTACTGCGAGCCATGTTCGAATATATTAATTCCAATGATATATCTATGACACGTGTCTCACTATCCCATAATGTTCGAATGACACTCCTTGTCAAAACATGTGTCATACAAGTCGAATCTTAATTCTTAATGCCCAATTAAGATTCCTTGACTTGCGAACCCTCTTTTTGAGTGATCAGGAATAAGACTCTCCCCGTGCCACATCTTTATTCCATAAAGGGCGAACAGTCAACCTCGGTACACAAGGACTTCTTGTTCAATACTTATTTGATGCTACAATGTTTTACATGAACTGAATAATAATTGTCTTTTACTAATTATCAGTTTGTACAATATGATTGAATACCCTATACAATCTATTTGTCCTCATTGGCATTTAGGGCATATATCAGCACAAATCTCCTTTTCTCCTTCTGGTGTCTTAGTATGCCATTTTCGCACTATAGGTTTAGTACAAGTTTCTCTATGTCCCCATAATTGACAATTTTTTGCACAGTAATGGTACTCATTCATATCTAATACTCTGTTTAATAACCATCCCAGTGACCTCATTACGTATAGGAATTTCCTTAGGCAATTTTGTTCCTACTTCCACCTTTACAAGGATTCGAGCATACTGTAACTTCAATATTTTGTCGCCATTTAGTCTTTATACATTGGTTCCCCAACCCTACTTGTAATCTTACTCAAACTATTTACCCCCCACATCTCCAAAGGCAGATTTGGCAGTTGTATCCACACAGGGACTACTTTCAATTCTTCCTCGTTAGTCATACCTTCATGCCATTTCTTAAGTATAAGAGGTTTCGAAAAGAAAAATTGGATACCTCGATTCTTTCTTCTGTCATTTCTTCCTCCTTCTCAAACAGTGATATGAAGTATCCTTTCCCGTGCTTAACTACTCTGGGCATAGTAATCCCTTTCCAACGACCCTCAAAAAATTAGCCATGGTATTGATTCGGACATCCTGACCTAGAATATACGCCATTAAAGAATGCTTCCAGTACTCTATCTTAGTGAACACATCCTCCTTTGTAAGTTTAATTTCCTCGCCTTCACAGTCAATCTTCTTCAGTTGGATGCAACTCTGACAATCGCGATTTCTAGAGAACAGTGCACTTCATTTTTTGCGTTCTGATCGTATTTGGTTCCCTGTCTCCTTCTTCGCTTCAGTACCAAGTTTCTGTGGCTATCGATGGCATGTTCAATTTTCCCTTTGGGTTCCTCTTCTGTAAAGGCCTCAAGTATTTCTTCTAGTTCGACTTCTGGTGGTATTTCAAGTTCAGTGCATTTCCCAAGTGTAATTGGGTTCAATTTGCCTCCGGTGGTGTCACCTTCGATGTCGCTTTGATAATTTTTATTGTAAATTTTTAGGAATTTTTGAGTCAAAATATCTTTTAGTATTACGTGATGTCTATTACAAGTTTGGAATCATATATATTCATTAGAATAAATTTTTACCTTGTGAAGTTTGTAATGTAATATGAGTTTCTTAGAATGTATTTCACTGGAATATTCTCTTCTTCTGATTTTTTTTTTTTCCTCAATAAAATTTTTAGAAATTCGACAGACCCTGAACAATCTCAAAGTTCGAAAAAGTGTGAGCAGAGCGAAGAAAAGATTAAGAGCAAAGCTTGCGCCATAATCAAACCCAATGATATTTAATGAGCCGCTATGTAATCCTATATTGCATCATTCTTTTATTTCGATGTGAAAATTGATTTATTTCGATATTCTGGTGAAAAAATACAACATATTAAAAAAGACACACATACAAATTTTTCGGAAAAAAAATTATTTATTCATTTTCGAGATGATTTTTCAATATTTTCTGTACATATTCGAACTTCGACTTCAACGCAAAAAATATAGATTGACTCACAAAGTTTGTAACGGTGCAAGAATTGACTCATTTCGATATCCAGGTAAAAAAATATAACATGTTAAAAAGAGACACATATACGGATTTTTCGGAAAAAAATTATTATTTTGTCATCTTCGGGATGATTTTTCGATGTTTTCTGTACATTTTCGGGCTTTGACTTCAATACAAAAATTGTAGATTGACTCAAAAAGTTTGTAACAGTGCAAGAATTGATTCATTTTGATATCCGAGTGGAAAAAAACCACGTTAAAAAAGACACACATATACAGATTTTTTTGAAAAAAATATTTTTTCATCATCTTCGGGATGATTTTTAGACATTTTCTGTACATTTTCGAGCTTTGACTTCAACACAAAAAATGTAGATAAAAATGAATCAATTTTTGCACCGTTACAAACTTTGTGAGCCAATCTACATTTTTTGTGTTGAAGGCGCCGAAAATGTACAGAAAACATCGAAAAATTATCCTGAAAATGACAAAAATATTTTTTTTTTTCGAAAAATCCGTATGTGTCTCTTTTTTAATATGTTGCATTTTTTTACCCGTATATCAAAATGAATCAATTCTCACACCGTTACAAACTTTGCAACTCAATCTACATTTTTTGTGTTGAAGTCAAAGCCCGAAAATGTCAAAAAATCATCCCGAAGATGACAAAAAAAAAAAAAAATCAAAAAAAATCGTATATGTGTGTTTTTTTTAACATGTTGTATCTTTTCACCAAGATATCGAAATGAATAAATTTTCACACCGTTACAAACTTTGTGAGTTAATCTACATTTTTTGTGTTGAAGTCGAAGCCCAAAAATATACAGAAAGCGTCGAAAAACCATCCCAAAAATAACAAAAAAAAAATTCAAAAATTTCTGACAGGGTACGCCAATGGGAACCCTGTCACATAAATTAAAAAAAAAAAAAGAGGAGAATGTGGGTATGTCATTATCAATGACGTATCATGTTATTTTTAGAGATATATTATTTTGTGTATTATACATATGTAATTTTTATTTAAAATTATATTATTTATTTAAAAAGTCCCTCAGAAGAGTCCAGTGCTAACTTTAATGAAATTAATTCTTAAAACCTGTGGTTCGAAAAGAGTCCAGTGCTAACTTTAATGAAATTAATTCTTAAAACCTGTGGTTCGAAAAGTGTCAGGGCGAAAAGGACGGTAGAAAAGCTCTTCTTTCTGAAACCACCGGAAGACTTAACTACGAAGATATTCCAACTCATCACGTTGTGGGTGATTTGAGCAATTTTAATATTCTATTCCAAGTCATGTTTTATCTCATTTTTTTAATTGAAATATAATATAAATTTAAGTACACGTCATTTGTATATTTGAAAAAAAAAATTACACAAGACTACAAATGATAAATATAATAAAGAATGAAATGTCACTCGATCTGAGTTTTGAGAAGAGTTGCTATTAGGAGAGCAAATCATGATCATACGTAGTCTGTTGGGTCGGGTTGAAAAATGGTCAAATTCTGTGTTTGTTTTGGATAATCGGGGCATAAGAGTAGCAGTGGTCTATCCTGCAACGGATGTCAACAATTCGAGTTCCTTCATCTCTACAATTCGTGAACTTCACCGGGATAAATTAGATCAATATTCTCAATAAATTGAAATCATTTGAAGCTTGCACTAGTAGTTTGAAAGTCATTATATTGGGCCTCCTTGGAGTAACAAACAAATAAACAAAATAATTTTAAAGCTTAAATCCCTTTATAAATCAGGACAACTTTATTAGTATATATGATTATTCTCTACTAATAAAGCTTAAATCCATTTGCACTATTATGCCCTATTCCATATCTTCTCCGATCGACACTGTTCCCAGATTTTGTACATATCATCAACCGAAAACCTATATAAATACACACACACACACACACACACATATATATATATATTTATATTAAATACATTTCATCAAAGTTCTGTATAATAATTACTTATCATCGATGGGCAAAGGATGGCGACACAAGGGACAAATATGATTCCCTTTCAGCCACCGTACAACGCACTCTCCATGAAAAACATGCAAACACGGTAACTTAGTAACACGACTTCCGTTCAAGAACTCCTCCAAACATATGGAACATGACTTTCCAAAATCATCACTCTTACCACCCTCTTCATCGCTGTTGTAAATCACGCTTTCTAGCTCGTTCACAGACGCAATACTAGCGGACTTACACGTCAAAAACGACATGGCTTCTTCCAGTAACTCGATCTCGTCTCGAGGTCTACTAATGGCGTCTTCGTACTCATCGTCGAACTCCGGATTAACCTCTCTCTGCTCTTCGTACCAGCACATCCACGACCGGAACTCTTCGCCTGGTACTCTCACCGCCTTTCTGATCTCTAAATTCACGCAGAGTATCTTACGCTTTGCGTTATCTGGATTGCGGTTCAGTTTCAACAAATACTTGACGATCCGATTGGAAATTTCTTCCCCGTCGTCCAGGGAGGTCCACGGCGGTGGATTGAAGCGGAAGCGGTGGCAGGTCTCTCGCCACCGGCATGAATCTAATTGGAAAGGTACAAAATTCTCGTTGAGTACATCTTCACGCAACGATGAAATTAGGGTTTTAGGGTTACGATCAATGTGTAAGGTTGTGTCCAAGGAGAAGCCGGGGAATCCATCCTCGTTGTTGGTTGCTTCTTCAGGATAGTAATCGACGGTGACTGTGAGTTTGATTAAGAATGCAGGCTTTCGGACTTTGGTGGAGTGGGTGTTCGGTGGGATTAGGGTTTCTGAAGCTTGAACTTGTACGACGTAGTTTTGATGGGAGTTCAAAGGAGGAAGCCATGAAGGTTGAGACATTTTTGAGTGTTGTTGTTATGTTGTTGTATATAGCTTTCTTCTTTGTTGGGGAATTTTGATTAATGTTTAGTTTGCTGGAAAGTAGTTTATTTATACTTGTGGAGGATGAGGGTGATGGAAAGCTTAGCAATGAAGAAAAATATTACTGTAGGTTTAGTTATTTAAAAAAATTAACATACATTATGCTTTATGACTGTATAAAGGTAATTGAAAAAGTTACCCAAAGGTCACAAAACATGCACTTATATATGTTTTGGGTTACACATATTTTGATAAAGGTATTTCAAACTTTTGCTTTTGTTTAATTAAAAAGTAAGTTTTTTATATGGATTCAAGAAAAACAAAAAAAAAATTTAATATATATATCTCAATATTATTGCATGAATAATATAAAATAAATTATTCTGAACATGTACATTGAAAAAATATTTTAACATATAACTGTTATATATAAGAATATCATGGATTTGTAAAATATCATTAACGTGGATATTTCTTAATTTGTGCCTTATGAATCTCTATGGTGACTGTTTCTGCCTTTAATTTTATGCTTTTTTATTTTCTTGGCATCCAACAACTTTTGTTTTTTTCCCCCCTCCTTTTCATGCATCCAATTTGGTGCCTAAGGAATCTTTTCTATGTTGACGGGGCTCCATATCTTTCTTTTGCTATCCATGGGGAAATTCTAAAATAAATTGGGTCCACAAGTCAATTTATTCAATATTATTGAATTCAACTTTTTTGAGTAGTTTTTATTATCGCATCCCATCATCCAAAAATGTATGATATACTGACCCTATTGGATCAGTGTGACATAGAATCACTCCTATCCGCCTGTGTAAGTGTGTGTGCACTTTTCAATCGAATAGCACAACTTTCTCTCTCATTTTTCCTCTTTCAGTTTGTATACTTTTCCCTGGGGCTGCCTAGTGATTTTGAAAAATCACTAGCATCGCACACTACACTATTTTTATAGATTTGTTACTTAAATTGCGGTTTAGATGTTAAGTCAACATCGTACAACCCTATGTGATTTGGTGCGAATTTTGATGTTGAAAAATTGTGTCGCACCGCACTACACCGTCTATAAATGTTACTTAATATTTTTTTAAATAAATTTTAATTGTATTTCATTTACTCATAATACTACTTAATTTTTATAGTTTAATTTAATATTTATTATTGAATTGGTGTAATTATATCTTTTACATGATGAATAAGTATGTTCAATTAAAGTGGGTGCTTGAGACTTTTAAAGTGAGGATTTCATAGACGATATTTTAATGTTATATTTTTTTAATAATAGAAACTTAAAGAGTTTTTGTAAAATAAAAGAAGGAATTATGCATTATATTTATAATGTTCACTCTATATATTTTTCACTCACAATTATTTTATTTGTAATAGAAACGTCAATGTTAGATCGTCCATTGTCTGTTAAACTTAGACTTATTTACAATTTTCTTTTGCATACTTTAGTGGATAGGTTTCAAAAAAACAAGTACACCATGTTATTTTTTGTACTATTAGTTTATCTAAAATTTCAAATCCTAGTTTTCATAACAAGATTAAAAATGTTTTCTTATTTGATATATATATATATATATATATATATATATATATTTGTGTGTATAGCAAAATATGTGATGTTATTTTTATACTCAATATGAAATCGATATTTAAAGTGATATACTAGTACTTATTCTCATTAAGACTTATGATACTATTATATATATATATAACATTATGTAATGATGTTAGTATTTCTTTTTTTTACGGATCATGAAGTTTAATATGATAGATATTCTCCTAGCTAGTATTTCTCAGTTATGAATTATCATTATTTATTTAGTTTAACAAAAAAGATGACAAACCTTGTTTGTTTATGTAGTTTATAAAGTAAAATCACTTGAAAAACTGCCAAAATGCACTAAACCACACCAAACCTCGCAAAATCGCATAGTCAGTTTTAATTTACACAGATGCAATTTCAAATTATATTTTCTCAAAATCGCACTTTGACAATTCAATTCGAAATTACTAAAAAAATATATTGAAAACCGCATTGTGATCACCCCTATACACTACTACTGAAATGACCTATTACAGCGATTTTCACCGCTATAATAGGTACCGCTGTAATTGGTTTACATTATTACAGCGGTTTTCACCGCTATAATAGGTACCGCTGTAATTGGTTTACATTATTACAGCGGTTAAAAAACCGCTGTAATGGGGGCCAATTACAGCAGTTATTAAAATAATCGCTGTAATTGGAGGGAATAATTGGAGGGAACAATTAAAGCGGTTATTGAAATAACCGCTGTAATTGGAAGGAATAATTGGAGGGAACAATTAAAGTGGTTATTGAAATAACCGCTGTAATTGGTCCCTCCAATGACAGCAGTTATTTCAATAACCGCTGTAATAGGTTATTTATTTAATTTTTTTTTTGGAAACGTTATTATAGCGGTTATGGTAATAACCGCTATAATAGGTGATACATTTTTTTTATTATTATTATTATTTTCCTAGTTGTACTGTACAACAAACCATAAGAATCAAAATTCAACACACTAACACAACAAACCATAAAAATCAATTCAACAGAAACAACAAATTAAAACCCAAAATTAACTTCACCAGATGATCTCATCTCTAACAACAAAAACCAATTCTTTCCTCCTAACAACATATCAAATTTTATGTATAATCTCCAACAAATGATAACGAGTTTACAATCAACCAATTAAATACAACAAATCAAATAAAAATTTACAACATTTTGCAACTTACACCATACCAAAAGCGCATTGGACTACTAATGTTTGAAGAATACCCTTCTGGAACTTTCACTTCATTAAGAAACTCACATAATGTAATTTTTTCTTTCCTGGATAGAGTGTGAGCTGCTGGAGGAAAATAAGTACGTTTCCCCTTATTTGTTGGTGCCAATTTTTCTCTTATCTTCATTTCAACCAAGTCTAACCTTGCCTTTACACCATCTTTTGCCTTTCCGGGCACATTTAAAAGTGTACCAATGACACTATCAAATACATTTTTCTCAATATGCATAATATCAAGAAAATGTCTAACATGTAAAGATGTCCAATACGGCAACTAAAAGAAAATTGACTTTTTTTTCCACCCAGTTTTTGCAAGGCCACCTGCAAAAGTCTTTCCAAATTTGACCTCCAAGTCTTTTATATTCTCAAACACTTCTTCACCAGTCAAGCACTTAGGAGCTCGGCCTTCTTCTATATTCCCATTGAAAGCTTTCTTCCACCGACGATATCGATGGTTCCGATTTAGCCTTCTCTGATGCCCTTGGAATGCATATTTCTGAGAGTGTGTCAATCGATATTGATCTGTACTCTTGACACATATGGGGCATCCACATTGGCCATGTACACCATATCCCTCGAGGTTTGTTCTTACCAGAAAATCATTGATTGTTCCAAATAACATTACTCTGAGATTGACATTTTCTTCTCTGAACCCTTCATATACTTGAACACCGGTCTCCCACAACACCTTCAAATCCTCAATTAAAGGAGCCAAGTAAACATCTATATCATTTTCGGGTTGTTTCGGCCCAGAAATTAGTATAGGCATCATTATATGCTCTCGCTTCATGCATCGCGATGGGGGAAGGTTGTAGATCATCAAAATCACCCGTCATGTACTATGTGAGCTACTTTGCAAGCCATGAGGGTTCATCCCATCTGTAGCCAATACAAGGCGCAGGTTTCTTGATTCCTCACCAAATTCAGGGAAATCATCATCAATCTTTTTCCATTGAGGAGAATCTGAGGGGTGTCGAATCTTGTCATCTTCAATCCTTTCTTCAAGCCTTCTATCATCATGCCATGTCAAGTCTTTGGCTAACTCTTTACTGATGTACATGCGCTTAAATTGTAGTATTATCGGCAAATACCACATGGTTTTGATAGGAGCAGATCCATTCTTCTTGTACCGCGAGGCGCCACATTTTGGACAGGCCTTCAATGATGCATAGTCAGTTCTAAACAATATGCAATCATTGAGACAGGCAGATATCCTCTCATATCCCATGCCAATTGAGGTTAACATCTTCTTAGCCTCATAAGTACGATTAGGTAACACATTATCCTCGGGTAGCATGTTTTTTAATAGATCAAGTAAGTCTGTGAAACTCTTATCATTCCACCCATTGTTGGTTTTAACTTGTAGAGGTTTAGGACTGCTTTCAATCTTGTGAATTTACTACCACTATACAGTGGTGTCTTTGAATCACTTGTCAAGTTGTCAAAGATCATGGGACAATTTCGCAAATCCTCCTCAATCACATTTGTCATCTCCTCAAAACGATCAGGCTCATAATCATCCATGTCAAAATCCCGTGATCGATATGATGTACCACCCACATCAGCTGAGGTGGCACTGCTTTCACCATGTCTTGTCCAACGTGTGTAGCTTTTATCAATTCCATTACACACCAAATGATCTTCCAACTCACGTGGACTAATTCTATTTCCAAAACAACATCGTAAACACGGGCAACTGATCCTAGTCCGATCCGGTGCATGCTCAACCGCAAAGTCGATGAATTCTTTCACCCCTTTCTCATATTGCTCCGACATACGATCCGCTAAAATCCAACTTCGATCCATCTCGATTTTGATTTATATTCATTTTTTTCCTAATTCAAATTTATGATGTCATACAGCGCGCTATTGCCAAAACACTATAAAAGTTTCTAAATTATTTGAAAATTAAACTAACATTAATTGCTATTCTTAAATAATTTTATTCTCAAAACTCAGATATTTCAACCACAACAAACTCAAACAAATATATATGCAGTAAAACAAATAACAATGCCCATTATTCAAGAAAAAATTCGGCAGAGTAACGGCGTAAACATTTCTACCAAGTTCTCGACTTAATCTTCCCCCAGCCTACCTAGCAACCAACAAAACCAATCGAACTTCACAAAACCATGAATGCATTAAACGATGTCAACAAAACAATACAACGAAAATCCAATCATAATACCAACATAACCAATTAACACTAATCAACTATAACAAAAACCCACATTATATAACAAAAACCCATTAAACCCACATAACCAATTATTCAAACACTAATATATATATAACCAATTAATTAACATAATCAACTATAGTAAAAACCCACATTATATAACAAAAACCCATTAAACCCACATAACTAATTATTCAAACACTAACATATATAACCAATTAATTAACATAATCAACTATAGTAAAAACCCACATTGTATAACAAAAACCCATTAAATGCACATAACTAATTATTCAAACACTAACATATATAACCAATTAATTAACATAATCAACTATAGTAAAAACCCACATTATATAACAAAAACCCATTAAACTGACATAACTAATTATTCAAACACTAACATATATAACCACTTAATTAACATAATCAACTATAATAAAAACCCACATTATATAACAAAAACCCATTAAACTCACATAACGAATTATTCAAACACGAACATAATCAACTATAACAAAAACCCATTAAACCCATATAATCAATTATTGAAGCACTAGCATAATCAATTAATTAACATAATCAAATATAACAAAAACCCACATTTATATAATTCACAAAAAAATATAAACATATATATATATATATATGTATACCTAGGGTTTATAATTAGTGGAGAGAAGGTGGTGGTGGTGGTGAAGGTGGGGTCGGCGGCGGCGGGGGTGGCCAATCGAGAGAGAGTCGAGAGAGAGAGAAAATCGAAAATGGGGGGAGAATGGTGATGGCGGTGGCGGCGGCTGATTGTGGTGGTGGTGGTGGTTGGTGGGGGGTGGAGTGGAGAGAGAGAGTAGAAAGCGAGAGAGAGAGTAGGGAGCGAGAGAGAGAGAGAGACGAAAATGGGGGGCCCGGGGATGGTGGTGGCGGCGGCGGTGGCCGAATATGATGGTGGTGGTGGTGGTAATGGTGGCACGGTGGTGGTGGGTAGTGGTGGTGGAGTAGAGAGTTGAAAGAGAGAATAGAGAGAGAGAGGCCGCGGTTGGGGGGGAATTTTTTTTTTTTTTATCGAAAATAGCGGTTTTTTAAAGAACCGCAATAACCGGTTCTGACCGGTTATAGCGGTTCTTAAAAAACCACTATAATAGACCGGTTATAGCGGTTTTTTGAAGAACCGTTGTAATCGGTCGGAACCGGTTATAGCGGTTCTTCAAAAAATCGCTATAACCGGTCCCACGGTAAAGCCTATTACAGCTGTTCACCCATGAACCGCTGTAATAGGCCCCTCCGTTCAGCGGTTTTCAGAAAACCGCTATAATAGGTGCTCTGTAATAGTGTATTTTTGTAGGCTTCAACTCTTGGTGGTCTCAAGTGGCATACGAAAGGGTCTAGAAGGGGGGGGGGGGTTGAATAGACCTTGAAGTTTTTTTCGACTTAAAAAAATTTTGTATCACTTTTAAAGAATTGAACGCTTAGAAGCTGAGCGCTTGGGTCAGACGCTTTAGTAAAGATAACTTAGACTTAGTGATTTTAGCAATTTACCAAAGTAGGGTAATTCCTAGATCGCTTAATCAGGGTTAGCACAGCGGAAATGATTTTTAGCGTTCGATTGGTTAATTAATCACTTTGCAATTAGCTTGTCTTTTTCAAAGAATATGATAGAATGTAAATCAAGACAGTAAATAAAGTAAATGACACAAGAAATTGTAAGGTTCACTGAGTGGTGTAATCCCAGCTACGTCCTTCTTCTCCTTTTTCACTTGGAGGAATTTACTAGGATGATTTTCGAAAAATCACATAGAATCTTCTACAAGATAGTAAAGAATGAAAAAGGTCTTGGGCTCCTTGATCACACAGATTTCAGCACCAATGAAGATCATCTTCTACAAGCTTCTCTCACTCAGAAATACTGTCTGTAAGGGGTTTTCAACTTCTTTCTCACTCAGATGAAAGGTTGAAGGTTTATCACAAGATTATGTTTGTTTTTGGGAAGAACAAATAACTTGGAATATCTCAATAGGAATTTAGATTTCTTCTTTGGAAGAGATTTGAGATATTTGTGACTATCTGGAATGTAGATAAAAATCTTGAAGTATTTTTAGCTATGGAGTTTCTAAGCTTTTTCTTGTGCAGGTACGTAAATTTCTCTTGTAATATTATGTACCAACCTTTTTTTTGGGTTTGTTGAAGGTAAGATATTTATAGGCAATTCTTGGGATCTTCCTGTTGGACACATGTGAAAGCGTGCCTTTCACGCAGCGCGTGATTTTACCTAAAACCTGACATTCCTGAAAATCTGCTTGCTCTGATTGGATGGGAGCAGCTATAAACTCTGAAGTTCTGACAGTCTAGTTAAAAAGGTGGCATGTCCACAAGTCATAGCGGCTTATCACATTTAATGCTCTTATCAAGCATTTAATGCATTTGAATTTATTTTTCGTTGGAAATAAATGTCCGTTGAATGATTGCATTTAAGTCCTTCATGACTTGAGGATTTAATTCAGGTGAATCTGTCATCGGATTGCTAGAATGATTTGAGCGCTTGATTTATAAATCCTTAAATAGTCCTTTAGCGTTTGACAGGCGCTAAGAACAAATCTTCATCTTTAGTTGACTTCAGACGCTGATCTTCAACTTCTTCTTTAATAGACTCACCTAGAATTCTATTAGCGAATCGGTATCTAATATTTAGTCTAAAATCTATAAAGATAAAAAATTACAAGCCTAATAAAAATTATATACTTTCAAACGCTTATACAAAGATCTATCAAAGCAGAAACTTACATTGTATTTGGGGTCTAACATAAAATCCTATCATGTCATCATCAAAACATCTAACATGAAATTTCCTAACAACTCTCTTTTGTCACGGGTGTGTTTCTTTTGAAAAAAAATGTGTAAAATACGCTTTGTCGTCGTAACTATACCCCACATACAAAACATACCCCTGAACTATGAATTAATACACTATACCTGAATTGTCTTAATTACCCTTAACCAATATCATTTGTTTTATTCTTTCATTTCCCAACCACTTTTTTTTTTCCAAAAATTTTCTATTCTTATATTTAGTTAAAATTTATTCAATACATCAAGATTGATTAATAATTGATAATGCTAAATTAATTTGATGATAAAATATTATATTACTTTTACAGCCCATGGTGGACTGACTGTTTGGCACACCAAAGGGGAGTAGAGAGAGAGAAAGAGTCAACATCCACCTCTATTTAAGTAGATCATCCCACAAATATTCGACCACTTTGATGCCCCGCTTAGTTACAGGCCCATGCTAATAACATTCAATTAATGCATTATCACAAAAATAAATTAATTCTGATGTGGGGTAAAATTGAAAGTATGTGACTTGTCACGTGATTGTCATTGGGACGAGAATCCGACCCAACACACAACAAACTAGGCTCTTAATTGATTTATGTTTAGACTGCACTCGCTATAAGCAAACTGTCTATGTACCCAATATGATGGGATCGAGTCATGGGGTCTTTGTTGGCTACCCTTCTTCAGGTGTTTATTTATTTTTTATGCGCGTTACTTCGCACTAATAGATTACGCGGTATAATGCTTGTGCCTCTCAATGCCTTGTGAAATTTTTTGCTTGTGTTACCATCTATGTAAAATTCATTTCTAATCGTACTCCCTACTTTATATAGGACTAGAGAGCTCTTCTCCCTCCGATAGTGAGGGTCATTCTTGTCGCGAGGATCTCGCTTGTGCTGGTAGTGGTCACGAGGAAGTTGCGAAGTGGGCTGACGGATCTCAATCCTCAAATTAATCTCGGGATCGTACCGTCGACCTCACCTCTTGCTATACTACCATAACTAGGGTTGATCTTTTCGCACTCTTTAAGGATAACCGATGGACCTTGAATTGCCAGTGCCTATAGAGGGTTGGAGAATTTTAGGCCCTCCTGAGTGGAACGTGACTCTATACTTAGAATATTTTCATTCAGGGTTTACCGTCCCCAATCACAAACTCTTTGGAAAAAATTTAGCCCACTATCGGATTTGCATAAGCCAACTAACCCCCAACTGTTTTACCTTTTTTGAGGGTTTTGTTCGCCGTTTTACCGCGTTGAAACATGATATAAGATTAGATGCCTCAAGCTCTTTTCACGATTAGAATGTGTTCTTCCGTACCTTAAGTGTATTTTCTCCCTTCGAAACCCGTTAGGTTCTTGGAAGGAAATTTTAGGTCTAAGGGTAATTGGAAATTAAAATTTTTTTACTTTTCCCTTGACCACTTGAATATATCCACGCCATTGCGTTGGAGTGAGGGTGTTACTCCTTATAAGTTACTTGTGCCCATAAGCAACTTAGAGTTATTTTCGGCACTGCTGGCTTATTTAACACTAAATTTAATGTAAGTCGGTTGTATACTCAAGGTATACGTGTCTATAATTTCTCCTTAGTTAGTGACATAGCTTTTAAGCATTTTTGGTCATTATTTCTTCGAATATGAACACTTAGTTTTGTATGTATATTTTTTCAAGGTGCGAATAAGGTTGCTAGGGGTGGCAAAGTGAGCTCCATCGCCCCTCCACAACCACTCACTATTGGTGCTTCACCCTTTATGGTATCTCGGGGAAATTGGAGGGGAGCTAACCTACCGCATCCTACTTCAAAAGATAAAAATGGGGCTGCTAAAACGTTGAGACTTACCCCATCTAGCCGGGTGTCATGCATCCTTGACTCTGACTCTATGATGGCCTGTTTTGGCATTAAGGGTGCCCAGGGCTCCCTTTTAGGCATTCCAGCTAGCTCTCAAGGCATGGTAATGTTGAAAGAAGGGGAAGCTGAGAGTGTGCACCGGGGTCCAACCAACTTCATGTCTAAAAAATATCGTGGTAAGAAAATGGCTTCTCGAAGGGGGTTAGGTGTTTTTGAGGGTCGTGCGCCCGTGTGTTCTTCTCTCCCTATAGCTCCTCCTTCGAAGTGTGTTTATGACTGCTCTCCCAGGAGTTCTAGTTCTCCCTTCCTTGGCAAGGGACTATTGAACTTTGGGTCGAACCAGGACCCCGAGGTTCAATTTTTTTGGGATACCAGTGATTCTGTAGCCCCTTGGTCTTTAATGAGGGTAGTCGTGACTAATCACGACTCCAATCGCGCGTCCTTTATCTCAGCTGAACGCGTTGACCAAGAGATCTCTGTCAGAGCCGGACAGGTAAGTGTTTTCATGCATTCGTGCTATTATTGGTAGGCTATGTGCTCTTATGATTCGTCATATCTTTGACATGCTGCTTTTTTCATTTCCTCGGTCAATTCAACTATCCCATCAACTTCGCCTCAAGTGCGAAGAACTAGAGGGTAAATATGTCGAATGTCGCCAATAAAACTAGAAACTCCATTCTAAGTCCTTTGGAGCTAAAGGGTTGGCTACCAAATGGGAGAACAAGAATAATGAGGCCAAGAGAAAGCTTGAAACGAAAGTATCCTCTGGTGGCAGCTTTCTTGGCTCGGATGCTAGGAAAAAAACTCTGCACGACACTAGAAGATCAACAAAAGAGAAATTATGAAAGAGCGTCGACTTCATTAATGAGTGTAACAAAAGGGCATACGATATCGCTCAAAGCTTTAGGGCTAAGACGGTTCGAAAATGCACGTAAGGCTCTTTAAGAGAGTGGTCATCACCCGTAGGATGATTTCAAGTGGTTATATGGTGATATCTCTGACACTAGCGATGGGAAGTTCGAGACGGGGGGCGACCCCCCGAGTTAAGGTGCTGGTCATACCCTCAGCATCTAGCCCTTTGTTGCCTTTAGTATTTTGGCCTATCTATTTGCTTTGTTCGCCCTTGTAGTGGGAGGCTTTTATTTTAAACTTAGTTTGTTATTTGTGTGTTATAAGTCATACTTTTTCTTGTGAATTACCCATTAGGCCTTCTAAAGCATTTATCTTTGTATATTTTAGACTAAGCATTGGCTACCAAGTCATTAGTAGAATTCTAGGTGAGTCTATTAGAGATAAAGTTGAAGATCAGTGTCTGAAGTCAAGCTAAGATGAAGATTTTGTCTTAAGCGGCTGCCAATCGCTATGGACTATTTCAGGCTTTATGAATCAAGCGCTCAAAGCAATCAAGCGATCAAGAAGATCAAATTCACCTGAATTAAATTCCGAAGTCACTAAAGACTTAAGTGCAATCATTTAACGAGCATTTATTTCCAACGAAAAATAAATTCAAATGCATTAAATGCTCGATAAGGGCATTAAATGTGATAAGGACAGATTGTATACGGAGCAAGCTACCTATTGGCTTAGATTGTCAGAATTTCAGAGCAAGCCACATCAAATCAGTGCAGCAGGATTTCAGGAATGTCAGAGAAAAGGTATGACTCACTCGCAGGTGAGAGGCACGCTCCTACATGTGTCCAACGGACAAATCCCAAGAAATTGCCTATAAATACCTTACCTCAGCAAACCCTAAGATAACACATACATACACAAGAAAGTCAAGACTTTGCTGAAATATTTTCTCAAGAAAAGCTTGGAAACTCCATATCCAAAATTCTTCCAAGCTTTCTACATACATTCCAGACAGTCATAGATATCTCAAACATCTTCAAAGAATAACCATACTCTATTATTGAGATGTCCTAAGTTGTTTGAACTTCCTAAAATCAAACAAACCCGTGATCAAAACACTCAACTTCATCTATCTATGTGAAGAAGTTGTTGACTTTACAAGCAGTATTTTTGAGTGAGAGAAGCTTGTTGGTGAAGATCTTCATTGGTGCTGAATTATGTGTGATCAAGGAGCCCAAGACCATCATTTCCACCTCTATTTTGTAGAAGCCTCTGTGTGATCCTTCGATAATCAATTTAGTGGAATTCCTCCAAGTGCTCAAGGAGAAGAAGGACGTAGCTGGGATTACACCACCCAGTGAAACTTACAAATTCTTGTCTTATTTACTGTCATTTACTATTTTATTGTCTTACTTTACATTTTATCATTTATCTTGAAAAAGACAAGCAAAACGGTTAAGCGACTATTTGACCAGAATGAACGCTAAAGCTTTAAAATCATTTTTGTTGTGGTCCCTGATTAAGCAATCTAAGCTTTACCCTGCTTTGGTAAATTGCTAAAATCTCTAAATCTAAGTTATCTCTTCTGTAGCGCCTGACCTATCGCTCAGCTTCCTAAGCGTTCAAATCTTTAAAAGTGATATGAAAGTTTTTGAAGTCGAAAAAAACTTCAGGGTCTATTCAACTCCCCCTCCCCCCTTTCTAGACCCTTTTGTATGCCACTTGGGACCACCACCCTCTAATTGGAAAGTCCTAGCCTCTCGGGCATTTCGCTATACTTGAGCATCCCTTGCTAGCATTGTTCATTTGCTTAAAAAACACTAGCTACAAATACTAGCTACTTACTCAACACCTCATTTCCCCCCATACTCCTTAATATGTTTACTAAAATTAAGATATTTAGGAATACGTTCGTAAGGGGTGTTTCACCATATCTCATCAATTTTTGTACTATTGGTTGTGTAGATTTGTAAGCCAATGTCCAATTTAGAGTCGTAATGCCCTCCACTCCTTAGGAGTTTTCTACCCAGATAAAAAAAATTGGGAGCACGGTCTATAAGGCTTGTTATACGGAGGCTTGAATAGACATGTGTGTTATTATTTATGGTGTGAAGTGAATCATCACATCAGTTGTATTTGTATAATCTCAGTCCAGATTCTATGTTGGAAGGGTGTAGTTCTAGAAGTCTCATTCCCTCTCAGTGCTACTGGAAGGATTATAAAGTGGACTAGTGCCAACCGAGTCTTCGTTAGCTCGGGGGACTTTTGTTGTTCCACTTATATTGGCCTCTGAAGGGCCCTTATATTGAGTGAATGGCTTCAATCGGAATCATTGGTCCCGAGGAGAACTTCTGAGCGTTATTAAATCACCCATCATTTATTGTCGTATAGACTTGTATGAAATCACATGCATATTGACAAACAAATCTATCATACACAGCACCATAAAGAGAAACGTTCTCTAAGGTACTGGCATCCTTGAAGGAAATCAACCGTGGGTATATTGGCCAAGTGCTTCCTAGCTGGGTCTTGCCACCAAGTGACTTTCCTCCTCTAGTAAGATTAAGTTTAGCATGGA
The DNA here is from genome assembly GCA_019426215.1 of Buddleja alternifolia. Lineage (NCBI taxonomy): Eukaryota > Viridiplantae > Streptophyta > Magnoliopsida > Lamiales > Scrophulariaceae > Buddleja > Buddleja alternifolia. The sequence goes on along the minus strand of CM033402.1, from coordinate 12,741,128 downwards.
CTGCTTTCCCTTAACCTCGTGATTAGAGCTATCATGCTTCCTTTTAGGTTTTTTCAAGGCATTGGCGTAGCACTCTCGTGCTACCCTCACATCTCCAATGCCTTCCCCTGTCCCGACCGCGGTCGAGAATTTCATCTTCATGTGGAAAATGGATATGACCGCTTAGAACAAATTTAAGTTCGGCCTCTCCAATATGATCTTATAGGTGGAGGGGGATTTAACTACTAATAATTTCACCATTTTCGTAGAGCGAGCTAGGAATATACCTAAAGATATAAGCAAAGACAGCTCCTCGAGTGCATCCACTATTTTTCCCGTGAAACCAATGAGGTGGGTGTTGACCGCTTGGAGTTATGCATTATCCACCCCTAATTAAGTGAAAGCATTGTAAAAGATGATGTCTGTTGAACTTCCACTATCCACCAAAAATTTCTTGACCAAAAGTTAGAGATGGTCGCTAATATCACTAGGGCGTCGTTCTTTGATTTAGCTTGATTTTTTGGGTCTTGTGCTCCAAACTTAATACTTAGCGCATTCGGTTCTACCTAATTTACCTGCTCTACCTACGGTGTGTTGATAGCGTGCGACCCCTTAGCAGCCCTTAATAAGGCTTTCCAAGAGTTTGCTGAATCTCCCCCCCCCCCCTCCCCGGGGCCTCCCAATATCACCCCTATAATTCCATTTACTGGGGGGGTTCTCCATATACATGTCCATCCTTGGGGGATTGCCTTTAGCTCCTTCTCTACCCTGGTCCTGAGGTGTCTTGAGGGGTTGATCCAGATGGTGCTACGATCTCTTGTAAGTAGCCCCTCTTAATGAGCATCTCTATCTCCACTTGTAGATGGTGGCATTCCTCGATAGTGTAACCTTTTTCTAGTTGGAACCTGTAATACTTTTTGGATTCCAGGCGTCTAAGATTATCGTTCATCTTTTCAGTTCATTGGACTATGCCTTGCTGCTCGGCGATGGCCAAAACCTGCTCCCGCGGGAGTGTAAGTGGGGTATACTTTGAAAACCACGAGGGAGGCAAGTGCTTGCGCTCCTTAGGTTCTGGTACCTTATCGTCTTCTCTTGTCTTTATCTTATTGGCACTGCCTTCTTGCCTTGTTGGCCCCATCGTCTTCTCAATCCTGATGTATTTTTCTTCCCTAGCCAACAGTTCATCCATGGTGGCCGGCGGCTTTCCTGCAATGGACTCTTTGAACCTGCTGTTGCGCAACTTCTTTTACATTATCCCCGACAGCAACTCGTGGTTAATGTGTGGTACATCGGACACTGTCGTGGAGAAGCATTGTACACATTCTCTCAAGGACTCTACATCTCTTTGAACCACAGTGAATAAGAAGGAGACTGTCTTAGGATACTTCTTGTTCATGGTGAAATGATTAACGAAGCGTCATGTCAGCTGCTCAAAGCCGGTGATGGTACCGGCGAGCAGTTGGTTGAACCAGCAAAGGGCCTTACCAAATAGAGTGGTTCGAAAAATCTTACAGTAGGTCGCGTCGCTGATGTTGTACCTGTTGACCTTCGCATTAAACTTATCAACATGTTTCTGAGGGTCTCCAACTCCCTCATATTCGCTAAAGTGTTGTATCTTCAGTCCTTGAGGTATAAACTTTGCCAAGATAGCCGGGCAGAAAGGACTTCTCTTGGGGGGTTCTACTGTTAGGGGGACGAGTTGCATTTCCTCATATATTTCCCTATTCTCCAAGATTTCATCTTGGCGAGGTGCTTGTCTACGCCTGTCATCTCACCTCGGTAGGGTCTCATTAGGGATCAATGAGACTTGACCTCTACATGGAGACCTAAGGGGCACAAGACTTTTATCTCTTCCTCATGGCGGCCTCTCATGAGGTAAAACCACGTTGTTCTCTTCTTTTTCATGTGATGCCCTATTCGTCGGGGAGTTAGATCGCCTTGACCCAATCCTGCCAAGGGACAGGGACTCCTGACCACCATGTTAGGATTGACTAGGCTCAACTCGAAAGGGGCGTTCCTTTTCCTGAGGTTCCTGGCCCCTATACACTGACTTAGGGGATACAACATGAGGCCCCCCCTTTTAGGGAGGGATGCACCTTGAGGATTCCCCACCTGGGGGTCTTGCCCTCTGACGTTTGATCGAGTGGGCATCGCACGAGACGGGTGCTTCTAGGCATATTGTTGGATTGCTCGAGTCACTGCTCGCACCGAGGCATCTTCAACAAGAGCAAGGAGTGTCTTTTGGGTGATCTCAAACACCATATTGGTAGGGGGTGGAATCACCGCTGGTGTCATTGGAGGCACATTCTGCTCATTCACTAGAGGTGGTGGAACTAGACTTCCTCCACTGACTTGGGCGTCTGGCATACCTTCTTGCGGTATAGGGTTAGACACTTTGTCACTTGCTACCGGTGTGTTGTTTCTAGTCATCCTATCACCAATGGTACGTGCTTGAGACCGATTTTACATACTCAGTGGTTGAACCACTATACTCACAGATGGCGCCAACTTATGCAGGGTAAAATTGCAAGTATGTGAACTTGTCACGTGCAGAGGGAATCTGACCCAACACAGGATAAACTAGTCTCTTAACTGATTTATATTTAGATTGCACTTGTTATAGGCAAGCTGCCCACGTACCCACTATGAGGGGATCAAATCTTTTTGTAGTTCGATAGCAGAATTACTCTCAGATGATGTCAGTAGATCTCTGTAGTGATCTGTTGTGGAGAGAGCAGATAATGAATTATTTCAACTTTTTTGGGGTATATACAGAGCTAAAGGTGGGCTATGAGCCAGGGCCTAACCTCCGGCCCACTTGCTTATTTATTAAACTAGTGAGTATATACTTTATGCTTATCAGCCAAATTATTGTCGTAACCCACTTGCCAAATTGGGCTCATTCAATGATAAACCTTTAGTCACATGGGCTCAAACACCTCAATCGTATCCAGCTATATCGGGCATTGCTTCCGGGGGATAATCTAGCCTAAATAAATTATACTTTAATTACAATCGTGCTCCTAGAAATTTTAGTGCACATCAAATTCATACGTATTTTTAGTATCTTTTATGTATATTTTGGCAACGTGCGTGGGTGTATATATATATATATATTAAATTAGGAGGTAAATATGTATATTTTGGATCAACTTATATACATATTTATTTATGTATTCTAGTAGATTTTATATGCATATTACATAAATCTAGTCACTAATCAGTTTGGATTAAATTAATTCACACATATATTTGAATAAATTAGGCTATTAAAGATGCATATCTATTGTCAATATATATATATAATTAAACGTATTAAAAATGTGCTTGAATTGGTCTAATCTTGTGACAATTGATTAGTTGGACTTTAGTAAACATTGATATAACATGTTGTTAATAAATTAATTTAACATCAGTGCTAAAAATATTGTCAATTATTATGTTAACTAATTAATTTTGATATATTGGGTAAATTTAAACTAAATGCAAGGGGAAAAAAATTGTACGGAATGAAAAAAGTTGGAGAAATGAAAAGATAAAAGGAAAGATATTGATTAAAGGTAATTATAACAATCCCGTACTATAAAACGGGGTGCACTCGTTATAATTAGCGACAAGAAAATTATTGTCATTATTGACAATTAGTGACACGTCTTTAGTGACAACAAATATAATTGTCACTCTACATTACAACAGAAATGCTCTGTTGGGACACAGATAAGTGTCCCAATATAATACATATTGGGAAAATTGCAGTTTTAGTCCTAGAAGTTGGCCACTTTTCGATTTTGGTCCCATTGGATATGGATGTGCCACATTTAGTCTCATAAGTCAAATAAAATCTCAATATTGATCTCATTGGATAGGGGGTGCCACATTTAGTCCCATAAGTCTAATAAAATCTCAATGTTGATCCCATTGGATAGGGGGTACCATATTTAGTCCCATAAGTCAAATAAAATCTCAATGTTGGTCCCATAGGCAATCTGATTTTCCATCTTTCGTAAGTCAATTTTCTAGTTCATTTCAGTCCAGATACGTGTATTTTTCCCTTTAGTTACTATTCCTAACTGAAATGTGCAATGCACGCTCCTTGTTCCATTTAATTTTAGACGACAACTTGCCCAGACCAACATTGAAATTTTTATTTGACTTATGGGACTAAATGTGGCACCCCCTATCCAATGGGACCAACATTGAGATTTTATTTAACTTATGGGACTAAATGAGGCACATTCCAATCCAATGAGACCAAACTTGAAATGTGAGCAACTTATGGGATGAAAATTGCAATTTTCCCGATACATATTAAGGCGCTTCCAGTTTTTGGGGCACTTATATTAAGCGTCGTGTAAAGTTTTGGGACGCTTAAAGCGCCTCTACATCATTATATATCTGGACACTTATATGTGTCTCAATACTGCGATTTCGGGAAACTCATATGTGTCCTTATATCCGAATTCAAAAATTCAATTACACCTCTTTGGAGGCACTTATATGTGTCTTTAAACTTATCGAGACACTAATATATGTCCCATTATTGTGTCCGAACTAGGACAATTTGATATTGTACCTAAACCTATGTCGAAGTTCCATTTCCAATCAAAATCATATGAATACAAACAAAAGATAGCAAATGTAACGAAGGCAATGAAGAATTGCAAAGATCAAAACAAACCAAATTGCAATATTCATTCATTTGATCAAAAATTCATTGAACAAAGTCAAACAAAAAATGTCTATTAGTTGATGCAAATACAATCACATCTAATATTTTAGTAATACAAGAGAGTTTCAAATGCAATGCACCATCTCAAAGTTCTTCTCTATCAAAGACAATAGGCATAATAGAAGCTTCATTTGGCCAAAAGCTCTAGCATGGCCAGCACCCAGTATTGGATCAATCAATACTTTCCCCGAACTTTCATCGAACGTGATCTGCACATAAGAGGATGTACACCAATATCACAAGTAATTCGTTCACACACACACACATATATATATATATATAGAGAGAGAGAGAGAGAGAGAGGGACTCACTTGGTGAGATGGAAAATCACTTGGTCACCTCAAGATGGATTTTAGAAGAATAAGCGGGAACAATTGATTCGAACACTTGAAACTTAAGGAAATATGAAACACCAAATTTGGCTTCAAAGCATAACTCAAAATATTAAGTCTCACATAACCATAGCAACGGAAAACGTGGAAAAAAGTGAACCCTTCAATGCAAGTAAATTGTCTATCAAGAATAAACAAATCATTAGCATACTCCTTTACTAATACTAGAAAAGCACTTATGAAAAATTGAACCTTTACTAAGAAAGACATTATAATCAGATTCTTTGGCACCTCAATTATATGACACCCTCTCATTCCACTTACCAATTCATCGACTCTATCAGGAATGAAAGAAAACATATTTATATCGCTATAAAAACTTGCCCTGTAATCTCCAACAAATTGACAAAGTATAAACTAATGCAAGAAACTCGATCACAGATTGAACGGAATATTACCAGAGCATGAAAATTAATATCAATGGAATAATCAACACTCCAAGACATAGCTTGCAGCAAAAAACAGTAAATAGTCAAGAGGATTAGCCAATGTACCACCGTATTTTTTGTTACCAAAAAAACACGGAAAAAATGAGTAACGAACAAAAGTGCATATAGCGGAAGCAAATACGGCGAATGAAAAAGTTCATCAACAATACAAGAACGATCACCGCTGGAATAGCCAAGAATAGTAACAAGCATCCGTAAAACCAGAAACAACCAACAGAAGGCGATGTGAACTTTAACAACTCGAACTTCCAAGAACTCGTTCTTGGCTCGCCCAATTCACCGCTCTGAACTATTCTTAGCCGTATTTTCACCCATGTGTTGATAAAAGCACTTGGGATTTCCATTTTGATAACGATCTGAGAAGCCCACAACAAATCAACTAAATATGCTTGGAAAGAATCAATTTTCCATGCTTTAGTAATTGACTCTTGGCTACAACTAAAAAAATCTTTAAGATTTATAACTCTTGACAACAATAGGTTGACACATTGCCCTATTTCAAATTTGATGTCATCATCTGCGCTTAGCAAAGAAGCACCATCATCTTCAGTTAGCATGTATTCAAGCCACTCTTGAGCCGGGACAATCAGACCATTCGTCGCGGGCGGCTGTGATAACGTGGCTAATCAGAAGAGTCGTAGAAAACTCTTAATTACAGTGACGACATTAACTAGCAGTGGACTCACTACCACCACCACAACCCCGAAGTTTCCAAGAAAATTCGATTCCAAACTCAATAGCTCTACCAAGGATTCTACCCTTAAAAAATGATTGAACCACTGAAAATATGCGAAAATAGGCCCTCTTGAACTACAGAACAACTGGAACGAAGTGTCGGAAACATAAAAACACACCAGGAATCAAATACCCTAGGCTCGAAAACCGAGCGAAATCACGTTGGAAGAGCTAAGAATACTGCCGAAACTCGAAAAATACTGAGAGCCGAGAACCACTGCAATTTTAAGATAAATCACGAACAGTCTGATCAAGATACAGATATATGTTCATCTCTGCCTCTCATGGAGCCCTCTCATGAAATTCAACATAGTAAAGCTCAAGAGAAGGACAAAGGAGTTAGCCATTAGAATTATGGCCCAGATAACCAAGACAAAGTACACACATGTGCGAAAGATCCATTGAATGCATAGCCAAAAAGGGGTAAAGCCTCTCATTAATAACAAGAATATCAAAAGATGGCCACATAATTCCTTGTTCATGATCCACAAGAATAAATGTTGTAAATTCCAGAGAAATACAAGGTTCAATTCCTGAATCCTTGAAAAGTGGAGAACAAGACTATTACAATAGACCCAGCAATCGACTGAATCCAACAAAAAACCAACCATTATTGCCAAGACAGCAACAGACTTCCAATTCTGCAACTCGGGCATAACTTTTTCAACCCACTCACAAGATTGATTAACAGCCCCGAGATCAAAATTAATCCTTGATCCACTTTCGAGAATAAGAACCCAAGAACGCTGAATCATCAAAATTTCGCCCAAAAAAAAAAAGGATGAATGGTGTCTTTAGTTTAAAAAAAAAAGAAAAAGAAAAATCAAGCACCACAAGTAAAGGGCTTGGGGACATAGCAAAATCTCCATAACCTTTTTTTTTTTTTAACTGATAATTCTATTAAACCACAAATGTTTCATTATAGAAAGGGAAAAAAAGCAGATAGAGATACATTATAGAAGGATTTTTCAGGTTCTTATTAAACCCTAGGTTTCAATTGAAAAACAAAATTTGGGGAAGAAGGAGAGAATTTCGACGAAAGAGATAGATGAAGAGAGATTTACCTGAGTATAATAGGAGATGAAGATTGGTTTGTCTTCCTTGATGGAGATGACTGCCGTCTGCCTGAGAGAAAGTGAAAGGAGTATACCCAGTTGACTGAGTAAAGGAATGAGGGAGAAGCAAGCAGGGAGAAGTAAAGAGGAGAAAATAATTAAAAGCGCCAAGAGTAAAGTTTTAACAAATTTCGATTCTTTAACTCCGCGCCCAATTTTGGTTTGATGCAAGTGCCTCAATAAGTTTAGTTATTGGGGCACAAAGTAAAAAGTGTCCTAATAATCTGTTATTGAGGCCTTTACTGAAAAATATCTCAAAAAAAGTGTCCTATAATGTATATTTTGTTGTAGTGTTATTTGTGTTATCACTAATTGTCAATAGTGACAAATTTAAAAAGAATTCTTATTACTAAAGATCTACAAATAAAAATTATTGTCACTTATTATCCATATCTAGTGACAAATTTAAAAAAATTGAGATGTATATAATTTTTCACATACAAACGTGTCACATATTCATTCTTATTTTTATATATTAATTTTTAATATTTACTCTCCTTTCGCAATCCTATTTTGAACTCAAACTATCTTATATATGTTTAGATTTGTTCTTATAATTCTTTGCCCTTTGGGGAAAAACAGAGTGGAGACTAATGATGAAAAAAGGAAGTGAAAACAAAAGAAAGAAAAATAGAGAAATATCAAATTATATGCCATGTGCATTGTGGTTCGAAACTTGAGATTTTTGTCGACATTGCGCATAAGACTGATATAATATAATCGTTCAAGAAATAAAGGACATTGGGCATAAGATTGGGCATAAGACGGATATAATATAATCGTTCAAGAACTAACGGACATTGGGCATAAGATTGGCATAAGACGGATATAATATAATCGCTCAAGAACTAACGGACATTGGGCATAAGATTGATATTGCATGTTTTTTAGTGATATAGGATGTAATTCGGTGATTGCTATGATATTAATTCAAATTCAAATTGCACGTAACTTAAGTTGTGATTGAAAATGCAATTCTTTTTAGGAAGAAACACCAAAATATATAATAGGCATTTGATCAATTCAACTCGCCCCATATGCATTAAAGCTAGCAAACCAAATTATATAAACTGCTAATGACAACTACGTACAAGTTTACAACTTAAGCAGCTAGCACACACCTCTATCGAGATCTTACCCTATTTATTCAATAAGAACATAGAAAAACAGTACAAAGCCAAGCCATACAATTACATTTTTCATGCCCAATTACTTTAGGAGATCCTAAACTTAGATCATAAAACAATCATAGTTGTTCATATAGCTTGATCCACCTAGGATCAATATATGCATACGCAGTTGTGAGTATTATTTGGTAGATTCACTACTACAAAAAATGCCTATTACAGCGGTTTTTTTGGACCTATTACAGCGGTTCGAACCGCTGTAATAGGCAGTGCTGTAATAGGGTTTCGACCTATTACAGCGGTTTTGAACCGCTGTAATAGGCACCCTATTACAGCGGTTCTAAAAAAACCGCTGTAATAGGGCACCCTATTACAGCGGTTTCCATGGGAACCGCTGTAATAGGGTATTTTTTATTTTTTTTTATTAATTTCACTTTTTCGTTTATAATTTTACCGTGTCGAAATGACACGAAATTCGCAAATACACAAAAATATATACATAAACTCACACATACACAAATATACATATACCCACATATACTTACATAAACCCACATATACATAAATATACATACACCCACATATACACAAATATACATACACCCAAATATACACAAATATACATACACACCCACATATTCGCGTACGAAACCCCACATATACACAAATATACATACACTCACATATACATACATAAACCCACATATACACAAATATACGCACACCCACATATACATACATAAACCCACAAATATACATACACCCACATATACATACATAAACCCACATATACACAAATATACATACACCCACATATACATACATAAACCCACATATACACAAATATACATACACCCATATATACATACATAAACCCACATATACATACACCCACATATAGACAAATATACATAAACCCACACATACACAAATATAAATACACCCACACATACGGTGGTGGTGGAGGCGGCGGTGGTGCTATATGGTGGTGGCGGCGGCGGCGGTGCTTCAAGAGAGAGAGAGAAAGAGAGTGTAGAGAGAGAGAGTAGAGAGAAAAAGACTAAGAGAGATAGAGAGAAGCGGGAAGATCTAAATTTAAGGGATTTAAATTTTTTGGTTTCGACCTATTACAGCGGTTCCCAACGAACCGCTGTAATAGGGTATCTTGGTCTTAACCTATTACAGCGGTTCCGAGGGAACCGCTGTAATAGGTTAAAACCAAGATACACCTATTACAGCGGTTCCTAACGAACCGCTGTAATAGGTCCCTCGACCACCTATTACAGCGGTTCCCTCGGAACCGCTGTAATAGGTTAAGACCTATTACAGCGGTTTTCTCGGAACCGCTGTAATAGGTTAAGACCAAGATACCCTATTACAGCGGTTCGTTGGGAACCGCTGTAATAGGTGCGCTGTAATTGGGTATTTTTGTAGTAGTGATTAATTCAAGACTCCTTAAAATTTACGTAATTCATATCAAGGACCAAGTAACAGGTACTACACCAATGTCCACGTCTAATCCCAAAGCTTTCCAAACAGCATCCGACCCATCAACTATGTTGTTATCACAAGGTGGTTGACCATCATGTTCCGAATCACATCCATTCCTCGAATCACACTCGTCCACCATCTTAGCCGTCGTGCTCCTCCCGTTCCGGGCCGTGATACGTATCATTTGCCCGCATCTAGATCCTCCATTGTACCATCCAGTCGATAGCGCGACGACACTTTCACTATTTTGGTGGTACTTATTGTCACACTCAGATTGGGCCCCACCATTCCCACCTTCACTAAAGTCATTCCAAGTAAGTTTGGCTGGTGTGGAGGAGGAGATAGGAGGGGAGCATGTGTACTTAGGGTAAGCTTTTCCTTTGCAGTAAAAGGTGCCCGATTGTTGGCAATTGCCTCCGGAAGGAGAAGGCGGTGCTCCTCCACCACCGCCTCCGTTACAAGTATGACTACCGACTTTAGGGTCATCGTTGCATTTTCCGTTGATGCAAATTAACTGACCAGAACAGTCGTTTAGGGTGTGGCATGGGCCATTGCAAGAAGATTGTGCATTTATAGGGTTAGAATGGCTAATTATACTAATGGTAATTAAAAGGCACAAGGAAAGTACTAGTACTATGTTTGCCATGAAGTTTAAGTTTGTTGTGAACTAAAGGAGGAAGGTTTTTGCATGTATATATATATAGTAATGAAAGATCCGTGTACGTCTACGCTGCCATTGGCTTGGACAACTAACCTTTATTTTTTAAAATAATGTTCATCTCCTATTTTATTTCATAATTACCGTATATATAATTCACAATCACTTGCATATTTAAGAAAAAAAAATATTTACATAATACCCATATAAGCATTTGATACAGATGAAACAAAAGATTCCGATCTGTCTGGCTAAAACTGAATACACTTATTTATACCAAGTGTGCAATACATAAAGATAACAATAGATAAGGGAAATTCTAGCCCGAACCCGGTTCGGCCAATCCAACCTATAGTAATGCGCCAAGTGGAAAATAATTATTTTAAGGAAAATATGCAATATTCTTGTAACTCAACCAAACCAAGGTTAAGCTTTCTTCCCCCTCACGTGCCAACTCATTCACTGCTCAGATTTCCCCAAATCTCTCTCGTGAATTGAATGGCGGAAATCACCGGGCTCTTTGCAATTCAAAAAATTCAAATAAAGCTTTCAACCATGAAAATCGGGAGTAGTAATTCATTTTTCTACTACTCTCTGCTCACTGTTTTTCTTATGTGATTAGCAAAGCCAAAGTCTTACAAGAGAGCCACAAGTATGATAGGCGAAATTCTTCATCCCATTCGATGAACGTTCCAGATTTAGTTCTTTGAACAATTCGCTCGGTGAAGATGAATGCCTTTTTGGCTGCGGTATAGAACTTTATTCGTCAAAATTGTGCGGGTTTATGATTTTTTTTTTGTTTTTAATCTTTCTGACTGTCGCTCACTGATTAAGTGCTTAAAAAGTGCTAAATACCCTTGCAGTTGCAGGTGGTCCATTATGACCGAGAGCTTGTGAACCAAAATTGATATTTCTCGGCAGTTGAGGTGATGTACCAAGCCAGCAACAAAATCCAATTTTTTTCGCATTTAAGCTCTCAAGGATATGAAGGGATAAGTATGTGCAGAAAGGAGTTATGAAGCTTTTCATAATGGAAGATCAATTATCAACATCAGATTCACTAATTAAAGAGTTTGTGGGTTTCCTTTAATCGACTCTGCCATGTTGTAGCCTTGAGTAAGAATGACGATAATGAAATTGAGAAGAAATAATTTCATATTAGTGTGAATGCAATTGGGGTTCTTTCAGAAATTTATAATTTTTTTTACTTGATCAATTTATCATTTTAGCTCAATATTTAAACTTTCATCTATGTATCCTGGCTTTTAAGTGTCGGAGTTTGAATTGGTCGTCTCTCATTAGTTTTAGCAATAATTTTCTGATGTCTATTATTTCTGTTTGAGTATTTGAGATTATTGGAGGTTTTCAATTATTTATAATATTTTTAACTCTAAACTTGTACTTTACCAGCAACCTGTTTGACTAGAAGTGGGCATTGAGTCGGCTCTCGAGCTTAACGAGTCGAGTTTGAGCCAATTGTACATGTAGTCGAGTTTTTCTAACAAGTCAGTTTGAGCCAATTGTACATGTAATCGAGTTTTTCTAACAAGTCGAGTTTGAGCGAATTGTACATGAAGCCGATTTTTTCTAACTAGTCGATTTTGGGTCAATTTTACATGTGTATAAAATGATAATATTTTATTTTATTTAACCAATCGGCTCGAACTCGCTTTGTGTGCACCCCTACGTTTGACCCAATTTTGTAACTTTTTCTTGTTTACGAGTTATGGGCTTCTGGCATTTCCACCACATCAGACTTCACCCAAGGCTTTATTTTGCGTCAGATCAAGTCATTGTTGGGTTTTGGCTCCCTTCCTATGTGGAAAGAGTCCAATTTCGGGGAGGCCCAAATGGTGGCTTTTAAGCCCAAGTGTTTGGCCTTTACTTAGATATTAAAAAGGGTGGAAATATCTAAGGGTTTAAAGAGAGAGAAAGGGTTTAAGGAGAAAAGAAAAGAAAAACCCACAGGTACACAGCAGCAGTTTTCTTGGCGCGCAGCAGAGTTCGAACTGTTGTTTGAGGGGGCATTTCTTGTCGGATTTGGCTGAAATTTGGACAGCAGGTTCACAACACATTGTGGTTTATTTTGTCCGGTCAGATTTCCGTTTTATGTTGCCTAGCTCGAGTTATTCAGTTCGAACAGTGGCCTCTGTTTTTGGTGTAATTCTGTTTTTGTTTATCTTGTTTTGTCAAGAGTGATTACTTGCTGTGTTGTTGGGGTTGTGTACCCATTTGGTGATTTGTAACTTGTATTTTGTGACCTCTATTGATTATAGTGGAGCTTTGGTTTGGACCGTTGTGTCCCGTGGTTTTTACTCTTCGATTTGAAGAGGTTTTCCACGTAAAATTTGGTGTCTCATGTGTGATTGTTTGCTATCTATTTCCATACTTGTTATTGATGCTGCGATTGGTTCAATTGGTGTGCTTGTTTGCTTCCTCTTAAGTTCATACAAGTGGGGAGAGAGTTTGATTGTCTAATTGCAATCTTGTTTGTCGCTTTCGTTGCTTGATCTTGTTTTCCTCCCAACAGTCATCTTATGCGCCAAGGAGCCTTTTGATTCTCCTTTGTGTTGAAAAATAAAAGTTTAAATTAAACAACTAGAGTTCAAACAACAAAAGCAACTCACAGCACAATAGGTCCAAAATGCAGAAAATAGATAAAAGCTCACAATGAGTCCTACTAGTATGTCTCTTTCTAGTTCCATTTGATCGTGGCCTTTCGTCCTTGACTCCTTCTTTAGAACACAAATATGACTTTGATCTAATAATTTTGGTCCCATTAATGTAATATTGTTTTCCCTTGCGAACACTGAAACCAACCAAATTAGCGTAATCTTGATACAAAGCATACGCTTCATCCTCACTCTGTGCAACATATACTGATAACTTTTTCTCAGTTTCTGCAATATCGGAATCCAAAGGAATCTCATCCCTGTGGACTTCTTCATCTTCAGTGGGACGAGGGCATACAATATCGTCATCCTCACTTTCTAAACATATTATATCCCCGGAATTTTCGATTCCATAACTAGAATTGGGCATGTCTATCAACATAAACATCAAGATGAATAAATATAAGTGATAGACAACAAGAAGAAGAAACTAACGAAGACGCACACACACATATACTCCCTTTGACTATATTCCTTTTGACGTTCTTCATAGCAGTTAGAGATAATTGTAGACCTCGAACAAGAATTCATATCAAATTCAAAAAGTATGCTAAAAAAATGACTTGCATGAACACTGTGAACAATAAATCAAAATCAGGAAAAAAATTATGAATTTACATAAAAGTAAATTATCCTGTTGCACTAAACAGAATACAATAAAGTATAGCAAAATTGTGAAAATGTCCAAGTTATGGGATGAACAACAGACTCAAGTAGACACAATTATTATCAAGTAAAATTATTATATCAATAAGAATTAGACACAATTCATAATAAAATAAAAATTGTAAGTTTATAATCAGTACATCTATATCAACCAATAAACTCTTGAGTTGATTACAAGCATTATTTATATGCAATATTATTATGACACCTTTTACCGAAAAACTGATTGCTTAAGCCATATTTCCCAAATCCACCATGAGTTTACAAAAAAATTAGATAAAAGTAATTTCATACAAACAATGTTTACCTCTTTCAAATCTTGAAATTCGGTGGAGATTTCCAACAATGGTTGAAATTGGGTGAAGCTATGATTTGTTAAATGAAAAACAAAAGCTCTCGTAGACGATGGACATGGATTCTCCACATATGAAAATTTTTGATTTGCACTTTTTCTCATTTAGGACTGTAGCTAAAATTTCTCTTCTTTCCAAATCAGAATTTAGCAAAATCAAACAGCAGCGAATTTGAAGAAGGAAAATGTGAGCAGTGAATGAGTTGGCACGTGAGGGGAAAGAAAGCTTAACCATGGTTTGGTTGAGATACAAGAATATTGCATATTTTCATTAAAATAATTATTTTCCACTTGGCGCATTACTATAGGTTGGATTGGCCGAACCGGGTTCGGGCTAGAATTTCCCCAATAGATAATACAACTGACGTGGTGACATCTTAATGTTCAGTACGAAAACACATAGTGCAGACAATATAATTCGCGAGTCGGACTAATCATGTGGCCAATTTATTAGTAATATTTAGGATAAAAACAGACACCGCCTAATCTATGGTATGAAATTTGTCCCTAGCCTATTAAAATGTGTACCGACATCCTTACTTTTGCTAAATATTGCATTGAACCTCTTTTGATCGAATCTAGTGAACTCTTAAGAAATATTCTGTCGCATGTGACACGCATATAATATTAGTAAGGGTAAAATCATCACTCAATGGGCAAAGTACTTTGCACCCCATAGGATAGCGGTTTGTCAGCTTTGACCAAAAAAGGTTTTCATTTAATTTGTAAATCTTCATTTTTTAATTCAAATGGGCATAATTTTCTTAATAGAAAAACAAAAGAAGAAAAAAAAATCTTGAAAACGTCAAAACAAATTCAATAAAATCCATTTTTGAGAAAATACAAAAACCTCGTAGGTTGGGGGTGTCTTCTTTTATCCCTAATAGTTATGTTGTGATTGAACATTTTTGAGAAAATACAAAAATCACGTGATTCATTACCCACGTAGTTAATTTGGCTTTGAGCTAACTAATACCATTTATTTGAAGATGTTTAAAATCCATTTTCAAATTGAAAAATAATTATTGATATATATTCTTTTCAGCAGGCAGCGTGCCGGTTAAGTTGATGCTAGAGACATGCACTAGCTAGTAAAGGTTCAGGTAAGTGAAATGATATTTTGAATGTGACATTTTAGTGCATATGTGACTAGAATTTGTCTTAAGTCTTGTATGCTTAGAGAATACTATGGGTATCTATTGAAGCTCCAATTAATCTTAATTATAAACGATAATTATAGTTAATTTGGTTTTACCTTAATTACAATGAGTTTTTTTCTAAAATATTACTCTTTAAAAAAGTAATTCTCAAATTAGTACTATTTGAAAAATAATTCCCAAACTATTACTCTTATTGCCACATGTATTGCCATACGTACAAAATTAATTTAGTTGGAATTTTTCCCCCTACTTTAATAGCCCAAATAGATTTACTAGTTATAATTACTAAAAAAAAAAAGTTATAACATTACACACTCATTTTTTATCCTTATGTCTCTCCTAATTTTTTTCTATTTTTTTTCTCTTTTTTATTGCACTAATTAGCAGTATGCACAGTTCAATTATCCGTCGAAAAAATCAAACCGAAAAATCAAATTCGGTTCAGTTTTCTTTTCTTTTTTAGAAAAATTTGGTTTTCGGTTTGGTTCGATTAATCTAAAACTAATTTTTTCATATAGTATAATATAGACAAATTTGAAACAAAACAAAATATATAGACCAAAAACTATTAAAATGTGTTTTCTTGTGACAACTTATTAGAAAAGAAAGAAATGGAATTAAAATTAGTCCTCGCTAAAATCCAATTATTTCCATCTAGTTTTCAATTTTTTGTGGAAGTTTAAGAAACCTATTTGAATTGTATATTTCTATAATTGATTAATTGCCTCGGCCACTTCATAATTTAAATTAATCTTTTCCGATCTAATACAAAAAAGGGCGAAAGTCAAAATTCAAATTTGACCAGTTTTCTTTTTCTGGAAATTCGGTTCGACCAAAATCGAACCAAAAAAATTCAACTTTTAACTGAACCAAACCAAACTTTTTAACTACTTATCCTTAATTACCCAAAGAGAAAATCTTACCACTTATAATAAGTAACATAAAATCATATGTAAAATTTATGTTTGGATGATTTCAAACAACACATGGTATTGCGAAATTTTCATATCACAAAATAATAAATGAATTAATATAAAATCTTAAAGAATTAAGCATACGCAACGAGTGTGCCGGTATGATTGTACAGTTGGCACCACTCCCAGAAAACTGGTTCTGGTTGTACTGGAATCACTCGTTAACCTGATTGAAAAAATGGTGGTGCATTTCCAGAGTGAATCAGACTAGGACTAACCATGATATTGACAAATTGATAGCAAGAAAATGAATTGAGTACACATTTTTTGAAGAAAATTAGATATCAAGTATATATATATATATATATAGAGAGAGAGAGAGAGAGAGAGAGAGAGAGAGAGAGAGAGAGAGAGAAAGTAATTACGACTCACAAGACAGTTAGAAGTTGGAAATAATCCCTTAAACTCCAACTTTATTCAAATTAAGAAAACAAAAACATAAGATGTTCCGGGGAAAAAAAGCATAAATAACAATGCGAACGTTATACTTATATTGTTGTTTTTTGTATAACATTATTATTAGTATGTAAATCAATCAAGAAAATTTATTTTTTATAATTTTATACTAATTAATCATAGTGTCACAATATATTATGCCATATCTTGCGGTCTAGGATGTGAGAGAGAACCAATAATTGATCAAAATTTTGGTTAGAGGCACAAATAAAATTTATTGAGGATGTAGTTACGCTAAACATGGTGATCATCAACAAAATTTAAAAACGGTCCAAGCCATTTAAAATTTAAAAACCGTGACCATTGACATTGCTGATTTTCAACACAAATTGTCGGCCGGTAAATTAAATGGAATTTCCCCCCGAAATGTATATATATATATATATATATAGGGTCAAGATCGAATACATACACTCTCTTAGATAAGATCTAAGACCCAATATACATCATGGGATCAATTAAATCCAACAGTCCAAAAAATAAGGAATAAACAGGCTGTAGAAATTGAAAAATAAAGATTAGGGGTATAATAGACAAAATGACAAGATTATACAACATTCAGTTACCCAAAAATATAACAGAAAAATCTCCTACAATCTCTCCAAATCTGATACCCACGAAAATCTCTCAATCCCAGGCCAAGATTAACGCAATCAATTTATAGAATCGTATTAACCTCATATTTCGATCAATTATCACAAAAAAATTTCTGAAATTCTGAAATTTCTGAAAAATCGAGATTGAAAAAACCAAATCTGAAATATTAAACTTCTGGAATTTGCGTGAGTTGCTGCTCGAAGACGACCGGAAATTAGTTGGGGAAGATGACCGGAAAATAGCCATGAATTTCGCGAACTGAAAATTCGATCGTGAAATATCAATCTCCTCCTACTGTATATTTTTGTATTAGCTATTGTATAATGTATTAATTACCTATTGTATAATGTTTATTAGCTGTTGTATTCACTGTATAACGGGTTATATGATTCTGTATATTGGCTTATATTTAACTGTATATTGTGTTATAAGATACTGTATAATGATTTATAAGATTGTAATTGTATAATGTATAAACACACACTGTATAATGGGTTGTATGATATTATATAATATGTTATAACATACTATATAATGGTTTGAAAATTACTAATTGTATATCAGTAATCGCACACTGTATATCACCGTTGTATCTACTGTATAATGGTTTATAAGCTACTGTATAATGATTTATAACCTACTGTATAATAGTTTAAAAATCACTAATTGTGGTGTCACCAAAATACCACACTGTATATCACCACTCATGTACTGTATTTTGCTTTAAAAAATTAAAAATATATATATTTTAAATTTTCGAAAAGCAAAAACTGTTTTTGGAATTTGGCCCCAAGCTCTACATCAATCTCAAAGGAAACGTCGTTTTAAAAACAACTCAGCATACTTATCATAAGTATGCTGAGAACCACCCTCTCGGACCCAAATTCTATCGTTTTAATAGGTTTTTTCGCGTTTTTATGTTTTCAGTCGAATTTTTATTTTCATTTTTATTTATTTCCATTATTTCCAAACTTTACCTTGTTTATATTTACTGTATATTTGTTTATTAACTATGGTATAATGAATTAATTAACTATTGTATTCATTGTCTAATGACTTATATAATACTATATATTGATTAATATGATATTGTATAATGTGCTATAATATACCGTATAATGGCTTATAAGATTGTAACTGTATAGTTATAAACACACACTGTATAATGCTTTACATACTATTGTATAATGGTTTACATACTACTGTATAATGATTATAAACACACACTGTATAATGATTTACAAACGACTGTAGAATGGTTTACATACTACTGTATAATAGTTTACAAGCTACTATATAATGTTTTAAAAATCACTAATTAATTGTGTTTGTCACTAGTACCACACTGTATAAGATGTTGTATAATGGTTTATATGACATGTAATTGTTATTTACAAGTCTTAAAAACTAACAAAATACAATTTTGAAGCCCTAAACGATATCAGATGGCTAAAATCACGAGACCGCACTACAAAGAGTGCGTCTTGTTCAACACGCCGTTTCCCTATAACTGTGCAATTTTGTATCATTCCGACATAGTGAATTTTTTTCCCATGATTTCACTTATATCATTGTTATTTGCTTTGATTTTTTATTTTTGAAGAATCTGTTCTTGTGAATTCTGTTTTTGAAGAATTTGTTTGTAAATTAAACTGACTTTTTTTGCATTTAAAACCACACTTATAATCACGTTATATGGACTGTATAATGGAATATAATAAACTGTACAATAATGATTAATGTACTGTATAATATGCAGAAAAAAAATGCAGAATTTACAATTTATGAATTGAAAGAAAAAACGAATTTGGAAGCAGAATTGATGAATGATGAAGAAATTTCAGATTCTGGTAATGAAATTGATAATTTCTGTAAATAGATCGAATTATAATTAGAAATAAAAATAAATTGGGAAGCAAAATCAGTTATGGAGAAAAATCTGTAATCTGTTATGGGAAGATTTAGTTTGTTATGTTTTACTGCCTAAAATGCCCCTCCCATCATTAAAACAATTTAAATAATCTGAAAAATAAGATAAACACACACCTTGGGATCCAATTGAATCAAAGGCCTAGATTGGGTCTTAGATCTTACCTAATGTCAAGGTATATATTTGATCCATACCCTATTTATATATATATATATATATATTGTTGGTCCCAACTGGCATACTAAAGGGTCTAGAAGGGGGGGGTTGAATAGACCCTGAAGTCTTTTTCGACTTCAAAAGATTCGTATTAAAATTCGTTGGACACTTGAAAAGTAAGCGCTTGATTTGAGCGTCTATTGAAGACTGTTTTTAGAAAGTTAACTTAGACTTCAAGATTTGAATACTATAACCAGAGAGGTTTAACCGTTCAGTTCTTTAATCAGTGTTAGCACAGCGGAATGATTTTATGGTCTTCTCTAATTGCTTAGCGTTCAATTGAGTCCTACGTAACAGATTTATGCAATAATATGACAATAAAGAAATTGACTGCAAAGTAAAAAACACAATATTTGTAAGGTTCGTCGGGTGGTGTAATCCCAACTATGTCCTTCTTCTGCTTGATCACTTGGAGGCAATCCACTAAAATGATTTTCAAATAATTACACAGAATCTTCTACAAATTAGGGGGAGATGGATGTCGATGACTTGAGCTCCTTGATCACACAGATTTCTATCTTCTTGCCTCTTTCACTCAGAAATAATGCAAGTATCCAACTTCGACTTCACACAGATTGCGAGGCTTGTATGAGGTTTTTCTAAACGGTGTGTTTGATTTTGATAAAGTTCAAACAACTGGGAATATCTCAATAGTAATGTAGGTTTTTCCGAAAAGAAAGTTTGAGATATTGGTTGACTGTCTCAGGAATTGAAAAAAAAATGCAAAGAGAATGTTTGCTTGAATATTCTGGCTTTTCTGAGAGTGTAAGGAATGAGACTTCAATGCAACAACAATTTGGCTTTGAAATTTTTGTGTGTATTTGGCTTGTTGTTGAAGTTCTATTTATAGGCATTCTCGGAAAAAGTTTCGGTTTGACACATGCACAGGCGCGTGTCTCTCACTTCCGCGAGTGAACAACTTTTGTTCTTTTTCCTGAAAATCTGTTGTACAAAAGTTAGTGTTGCAGTCTGTAAAAAGTTGACAGTCCAATAGGGTGGCTTCTCTATATGTCAAAAAGAGCTTATCACATTTAATTCTCTTTATCAGTATTTAATGCATTTGAATTAAATGCCCATTGGCGCTTAATGCACTGAGAATATTTGCATTAAACTCCTTCTAGACTTAGAAATAAATTCAGGTGAAATCAGTCACTGATAGATGCTTATTCATCCTTGAATTACTTCTATCCTATAAGTGATGCTTGATATAGCTGGTCGTTTGGACGCTTGGAATCTTTATCTTCATTCAGACTTCAGGCGCTTGAATCTTTAAACTTAACTACTGATAAACTCATTCAGAAATTATCAGACGCTCAGTCTAAGAATACTTAGCCTAAAACTCTAGAAAATAAAATAAAGTCTATAAAGCCTATTACACTTCTAACGCTCAAAACTTATACATGATTTCTACTAAAATCAAATTACATATTTTGGGGTCGAACAAGTACTCCTCATTATCATCATTAAAACATCTAACATGAAATTCCTAACAATTTCCCAATTTTCGATGATGGCAATACTTACTCTTTTATAGTTCAAGAGTTAGACAGCCAAAATAAAAGTTAACTTTGGTTAGTAAAAATTAGTTGAGGTTAGTTAAGCTTCAACGAGGTGTTTCAGCTGAAAAATGCATTTTTATATATATCAATGATTACAAGAATTTTTACAACTAAACAAAAAAAATTACATAAGAGACAAGAATATAGATAATGCAAATCAAAAGGCTCTAATGAATTGGTCTAACTGTGTATCGCTAGGTCATTTCAGCTCGGATAGCTTAAGTTAAGTTATCTTCCAAAGTCGTCATTGCATCATGATCTTTGTCAATTACAAGCTTATTATGTTCCTTTTGTCTTTTCTTGAAAGCAGTAAAGTGTTTGTCCCATTCAGTCGGATCAATACCAATATACCTTAGGCAAATTTTGAAAGTTCGGTTGAAATAAGTCATTTGCCTCTCTTCAGCTAAAGTTCTTGGATCTGTAGGTTCTGGAATAGATGCTCTTTGAAGAGGGATGTCAAATTGTTCAAGCCTTGCTCGAGAAGGTATTGGTAGATCTGGATACATCGTTATTGGAGGTTCTCTTAGCGTTCTACTAGGCACTCCCGCAGAATTACTTACCCCATAAGCAGTTATCCACGATGGGAATCTTAGCGCAAAAGGAGGAAATATTAGCTGACGCTTCGGCGGTGGCGGAGGATCTTGAGCTCTTAAACTGGACGCTCTCCTTTTCTCTTCCCCCTTATTGCCATCATCAACCTTTGAGAAATGTTCTGTGAGTGAGCCGATCTGCTTAGCAATCTGAGACATGGAATGTGTAAGATCATCTAGACGTTTGTCAAAATATTCCTGCATTGCAAGTAGCTTGGCGCTGGTAGCATCATTCAGTGTAGTCTCTAAGTTTTCTAGGCGCTTGTCAAAGTGTTCTTTCATGGCTAGTTGGTTGGCCCGAGTAGCATCATTCATTTCTTGAAATTCCCTGTGACACTCACCAACAGCCGCTTGAGCAAAACCGCGCATATGAGCAATCTGGGCGCTCATTGTGTGAGATTCAATCTTTGCCAAATAGGTTTTAATCTAGTGGAGGGATTCTTCATTCTGAGTAGCATGATCTGTTAATTCCTCCAAAACGGATTTTAGCAAAGGTCCAAATGCTTAACTCACATCTGATGGAACCGCTTGAGTAACCGGTCGCTTAAATCTAGATGTATGCTTGAGTGAGTTAATGAACTTGATATGAGGGATCAAAAACTGTACCACATATATTGAGTTGAAGATCCTCATCCATATCAGAAACAACGTGTTCAGAAGCGTTAGGATTATCCTCTGGTTAAGACGCTTGAACATGTTCTTTAGCAGACACTGGAATACTTGCAACTTCAGAAGTGGACGCTGGTGCAGACTCTTCAACTAACTTAGCAGGCGCTTCCTCAATCAAAGACTCTACTTGGCGAAAGTCATCGAATTGGAAGTTCTAATTGGCTATATCTGGAAAGAAATTTGAAGCAGCTTCCAGAAGTTCAGTTAGATGCTGAAGAGGAAGGCAAGTACCTTGGATAAATGTGCGAATTGGACTATCTATGGCCCTGATGTACATGGGACCAATGATATCCAGCACATGATTTGGAAAGACTTTGGACTGCGCTCGGCAAATGGATAAAATTGCATCGAAGCAGTATTCCCTAGAAAATCCAATCAGCCTATCGGTTGGAAGAGATTTGAGTCGTTGAGATTCAGGTACATAAGCAGCGTAGTACTCTTCCAGGTAGGGATAGATAGCTTGAGCCAATCCCTGATTCCTTTCCAACAACGAAAGGACAAACTCATAGTGATTGAGTACCTCTTTGCAGATAGATGGGAGCAATGGATATCCTTGAAAGGGATTGATTACTGAGCCGTTCCATTGTCTAAGATTAGCAGTGAAGATTCTATCGAAATGAGAGAGAGGAGTCATAATCTTCACCATCATATTAAAGTTATCTTCGCAGTGGCTTGGAAAGAAGTTCAAGCTAGATTCTGAAACACTGCCACTGGTTGATGTTTGAGCGTTGAAGCGAAGAGGAGTTGTAGTAGTTTGTGAAGCTCTTGACGCAAACACTGCTCAATCTGATGACGAATTATTGGGAGCTTGAGAACAGGCCCAACTCCTTGTTGACGCTTCTTAAGGCAGTATTTGATGAATTGACGCTTCTTGTCATGCATGCCTATGCCAAAAAGGTGGGGAGCTTCAACTAACTCTGGGAAAGTGTATTTATGTTATGCCCACATACGCTTCACCCCAATTTACCTCGTTCAGACAGTAATCTGTTTCAGCATTCACCATAGCTCGAATCCCTTCATGGTGGATATCTCTGATGGATTCAAAGCGATATCTATCAGTCTGATAGCTACCATTCCAGACGTTGTCAAAGTATGCATCAGCTTCTGATTGAATCACATCCGTTAGAGATGCTACACACTCACCGGCAGGAATTCCTTTATTCTTCCACAGTCGAAGTGGATTGACAGAACTTCTGTTCTCAATACTGTTTGCTATGTGAGGAAAATGTGTGTAGCCTTCTCTGTTTAAGACTGCCTCTAAAGGATTAAGAAAAATAGGGCGTCGAAGATCATAGACTCTGATGTTGTAGTCTTTTAGAGCGAAATAGGTTGACTTGCTGTGCCCATAGTCTAGGTAGTAAGCCAAATCCGCATCACATTTAGGAGTTCTACCACCTTGTTTGTCTTATTGAAGGATAAGAGAAGAAGGTATCTGACTAGGAGTTTTACCAAGTTGAACATCCAAATAGTATTTCCTCTCAATTTCTGTAAACTCAGTGTTGAATACTATATCCCTGATTTTGCTGTCAATGTCAATCAGCAGGGCAATTTCATTCTCCGCAATGATGTATCTTTCTTCATTGTATCCTACGGGGATGGAATCTTCTTCAAGCGCTGGAGGCATATAATTGATTGAATGATCAATCGTCTTTAGTGTATCCAGCTTGAAAAAGTGCCTTGGCTTTGTAACTTCCATAGCAACGCTCTGACCTTCTGAGCGTGCCTCGGTCATGGCCTCTGAAGAGTGTAATGGCTGGACCCCTTCCGACGTTGGTTCCTCGGCATCCAGTGCAATGCTTGTTGCAACGTCTTTGGCAATAACCATCACTTCTTCTAAATCAACATCCAGGTAGACATCGACGGGTGCTTCAACAGCAACTGGAATAATAGATGTAGCACAAAAACTATCCTCTATAAGAGCAGGATCTTCTACAGATGTAGGAATGGAAATGTTGTGGGAAGAAATAAAATTACCCTGAGAGCTTGTCTCAATAGCAACTTGAGCGCTTGGCTCAACCGTCTCAGGCTCTTCAAGAACAGGAGGAGCTTGACTCTTGCTTGTCCTGGAACGCTTGAAAATCTTCTTTACGTTAACTCTTTCAACGAGTTTAAGCGTTTGAGTAGGAGGAGTTGGTTTCTCGAAGTCTATTTATTTTATTATACCTTCCAGCTTCCTCCGCTTGATCAGAGGGATCTTGTTCTCTGCATCCTCATCGGTTTCCTCATCATTCTTTTGAGGAGAAGTAATAACTCGAGCCTTGGACTTTATGGGAGCCCTCTTCATTGTAACAGCCGGACGTTTCACGGCTTCCACTTGAGCAGGACACTCAGCTTCTTCGTCAGATGCTGCATGTACTTCTTGACGCTCAGATAGTGGTCTAGCAGCACCACCAACTTTGGGAAGATTGAAGAGATTGTTTAGAATCCTTTTTCCCAGCAGCTTGGCCTTATTCAGAGGTTGACCAGACGAGTAGACACACTTTGATATATACAACAGGTCGCTCAAAATAAGCCCATAAGGTTTATTTGGGGCGCTTAAACAGTCTCGAAACCTTCCAAAGACATACTCACTCCAGTTAATCTTGATGTTAAGGAGTATCGTTGTCATCATCTGAAATTGCGTTGGGTTGACCTTATCAAAGGTACCCACTCTAGATTCTATGATTTTGTAGCAGAAATCAGCCATCAGTCGGTATTTAGATACTAAATCCTTCTTTTCAAAGTGCTGTTTGTATGGTACGCCATCATAAGCACTCATAGTAGTCCATGCTTCTTTGATTTGTTTCAGAGTAACACAATCCAATGCCTTACCCTCATTTGGAAGATTGAAGTTCTTGGCAATAGAAGTAGCAGACAATACAAATTCCTTTGGTGACTCCTTCTTGGATAGATGAATGAGACAGGAGATAGACTTCTTGTCCGCGGGGAGTTTAGCATTTTTCCAGAAGGTGTCAACTTCCATCGGAAACAGATAGGAGTATTAAGTTAATAATGTTTTAAGCCCAGCCTTGGTTACAGAGTCCATCATTTCTGTCAGGTTAATTTGAGGTTGTTCATACAGAAATTTCCAGTCGACAACAAGACCTTTAGTGACCTTGATGGTAGGCTTGGCAGAAGTAGCAGTAGATTTCTTTGGTGCCATTTTTAGTTAAAGAGATGAACTGAGATTTTTCTTTTTGAAGAAGAGAGAGAGATAGTAATTTTGCAAATAGATTTGAGTAAGAGTGAAAAAAATTTCTGCAGAAATTGTGTTTTAAATGACACGATAAATGAATTTTTGAAACTTGTGTTCTCTCGTCTTAGTAGGATTTGGACACGTGTAAAGTTTTTTAATCTCCGCCATGAAAATTTTAACTGCGGACGCGAGTTTTGTGGAAGAGAGAGAAGTTACATTTGGTAACTCCCATATATAAAGATTTGACGTCCGAGTTGATGTTTTAAAATGTTTGGCATTTTCAGACTGAAATGCATGCACCGGATGAAATACTAACACGTACCCAAATATGTACTAACTCTAAACTGTCATTTTGAAAAGTTTTAATTACCCGCCAGTTTGATGTGATAGAAGCATGTAGATAGAGACATAATAGACTTTTGAGTCCATTGAGTGTTGAAGGGAATAAGTTCAACGCTTAATTGATATCACTTGTTAACGCTTTACCACTTGTTGATGCTTGTTGTAACTCTTTTATGTTAACGCTTGAGCGTCCAACATATTATGCACAAATAATACTAAGCGTTGATGATCATGCATATTAAAGTTTTTGATCATTGACGCTTACAGTTAGGTTCATGTACAGATTTAAGGTTTCCCTTAAATTTGTTAACTTGTAACAACTTTTCAAAGATCTTTTGTACATAAATAAAGTGGATTCCCCCTAAATTATATGTCTAATAAAATATGATGCGTGATGATTAAGCGTTTAAATTGATCATATCTAATTCACTTCTCAAAGTGAGAAAATATTGTTCGTTGAGCGCTTTGGTGAAGACATCTATCAATTGTTTGTCAATTCCAATAAAGTGCATGGAGATATCTTTCTTTTGAACATGGTCATGAAGAAAATGATGTCTAATGTCAATATGTTTGGTTCTGGAATGAAGAACAGGGTTCTGAGTCATGGCTAGAGCGTTTTGGTTATCACAATAAATGGGGAGATGGACCTAGGATTATACCATAATCTCTAAGTTGTTGCCTCATCCATAACACTTGTGCACAACAACTTCATGTAGCTACATACTCGGCTTCAGTTGTAGAGGTAGCTATCGATTGTTGTTTCTTACTATGCCATGAAACTAACCTATCACCTAGAAATTAACTTGTAGCACTAGTACTCTTACGATCTATTTTGCAACCTGCAAAATCTGCATCTGAGTACCCAATTAGTTCAAAAGGAGAGTCCTTTGGACACCACAAGCCCACATTTTGCATGCCTTTTAGGTATTTAAGGATCTTCTTGGCAGCAATAAGGTATGATTCTTTAGGATCAGCTTGAAACCGTGCACACATGCATATCGAAAACATAATATCAGGTCTACTGGCAGTAAGATAAAGATGTGATCCAATGATTCCTCTATAATTAGCAATATCAACTTTCTTCCCACTTTCATCTTTATCTAACTTAAGTGTTTGGCTCATTGGAATTTTTTAATATGATGCATTTTCCATACCAAACTTCTTAATCATATCACGTGTGTATTTGGCTTGGTTAATAAATATTCCATTAGGGAGTTGTTTAACTTGTAATCCTAAGAACAAAGTTAATTCACCCATCATGCTCATTTCAAATTGTTCTTACATCATTTTTGAAAATGTCTCACACAGACGCTTGTTAGTAGAACCAAATATAATATCATCAACATAAATTTGGACTAAGAGAATATCTTCATCCTTGGTAATTTTAAATAACGTTGTATCAACGTTGCCTTTTGAAAAGCCTTTACCAATAAGGAAAATAGAGAAAGTGTCATACCATACTCGGGGTGCTTGCTTAAGCTCATAAAGTGCTTTGTCTAGCTTGTAAACCATACCCTTACCATGATTGTTGATGAATCCTGGTGGTTGCTCTACATATATCTCTTCTTGGAGTTTGCCATTCAGGAAGGCACTCTTCACTTCCATCTGATACACAGTAAACTTGTTGAACGTTGCATACGTTAGAAACATGCGGATTGCTTCAAGACGGGCGATAGGAGCATATGTCTCATCAAAATCAATACCATCTTCTTGGCAATATCCTTGAGTTACGAGTCTAGTAGCCTTGCTCCTTATCAAAATGCCATTCTCATCCATTTTGTTTCTATAAACCCATCTTGTTCCAATAACTCCTTGGTGAGTTGGTATTAGTACTAGCGTCCAGACTTTACTACGTTCAAACTGATTAAGCTCTTCTTGCATTGCTTCAATCCAACTAGGATCACTTAGCACTTCATCCATTTTCTTAGGCTCCATTTGAGATAGGAAGCTTACGAACATAGCCTCATTAAATGTAACGGCTCTAGTCTTAACAGGTGCTTCAATATCTCCAATAATCTGCTCAGGCAGATGATCACGCAGCCATAGTCTTTCAGGTTGGAAAGGGTTAAGAGGTTGAACAGGCGCTTGACAATCAGACGCTTGACTATCTTCTTGCGTAGGCGCTTCAAGTTCACAAATCCTTGTTTGCTCTTGATGATCACTCTCTTCATGATCATCAGCAGATCTTGCATTGTTATCCGAAATAACCACACGAGTAATCTTAGGAGGTGGCAATGAGATCTCATCATCGTCGTTACTATCATCATCAATGGTAATCTTAGACACTTGATGACATAGATCTTCAACTCCTACATTATTCACATTAACCTTACTCGGTTCTTGGTTAGCATCATCAAAAACAACATGAATAGATTCCTCAACCTTCAATTTGATCTTGTTTAGGATGCGAAAATTCTTTCCATTCTTGGCGTAGCCTAGAAAGATTCCCTCATCCGCTTTAAGATCAAATGTCTTTAGGCTTTGGGATCCATTATTATGAATAAAACATTCAAAACCAAAGACGTGAAAGTATGAAACGTTTGGCTTACGTCCCTTCTATGGTTCATACGGAGTTTTCCCATGTTGTTTGTTGATCATGCACCAATTTTGAGTGTAACAAGTAGTGTTGATCGCTTCGGCCCAAAACCTAGGAGTAAGTTTCGACTCTGCTAACATAGTCCTAGAGGCTTCCTTGAGCGTTCTGTTTCGGCGCTCTGCAACACCATTCTGTTGGGAAGTTCTGGGAGCTGAATAGTCATGATGTATTCCATTCTTTGCACAAAACTTCTCAACAACCTTGCTAGTAAACTCAATACCGTGATCACTTCTTATTCTTGTCACCTTAAGAAATTTCAATGTTTGAAGTTGCCGAATAAGCGTTGTTAACTTGTCACATGCCTCATCTTTGGATGAAAGAAATTCCACCCAAGTAAATCGAGAGAAATCATCTACTATCACCAAAGTATACATTTTACCGCTCACACTAATTGTTTGAACAGGTCCAAACAGATCCATGTGAAGTAGTTCAAGTATTCTTGAGGTGGATGGATGAGGCTTTCTCTTGAAAGATGATTTAACCTGTTTTCCCATTTGACAAGCGTCACAAAGGCAATTGTTGTGAAATGGTCCTTTTGGTAACCCTCTACAAGATTTAGATTTATAAGCTGAGAGATTGCTTTAAAGTTGAGGTGATTCATTTTTCTATGCCATAACCAACCCGTTTTAGATTCATTTTTTGCAACAAAACATGTTGGCTTGTTATCAATTGTCGAACCCTAATCTACCAAGTATACGTTGTTTGTTCTTTTACTTTCAATTGGGTAGACTTAGTCTTAGCGTCATTTATATAGCAACAGTCGCTTGAGAATATGACTTCAAAGCCTTTATCACAAAATTGACCTATGCTTAATAAATTGTGTTTTAGACCCTTAACGTAAGAAACATCACTTATCATGATGTTCCCCCTATGCACAGTACCTATACCTTTGGTTTTACCATTGGAATTGTCACCAAATACAATCTGAGGACCATTGGCAGCTCGATAATTGATCAGAAGATCCTTGGAACCAGTCATGTGCCTTGACGATCCACTATCGAAGTACCAAACAGATGCATCGGCTTTAGCTCTAGGTACCTGGAATCAAAATGGAAGTTCTATTTCTGTTTATGTACCCATTGCTGCTTGGGTCCTTCAGCATTAGTAGCATTGTTAGTTTGAATTAGAACTTTAGGCACCCATATTTGCCTAGTCTTCATTGTAGGAATACTAGCCTTCTTGGGTTTCACATTGTGTTGTGTGTGCATTTTGGGTGTATAATAATATCCTTGATTATAATAGTAATCACAATCATAGTCATAATCATAATTATCATAGTAGCGATAATATGATCTAGACCATTGTGGATATTGACACTGGTATTTCTTTGGCGCTGGCTTGGGTTGCACTTTTGGTGTTTGACATTTAGCGCTTGACTCACAGTGGTCAGGTTTATCCTTAGCCTTTTGAGCATTTGGACAAAGCCGTCTTTGTGAATCATTTGCTTTTGCCATACCCTTGCCTGAGTTAGCTTTGACTTTCTCATTTGGCCTCGTATCATTTTCGCTTGGTTCATTCCGTGTTTGACTTAGTAAACCTTCTTCAACAAATAGAACACCCTTCCCTTTGTTGTTTGCCGTAACCTTAGATTTATTTAGTTGTTTACCAAATTTATTGCATTCTAAACCGGTCTTTTCACCAAATAACCTAGTTACCTCAGTCACATTGTCTAGCTTTCTTGATGCTTTGGACAATGATGAGACGAGCTGTTTGGATTTAGCAAGTCTAGCAATCTGCTCAGCTTCTCTCTTAATTATTATATCAAGATCACTTTTTAACTTAGTTATCTCTCTCTTAAGCGATTGATTCTTCTCAATGCATTGTTGCTAAACTTGCAATTCTTCTTTGAGCGTTACTTTATCACTTGTGAGCGATGAAATGATATCAAAGTGATTTTGATATAATTTGGCAGCATCTTGACAATTATTATAATATTCTTTGACTTTGTCTAGTAATTCATCATATGAGAGAGAGAGATAATTCAGTGTTTACCTCAGGGGACGCTTCATCATCTCTGGCCATGAGACAGATAAGCGTTGAGTCATCCACTGGCTCATCATCATCACTACTCTCCTCTGATGATTCCAAATCGTCAGGTGCGAATGCTGGTTCAGATTCCGCTAGCAAACCGTGTTGACGAAGGTTGCTCCTGAATTTGTTTCAATCCACGTAATCCTGCCTTGGGGGCTTAGATACATTTTAATAAGGGCAATTTACCTGGTACTGCCCTAGTTTTCTGTAATTATAACAGAGACACTAGTACAGAAAAGGCCTATTACAGCGGTTTTTAGTCAACGCTATAATATGGTTGAAACCTATTACAGCGGTTAAAATCCGCTGTAATAGGGTAGGTTTTTTTTTGTGTATTTGCGAAAATACGGGTTGTAATTTTACGGTGTCGGAATGACACGAAATTCGTACTGTCATAGACAAACGGCGTTCTGAATAAAACATATGGCTTTGCCATACTGTCTTGTGATTTTAGCCATCTGAGATCGTTTAAGGCCTCAAATTTAAATTTTATTAAGATCTCAGATGGCTAAAATCACAATACAGTATGGCAAAGCCATACGTTTTATTCAGAACGCCGTTTCTCTATGACCGTACGAATTTCGTGTCATTCCGACACCATAAAATTACAACCCGTATTTTTCAAATACACAAATAATACACCCACATATACACAAATATACATACACCCACATATACATACACACACATACACAAATATACATACACCCACACATACACAAATATACACGCATCACCAACATATACACAAATATACATACACCAACATATACACAAATATACATATACCAACATATACACAAATATAGATACACCCACATATACATACACACACACATACACAAATATACATACACCCACACATACACAATTATACATACACCACCAACATATACACAAACATACACCACCCACATATACATACACACACATACACAAATATACATACACCCACACATACACAAATATACATACACCACCAACATATACACAAATATACATACACCAACATATACACAAATATACATACACCCACACATACACAAATATTCATACACCACCAACATATACACAAATATACATACACCCACCCATACGGTGGTGGTGGTGGGGGTGGCGACGGAGGCGGTGGTGCTAAAGGTGGTGGTGGTGGCAGCGGCAGCGGTGGTGCTAATGGTAGTGGTGCGGCGGCAGTGGTGCTATTGACAAAGAGTAGAGAGAGAAAGATAAAGAGGGAAAGAGAAGCGGGAAGATGGTTTTAAATTTTTTGTTTCAGCCTATTATAGCGGTTCTTATGTGAACCACTATAATAGGGAGTAGAGAGAGAAGCGGGAAACCGATTTTAAATTTATGGTTTCGGCCTATTACAGCGGTTCACATAAGAACCGCTGTAATAGGGTTTTTTATTATTTATTTTTTTTAAAATAGCCTATTACAGCGGTTCTGTCATAACCGCTGTAATAGCCCAATTTCGGTAGCCCTATTTTTTTATTTTTTTTATTTTTGGTACCCCTATGATAGCGGTTTTGAAACGAACCGTTGTAATAGGTCCGAACCGAGAATCCCTATTACAGCGGTTTTTACAAAACCGCTGTAATAGGTACCTCCGTACAGCGGTTTCACGAAAACTGCTGAAATAAGTGCGCTGTAATAGTGTTTTTTTCTAGTAGTGAGATTAGTTCTCATTTTTTGTTCATTTGTTAACCTTGTAGTATGTTGTTTTTGAGATCACTGGCACTGAGAGATTTTGAGCAGACGCTTGGTACTGAACAGGCACTTGGGTTGTAGGAACAAAATATTGAGGCGCTTGAAACTGTTGTTGTACTGGAGCAGGCGCTTGATATGAATTTTGCCCTTGATTGCTGGAACCTTTTCCTTTCTTTTCATATCTCAAGAACTTTCTGAATCTGTTCAGTAAATCCAACTTCTCTTCCTCGCTAATATCTGAAACCTTTCCCTTGTTACCTGATTTATCCTTGATTGATGCTATAAGCGCTCCAGACTCAATCACTGGACTGCTCACTGCATCACTAGTCGAATTCAACTCAAATTCAAATGCTTTGAGCTCTGAAAGGAGTCTTCTGGAGTTAAACTATCCAAATTGTTCAACTCTCTCATAGCTGTTGTTTTCATCAAAAATCTACTAGGTAGACTTCTAAAGATTTTGACCACCATTTCCCGATTTTGTAAATCCATACCCAAAGATGTTAATTCTGTAGTAAAAGTTGTGAATCTTATATCCAATTGTTCTAAAGTCTCATTGGGCAACATCATGAAATTGTTAAACCTTTCCTTGGCAATGGAAAGCTTGTTCTCTTTAATCTAAGATGAACCACCACAAATTGTGGCTAATTTATCCCAAATTTCCTTAGTAGTGTTGCATAACTTAATCTTGTTGAATAAGTTGTCATTATCACCGATAGCTGTATATAGAGCATTACGACCAACGTTGTCCAAATTTGCTCTTCGACGCTCATCTGGAGATCATTCTTGTTTTGGCTTTTTCACGTAACCATTTGGGGTGTCTTTCGTCGCTCTAGGCACTCTAGTGATAACCTTATATATTTTGATTGGCCCATCTGAAATAATATCGCACATGTCATCATCACATGAACAGAGATATGTAAATGCTTTGACTTTCCATGTGTCATAATTTGACTCAGTCAGTTTGGGAACTTTAGCAAATGCCATAAAGAAAATTTAAAGCAACTAAATTTGAAAAAGGATCTAAACAAGTTGTTATGCTTGGAAATTTTAAAATTTCAACTTTAACCGCTCTGATACCACTTGTTGGTCCCAAATGGCATACGAAAGGGTCTAGAAGGGGGAGGGGTTGAATAGACCCTGATGTCTTTTTCCACTTCAAAAGATTCGTATTAAAATTCGTTGGATGTATGAAAAGTAGGCGCTTGACTTAAGCATCTATTGAAGACTGCTTTTAGAAAGTTAACTTAGACTTCAAGATTTGAATACTATAACCAGATAGGTTTAAGCGTTCAGTTCTTTAAACAGTGTTAGCACAGCGAAATGATTTTATGGTCTTCTCTTTTGAAAGCTTTTAGCGTCACAGAAGGTATTTTAATTGCTTAGCGTTCAATTGAGTTCTACTTAACAGATTTATGCAATAATATGACAATAAAGAAATTAACTGCAAAGTAAGAAACACAATATTTGTAAGGTTCGTTGGGTGGTGTAATCCCAACTACGTCTTTCTTCTCCTTGATCACTTGGAGGCAATCCACTAAAATGATTCTCAAAAAATCACATAGAATCTTCTACAAATTAGGGAGAGATGGGTGTCGATGACTTGAGCTCCTTGATCACACAGATTTCTACTCCAAGACACTTCTATCGTCTTGCTTCTTTCACTCAGAAATAATGGAAGTATCCAACTTCGACTTCACACAGATTGCGAGGCTTCGATGAGGTTTTTCTAAACTGTTTGTTTGATTTTGATAAAGTTCAAACAACTGGCAATACCTCAATAGTAATGTAGGTTTCTCCGAAAAGAAAGTTTGAGATATTGATTGACTGTCTTAGGAATTGGAGAAAAGCAATGAGAATGTTTGCTTGAATATTTTAGCTTTTCTGAGAGTTTAAGGAATGAGACTTCAATGCAACAGCAATTTGGCTTAGAATTTTTCGGGTGTATTTGGCTTGTTGTTGAAGTTCTATTTATAGGCATTCTTGGAAAAAGTGTCTGTTTGACACATGCACATGCGCGTGTCTCTCACTTCTGCGAGTGAACAACTTTTGTCCTTTTTCCTAAAAATCTGTTGCATAAAAGTTGGTGCTGCAGTCTGTGAAAAGTGGAAAGTCCAATAGGGTGGCTTCTTCGTACCTCCGAAAGAACTTATCACATTTAATGCTCTTATCAGCATTTAATGAATTTGAATTAAATGCTCGTTGGCACTTAATGCACTAAGAATATTTGCATTAAACTCTTTTTGGACTTAAAAATAAATTCAGGTGAAATCAGTCACTGATAGACGCTTATTCATCCTTGAATTACTTCTGTCCTATAAGTGACGCTTGATATAGCTGGTCGTTTGGACGCTTGAAATCTTTATCTTCATTCAGACTTCAGGCGCTTGAGTCTTTAAACTTAACTACTGATAAACTCACTAAAAAATTATCAGACGCTCAGTCTAAGAATACTTAGTCTAACACTCTAGAAAATAAAACAAAGCCTATAAAGCCTATTACACTTCTAATGCTCAAAGCTTATACATGATTTCTACTAAAATCAAACTTATATATTTTGGGGTCTAACAAGTAATCCTCATTGTCATCATCAAAACATCTAACATGAAAATTCTTAACATATATATATATAATTAAACACATTTATGAACTAATATCTATCAAATATTAAAATTTAATAACTATACATTTTATTCCTAATCAAATTTAATACTTTATGTCTTAAAACAAAGTAGTGGTAATAGACTCAAATAGAATCATATACTTCCTCAAGGGAATATTAAATTATTAATACCAAAAATAATAAAAAAAATCAGAAAATGTACAAAAATAAAGGGAGTTCAGAAAATTGCATGAAATGACATAGGTTATGTCGTCTCAACTAAGAGATGATGTACCCTATGTCGTCTCTTGCTTATTTTTTAATATGTTTTATTAAATTAAAATGAAACGACATAGGTTATGTCGTCTCAATTTAATATAATTTTTTAAAAAAAATATTTTCAACGATCGTTTTGACCGTCTGACAAAAAAAGTTTTTTTTATTAAATTCACGTGAAACGACATAGCCTATGTCGTCTCACGTGTATTTATTTTTTTTACTTGCAAAAAAACGCTGCTTAGGCAGCGTTTTTTTCCACCCCTCTTTACTCCCACTGTCTCTTCTCCCTTTTCCCTTCCTTGTTCCTCATCTTCCTTAGATACCCAAAACGCCATTGTTGCTAAGGTTTCAAATTTATCCTCCAAATTTCTCCCCCAATTAAGAAATTAAGGTAATTTTATTTATTATACTTTTAACTTTGTTAAATTTTGAGTTTGTATATTGTTTTTATTTTATTGTAATTTAGGTTCAAAACTTGAACTTTTAGGCATAAATTTGATTTGTTAGCTATAATGTTTGAGTTATTTGGTATAATTTTCGAATATGTTGGTATATTATTGAATTAACAGGTTTTATTTTGACTTTTAGGTTTAATTTTGATTTTTAGGTATAATGTCAATTTTTAGTGTTTTTTTTATGGTTTGAACTTTGGTATAAGTGTTAGTTTGTTATTATGTAAAAATTTGAGTATAATTTAAGAGGTATAATTTCGAATTTATTGTTAGGGTTTAAGTTTCTATATAAGTTTCAAGTATAATGTCAAATGTTTAAGTTTACATAGTATGTATAATTTCGAATGAGTAGTTATAATTTTTAGGTTTAATTTGTAATATAGAAGTATAATTTGTATATATAAATTCCAATTTTGTAGGTATATAATTTTCAATTTTATGTATAATTTTATTTTTTGACTATAATTTTGAATTCAGTGTTTATTTATAGTTTGAATTTTGATATTATATAGAAAATGTCGAGGGCAAACACAGTTGATGTTTTAATATACACAGATGGTCAAATTATTGAAGACTCAAATTCAGTGAGATATAGCATTCGTCCAAGCACTAACATGAGAATACCACGTACGATCACATACGCTGAATTGTTGGAGAAGTTATATGTGAGAACAAGAACTGATCAGAATCATTTTTCATTAAAAGTAATTATAAAGTTTGAATTTGAAAAGAGAAATGTGATGAGGGAGAGCAGAATGGAGATAAAAAACGATGAGACTTTAGCGTTTGTCTTGAATCCTAACATTGTTGATGGATTTGTCAAGCTTTATATTGAGAAAGAACCAATCCAGTATCAGGGTCAATACAACTCGTTGTTAACTCAAGTGACGTCGTTAACGCCACCCCAATTCATGCCGTATTTTACATAACACACAGTTCCAGAGTTAAATACGCAGTCGCAATCCCAATTCATGTCGTATTTTACACAGCCCACAGTATCAGATTTAAATACGCAGTCACAATCACATGTGTTGGAAAATCGTGAGGATCACGATTTTTTTTCAAGTGGTTTGGGGAGTTCTACAATTCACAATTTGCATCAACGTCATTTATTCTTATATTTATATTGTGTAGTTTATTTTTGAAGTTCATATTTTATTTTTATTTTCTTTGCAGAATTGTAAAATAATTTAACTTTTTGTGATTTGCATTTTTAGGTGCTTCTGCATCGGGTCATTTGTTTGGGCGTTTTCAAACTGTACAAAATTCCCCTTTGGGTTTTGAAATTCCTGACGTGCAAGCAGGTAATTATGAATCTTCTAATAAGTTTCTTCAATAGTTGTATTCTTTTTATTCGTGACTTGTTATTCTTATTTTTACATACTGTCATCATATTTATCTTTAATTGTAGGTCCGTCTACGCAAAATTCCCCTTTGAAAATCCTCGTTTGAGGAATTTTGTAATTCCTGACGTGGAAGCAGGTAATTATAAATCTTCTAATAAGTTTCATAATTGTTGTATTCCTTTTATTCATGACTTGTTATTCTTATGTTTACATACTGTCATCATATTTATCTTTAATTGCAGGTCCGTCTAGACAAAGCCATCATGAGTTTGAGCATCCCAATTTTGGGTCTAGTGATTTTGCAGACGTTGAGAATGATGATATTGGGAGTGACGATGACAATGTTCATTCTGACTGTTCGATCCATAATCATTCAGACCCCAAGTTGGAAAAACACTTCAACAATGCAATGATGGATGAGGATGAAGATGATGAGAGTAATGTACTGATGAATGAAGATGTCCCTCCCTCAAACGCCGAAGAAAGATTTCATGAAGTGCTCCCATTCTATTCCACCACATACTCAGAAGTAGAAAGAGATTCACTACATCGATAAAGTTCAGGTTTGAGCCGGAGAATAATTTATGATCACACAAAAGGTAATCTTCGTTTGGGCTAAATTTTTTACAACAAACTCAGCTTGCAAGCTACGGTGAAAAACTACCACGTTTAGCATGTACGGCGTGAGTTTAAGGTGACAATTAGTAATCTGAAAGTGTTTGCTGTAGAATGCAAAAATGGATGCCCTTTTAAACTGCGGGGAAGTTTGTTGAAGAGTACTGGTTTTTGGAAAATTATAAGGTATGAAGGGGTACACGAATGTTTCTTCGAAGATTGTTCGAAGAACCACTTTAACTTGGACATAAACATGATCGCAAATGAAATTCTACCAGAAGTTAGGAAGGATCCGTCATATAAGGTCGGTCTAATTGTACTAACGGTGTCGAAAAAATGAAAATTCAATATTTCGTTTGGGAAGGTTGGGTACAGTTTGCGACGTGTAAATGAGAGTATATACGGGACGTGGGAGGATTCCACTACAAGGTTACCTTAATTTTTGGGAGCAATCAAGAAGTGGAATCAGGGGACGATTGTTGAATGACAGCATAAAAGACCAAATCAAAATCCAAAAATGCTTAAATTTCTGTTTTGGGCGTTCAAGCCATGTATAGATGGATTCTGACATTGTTGAAGAGTCATGTGTGTTAACGGGACTCATTTGTACGCACGACACAAGGCTAAGCTGTTGATCGCATCAACTCTGGATGGAAATCAAATTATTTTGCCTGTAGCATTCGCTATTGTTGATAATGAGTCCAACGAGTCTTGGTTATGATTTCTGCAATCGGTCTGCAAACATTTTTTGATGTCTGATGAAGGTGTTTGCCTTATTTCTGATCGTCATACGGGCTTATGAAATGCTACTTGATTTATGCCCGCGTTTTCCCCTCCCCTGGGAGCTCATAGATATTGCCTGCAACATGTGAGTTCAAACTTTAATGCTCAATTCAAAAGTAAAGCTATGAAGGAGCTCTATTATGCGGCAAGTATGGCACATAACGTCTGAAAGTTTGACCAAGCAATGAAACTTATTGGTAATAAGGATCCAGTTGAGTTGAATTATTTGAAAGCTATCTCACAAGACACGTGGACACTGGCATATGATGGAGGGATGCGCGAAGGCATTATGACGACGAATATGGGAGAAAGCTTAAACAATGTGTTGAAAGGTACTCGACATCTTCCACCCACATCAACTGTTGAGTGCATATTTCATCGTACTGTCTAATATTTTGTTGATCGAGTGCGAATGGCTTTGGCAATGA
Source organism: Buddleja alternifolia (assembly GCA_019426215.1). Lineage (NCBI taxonomy): Eukaryota > Viridiplantae > Streptophyta > Magnoliopsida > Lamiales > Scrophulariaceae > Buddleja > Buddleja alternifolia. Next base: position 12,702,259 of record CM033402.1, on the reverse strand, counting down.
GGGAACAGCCTTTCAAGACATATTCATATAAAATGTATAATGGGTGGACCAAAAAATCTCAATCGCACAAGGCAGAAGTTTATTCTTGGTTGCATTACACGGGTCATGTTAAAACACCCGGACCGATCGGGTCCCGTAATCATCATTATGCGGTCAACATCAAAGCTAAATATTGCTCTTGTGGAAAATGGACTCTTCATCGAATTCCGTGCTCACATGCAATGAAATTATGTATAGAATTAGGGATTAGGTCGTCCTCGTATGTTGAAAAATATTACCCGAGCTCTGAATATTTGAAAATATATCAATGGAGGTTCTATCTGTTGCTTGAACACATTATTGGAATACTCCCAATTTTGAGTTGGTCCATGACCCTGATTTGAGGAAGACATCTACTGTAGGCTGGTAGCGGAGCACTCGGATTCCCAATGGGATGGACTGGCCCGAGTTAGACTCAGATTTTCTGTAGTGTGCAATATTTTTCTTAAATAGACTCTTTTTTTTTATTATTGATTTTCTGTATTTGGCCTGTTTCTGTGCATTTTTTTTCTACGACTTGAACATAAAACTTGCAAGTGATGTTATGAACTTTGTAAAACCATAAGATTTGGCTCATTTCAATGCCTGAGTGAAGAATATGGCCACGCATAACAATACGCTACCATCTATCGGACTATATACATTATGCTCAGCCATCCTGCATTTACATATCCACAAGAATGTTAATTTACAATCTATGGTATAAATTACACTTACTATTTAGTAAATTGTATCTATTAATTCGAAATTAAACCTACTAATTATAAATTATACCTACTCATTAAAGATTATACATACGAATTAAAATTCAGAGATTATACCTAATCATTCGAAAAATATGCCTAAAAAAAATCTAGATTATACCTAAAAATTGGAGATTACACTTAGAAATGAAAAATAAAAAAAATTAATTCAAATTTAAAAAATCGAATTTAAACATACTAATTTAAAATACTAATCGAATTTACACCTAACTGCTCCAAATTAAACATATTAATTCGAAAGTGTAGAAAACTCTACCATCCAATTCGAAATTAAACCTAACAATTCGAAATCAAACCTTTTTTTTTTTCATGACTCTTCTTCTTTTTTTTTTCTTGAAGAAAAATTGGTCTTATATATCATTCAATCGAAAGTTTACAATGCCTGGAATAATACAATTCATATCGACTCAAACGATGTAGTAAAAACATCTGAAACACCAACTATCAAGTTTTTTGAAGATAACAAATCTTAAGAACTCACAAACGAACACAAAAAAAATTCTTGTGCAACTCCTATTCAAGGAGAGATGAAACTCTCATTCGAGCGAGAAAGCAAGCTCTTATACAAGAGAGAAAATAAAATACTGAACAAAAATTTAAAGCACTATATAAAAACTTTTGTATCACCTGTCTTCTTCTCGTCAGATCTGTCTCTGTCTTGTTAGATCCATATCCGTTTTGTCAGATTTGAAGATGTGATGTACAACTTGAAGAAGGGTGCTCCAACCCAAGCCGACGACGATGGTGGTGATAACAGTGGTGAAGTGGATGACTGTTTCACCAAGCCATCGTCGGCGGAGGAAAATAGAAGAAAAAAGAAGACTATGATTTAGAGAGAGATGGGGAGAGACTAATTCAACTTATGGAACTCAAAATCAAACCTAACAATGCAAAATTAAACCTATAAATTTAAATTATACCGAATGATTCGAAAATTATACCAATTAATTCGAACATTATACCAAACATTTGCAAAAATATACCAACCAATTCAAAATTAAAGCTAACTACTCGAAATTAAGCTCGATAAATTCGAACTTATACTGAACAATTCAAATTTAAACATAAAAACTCAAAATTAAACCTATAAATTCAAATTTTACCGAACAATTTGAAAATTATACCAATTAATTCGAACATTATACCAAACAATTGCAAAAATATACCAACCTATTCAAAAATAAATCGAACTACTCGAAATTATACTAAACAATTCCAAATTAAACCTAACAACTCAAAATCAAACCTAACAATTCAAAATTAAACGCTAAAAATTCAAATTATACCGAAAATTTCGAAGATTATACCAACCAATTCCAACATTATACCAAACAATTCAAAAATTATACCAAATAATTCCAAAATAACACTAAAAGTTGACATTATACCTAAAAGTCAAAATTGAACCTAAAAATCAAAAATCAACCTCTTAATTCAAAAATTATACCAATCAATTCCAACATTATACCAAACAATTCAAAAATTATACCAAATAATTCAAAAATAACACTAAAATTTGACATTATACCTAAAAGTCAAAATTAAACCAAAAAATCAAAAATCAACTTATTCATTCAAAAATTATACCAACATATTCGAGAATTATACAAAATAATTCAAAAATTGTAGCTAACAAATAAAATTTATCACTACAAATTCAAGTTTTGAACCCTCAATTACAATACCATTACAATAAAATAAAAACAATATACAAACTCTAAATTTAACAAAGTTAAAAGTATAATACATAGAATTATCTTAATTTCGTTGTTGAGGAACAAATTTTGAAGATAAATTCATGCTTGCCAACAATGGTGGTGAGAAGTAGAGTGAAAAGAGAAGAGAAAGAGAAGAGAGATTGGAGAAGAGAAAGAAGAGTAAAAATGTTGCTAAAGCAGCGTTTTTTTTGCCAAAACATAAAAAAGAAAGAAATATTCACATGAGACGACATAGCCTATGTCATCTCACGTGAATTTAATAAAAAAAAATTGTGTTAGACGGTCAAAACGACCACTGACACAATTTTAAAAAAAAATTATATTAAAATGAGATGACATAACCTATGTCGTCTCACTTTCATTTAATAATAAAAAAAATAAGCAAGAGACGATATAGGGTATGTCGTCTCTTAGCTGAGACGAAAGAGACGACATAACCTATGTCGTTTCATGCTATTTTCTAAACCCCCTTCATTTCTGTATGTTTTTTGATTTTCCATTATTTTTGGTATTAATAATTTAATATCCCCACTTCCTCAAACTCTGATCTGGTGTTCTCCTGTCTCTTGCTCTTCTCTTCACTGGTCGCCTTTTAGTTTCTTACTCTTTTGTTATTATTATTATTATTATTATTATTATTATATGTTATTAAGACAATTATGAGACCGGAGGAAGAGAGCAACTAATTTTAATTTTATTTATAACAATTCTTTTCCTTTTTTCTCTTTTAGAAGCTGCATATAAAGCTTATCGTTTTATTGTGTATTTGGTATCAAATTGCAATTTCAAAAAATTTAATTTGATTCGTTTCTCATTAGCATCCTAATTCCTTAGTGTCGAGGAGAATTAAAAGTACTTGCGATTACAGTAATTGCAAATATATAGCTAGAATTTTTACTTTTGCTCATGTCTCGTACTTATTATTGTTCATGGGAGAACTAATCTTATATATACTGATTTGATGACTAAATGACTGATCTTTACAATTTAGTAATCTAAAGTTTCACAAATTTATTTTCATTGGAGAGTTGGATGAAAAACGAAATTGTTTATTAGCACTTCAATAAATTTATATCACAAGTTTAATTTTTCAAGTAAAGGTAATCAACCTTAAAAATCGTTAAACCGCACAACCCACCAAACCATGCAAAACTTTAACCTTGTTTGGATATTTCGAACTATCACAGTTTGTAATTTTACTTGATCATATTGAACAGTTCAAGTTGAGAATATCATATATCGTATTTCTTTAATTTGATGTTGAAACCAATTGAGTAACCATCATTGAGTAACATGACCATTTCTTTTAGCTTCAAATTATTAGACTCCTCATTTTCAGTAGTCTCATTGTGATTCTATATCTCAAGCAATTTGAAATTATTGTTTAGTACAAATCTTTTTTGGCAAATTGATTTTATTTTGAAACTGCACCGCAATCCCCATCCTAACACTATACTAAAGAGTTTAAGGATGGAACCAAGTGGGTTGGCGTAATGGTTCAGCACTTCGTCCCTTAAGCAAGTGGTTGAGAGTTTGAATTCTTACTCTTGTAAATGGAAAAAACTCCTTTGCCAGCCTTCTACCGCTTAGTGCGCTGACAGTGGGGTAAGGGATTAGTCTCACGGCGGTCGGCTATGGGGATACCTTGGGAAACCAAAAAAAAAAGAGCTTAAGGATGGGAAATTTTGTATTTTTTTATAAAACAAAAGGAAAAGACGAGAATTTAACACTTAGTTTTGCTTGGAAAAAAAAAAAAGAATTTAACACTTAGTTTGATCCTTTGCAAGTCCTCTCTCTATCTCTCTCTCTCTCTCAAATATGAAATATCATCAACTCTCAATCCATTAAATTTTTTAACTACAATCACATTTCTAGGACTAATGAAACGGGTTTTATGGCGGGGATCAGGTTTCCAGACCCAAATTATGTGTGCAGGAGGACTCCACCTAGCTTGGACCCGAATTCAGATTAGCCCCATTTCTTACTTAGCTTGATGTATTTTTCAAGTTGGGTTAAATTCACATTGGCCCCTTGTACTATAGAATATGTATCAATTTCCCCATTTACTAATAAAAACTTCAATTATCCCCTAAATATTATTAAGAGACCAAATTCTTGAGTTATATAAATGATACCATCTGTAGTACTTAGACCCTACGCAATCTATTTTTAATTAATTTAACCCCTAGTTTTGTTAAATACTTAATAATTTAACCTTTAATTACATAATTGTAAATATGGTATAATAGTAAATAGGACAATTTAAATTTAAAATTATCTCACATTTGATATCAATTTTTGTTACATATTAGACATTTATTAATCCATTAGTTTCATATTTAAACAATAACTATTAATTAACATTATTCTTATTAGGATAATGTCGTTCCACTAAAATAGTCATTTACATTGAAGTATTGTATTATTAAGAAAAATGATGAAATGGCGTATTTTTTATAATATAGTACGTACATGTCTTCTTATACGCACAATATTACCTGTGTTAATTACGGACCAACAACTTTATTATTTATTTCAATATTATAGTTAATGTTTATGTTATATTTCATTACATATTAACCAGATAGTTTCAATGTATAGCTATTTTTGTGAAAATGTAATCAAAATTAGAAAGCACAAGATCATATGGAATTTCTTCTAATGCCTATTATCTTACTAAACCAAAAAAAAAAAAAATGTATAAGATAGCAATATAAATTTACAGGAGATAATTGGAAGTTTATTATGTCTCCACTCTATGATATTGTTATCATTGTTATATTTTTTATTTAATTTTGAATTAGTTGAAGATTAGCTTTTTTAATAGAATTAGCTTCAAGTAAAATTGGGATCAAAATTGTTAAAGCTTTATTGTAGAGGGGAGAAAGTATTATACAAAGGATCGAATATCACTAATAGTCCATCAATTCTATCATTTGTTCCACTTCAGTCTCTCATCACTCAAATGCACTTAAATAGTCCCTCAAGTCTATTACTTATCTCACTTTAGTCCCTTATCTCTCAAATAGTCCCTCAACTCTTAGATTAATCCCATTAAAGTCCCTGGATTATATCTTTTACTTTTGCTAAAAAATTCCCTCCAAAACTACTTACCAACCAGTCTGCTACAATTAAAAATGGGTAACAAGGCAGCAGCAATGAGAGGAGATGAGCAATGGGATTGGAGTTAGTAGGGAGAGGTTGCGGGTGGTGGAGAAAGAGGCGCCGATTTGCAGATGGTAAATGAGGCAGTGGCATTGGAGTTTCAGAGGATGGGGGCCTACAACGACGTTGGATTTTCTGAGGGTGGGGGCGACGATGTTAATTTGTCAGAGGTGGGGGCAACGTAGTTTAATTTCCAGAGGGTAGGGGTGATGGCGTTCGATTTCTCAGAGATGGGTTGGGGAAGAAGGGAAAAAAAAGAAAAAAATTAAATCTAAAGTAATTAGGAAAAATATGAAATAAAATAGATAAAAGTAGGTTGTCTTGAAGGGAAATTTTTTGCAAAAGTCAAAAATGCCTTTGTCCTAATATGGTGTAAGTCATGTTCATCAAGGCTCCATTAGTTTTTAAAGGATAATTGACTTCAGGGACTTTAATGGGATGAATGTGAGAGTTGAGGGACTATTTGAGTGCATTTGAAAAATGAGAGACTAAAGTGAAACAAATGATAGACTCGAGGGACTATTGTTGGTATTTGGTCTATAAGATTTTTTTTATGAATGCAAGGTTAATTAGTTATTCTATACAGCTCATGAAGGGTACGTGATTCGGTCTTTACCCCCTGCCCCCTCTCTACAGCCCGATAGAACTCTTTTTCATTTTTGCACAGCCTCGTAAACACTAAAGCAAGTCTGTCAAGTCAAACCCAGCAGGATAGGTCACGGGTTGCAAAAAATAAATGGGGCGGGTCCAAGGTGGTGCTAATTCCACCCAGTTTCAATTCCTATATAGTGGAAAGCCTAGACTATATATTAAAAATTCAAACCCGTTCCTGACTGAGCCACACTCAAGTTTATTTCACAAGAAGAATATATTACACTCACTACATAATTGCATGAGTTACATTTATGGGTGAATTACATGCGCATCCCTCACTCTATTAGTCTATTTATTTATGACAACATTAGCCAAAGTCCTAAATAGGGAATCACTCTATTAATTAGTTTATTTATTTATGACAACATTAATCAAAGTCTATCGACATATAATGATGAGGTGATGTGACTTAATCTGAACTATTTTACCGTTAACACCGAGTCTTACAATCATTTCGCACTAATTAGACCATGGACCAAGAAATGTCCACAACGCGAAGTCCTCGTTCAACCCCAAAGCTTTCACACTGCATCAGACCCATCAACTATATTATTTCCACACGGCGGCTGATACACGTGCTCCGCGTCACAGCCGAGATTGGAGTCACACTCACCCACCACTTTCGCCATCGTGCTTCTTCCATTTTGAGCCGTTATGTGTATTGTCTTTAGGCAGCGAGAACCACCGGCATACCACCCAGTCGACAATGCCACTACGCTTTCGCTGTTACTGTGGTACTTTTCGTCGCACTTCGACGGGCCGCCGCCGTTGCCTCCCTCGCTGAAGCCATTCAATGTCAATTTGGCGGGTGTGGATGAAGTCTCCGGAGGAGAGCAGCTATATTCTGAGTAAGATTTCCCGTCACATGTGAGTTCACAGTGTGGCTGGCAGTTATCACCGGGGGGGGGGAGCTTCCGCCGCCACAAATATGAGTTCTGACGTCGGGATTGTCGCTGCATTTTCCGTTGATGCAAATTAATTGGTCTGAGCAGTCGTTCAAGTTTTGAAATGCGCCAGGAGGAAAGGGAAGTTCCTAAAGGAGAAATTGCACTTTTGGTCTCATAACTTTGATTTTTTTTTTTATTTTGATCTCATTCGTTACGGATTCTCATATTATATCTCATAACTTTCATTTTTTCTCACATTTGGTCCCATTGCAGGATTTTGTCGAATATTTAACGGTCAACTCCGTTAGTCAATATTTTGACTGAAGTTGTGGAGCGCAATTCGTGCATGAATGCACGTGATATTGAATAAAAATATCGTGATATTGAATATAATTCGTGTGTGAGTGCATTCATGAACAAATTATGCCCAAAAACTTTGGTCAAAATGTTGACTAACGGACTTGACTGTTAAATATTTGACGGAATCCTTCAATGAGACCAAATGTGAGAAAAATTGAAAGTTATGGGATATAATGTGAGAATCTGTAACGAATGGGACCAAAATAAAAAAACACCAAAGTTATGGGACCAAAAGTGCGATTTTCCCATTAGAAAAGGAGAAGATATGAATCAAAATATAAATAAAAAGCAAAATCATAGTAGCCATTGTAATTGTTTGAGTTCAAGATTGAAGAGATTGATTGTAGGAAATAGTCATTGTACGTACATTATATAGTGTGATTAATTTGTAATGCAAACTCAAGCCACGTCATCATATTTGAGGTTTCAAGTGCCCAGACAAAGTTTAGAGTTAAAGCTTAGCAAATTTGAGGGGAGTTTAGTAAGAGCAATAAATAGGATGTAAATCAGTTTGAAGACATATAGAGAGTGAGAACTAAAAAAAAAAATTGAGTCATCAATTGAGACTTTAGCAAAACTTCTCGTGTGGTTGTACGTATAACTCACAGCAAAAACAACTTCCACCTGTCTACCCACTTTTGTGTGTATGTTTGACCTTAATTCTGTGCTTTTCTTGTGAGTTATGGGATTGATTCAGTAATTTTCTCGTAAATACTTACACCATACATATTTGTGGTATCAAATTAGTCACCCTTTGCCCGATTACTTTTCCCAAATAAAAAAATAACATCGACTAGCAACAATGATTTAGGCTTTACATATTTTTAACAAGATCTTCCTATCTTTGTTGAGCACTTCACCCCCAACTTATCAAAATGTGAACTGACACCAAAGATTTGTTAAATATTGCTTATCATTCCCTTTTGCCATTCCCAGTAGTATTTTAGATAAGGGAAAATTTTATTTTTGATCCCCCAATTACAATGCTCATCAACTGTAGTCTTAAACTATTATATTTTCATCAAATGTGATCCTTCCGTCTAATTTTTTGTCAAATTGGTGACTGTTGGGGTTAATGAAAATGTTTTGACTGTAAATAGACTCTGCAAACTAAATAATCAAAATATAAAAAATCATCAAATATAGAATAAATAACAAAAACTTAAAAGAAAATAGGGAGGACTAAGAGAAAATATACAAATCCAAAATACGATTTCAGAGAGAGGGAAAGTGAGTAGAGACAAGTTTGTTAATCTCTCTCTTGTTGCTTCATTCACTATTTGTAAAAAGGGGATAAAAAGTTGGAGATAAGTCATTTGTTTGCGACCGCTCTAGAAACAAGCATAATGTTAAGTGGGTTTGTGGGAGAAATTAGAGCGATTTCAATAACTGAGAGGTAGTTACAAATCGTGCAATAAATTAACAATTATTTTTATCAACAAATTTATTTTTCATAACTTGATTTAGCAGCAGTTATCTCAATTAGACGCGGATAATCTCATTTTGCAACAACTGTGGTGGCCATCTTTCTAAATAAATATTTGTTGGGTTTCACGAAAAATTGCACAGCGGGAGGTTTAAAATATTCACAGTGTTTTCTCGATTTGCATATTGAATCATGAATTCGCCAAAACAAACTATAACGTACCCGTTGAAACGAAATGGTTGGAAAACTCGATCCTCCTTCAAAAATCTGAATGGTTGAAGCTTCCAAGTCTTCAATCCTCATGCTACCCACTCTTCACGAATTCCTTGAAGCTTTCTTAAATTTTTTGATCCGAACAACAAAAACACGTTGTCTCTAAATAATCATGCGGATTGATGGACAAAAAAATTTCTTCCTCTTTCTCCATGATGACCGACGGCTAGTTGCTTTGGAGTGAGGGAGGAGTTTTCTTTTTCTTTTCTAGGAGAGTTGTGTGAATTATGAATTCATCTAGGTCAAAAGTCTTTAAGTGATTTATTTTATATCACTTAACTTGTTGATCAAAACAAGAGGCAAGAGTCCAAGATTAGGATGCCCAACCCACCCATAGGAGGTGTCCATATGGACCCTCTTATTTGGCTCGGCTTGTCTCTTGTTTTAATTAATTATTTATTATTTAATTAATTATTTATTATATCCAATAAATAAATTAATTAATTACATAACCAAATTAATTAGATAAATTAACTCATTGATTTATTTCCTTAAGAATTTAGTGAATAATTAATCTTATCTTTGTAATTAATTATCTCATCTAATGAGCAATTAATTAATCAAATTTAATTTATCCCATAAATTAAATCTCCTAGAATAAAATAGAAAAATCTTTTTTATTTTTCTTTATCAATCCTTTAGCGCGACTCTTTAGGTTTGTTTCGTTTGGCAATGAGAAGAATCCAAAGGAAGTGGGTAACACCTAGCCAGTCACGTGGCCCACTTCGTTGTTAGTGTGTGTGCCCTCAAATGCCATAAAGAGGATAGATTTATAGGGCATTGATTTGTAACTAAACAATATCTTTTCATAATATAAGACATTTCTTTTTGCTTTCTTATAGGCATTTGTAAGGTATTAGTAAACAACGTAAAGTCCTTGATAATAAGGCGAACCCTCTACTCCCTATGGGATGGGGAGAATGGCACTAGAATCCTTATTATCTAAAATTAGTTCGCAAGTCTAAGAAAATATTGACTGGACATCAATACTAGATAAAGACTTGTATGATATAAGCTTTGACAGAGAAAGTGTCAGTCGAACACTATGGAAATGGTAGTGAGAACTTATATCATAGACACCTCAGTTAGACTGATGTGTTCGAACACGGCTCGCATCAGTTTTGTCACATGGGTTTTCACTCACTGACAGTCAATAACAAAACTGATAAGTTGTGATAGATATGCGTGAACCTTAGACTTGAGGAATCACGTTGAAGATTTACTTGTGACATCAAGTCTGTCATTAGAGTAGTTAGATCCAATTCACCCGTTGGTGGGGTCGACCTCGAAGCGTGGCTTGATGGGCAAGTAGCAGTCTTAACTGTTTAGAAAAATGGGATTTATTCTCTCATAAGTGGATGAGCTAAATATCCTATGCAGTCATGAATGAATGAGGTCAAAAGACTTTGGCCAAAGCATAAGAGATATTCATGCTAGACATGAAAGTATACTCAATGACCTTAATTCATTATGAGCTAAGCATATGGTCAAGTTCAGTGAGTTTGACTAAACCATGACTCTCACTTGACTGGGATATGTGAATAAAGGTTTATACTCGCATGGTATTCACAGTGTAAAGGTTTGGAATGATCCTATTCATTCGTTCTCAATTGGGATACGATGTGGGCCACGGGGCTGGCTGGTGTTACCCACATCCTTTTGATTTCCTCCCAATTGCCTTTTGAGATGAACCTAAAGAGTCGTGCTTAAAAGAATTACAAAAGGAAAAATCATGAAATTGACTTGAGAGAATTTTCGGTATTGGATATCGCGATTAATTAATTAATCATTAGATAATTTTATTAATTAAGTTAATTAATTTCTTAGAGGAAATTAATTATAGAGTTAACATGGATTTAATTAGTCATTTGATTAATTTATTTTTTGTGTAAATAATATTAATTAAATAAATAATTAATTAAACAAATAAAATTGGAATAAAGCCCGAAGGCTTTAAAACACCTAAAGTGGGCGTCCATATTGGTTAGTTGCCTAGGGTTATTATTTTCCAAAGTAGTACAAATATACTACTTAGTGAAAATAATAACAAACCTCCAATTCATTATTTACTCTCCAAGTCAAAAAGTCTTCCAACTCTCTCTCTCTCTCTCTAGCCGAATTCAAGGAGCAAAGGAAGAGGATTTTTCGCTTTTGATTCTGGTGTGGCAATTTAGAGACAGCGACAAGTTTGCTGTTCAGAGAAGGATCGCGAAAGCTGGTTCAGAAATTCAAAATCCGCGAAGAAAGGTACATAGTTCTAAACACGATTTAAATATACAAAATCAAGATGAACCACTTGCGATTTGTTTATTTTTTGCTGCATTTTATTGCTAAAAACCCAACATTTATAGCCCAAACGAAATCAAATGAATGGATCATTTCACACCCTTCCAATCGTAAATTTCGTATACGTATAAACCTTTTGTTCATGTGTCCTAGTCAAGTGAGAGTCATGGTGATGTCAAACTCACTGAACTTGAGCATATGTATTAATTATAATAATACGAGATCATTGAGCTCGATTTAGTGCCTTGCACAATTGTCTCTATTATTTTGGCCAAAGACTTTGATCTCCATTATCTATAATCACATAGGACACTTTCTCATTCACTTATGAGAGAACAAATTCCATGTTAGTTATCAGCTAAGACTACCACTTGCCCATCAAGCCGCATTTCGAGGTCGACCCCACTAATGGGTGAATTGGGTCGAACTACTCTAGTGACAGACTTGACGTCACAAGTGTATTTTCAGCCTGATACTTCAGGTCAAAGGTTCACCTATACCTATTACGAATAATCAGTTCTGTCATTGAAAGTCACAGAGTGAATACCCATGTGACAGAACTGATGCGAGTCGTGTTCGAGCATATCAGTTCCACTGATGTGCCTACAACCTTAAGCTCCCACCATCACATGGTGTTCGACTGTCACTCCCATGTCAAAGCTCAGACTGTACAATTATTCCTAGTCTTTGTTTGTCCATTAAAGACTTCATATCACTTGTGAGCTTGTTTAAGTAATCAAGATCAATCTCCCTAGTGCCTATCTTCCTATACAATTGGAATTAGAGAGATGACACTGAAAACATAGAGAAAACATTTTACACTACTTATGGATGCAGAGAAGTCTTTTATTAATATAAGATAATAAGTTTATTATAAGTGAGATGCATTTCATTCTATTCTTTATAGCATCTGAGGTCATAATCCTAACAATCTCCCACTTGCACTCAATGTCACTCTTTTTGGTATCTTATACCCATCCATTCATGGTGTCAGTCCAGAACAGCCTGAGGTAGTGGTTTGGTGAATGGGTCAGCTACATCGTTAACTGAGGCTATTTTCTGCACCGCTATCTCTCCTCTGCCAACGATCTCCCCGATGATGTGAAATCTTCTCTCAATGTGTTTAGACTTATTATGAGACCTTGGTTCCTTGGCTTGCGATATCGCTCCATTGTTATCATAATAAAGTGGTACCGGAAGCTCTGCACTAAGAACCACTTGAAGTTCTCCTAGAAATTTTCTCATCCAAACAACTTCTTTAGCTACCTCTGAGGCTGGCACATATTCTGTTTCAGTGGTGGAATCAACGGTTGTGCTTTGTTTGAAACTTTTCCAAGACATCGTCGCACCATTAAGCGTAAAAACAAACCCCGAATTGGATTTTCGGCCATCCACATCAGACTGAAAGTCTAAATCAGTGTAACCCTCCATCTTCAGATCTCCACCTCTATAGATGAGAATCATATCCATAGTTATTTTAAGATATTTTAGGATATTCTTCACAGCTATCCAATGTTCCTTTCCCGGGTTTGCTTGAAATCAACTCACCATGCTTACTGCATAAGCAATGTCAGGTCTTGTACACAACCTTGTATACATCAGGCTACCAACTGCAGAAGCATAGGGTACATTGCTCATCTCCTTTCTATCTTCCTCATTTTGAGGACATATAGACTTAGATAAATGTACTCCGTGTCTCATGGGAAGGAGTCCTTTCTTACATTTATCCATCCTAAATCTCTTTAGGTCCTTCTCTAAGTAAGGGCTTGGGAAAGACCGATCATTATATTCGTTCTATCTCTATAGATATGAATTCCTAGAATGTACGTTGTTTCTCCCAAGTCTTTCATGGAAAACGTACTCGATTGACAGTGGTTATCATTCCCACGTCATTTCCTATAAGTAGAATGTCATCTACATATAGTATTAAGAACGAGATCTTTTCCATCACTAGTCTTCTTGTAGACACAGGGTTCATCTTCGTTCTTAATGAAGCCATATCCCTTTACTACTTCATCAAAATGAAGATTCCAGCTTCTAGATGCTTGCTTGAGACCATATATAGACCTCTCGAGTTTACATACTTTATGGATATTGGTCTCGGATACAAAACCTTTTGGTTGTTCCATATAGATGTTCTCTTCCAGGAATCCATTCAGGAAAGCAATTTTGACATCCATCTGTCATATCTCATATTCTAAGTATGCAGATATTGATAACAGTATTCAAATGGACTTTATTATGGCCAAGGTCGAAAAGGTCTTTTGATAGTCAATTCCTTCTCTTTGACTATAGCCTTGTGCTACGAGCCTGGATTTATAGGCGTCAACCTTGCCATCGCTAGCAATCTTTCTTTTGTAGATCCATTTGCATCCTATAGGTTTGATACCTTCAGGACCATCTACCAAGGTCCAGACTTGGTTCGAATACATAGAATCTATCTCTATTTCCATTGCTTCTTGCCATCTCGAAGCATCGACATCCACCATCGCTTGATCATAGGTAGAGGGATCATCTTCATGACCTTGTTGTACTACAGTATGGAGCTCTAGATCCCTCTGTAGTAGATACCCATACCTCTCAGGTTCATGCGGTATTCTACCAGATCTATATGGTGGTTGTGCTACTATTGGGTCAACTCTTGGTTCTTGGACAGATGTCACGGTGGGAGTTTCATTTTGTTCTTCTAGAATAATTTTTCTACCTTTGCCCCCTTCCAAAATGAACTCATTCTCAAGGAAGTGGGCTTATAGGGCCACAATGATCATTTGATCATCATGTGGGTAAAAGAAGAATCCCATGGAATGTTCAGGATAACTAATGAAACGTCCCATTAGGGACCTTGTCTCCAATTTCTCTACTTTAGTCTTTTTGACATAAGCAGGACATCCCCAAATCTTAATGTGGTTAAGACTTGGTTTTCTATTATTCCACATCTCATGTGAAGTTTTAGGAATGGATTTGGAGGGACATCTGTTCAATATATAAGCAGCAGTAAGGAGCGAATGTCCCCACAACGAAATGGATAAACCAGTGTAGCTAAGCATGAAACGAACCATGTCCAACAGTGTTTGGTTCCTATGCTCGGCTACTCCATTCAATTGAGGAGTTGCTGGTAGTGTTAGTTGTAACATTATTCCTTGTTCCCTAAGGAACTCATCAAACTCAGCACTCATATATTCTCATCCACGATTTGAACGTAGTGTCTTTATATTTTGGTCAGTTGGATTTTCTACTAAAGCTTTGAATTCTTTAAACCTTTCAAAGGATTCAGACTTTTCCTTCATCAGATACACTAGACCATATCCTGAATGATCGTCTGTGAAAGTGATGAAGTAATAGAAACCTCCACGAGCCATTTCTCCAAATGGTCCACAAACGTCGGTATGCACTTATCCTAAAACTTGAGTAGCTCTTTCAAAAGTCCTTGTGAAGGGCGATCTAGCCATCTTACCTAAGAAACATGATTTACATGTTGGATAGGGATCTGATCCCAGTGAGCTTAAAAGCCCATCTTTCTCCATTTTGTGGATCTTGTGCTCTCCAGTTTGGCTTAGTCTAAGATGCCACTTAAGTCTTAAGTTAGCTTCTTGCCTACCACGTTTATGTGTTACAACATTCACAATAGAAGAATTATGGACATCTAAATAATACAAATCATTATCTAAAGATGCATTGCCAACCTTTCTATTACCATAATAAATATCACAATTCAAATCAGAAAAACGGAATGTATAATCAGTCTTAACTAATATAGGAATGGAAACAATGTTCTTAAGCCCCTTGGGAAAAACCAAAACATCATTCAAAAATAATAAATGTCTAGAATTAAAAATTAAAGAAGTAGATCAAATCCTAGTAGCTGCGACGCTTTCCCCGCTGCCTATTTTGATCAGCATTTTTTCTTGGCTCAGCTTTCTACTTCTCTCCAGATCCTAATCCATACAACACATATGAGCACTAGCCCTGTATCCAAAATCCATGAAGTAGAAAAGACGGTCATAGAACAATTAGTTTCATAAACGAAAAGTTCCATACCTTTTGCGCCTTTACCTAATTTAGGACAGTTCCTATTCCAGTGGCCAAGCTCACCGCATTCGAGACATCTATTCGTATTTTAGGTCCTTTGCTCTTATAAAACCCTTGAGCCTTTCCTTTACCTTTTTGAATGACCCCTTTTGCTCCTAGCTCGCTAGCCTGCCTTTTATTTGCCTTCTTGTTCTTAGACTTAGACTTTTTAGGTCCAGAAGAGATGACTTAAGCAATTTCCTTTCCCTTTGGTTTTATTTGAGATTGTGTAGTAACCAACTTGTTCATTAGCCCTGCTAAATTGCACTCTATCTCATTGCCGTTAAAGTTAACCACAAATTAGGAGAAGGA
This sequence comes from Buddleja alternifolia, assembly GCA_019426215.1. NCBI lineage: Eukaryota > Viridiplantae > Streptophyta > Magnoliopsida > Lamiales > Scrophulariaceae > Buddleja > Buddleja alternifolia. The sequence goes on along the minus strand of CM033402.1, from coordinate 12,686,307 downwards.
TCCGGAAGAGACTGCAAGATTAAGTCAGTTTGAAGGGTAGCGTTTTTGGTGAAGTCGAGAGCTTCCAATCTCTCAATCCTCGATATCATTTTGAGGACATGATCACCAACCTTCTCACTTTATTTCATCTTGGCTCCGAAGAGCTCTTTCGATATCTCATATCATGTAGTTCTAATGTTCTCACCATAGACCTCAACCAGGTGTACAAGAATAGCTCTTGCAGTAGGTATCTTATCGTGTGACCTTTGAAATTCATTGGTCATAGATCCTAGCATGTATCCCCTAACCCAGACGTCGTCCTTGGCCCATTTTTCATGGTTTTGGACTTCTTCCTCACTAGCACGTGTCCTAGCTGGAGTCGCGGGGACATCAGCCTCCAAGAAGTATCCCAGAGATTCCATATTGAGGATAATCCACAAAGTTCTCAGCCAGTCCACATAATTGGGTCCATTCAGGGTATTCTTTTCGAGTAGAATTGAAAGTGTGTTTGTCATATTTGAGAGAGATAAACCAGAAAATAACTGCAGAAATAAACCAGATTTAATTAGATTACTTGTAATTTACTTAACCAAGAAAAATTAAGGACTTTAAAATTCATCTTGGCTCTCACTGCATTTTTCGAATCATACACTCCCATGTAGAAGTCGGAAATCATCATTGGCATTGATTCCACAGTGGGTATTGAGGTCTTCAATTAATTAAATGGGTTCTAACCTAAATGATTTTTGGCCCACTAATTATTTGAAGTGATTTCTTACATCAACTTATCCTATAAATATTTCAATACCTTTCCCCATAGTTCACCAAGCCGCAACCTAACCGATTTCTAAGCTCGTGAACTATCTGAGTTCATTCCCACTAACTTCTTTAATCTAACATTTGAATTTCACCTTGCAACCTAACCAGTTTTTTGGGTGAAATATGCTTCGACTAAGGCATCTCATGCACTTAATAAAATTTTAAATTATTTTCAAATGTATAACCCCCATAACTGGGAAGCATTACACATTTGTAGTAATTTTAATTTTAATAAGCTTAATGGAGGGCGAGGATGTCCCACATCCTTTACTAACTCGGTATCATTTAATTGGGAGAATTTAAATTGTCCAAAGTTTGGTCCCACTTTGCACATTAGTCAATTTATATAGCGCAATTATTATATATTGAACATGCATTAACTTATACTACTAATAAACATGCCTATCAATATATATAAATGAAATGAAATAAATAAAACCATCACACTCGAACATGAATTTTTACTAGAGGGCCCAAGCCAATGGGTCATCACAAAAAGGTAAAAAACGAAACCTATCTAATCTTCATGGGCTTCTCGTCTCCACCAGTCTTGAATTATTCTATTACAACGCTTTAAAATAACCTATACATTATTTCTAAGAAAGAAATGAATAGCCTCAATTCCGGCTTTACAACCCATAAAAAGAAAGGTACATCGAATAAAACCTAAGTCCATGATCGGTGTCTCCATCACACAAGACATGCTCGCAACATTTAGTATATGATCGCAGCATTTAATACATGCTCGCAATATTAAAACACTTGTGTTGATTATTTAAAATTTTAATCCAACTAAAAAGTCCTTCATAAAATTCCTAATTTTATATATTCTTTGTTTTAATTAAAATCAATCTAGTCCTACTAGTTGACTTAGACATACAAAATTATTAATTAAGTATATCTACCTTTAATTAAAATAATATTAGTCCAACTAAAATGAATACATAAAATATCGAATCTTACTTTATTATGATTTAAAGCCATCATTAATTGAAAAAAACTTTTATTTGATTAAAGAATTGATTAATAATCATCCAAAAAAAATAATTTATATTTCTTATTCAAATATTTAAGTAATTTCCAAATCGAGAAAAATAATAATTTAATTCATAAATTAATTATTAATCTCCAATAAAAATAATTAATTATTTTAATTAATATATTTAAATTAATCTTATTGGGCTCGTTCTCATCAAACCCGAGTCACCATCCTTTTGGTTCACACGAATTTAATTTAATTGGGCCTAAAATTAATTAATTAAAAAATTATACACGAGCTATTAATTTCTTTAGGTTAGTTTTAATTAAAATCCAAATCTTCAATCCTCCAAGTCTTCAATCCTCGTGCTATCCACTCTTCACGCTACTACAAAAAATGCCTATTACAGCCATTTTTTTACCTATTACAGCGGCTTTTAACCGCTGTAATAGGGCATTAGTTTTTTTTTATTTTTATTTCACTTTCTCGGTTGAAATTTTGTTGTGTCAGAATGATACGAAATTCGCACGGTCATAGCGAAACGACGTACTGAACAAGACACATCGCTTAGCGATGCAGTCTTGTGATTTTAGCCATCTGAGATCGTTTAAGGCCTCAAATTTGCGTTTTATTACAAAAATTTGGCTTAAACGATCTCAGATGGCTAAAATCACAAGACCGCATCGCTAAGCGATGCGTCTTGTTCAGTACGTCGTTTCGCTATGACCGTTCGAATTTCGTAATAAAACGCAAATTTGAGGCCTTAAACGATCTCAGATGGCTAAAATCACAAGACCGCATTAAAATGTGTCTTGTTCAGTATGTCGTTTCTCTATGACCATGCGAATTTTGTGTCATTCCGACACAGCAAAATTTCAATCGAGAAATATTTTCGTAAATACACAAATATACATACACCCACACATACACAAATATACATACACCCACACATACAAAAGTATACATACAACCACATACACACAAATATACATACACCCACACATACACAAATATACATACAACCACATATACACAAATATACTTACAACCACATATACACAAATATACATACACCCATCAGCATATACACAAATATACATACACCCATTCACACATACATAAATATACATACACCCAAATATACACAAATATAAATACACCCACACATACACAAATATACATACACTACACATATACAAATATACATATATCTATAGAGAGAGAGAAAGAGAAGAAGCTTACGGTCGTGGTGGTGGTGGCGGCGGCGGCGGCGGTGCACAGCTTTTGGGGGGGATCGAGAGAGAGAGAGAGAACAAGAGTAGAGAGAGAGAGAGAGAGAGAGAGACAAAGAGGCTGAAATGGGTTTTAAGTTTTGAGAGTGAGAGAGAGAAGCGGGAAGATGAAAAAGTTTTAAATTTTTTTCGTTTTGGCCTATTACAGCGGTTCACATAACAACCGTTGTACTAGGTATTTTCATTTTTTTAAATATCCGCTGTACAGCGGTTCTGTCTGAACCGCGGTAATAGGTCGGTTTTTAAATTATTTTTTTTTAATTTTCGCAACTGCTATTACAGCAGTTCGAAAGCGAACCGCTGTAATAGGGTACAACCTATTACAGCGGTTTGAAAGAGAACCGATGTAATAATACTATTACAGCGGTTCACCCATGAACCGTTGTAATAGGCCCCTCCGTTCAGCGATTTTCAAAAAATTGTTGTAATAGGTGCGTTGTAATAGGCCATTTTTGTAGTAGTGTCACAAATTCCTTGAAGCTTTCTTAAATTTTTTTATCCGAACAACAAAAACACGCTGTCTCTAAATAATCACGCTGATTGATGGACAGAAAAATTTCTTCCTCTTTCTCCTTGATGACCGACGGCTAGTTGCTTTGGAGAGAGGGAGGAGTTTTCCTTTACTTTTCTAGGAGAGTTGTATGAATTATGAATTCATCTAGGTCAAAAGTCTTTAAGTGATTTATTTTATATCACTTAACTTGTTCACCAAAACAAGAGGCAAGAGTCCAAGTTGGGCATCCTAATGGACGCCCAACCCACCCATATGAAGCGTCTATATAGACCCTCTTATTTGGCTCGGTTTATCTCTTATTTTAATAAATTATCTATTATTTAATAATTATTTATTGTATCCAACAAATAAATTAATTTATTAAATAACCAAGTTAATTAGATAAATTAATTAGTTTATTTCCTTAAGAAATTAATTAATAATTAATTTTATCTTTATAATTAATTATCTCATCTAATGAACAATTAATTAATTATATTTAATTTATCACATAAATTAAATCTCCTAGATTTAGTGCGACTCTTTAGGTTCATTTCGTTTGGCAATGAAAGGAATCCAAAGGAAGTGGATAACATTTAGCCAGTCACGTGGCCCACGTCGTAGCCCAAACGAAATTGAATGAATGGATCATTTCACAACCTTCTAATCGTAAATTTCGTATACCTATAAACCCTTTGTTCATGTGTCCCAGTCAATTGAGAGTCATGGTGATGTCAAACTCACTGAACTTGACCATATGTATTAATTATAATAATACGAGATCACTGAGCTCGATTTAGTGCCTTGCACAATCCTCTCTATTACTTTGCCCAAATACTTCGATCTCCGTTATCTATAATCACATAGGACACTCTCTCATTCACTTATAAGAGAACAAGTCCCATGTTACTTATCAGCTAAGACTACCACTTGCCCATCAAGCCATATTTCGAGGTCGACCCCACTAACGGGTGGATTGGGTCTCACTACTCTAGTGACAGACTTGACGTCACAAGTGTATCTTCAACCTAATACTTCAGGTCAAAGGTTCATCTATACCTATTAAAAATAATTAGTTCTGTCATTGACAGTCACAGAGTGAATACCCATGTGACAGAACCGATGGGAGTCGTGTTCGAACATACCTTAAGCTCCCACCATCACATGATGTTCGACTGGCACTTACATGTCAAAGTTCAGATTGTACAAGTATTCCTAATCTTTATTTTTCCATTAAAGATTTCATTCATATCACTTGCGAACTTATTTAAGTAATCAAGACCAATCTCTCTTGTGCTTATCTTCCTATCCCATAGGAAGTAGAGAGATTGCACTGGAAACATGGACAAAATGTTTTACACTACTTATAGATGCAGATAAGATTTAATTGAAAACAAAACAATGTCTTTTATTAATATAAGATAATAAGTTTATTACAAGTGAGATGCTCTATCATTCTATCCTCTATGGAATTTGAGGGCATAATCCTAACAATATTAACTCATGAGAAAACGAAAAATGCTATATACAATTTGAAATGCGGATCACCAACTAAATATGATTACTAAAACATTTTTCTTTCTCCTTAAAATCTTATTTTTTGCATTTTTATTTTGAGTATAAAGTAATTTCTTTATTCCCACAAAACTTTCATTACAACTCAAACCAATCACTTATGGCAAATCTTAGCTAACAGCCATAGTGATTGCAAAAAGAGTTTCATCTATCATAAGCAGCAGCAAACAAAATATATCTAACCACCTACAAAACAGTATCTAAGTATACTCTATCTCTTTCTCTTTGGATATTTGCACTATATCCTATAACTCTCATTCTAATATCTTGTTTAATAGAATCACAAATCACATTCTAGCTTTTAGTTGACTACTTGAAGACTCTGGAGTTTCGTTCTGTCCAGCACATGTAAACACAGGTTGCAAATCTAGCCATCACCACTTTCTGCTTCAATTTCCACTTCTTGAGGGCATAATTCAACCACCTCTTCCATTCATTAATATGAACAGGAAAGTTCTACACCTGTAGCCATTGCATGATATGCTCTAGAAGTAACTTAGACCATACACACTGAAAAAATAATTGTTCACGTATTTCTTGTTCAACTCCACACAAAACACGCAAAAAATCTGGGAGTGACAGAATTCTACACAATCGATCTTTAGTTTGTAGCCTTTTCATCACAGCTAACCACAAAATGAAGGATTGCTTTGGTATATTCGAGCTATTCCACACAAATCTAGATTCTCTAAGCTCCGATTGCTCTCCTCTGAGCATGTCATAGCCACTTTGCACTGAGTATAGTCCAGATTGTGTATGCATCCATTTCCCTTGGTTATAACCCCTTCTAACTCTGTTTTTCACCTTGTCAATCTTTCTCCAAGACTATTGGTCCCAAGTGGCATACGAAAGGGTCTAAACCGGGGGGGGGGGGTTGAATAGACCTTGAAGTCTTTTTCGACTTAAAAAATTATTCGTATTAAAATTAATTTGGACGCTTGACAATGTAGGAGCTTGGCTAAGCGTCTGCTGAAGACTGTTTTTAGAAAGTTAACTTAGACTTCAAGATTTGAATACTCTAACCAGATAGGTTTAAGCGTTCACTTCTTCAATTAGCGTTAGCACAACGGAAATATTTGAGTCTTCTCTTTGAAAGTTTTAGCGTTCCAATATGCAACTTAGTTACTAAGCGTTTGATTTCGTCAAATAGACACTTAACTAATTTACTTGTCCTTTTCAAGATAAAAGGTAGAATATAAATATAGACAGTAAATCAGTAAATAAATAAGAAATAAGAATTGTAAAGTTCACTGGGTTTGTGTAATCCCAGCTACGTCCTTCTACTCCTTTCCACACAGGAGGAATTCACTAAAATGAATCACGAAGCTTCACACAGACAACTTCTACACAATAGCAAATTGATGAAGTTTTGATCTCGAGTTCCCTGATCACACAGATTTCAACTCGGCTAAGATATGCTTCTGACAATGCTTCTCTCACTCAGAAATAATGCTTTGTCTTCAACAACTTCGTCACACAGATGGAAGAGGTTGATCGGTTTTTATCACGATTTTGTTTGATTTGAAAAGTTCAAACACTTTGGTAATATCTCTTTAGAGGTTAGGTTCTTCTATGAAGAAGTAAGAGATATTGATTTGGCTGTAGAGATGTTTAAGCTTAACGAAATTTTGGCTATGGAGGATTTGAGCTTTAAAAGTTGGATATAGATTTCAACAGCGTAAATGAGTAATTGTCGGTGTTTAGGTTTGAGCTGTGAGTATCTATTTATAGACTTTTCTCGGGATTTGTCCGTTGGACACAAGCAGGGGTGTGAGAAGCACGAGGCGCATGACTTAGTCTTTTTCTGACATCTCTGAAAATTCTACTGCACAGAGTGGGTAGCAGACCTACTTTGAGTTGACAGCCAATGGGGAAGGCACATCTGTACCGTCAATAACCCTTATCACATTTAATGCTCTTATCAAGCATTTAATGCATTTGAATTTATTTCCTGTTGGAAATAAATGTCCGTTGATTGCATTTAATAACATATTAACTTCGGATTAACTTCAGGTAACGACAAGCACTTAAAAATGAAAGTCATCCTGAATTAATTCATAAGCGCTTGACAGCTGCTTAATGAATCTCTCATCTTCAAAGTCTTCAGACGCTGATTTTCAATTTCCCCTTGATAGACTCACCTAGAATTCTATCTTAGCTCAAGCGCTAGATACTAGTTTAAAGCTATAAAGATAAAATGCCTTAACTAAAAATTACAACTTAATAACTTTAAACGCTTATACATATTCTAACAAAAGATAAACTTACATATCCTTGGGGTCTAACATGAAACCTATCTTGCATTATCAAGACATAATTTCCCCTTTTTTGATGATGTCAAGACCTTAACTCTTTTATAGTCCAAGAGCTAGAGAAGAATAACACAAGGTAAAATAAAGTTAGCGTTTAGAAGTTAGAGGTTAGCTATACGTTAGTATATAGCCAGAAACGAGATGTTTCAGCAAACTTATTCATTAATGTGTCATTTGAGTACAAGAGTTTACATTAAAACAACGTAAGGAATAAAGCGCTTAAAAAGTAAAGATAATAAAGCTCTTAGCACTTTCTCTTGGATGAAGAAGTTTGGGATTTCTTTGGATCTAACTTATTTTCCTGACTGAAAAGCATCTCCACAAACTTCCACAACCTGTCGTTTGCTTTTCTCATTCTTCTGTGAGTATTGTTGGCAAACTGAATATTTCCCATCCTTTCAGCCAAAAATCCTCAAAATTGTGCATGCGTTTGTGCCAAATTGCGTTGTCAATCCTAAGTTCACATAAAAGTTCTTCAAAAATCTCATAAGTTCTTGTGACTGGAGCTCTGTTGGGATGAATATTAAGAGGCACATAAGCGGCAAACGGCGAGATACCTAACTCTTCAAGTAACTCAACCAAAAGATCTGGAATAGGGTAACCTCTATAAAACCGAGGTTTACGCTTCCTGAGAACAGTCTACTGGATCGATTTGATTAAATTTAGTAACTCTTCCCAGCGTTTATCATCAGGGCTTTTCAAGCTCTTGGACTGTTTACCCTTTTCCTTTACCTTTTTCTTGACATCAGCATCAAGAGGTTGAGGTTGTAACGAGCAAAGCTCGGATACTTCTCTGCGTAAGAGCTTAACCTCATCGATCAGGAAAGCAACTTGAGCAGCAATAGCGGCTGCAGCAGCATTTTCGGCAATCGACTGAGTGACGTTGTCTGAAAGTTCTTTGACAAGCGGTGCTACACTATTCATTAATAGAATGGTAAGTTTCTTGGGATTGTGCATGTCTGCAGCGAGAAGTCTTTCTACTTGATAAAACGTTGATTTGCCTTGTTCTTCTATACAGGAGCAAGAACCTTTGATATGAGCAAGTGAATTCTTAACTGCTTTTTGGAAATCTTAAGCGTCTGGATCATCACTTTCAGAGTCACTGGAGGAATGTGCCTAAGTGGGCAAAGGTTCTTTGGAAGCAATTGCTTTACCACGCACTGGATCTCTTTCGAGAGGTTCCTCCGAAACAACAGTTGGTTCCTTTTCTGGAAGAGCAGCATTTGGAGCATGGACTTCTGCAGAATCCATTTTAGTTTTATTTTCCGAAGCACTTGAAATGTCAACATGAACTGGAATGAGAGCTGTGATAGGAGCTTCTTCCTCGAAAATTGTCTCCACGTCCTCCTCAGAAGACGCTTCTCGGACAACAGGAACAAGAGTATCCGTGTACTCAAAGAAAGGGAAAGGGAAAGGGAAGAGTTCCCAAAAGAACAAGAAGCTAAAAGCTAAAGGTGGGGTTAAGAAGGTTAAAGCCGATAAAGATAAGAGTGAGTGTTTCCACTACGGTAGGAAGAGGAACTAAATTAAAGGTGATTAATTTGTTTTTCTTAAATAAGAAAACAAGATAACTTAAATATTACACTAATGTGGCATGCTAGACTAGGACATCTTTCCAAAAAAAAAAAAGAATTCACAAATTGGCAAAGGAATGTGTACTCGACCTTAAGGAAGAGGAAACTATGCCTATTTGTGAATCTTGTCTTAAAGGAAAAATGACCAAGTCACCATCTATAGGATAAGTAGAACATGCCACTCATCATTTGGATTTGATCCACTTGGATGTTTGTGATCCTTTTAGTATAAGTACTAAAGGAATGTGTACTCACTTCATTACTTACTGTTAGGAAATTTCATGTTAGATGTTTTGATGACGACAAGATAGGATTCAATGTTAGAACCCAAAAATGTAAGCTTTCCGTTTTTCCTAGATTGATGTATAAGCGTTTAAAAGTTTGTAAATTATTATTTCTATTTTTTTTAGGCTTGTAATTTTTATCTTCATAGATTTTAGACTAAGTCTTAGTAACTGAATCGCTAGTAGAATTCTAGGTGAGTCTATTAGAGAAGAAGTTGAAGACCAGCGTCTGAAGTCAACCAGAGATAAAGATTTTCTTCTTAGCGCCTGTAAAACACTAAAATACCATTTCAGGATATATTGATCAAGCGCTCCATTTGTCTCAAGCGATGGATGTAAGATTCACCTGAAATAAATCCTCAAGTCATGAAGGACTTAAATGCAATCATTCAACGGACATTTATTTCCAACGGGAAATAAATTCAAATTGCATTAAATGCTTGATAAGAGCATTAAATGTGATAAGCTACTGTGACTTGTGGACAAGCCACCTTTTGACCAGACTGTCAGAAATTTCAAAGCTTTAGCTGCTCCCGTCCAATCGGATTCAGCGAATTATCAGGAATGTCAGACTTTAGGTATGATCACGCGCCACGTGAAAGGCACGCTTCTACATGTGTCCAACGGACAGATCCCAAGAAATTGCCTATAAATACCTTACTCCAGAAAACCCTAAACATAACAACGAGAATATACGAGAAATTATTGCTAAAAATCTTACGTACATTCTTTCTGGAAAAAGCTTAGAAACCCCATAGCCAAAACCTTTCAAGCTTTCTATCTACATTCCAGACAGTCACAAATATCTCAAATATCTTCCAAAGAAGAAATTCAAACTCCAACTGAGATATTCCAAGTTGTTTGATCTTCTCTAAAACAAACAAACCCTAGTGACAAACCTCAACCTTTCATATGAGTGAGAAAAGTTGTTGAAACCTTTCAGGCAGTATTTCTGAGTGAGAGAAGCTTGAAGAAGACGATCTTCATTGGTGCTGAAGTCTGTGTGATTAAGGAGCCCAAGATCTTTTTCATCCATTACTATTTTGTAGAAGTTTCTGTGTGATTCTTTGATAATCATCATAGTAATTTCCTCCAAGTGAAAAAGGAGAAGAAGGACGTAGCTGGGATTACATCACCCAGTGAACCTTACAAATTATTGTGTCATTTATATTTTATTGTCTTATATTCATCACAGTATATTATTCTGAAAAAGACAAATAAAATTGCAAAGCGATTAACTTAACTAAAAGAACGCTAAACATTATTTCCGCTGTGCTAACCCTGATTAAGCGATCTAAGTGTTGCCCTACTTTGGTAAACTGCTGAAATCACTGAGTCTAAGTTAACTACTCTGAAGCGTCTGACCCAAGCGCTCAGCTTTCCAAGCGTTCAAATTTCTAAAGTGATATGAAAATTTGTGAAGTCGAAAAAGACTTCAGGGTCTATTTAACCCCCCCCCCCCTTCTAGACCCTTTCGTATGCCACTTGGGACCACCAAGTGGTATCAGAGCGGTTGAATTAGAAACCTAAGCGTTTCCGAGCATAACTGCTTGTTCAGATCCATTTTTTTACTTAGTCGCTTTAATTTTTCTCTTCAATAAAAAAAACATCTCATTATGGCTTTCAACAAAATGCCTAAGTTGGTAGAGTCAAATTATGACTCTTGGAAACTTAGAGCATTCGCTTACTTGTGCTTATGCGATAGTGAAATGTGTGATGTAATTACAGGTGGTCCCATTCAGATTATGAAAGTTGTAACTCGAGCCCCTGGAGCAACCGAGGCCACTCCAGATGGTTATGTCGAGAAACCTAAGTTAGAATGGATGCCTGAGGATCGAAAAAGAGCAAATCTAGATAATGTTGGACGAAGTGCACTTTACTCAGCATTAGGAGACAACGATGCATTGTTCAACAAGATCAAGCAATGTAAGACTTCCAAAGAAATATGGGATAAGCTGGCTATAGTGTGTGAAGGATCAGCACAAATGAAGGAGAATAAGCTCTCCATAGCCATGCTAAGATTTGAGCATTTCAAGATGCAGCCCAATGAGACGCTAGAACAATTGGACGCAAGGTTTACTTTGCTCGTTACAGAGTTAGCGTCATTAGACAAGGAATTGACCAACAAGGAAATGGTCAACAAAATTTTCAGAAGTCTTCCAAGCAAATATCTAATTAAGACTGTTGCTATGAGAGAATCACAAACATTGGAGACTCTTACTCCAGAACATGTCTTTTCAGAGTTAAAGGCATTTGAGTTTGAATTGGGTGAAGTCAGCGACACATCGACTTCAGCGACTGAATCAGGAGCTTTAATCGCTACAACCAAAAGCAAGGGTAAAGCGGTTACTGAGGTTAAAACTATGGAATCAAATGAAGAAAAGGAAATGGCTTTATTGGTCAAGAAATTCAAAAAATTTCTAAGATATGAAAAGAGAAATCCTATCGGACAAACGTTATTTTAGACTCCTCTCCCTGCTCCAGCGCCTCAGTATCAAGCGCCAGTGTACTCTGCACCTCAACCAGTAGCGCCAGTTCCATACCAAGCGCCTCCGTCCCCTACTCAAAATTTCTCTGCGCCAGTAGTCTCAAAGCGATTATCCACTGAACAGAAAATGAAAACTAATTTGTGTTATAATTGCAGAAAACCAGGGCACTACCAGGTGAATTGCCCTTATCCAAATGTGTCAAAGCCCTCAAGGCAAGACTATGCGGATAGAAACCAATTCAGGAGCAACCTTCGCCAAAAGGGATTGCTAGTGGAATCTGAACCATTCTTTGCACCTGAAGAGGATTTGGAATCATCAGATGAAAGCAGTGATGATGAGCCTACAAGCGACTCAGCGTTGATTTGTCTTATGGCAAGAGATGATGAAGCGTCTGACGATTCGCTACCAGAGGTAACCAATGAATTATCAATTCCTCTTTCTTATGATGAATTACTTGACAAAGTCAAAGAATACTACAATGAATGTCAAGAAGCTACCAAAATATATCAAAATGATCTCGATATTATCTCATCACTCACAAGAGATAAAGTGACGCTCAGAGCAGAGTTGCGAGTTCAGCAACAGTGCATTGAGAAGAACCAATCACTTGAGAGTGAAATTATTCAATTAAAAAATGTTCTTGATATAATAGTCAAAAGAAAAGCTGATCTGATCGCTAGACTTGCCAAATCAGAGCAGCTCGTCTCATCATTATCTAAAGCTTCTAGGAATTTGGATAATGTGACTGAGGTAACTACATTATTTGGTGAAAAGACCGGTTTAGGATGCAATAAATTCGGTAAACAACCAAATAAATCTAATGTTACGACAAACAACAAAGGAAAGAGTGTTCGCTTTGTTGAAGAAAGTTCACAAAGTCAAACGCTGAATGCACCAAGCGACAAAGGTACGAGGCCAAATGAGAAAGCCAAAGCTGACTCAGGCAAGGGAAAGACAAAGGCAAATGATTCACAAAGGAAGATTCATCCAAACGCTCAAAAGGCTAAGGATAAACCTAACCACTATGAATCAAGCGCTAAGCGTCAAGCACCAAAAGTGCAACCCAATCCAGCGCCAAGGAAATACCAGCGTCAATATCCGAGACGGTCAAGGTCATATTATCAATACTATGATAACTATGACTATGACTATGATTATGACTATTATTATAATCGAAGATATTATTATACACCCAAAAAGCACACACGACACAATGTGAAACCCAAAAAGGCCAGTATTCTCACAATGAAAACTAGGCAAATATAGGTTCCTAAAATTTTAATTCAAACCAAAGGTACTAACATTGAAGGACTCAAGAAAACATGGGTACCTAAGAAGAATTAGAACTATCCTTAATGCAGGTACCTAGAGCCAACATCGATACTTCAGTTTGGTATTTCGATAGCGGGTCATCTAGACACATGACTAGATCAAAAGATCTCTTAGTCAACTATCGAGCTACCAATGGTCCTCAAGTTATATTCGGTGATAACTCCAAAGGTAAAACCAAAGGTATAGGTATCATGCATAGGGGGAACATCATGATCAGTGATGTATATTATGTTGAGGGTCTTAAGCATAATTTGTTAAGCATTAGTCAATTTTGTGATAAAGGCTTTGATGTTAAATTCTCAATCGACTTCTGCTATGTCAACGATGCTAAGACCAAGTCTACTAAATTAAGAGGAAAAAGAACAAACAATGTGTATTTAGTGGATTGGGATTCTACTTTTGATAACAACCCCACGAGCTTTGTTGCTAAAAGTCAAAATGAATTGGGTTGGTTATGGCATAGAAAAATGAATCATCTCAACTTTGAGGCAATCTCTCAGTTAATATCGCTAAATCTTGTAGAGGGATTACCTAAAGGTCCCTTTCAGAAAAATCGCTTATGTGATGCATGCTAAATGGGTAAACAAGTTAAATCATATTTTAAAAAGAAGCCATGTCTATCTACTTCTAGAGTTCTTGAACTATTGCATCTAGATTTGTTTGGCCCTATTCAAATCATAAGTGTTAGTGGTAAAAAGTACTCGCTAGTAATAGTTGATGATTTCTCTCGCTATACATGGGTAGAATTTCTAGCGACCAAAGATGAAACTAGTGTCAAGCTCACAGCACTAATTCGTCAAATGCAAAATTCGAAAGATCTAAGGGTGACGAGAATGAGAAGCGATAGAGGAACTGAATTTACTAACCAATTTGTTGAGAAGTTTTGTACAGATTTTGGAATACTCCATGAGTATTCTGCTCCTAGAACACCTCAAAAAAATGGAGTTGCTGAGCGACGGAACAGAACGCTTAAAGAAGCCGCAAGGACGATGCTAGCAGAATCCAAGCTGCCTCAAAGGTTTTGGGCCGAAGCCATCAACACCGCTTGCTACACTCAGAACCGGTGTATGATCAACAAGCAACATGAGAAGACTCCATATGAGTTGTGGAAGGGACGTAAGCCTAACGTTTCATATTTTCATGTTTTTGGTTCAAAAAGTTTCATTCATAACAATGGACCCCAAAGCCTAAAGACATTTGATCCTAAAGCGGATGAGGGAATCTTTCTAGGATATGCCAAAAATGGAAAGAGCTTTCGCATCCTAAATAAGATCAAATCAAAGGTTGAAGAATCCATTCATGTTGTGTTTGATGATGCTAACCAAGAACCGAGTAAGGTTAATCCTGATGATGTAGGAATTGAAGATCTCACCAAACATGCGTCACAAATCAATCTTGGTGATGATAGTGATGACGAAGATGATGAGATTCGTGTACCTCTTCCTAAGGATCCTCGTGAGGTTAACAATAATGATAATGTCAGAATTGCTGATGATCATGAAGAGAATGATCATCAAGAGCGGATTGGAACTATGAATGATGCAGCGTCTACGCAAGAGATAAATGAGAATCAAGCAATTGATAATTAAGAGTCTCTCAACTCGTTCCAACCAGATCGAAAATGGCTTAGAGATCATCCACCAGATCTAGTAATTGGAGATATTGGAGCACCTGTTAGAACTAGGTCCGCTACAATTAATGAGGCCATGTTCGCAAGCTTTCTATCTCAAATGGAACCAAAGAAAGTGGATGAAGCGCTTAGTGATTCAAGTTGGGTAGAAGCGATGCAAGAAGAGCTTAACCAATTTGAGAGAAGCAAGGTTTGGACGCTAGTACCAAGACCAACTCACCAAGGAGTTATTGGAACTAGATGGGTTTTTAGGAACAAAATGGATGAAGATGGCATTGTTATAAGAAACAAAGATAGATTAGTCGCTCAGGGTTATTGTCAAGAGGAGGGTATTGACTTTGATGAGACATATGCCCCAGTAGCCCGTCTTGAAACGATTAGAATGTCCCTAGCGTTTGCCGCATTCAACAAGTTCACAGTATATCAAATGGACGTGAAGAGTGCATTCTTGAATGGTAAACTCCAAGAAGAAGTTTATGTGGAGCAACCTCCAGGATTCATCAACAACCATGGCAAAAGTATCGTCTATAAACTGGATAAGGCACTCTATGGCCTTAAACAAGAACCAAGAGCATGGTATGACACTCTCTCTATCTTCCTTATAGGTAAAGGCTTTTCAAAAGGCAACGTTGACACAACGTTATTTAAAATTACCCATAATGAAGATATTCTCTTAGTCCAAATCTATGTTGATGATATTATATTTGGTTCTACTAATAAGCGATTGTGTGAGAAATTTTCGAAAATGATGCAAGAACAATTTGAAATGAGCATGATGGGTGAATTAACTTTCTTCTCAGGATTACAAGTTAAGAAACTCCCTAATGGAATATTTATAAACCAAGCTAAGTATACTAGAGATATGATTAAGAAATTTGGTATGAAAAATGCATCATCTTCAAAAATTCCAATGAGCCAAACGCTTAAGTTAGATAAAGATGAAAGTGAGAAGAAATTGATATCACTAACTATAGGGGTATTATTGGATCACTTCTTTATCTTACCGCTAGTAGACCTGATATTATGTTTTCGGTGTGCATGTGTGCACGTTTTCAATCTGATCTTAGAGAATCACACTTAAGTGCTACCAAGAAAATCCTTAAGTACCTAAAAGGCACACAAAATGTGGGCTTATGGTATTCACAAGATTCTCCTTTTGAACTAATTGGTTATTCAGACGCAGATTTTGCAGGATGCAAAATAGATAGAAAAAGTACTAGTGGTACATGTCAATTTCTAGGTGATAGACTAGTTTCGTGGCATAGTAAGAAACAACAATCTATAGCGACTTCTACCGCTGAGGCAGAATATGTAGCTGCTGGAAGCTGTTGTGCACAAATCCTTTGGATGAGGTAACAACTTAGAGATTATGGAACAATCCTAGGTCCTACCCCAATCCATTGTGATAACCAAAGCGCTTTAGCTATGACCCAAAATCCTGTCCTTCATTCTAGAACCAAACACATTGACATTAGATACCATTTCTTGCGTGGCCATGTTCAAATGAAAGATATCTCCATGCATTTCATTGGAACTGACAAACACCTGGCAGATATCTTCACCAAAGCGCTCAACGAACAACGCTTTCTCACTTTAAGAAGTGAATTAGGTATGATCGATTTAAACGCTTAAATCATAAAGCATCATATTTAATAGGCATATAATTTAGGGGGAATCCACTTTATGATGATGTCTAAATCATATCTTCAAAAAAAGAATAAAGAATGAAATGAGTTATCAATTTTAGGGGGAACTTTAAAATTGTACTTACTTCATTAAGTAAGCGACTATGATCAAAATGACTTTAACAAATCTTATGCATCGATCATTAGCGTTTACTTTTACTCATTACAATCAGATCGCTTATAAAATGAAAGGTTTTAAAGTCCAACAAGCGATTGATATGTATCAAATTAAATTTACTTTATAAAAGAATCTTTAGCGTTAAAAAAATTCCCAAGATAACGCTAAGAAATTTTTCTTAAAATCATGCATAGTTTTCATCACCACAAAGTAGCGTGTAGATGAGTCCAAAATTCTAGATTTGTTAACTACCCACACGTTCCTATCAAATCAAACTGACGGTTATGATTCCCATCTAAACCTAGGCAGTTCAGTAAAATGCATGAGTCTGAGTACGTGTCAGTGTACTATCAGGCGCGTGTAATTTACGCCGAAAATTTCAAATTTTTTCAAACGTTTTCAAAAAGTAACTGCGGATCCGAAAAATGTTATAATATCCTATTTTACCGCACTTTTTGACATCCGAAGTTATGTGTACACGGTTCAGATTTCTTTCTCATTAACTTCTGTACACGTGTCATTCATCTATCAATTGAGGAGTTACTTTTACCTTCTATGTAAACCCCTCAAAACTTTTACAGAAAACTTTATCACTTCCAATCTCTCTACTGTAAAAGTCATTTCTCTCTAAAAGGCAAAAACTTCTCTCTTTTCTTCAAAGTTTCACCTTTCAGCAATGGCACCCAAAGCTTCAAAATCTTCCAAATAGCAACTTCTGCTACCAGAAACACTTCCCGTGCTGAAAAACCAGTGACGGTTAACGCCAGATTTTTGGTTAACTGGGATTATCTTTTTGATAACCAGAACTTCCCTCTTCGAACGATTCTTCCACTCGTTCAAGAATCTGGTTTGAGAGACATGCTTACTACTACTTACAACTACTTTGAAGAAGAATCTCTCTACTTTTTCAATAATTGTGAAATTTCTGAAGACGGCAATTCCATATCCTGCGTCCTCCCTTCTGCTAAAGAGACCTTTGTTCTCACTCCCTCTCTGATTTCTTCACTACTAAATCTCCCGAATCATGGCAGTGAGGTAGAACATGTCAATCTCGGAGATTCTACCAAAGTCTGGGTTTTGATCAAGAAAGACGATGTTAACGCCGCGTATGAGCCAAACTTCAAGAAGAATGATATGAAGGGCGAATACGTCATCCTCGCTGACATTTGTTCAAAGATTATTGAATGCAGAAAAGGAACTTTCGACAAAATCACCAACATTCAATACAAGATGATGGTAGCCATCCTAACCAAGTTAAAAGTTAACTGGTCTCTCTACGTTTTCAATCGCTTCAAAGCAGCGATGGCTAAGTCTGTTAATCCCAAGCCTTACGGGATTGTGCTAAGTCGTATTCTTTGCGCTTGCGGATACACGCAATCTTTTGGCAAAAAGATTCCAGTGACCAAATTTTATGGAAAGAAAATGATAAGCGAGCTTCTTAACCCCGCGAAAATCCGGCGGAGCAGCGGTTCCTAAAAAACAGCATAAGCGATTTCCAGCCGAAGGAGTTGTTCGCAGTGATGATGAAGATCAAGCGTCTTCTTCATCATCGTCCTCTTCATCAAAAGAAGAAGTGGTGGTCAAGCGACCTAAGAGAAAGATCATTCTCAAAGTCACTGAGCCATCCAAGCCCGCAAAGAAACAAAAGCCTGAACTTAAGAAGAAGAAGCCATACCCCAAAAAGAAACAAACGCTCCCTTCTCCTTCTCCCTCTCCTAAATCTCCATCTCCTCCTCCAGCGTTTGTCTTTCCCGTTCCCGAGGAAGAAGAAGTACCGCTTGCACGAAGGCGTACTCCTCTTTCTACTCCCGCAGTATCCTCTAGCGCTCCATCAAAACCAGCGCTTAGAGAGTCAGCTAGTGCTTCTTTCTCTGACGCTGTTCCCGAAGTCAGCTCAGATCCTCAAGCCGCTACTCAATCTGAGAGGCTTCCAAATGTTCAGGGTAAGTATTTGCTAAGCAAATTTGTCTATCCTTTCCTCGTTATTCTCTAAGTTTCTAACGCTAAGATAAAAACTCTTTCAGCACCTTATGAAGCAGATATTCAATATGTTCTCAACATGCTTGAAGAACTAAATATCCCAATTCGTGCTGATTCGATAAATTCTTTTATCGATTTAGAACCCGAAGAAGAAGTCCAGGAGCCTGAGGAAATTGCTCAAGAAACAGATCAAGCGACTGAAAAAGTTGATGATATTCCTCAGGCTCAAGATGTACCTCAAGATGTACCAATCGCTGATGCCCCTCCTCTCTCGGAGATTCCAGTTGAAATAGACGTGGACATGGCAATTGTTGTGGATATCGCTATAAAGGTATCACAAGTTCTTCCTGACGCTGAAACTTCATCAGCAAGTGAAGCAACTTTAAACGCTGAGCGGTCGATAGAAGTGGCCCCTATCCCAACAGAAGCTAATGCTTTTGTTCCTACACCAACATGACCTCCTCCTCGTGTCATTGATTTCTTCCCGCGCGGATACTCTTCAGATATTGAATTTTATTATGCCGCCAGAGAGCGTGACACTAAAACGCTTGCCGAGTTGGAAATACAATTTCAAACAACTCTCCATCGGCCTGATCTTTCAGACTCTCACAAGTTTGAGATCTTCGAGCGTTTTGCCAATCTTGGTCTGTACAGTTTAGAGCGTCTTCATTCACGCCTTGAGTATATTCGTCGACCAGCGTTCAACCGATCAGAATTTGACGAGATGCGATTCAATTTCACCGGTCGCTCAGAAGAGTCCTTTTATCCTCTGCGCCAAAACAAGATTGTTTTCAAAAACCCCCCCACATGGATGATTGGAACAAAGATCCAGATGAGGCAGATCTCCACAAGATAGGATATTCGGCTCTTCCTTCCATCGTCAACTCTCCTCAAAACGCTTTATCTCCTAATCTACTTAAGTTATGGAAAGGAAAAGGACCTATTGTTGCTGAGCGTCCAAATCCGGTCAACTCGTGGATAGAAGATGAGGCTCGCGAATATCTAACCAGATTATGGGCTGAGGATTATGAAGAAGAAACGGAACGCTTTGAGAAATTTCTTGCCACTAGAAAAGATCAAGCTAAAGCTATCAAGCTGGGCAAGCGATGGATGATGAATACAGCCAGATGGGCTAAAGAATTTGTTCTGCATTTCTATACACTCGAAGAACTTATAAGATACCCATTTCTTTTTAAGTTTGCGATAGAATACAGACGTCGAGGATATGCAACCTTTTTGCTTCAACAGTGTCATATTAATGCAGGGAATGTTAGCTCTTTGCCATGATACAGACAACCAATCGAAAGCTACATTCGCCAGTAACTCGCCTTATACAGCCAGGGCAGACGCTACGTCTTGCATCCTCGTGCAGACTTTGTTCAAAGAATCTTTCCTGACCTAAACGAAGATGCTTCGTCAAGTAAACGGCCAATTCTTCCCGGTCAGAGTCAGATTCGTGTTGATGTTTCAACAGAACACGCTGAGTTTGCTGAGTTCCACAGAGACATGAGAGTAGTGTTTGAAAATGCCCAAGCGCTGGACAACAGTTTCAATCACTTTTCCGGGTGTTACAATTTTAGAGGATATACTCTTCACCCCGTGCTCTTTACTGAATCAAACATTCAAGTGGCCAAGATGATCTCGCTGATTAGGACAGAGGACCAAGACGCAGCTCAAGCTCTCATGCCGTTGATTTTTGACTTTTTCTACAGATAAACTTCAGGGATTGCTTTACCGGAAGGTGGGCAACTTGCACTAAGTACCGAAGAGCACGAAGACGCTATATTCTTTATACCGCAATCCAGCTTGATCAGTCCCCGGCATGTAATGGAAGCCCTTGGCCCCCTTTGGGTCATTGGCATTAGAGAACCTTCTCCTCCCAAATCCAAATAATGGAAAAAGACTCTGCTCCTACTGCGGAAGTCGCTCAAAATCCTGAGGCTTCCTTGCCAGATTCTTTTAGCGCCCCAGTAGTCGAGCCCCCAGCGATTGCAGATTCTATCTTGGATCAAGCAATTGAAGAAGTTCACGCTGAAATTGCTCAAGCGCCTGTAGAACCTCTCATCAGAGATAAGATCAAAGGCAAGGCTGCAATTTCAAGTTCTTACGGACTTCTCTCATCCCCAGAGCGTCCTTCTTCGGATTCTGATTCAGACAGTGATTTAGAGGCCCGAGATTTCAGAACGGCAGTACGGAACTCGCTTACCCACATCGAAGGTTCCTGCTCCAAGATCTCTGAGGCTGCTGATAGACAGATTCGCATAGTGTCTGATACACGGAGCCGAGACATTGCCAACGCTTCAAATAAAAGCACTATTGCTATCATGAATAGCATGTCCCCTCTTATTGCTGAGCTCTCCTCTGAATTCAATCGTCACTTAGCTCAGAGCGCTTCGGCTGATGCTGAAAGACACGCTTCATCCGATGCCGTCGCTCAGAGTGTCGCCCAGCAAATTGCTCTTCTATTTAAAGAAGTTAGACTTTTGCGCCGAGATGTCGCTGATCTAAAGAACTCCCTTGATGAAGTCAAGAAGGGGGAAAGTAAAGAAAAGTCCACAGCGATTTCCAAGACGGATAATAAACATTGGCGTTCAATGTTCGATGAACTAGTAAGCATTAAGAAAATGCTATCCAAGAAAAGAAAGCCAAGGTATTATCTCGGAAAGTACGCCCTTCCTCAATGGGACCCTGACTTCTTAGAAAGTATGGGATTTCATGCTTATGCCGGACCGCTACAACGACCTGTAAATTGGAGACCGTCAAATGACCGTCAAAGAGATATATATTATGATCTGATTCATGAACTTGGCATTCCACCAAAGGATTGGACGGAAAGATTGTTAGAGCTAAATGAAAGCGCCAGACTCCGCAGGCATGACTATGATGAAGTCCAGCATACAACCATGATCGATATTGATCGACTCTTGAAAGAGTTAGCATTAGAAGTTCTGCAAGGCGAAGAAAGAGCAAAGCGACAGAAGAAATAATTTTTTTTGTGTATTTTATTTCTTTCTTATTATTTTCAGTATAAATCATGTATGCTTTATTCTTTCAATATATATGAATGATTTATCGCTGAAACAACTTGTTGAAGCCAACCTAACTTTAACTAACTTCACTAACTTTTCAAACACTGACTTATATTCCTTTGGGCCTTTTCTTTTTAAGTAACTCTTAAATTATAAAAGAGTTACAAGTCTTGACATCATCAAAAAGGGGGAAATTGTTAGGAAATTTCATGTTAGATGTTTTGATGATGACACGATAGGATTCAATGTTAGAACCCAAAAATGTAAGCTTTCCGTTTTTCCTAGGTTGATGTATAAGCGTTTAAAAGTTTGTAAATTATTATTTCTATTTTGTTTAGGCTTGTAATTTTTATCTTCATAGATTTTAGACTAAGTCTTAGTAACTGAATCGCTAGTAGAATTCTAGGTGAGTCTATTAGAGAAGAAGTTGAAGACCAGCTTCTGAAGTCAACCAGAGATAAAGATTTTCTTCTTAGCGCCTGTCAAACGCTAAAAGACCATTTCAGGATATATGGATCAAGTGCTCAACTTTTCTTAAGCGATGGATGTAAGATTCACCTGAAATAAATTCTCAAGTCATGAAGGACTTAAATGCAATCTTTCAACGGACATTTATTTCCAACGGGAAATAAATTCAAATTGCATTAAATGCTTGATAAGAGCATTAAATGTGATAAGCTACTGTGACTTGTGGACAAGCCACCTTTTGACCAGACTGTCAGAAATTTCAGAGTTTTAGCTGCTCCCGTCCAATCGGATTCAACGAATTTTCAGGAATGTCAGACTTTAGGTATGATCACACGCCACGTGAAAGGCACGCTTCTACATGTGTCCAACGGACAGATCCCAAAAAATTACCTATAAATACCTTACTCCAGAAAACCCTAAACAAAAAAACGAGAATATACGAGAAATTATTGCAAAAAATCTTACGTACATTCTTTCTGGAAAAAGCTTAGAAACCCCATAGCCAAAACCTTTTAAGCTTTCAATCTACATTCCAAACAGTCACAAATATCTCAAATATCTTCCAAAGAAGAAATTCAAACTCCAACTGAGATATTCCAAGTTGTTTGATCTTCTCTAAAACAAACAAACTCTAGTGACAAACCTCAACCTTTCATCTGAGTGAGAAAAGTTGTTGAAACCTTTCAGGCAGTATTTCTGAGTGAGAGAAGCTTGAAGAAGACGATCTTCATTGGTGCTGAAGTGTGTGTGACCAAGGAGCCCAAGATCTTTTTCATCCATTACTATTTTATAGAAGTTTCTGTGTGATTTTTTGATAATCATCATAGTAATTTCCTCCAAGTCAAAGAGGAGAAGAAGGACGTAGCTGGGATTACATCACCCAGTGAACCTTACAAATTATTGTGTCATTTATATTTTATTGTCTTATATTCATCACAATATATTATTCTGAAAAAGACAAATAAAATTGCAAAGCGATTAACTTAACTAAAAGAACGCTAAACATTATTTCCGCTGTGCTAACCCTGATTAAGCGATCTAAGCATTGCCTTACTTTGGTAAACTGCTGAAATCACTGAGTCTAAGTTAACTACTCTGAAGCGTCTGACCCAAGCGCTCAGCTTTCCAAGCGTTCAAATTTCTAAAGTGATACGAAAATTTGTGAAGTCGAAAAAGACTTCAGGGTCTATTCAACCCCCCCTCCCCTTTCTAGACCCTTTCGTATGTCACTTGGGACCACCACTTACCGATGATTATTCACGGTACAGATATGTGTACCTTATGAAACACAAATCTGAAGCTTTTGAAAAGTTCAAAGAGTTTAGGAATGAAGTAGAAAAAAACAACTAAGTCATAGTACTAAGACTCTTCGATCTGATCGGGGAGGAAAATACTTAAGTGATGAATTGCTTAGTTATCTTAAAGAGAATGAGATTCTCTCTCAGTGGACTCTGCCTGGAACACCACAATTGAATGGGGTATCTGAGCGAAGGAATAGGACTTTATTGGATATGGTCTGTTCCATGATGAGTTTCACTGAAGTTCCTCCATCTTTCTAGGGTTATGTCTTTGAAACTGTGGCTTATCTATTAAATAGATTGCCTTCCAAATCAGTGCCCAAAACGCCTTATGAGTTATGGCATGGTAAACCGGCCTCATAAAAACATCTTCGAGTATGGGGTTGTTCAGCCTATGTGAAAAGGCTAGTGGGAGATAAGTTAGAGTCTAAGTCCAGCGTATATAAATTTGTGGGGTACCCTAAAGAAACTGCGGGGGGTACTACTTCTATGATCCATCGGAACAAAAGGTGCTTGTTTCAAGGAATGCCATCTTCTTAGGGAAGGAGTTTCTATTAGATAGAAAGGGCGAGATCATAGAACTCGAAGAAGTTCAAGAACCACAAATTTTCTCACAAACTTTGGAAACACAAGCACAAGAAAACACTGAAATATCTAACACACAACCTCTGAGAAGATCAGAAAGGATCCGAGGGCCACCTGAGAGGTATGGTCTATTACTAGAAAGTAATAAGGAGGAGCTTCAAGTGGATGAAGATCCAAGAAGCTACAACGAAGCAATATGTGTTATTGATTCGGGGAAGTAGCAAAGTGCCATGGAATCTGAAATGGACTCCATGTACTCTAACAAGGTATGGACCTTGGTAGATTCACCAGAGGGTATAGTACCCATTGGTTGTAAGTGGATCTATAAGCAAAAGCTTGGAGCAAATGGAGAGGTAGTGACCTATAAAGCTAGGCTAGTGGCAAAAGGTTACACTCAAAGAGAGGGTATCGACTATGAAGAAACCTTTTCGCCAGTAGCAATGCTTAAATCCATTAGGATTTTGCTTGCAATACCCGCTCATTATGATTATGAAATATGGCAAATAGATGTGAAAACCGACTTCCTCAATGGAAACATAGAGGAAGAGATTTACATGAAACAACCAGAAGGTTTCATATCTAGTGGGAGTGAGGAAAAGGTTTTCAAACTCCAAAAGTCCATTTATGGACTAAAGCAAGCATCCTGTAGTTGGAACATCTATTTTGATGAAACTATAAGGATGTATGGTTTTATTAAAAACGAAGATGAACCATGTGTGTACAAGAAAGTCAGTGGGAGTGCAGTGACATTCTTAGTACTTTATGTTGATGATATTCTACTCATTGGGAATGATGTAGGAATGATCTAATCGACTAAAGCAAGCATCCTGTAGTTGGAACATCTATTTTGATGAAACTATAAGGATGTATGGTTTTATTAAAAACGAAGATGAACCATGTGTGTACAAGAAAGTCAGTGGAAGTGCAGTGACATTCTTAGTACTTTATGTTGATGATATTCTACTCATTGGGAATGATGTAGGAATGATCTAATCGACTAAAGTATGGTTATCTACCAAATTCTCCATGAAAGACTTAGGAGATGCATCCTACATCTTAGGAATCAAAATTTATAGAGATAGATCAAGAAAGATTATAGGATTGTCTCAGTCAATGTACATAGAAAAAATGCTAAAGAGGTTTAGCATGGAGGAATCAAAGAAATGATTCCTGCCTATGAGTCTCTAAGGCTGTGATTTCTAAATACCGTCCGAATCATAGAATTATCAAGATGGGACATTGATAATTCGGATAGACTTGAGCCTATGATGCACACTCTTAATTAGAGAATGTCTCGTTTTATAGACATTAGTGTAGTGGATACAAATGCACATACGCAGGTGCTTGTTGAGAATAAGTTCATTGATTACCCTGACTGAAACTTCTTAAATTGGAATTATTTATATATGTCGAATTAGGATTTTCTTAATCACGATAGTGCCAGATTAATTCTTTGACTTGAGTCATCATAGTAATCTTGTATATTGACTCACTGCACTTTGACACCTGTGCCAGTTCTTTTACAATGACACATATGGACTGGTGATTGGGTGTAGTGACTCGTATATAGAGATTGGTATTGACAACAAATGATCCATCACTTGTCTAGATGAACAAGTGAATTTCCTATAATATTCTAAGTGATTTGACCGAGTTAGTCCTTGGCCAAGGCAAGTAAGTAATTGATTAAGAAATGAGTTTCTTGAATTAATTAATCACTTGCCAAACACACTTGGATTATTAAGATTGAATTTACAAGGATCTCGACCAATAAAATTCCTCGATCCTTAATTCAATTAGGAAATTAGTTGATGGAAGAATCTCACTTGCATGGAATGCGCGATTGGAAATGTTCACTTTGAATCACCTACATTTCAAGATAAGTAGCTAGAAACTTTTCTTTGATATATGGGTATCTTATATTTAATGAAGATTAAATAATAAGATGGTTAATTAAAAGTGTTTAATTAATCGGGACAATTTAATTGTCCAAATTAAGTCATAAAGGTTATGAACCCATTACTAGTATGTTGGTGAACCTAAAGGGTCACACACAATACTCGGACAAATCCATTTCTTAGCTAAGGAAATTTAATTCAAAGTGGTTGAGTTAATATATTAATTAATTAGAATAATTAATTAAGACTTTTATTTATTCAAGTGTTGGATAAATAAATTAATTAAGTTGATAAGATCAATTTAATTAAGCTTAAGTCAAGAAAGCATTTATTTAATTGGAAGTGACTTTTAATTAATCTAGTATGGTGGATTAATTATTAAAAGACTTATTTTATAGCCTTAGTCGAAAATTTGGTGGAAGAAAATAACTAAAGGAGTTTATTTAATTTTCTTCTAGAAGGAAATAAGATTTCTTAGAGAGAAAGAAAACTAATTAAAATAGAAGAGTTCTATTTGGGAATTACTTAGTCTTCTATTCCTACATGGAAATGCATTAATGTATAAGAGTTCTACATGAGAAAGAATTGCAAGAACCTAGTTCTATAAATAAGACTAGTATGGAACGAAAATATGATGATGACTTTTGAAGCCAAAATTTTTCGTTCCTCTTGCATAGAAAATCGATCCTCTCTCTCCACATACAAGTTCTTGAGTTCTTGATTATTTATCAAGATCTTGAATTCAAGAATTCTTCCAAAAATACTTAGAGAAGTAATTTTTGCTTTCACCTTAATCCCATACAGTATTCCTTAGAGTTAGAATAAACGTTTCTAGATAAACCTAGCTAAAGATTATAAACAAGTGGGTATCCGGGGTGTGGAACAACTTTAGAGGAGAAACACTTGGGTCTCTGAAGTGAATCAAGAATCCGATCAAAGACGTTTTTGGTGGAGGAATTCAAAATCTTCATCAAAGGAAAAAACGAAGGAGTTGATTCAAGGAACGAGGAGCAAGCTAGGGAGCTTACGTTAAGGAAGAAGAAACTCTTCGATTTTTACGAAAAATCGAATAAGGTAAGATCTTCTTTATTTAAGTTTTAAATAACTAGTGTAGAGATGCGCAAGCCTATGATACGTGATAAGCCCGTAGGATTAATAAACTCGCATGTTTAAATCCTAGAAACTAAAATTTTAAATTTTCCGCTGTGCTTAGTCGGGCTATATGTATATTTCCCAACAAATTACCCTCTGGTAATGAGCCTTAACTCCTGGGGATAGGAATCCAAAAAGAGGAAGCCTGAGAAGGCATTAATAGAGGCTCCAGAAGTTGTGATAACGTGCTGAGCAAAGATGCGGTCGAATAGTTGCACAGCGTCTCTGAGTCTCATTCTATTAAAGAGAAATTTATAGCGCTGCTCGGTATCCATTTCCACATTAGCGCTTGAAGATTCGCCACTGGGAGCGCTGCTCACTTCTGGAACAAGGTTGGACTGACTGAGCTCAGCGAGCGCTTGGCAAAGGGATACTTCAACAAGTTGTCGAATATATGGCAAGGATAGAATAGGTCCGAGGCGCTGAATGCGGGAATCAAGACAATATCGGGCAAAGCGTTTGCATTTGTCATGAATAGTTTGATTAAACAATACTGGGCTAGGGACCATTTCTTCAATAGTATAGCGCTTCAAGTCATATGCCTCGACCCATTCAGCTTCTTCAATAAGCCATTCTGATCCGGCTGCAATGATAGCTCTAAATCCGCGATCATGAGTGTCCTTCAAGGTAAGGAATCGCTGGAGGTCTGGATGTAATCTCTAAGCCACACTTTTTCAAAGTATAGCTGCGCTTCTTAGGAGATCATTTGCTTCAAATCTGCGGGCTTGTCAGGAATTGCGATTCCTTTAGCTTTCCACAAGCGGAAGGGCTTCGCTTTCTCACGATAGGAGTAATGGGCGACAGTCTCAGGATAGTGAGAGTAGTCGAGCATGTTGAGCGTCTCCTCACTTGGACTCTAAGGAATGCGAGAATAATTATCATAAAAGTTGAGCGTCTCATTCCTCGGTGGCCTAGCCTCTGGTTCATTGTGTAGATGAGCATTGTAGTAAGCAGAATCAACCTCAGCTAGATTCCTCTTCATGGGCTCGGTAGCTTTCTGGTGCTTAGAAGGTTTAGAGACTGAGATATCAGCAAGAGTATCAGCTAAAGTCCATTTGGGGACTTTCAGTTCTGCAGTACTGGTAGAAAACTTGAACTTTGTAGTCTTCTTGGACTTTTTCTGGGGAGGCACTGGATCCTCGGATGTAATTCTAATGAGCTCATCCTTCTGAGCGTCTGTCAAGTCTTTATCAAAGAGAATCCGAATAACCAGGCATCGTACTCAATTGCTTCTTGAATACAATGTTCTGCATGGACATAGGCTTCTTCAATGTGCTCATTCGAAGCAAAGTCTTCATTGAGTAAAGTCAGAGGGAGAGCGGAATAGTCTATGTCTCTATCTAGCACTACCCAATGCCTAGCAGTTGATCCACCCACAGTGTATGGGAGATCACCTTCAGCGTTTGCAGCAACTTCTTGAGCTATTGCCACAACTACTGAAAGATCCACATCTAATTCCACTGGCATGCCCTCAGAAATAGGTACAACAGGGCCTGCTTCAACATCGACATCTAAAGGAACTGAAAGAAAGAAACACACCTTAAGAACTAAATTTTCTACATAAGGTAGAAAATCGAGAGAAAGCCCTGGTAGAAGAAATTTCTTACCCTGAGCGCCAGTCTCAGCTATGGGCTCCAGAGGATGAACTTGGGCTCCACTAGCCTCAGGTTCCTTTTGCAAATCAGCTTGAGCAGCTGATGGTTCTTGAGTGTCTGATGCTCGAATAGATTCTGCACTTGGCTCTACAGGAGCTCTCAATGGGGGCGCTTGACTGTGAAATACCACAAGGATCAGTTAGCTTTCTAGCTGCTAGAGTGTGAATCTTTTAGTGTGTTAAAGAGACAGATTTTTCACGAGGGGTTGGAATGTAAATTACCTCAGATTCAGAGGGAATTAATCCAACTGTTTTCTGCCGCATAAGAGCTTCTGTTTGCTCATCTTCCTCAGCGTCCTTCTCGAAATGAATGGGTGAGGGAGGAGGGAATGACGGTTTCTTCCTCTTTAACTTCTTGGAAGGCGCTTGAGGAGCAGCCTTGGACTTCTTGACGTTCAAACCCAATACAACATCTACTGGGCGCTCTTCAGTGGGAGAAGCTAACTCAGGATAATATTCATAGAACTCAGTTGTAGCAATCCTGTGAAGCGCTTCTTCCTCTTTCTTCTTGCTCAGCTTTTCAGCTTTACGTCTAGCGCGTTCTTCCTTGGGCAACGCAGCTCCACCAACAGTAGCAGGGTGAAGAAGGGATGGTATCATCTTCTTACCCAAAATCTTCTCTTTTGGAACAGCAGTCCCAGCGCTTGGAAAATGACCGCTGCGATATAGGATATAACTTAATACTAAGCCATAAGGTTTGGTGGGAGGCTTCTTCCCCAACATCGATACAATACGCACAAAAATAAACCTAGGCCAATTAATTTCGTAATTCTTAGCAATAGCCACCATCATCTAAAATTGCAAATGGCTAATCTTGTCAAACGATCCTGCTCTGCACTTAAGAACGTTAGCGCAGATGTCCGCCATTATTTGATACTTCGTCTTCAACTCCTTTTTCTTGAAATTGTGAGAGTAGGATGAATTTTATCATAATTTCATATTTCCAAACTACAGATAAATCTCCGACACTGACGTCAGAGGGCAAAATCCCTTTATTGAAAAGTTGAAAGAAGTCGGCAATAAGTTCTAAAGTAAGGGTGAAAATAGTGTTGGGAAATTTCGGGAATACATACGTGATAGAACGACCATCATTGAAAAGTTGGGCATTCTCATAGAATTCTTCGAGAGCCTCTAGATGAAGTTGATAATGACTGGTCATTAAGGCTTTCAAATTTTGTTGTTCAAAGGAGAGAAAGACACTACGAACTGGAAAATGTTGTTGGGAGTAAAGATAATCCCAATCAACCAAAAAACATGGATTTACATGAACTTCAGCCTGGGGATTTGATGAAGAAGACGTAACAATAGATTTTGAAGATTTCTTGGAGGCCATTTTTAGAGAGGTTTGAAGAAATTGGAAGCAGTTAACTTTGAGAGAGAGAATTTTTGCAGATAGCTCGTTAGAAAATATGAGTGATAAAAGGAAATACTTCTGCAATTTCTTGAATTTATAGATGAGTGAGAATTAACTACTTATTTAATATTTGGCCGTATGTTAAGTAAAATTAAATTTGTGCTGAAAATCCCAATAAAATATGTGCGAAAACTGCATTGGATAAATACAAATTTAATTTGATGTTCGCGGTTACTTTTGCAGTTACCTTTTTAATTTCAAAAGGTTTAAAATATTCAGTGTGGGGGGCACGCGCCCAAAAACCACTGTAATGTAGGTAGGCACGCCCTTTCACTGAACCGTCATTTTAAAATTAATGATTACCCTTTGGTTTTCTTGAATAGAGGTAAGGAATGTTTAGTCAGCATTAATTGCTTTGACATTTCCACGTGACTCTGTGTAGCGTCAGGTAGCACGCTATATGCAATTTATATTTACAACTAAGCGTTAACTGGGAATTGTTTAAGCGTTTAGATTTTCTTTTGAAATTAGATTCAGACGCTAATAGAGTTAAAGCGTCTAAACAAGTTTTAATGCACAAAAGCAAGTGCTTATGACCAGTGAGAAATATTTTTGGTCATTTTCACCTTTTAATAGTCATCCATTTTAAGGTTTCCCCTAAAATTAATAACTTATTAGTGTAGTTTTTTTTTTTTTTGAAATCATTAAGCATAAAATAAAATTCCCCCTAAATTTTATGCCTAGAAAATATGATGTTCCAAATGATTTACGCATTTAGATCAATCATACCTAATTCACTTCTTAAAGTGAGAAATCGTTGTTCATTGAGCGCTTTGGTGAAAATATCTGCCCATTGTTTGTCTGTACCAATGAATTGCATGGAGATATCTTTCTTTTGAACATGGTCACGAAGAAAATGGTATCTAATGTCAATATGTTGGTTCTGGAATAGAGAACAGGGTTTTGATTCATGGCTAGGGCGCTTTGGTTATCACAATGAATGGGGGTTGGACCTAGGATTATTCCATAATCTCTAAGTTGTTGCCTCATCCACAACACTTGTGCACAACAACTTCCTGCAGCTACATACTCGGCTTCAGCTGTAGAGGTAGCTATCAATTGTTGTTTCTTACTATGCCATGAAACTAACCTATCACCTAGAAATTGACATGTAGCACTAGTACTCTTACGATCTATTTTGCAACCTGCAAAATCTGCATCTGAGTAACCAATTAGTTCAAAAGGAGAGTCCCTTAGATACCATAAGCCACATTTTGTTTGCCTTTTAGGTATTTAAGGATCTTCTTGGCAGTAATAAAGTGTGACTCTTTAGGTTCAGCTTGAAAACGTGCACACATGCAAACCGAAAACATAATATCAGGTCTACTGGCAGTAAGATAAAGAAGTGATCTAATGATACCTCTATAATTAGTGATATCAACCTTCTTCCCACTTTCATCTTTATCTAACTTAAGCGTTTGGCTCATTGGAATTTTTGAAGATGATGCATTTTCCATACCAAATTTCTTGATCATATCACGTGTATATTTAGCTTGGTTAATAAATATGCCATTAGGGAGTTGTTTAACTTGTAATCCTAAGAAGAAAGTTACTTCACCCATCATCCTCATTTCAAATTGTTCTAACATCATTTTTGAAAATTTCTCACACAGACACTTGTTAGTAGTGCTAAATATAATATCATCAACATAAATTTGGACTAAAAGAATATCTTCGTCATTGGTAATTTTAAATAACGTTGTATCAACGCTGCCTTTTGAAAAGCCTTTACCAATAAGGAAAATAGAGAGAGTGTCATACCATGCTCGAGGTGCTTACTTAACCATAAAGTGCTTTGTCTAGCTTGTAAACCATACCTTTACCATGATTGTTGATGAATCCTGGTGGTTGCTCCACATATACCTCTTCTTGGAGTTTACCATTCAAGAAGGCACTCTTCACGTCCATCTGGTACACCATAAACTTGTTGAACGTTGCCTACGCTAGAAACATACGGATTTCCTTAAGACGAGCGACAAGGGCATATGTCTCATCAAAATCAATACCCTCTTCTTGGCAATAACCTTGAGCTACGAGTATAGCCTTATTTCTTATCACAATTCCATTCTCATCCATCTTATTTCTATAGACCCATCTAGTCCCAATAACTCCTTGGTGAGTTGGTCTTAGTACTAGTGTCCAAACCTTACTATGCTCAAACTGATTAAGCTCTTCTTGCATGGCTTCAATCCAACTTGGATCGCTTAGTTCTTCATCCACTTTCTTAGGTTCCACTTGAGATAAGAAGCTAGCGAACATGGCCTCATTAAATGAAACAGCTCTAGTTCTCACAGGTGCTTCAATATCTCCAATAATCTGCTCAGGTGGATGATCACGTAGCCATAGTCTATCAGGCTGGAAAGGGTTAAGAGGTTGAACAGGCGCTTGAAGATCAGACGCTAGACCACCCTCTTGTGTAGGCGTTTCAAGTTTACAGATCCTTGTTCGCTCTTGATGATCACTCTTTTCATGATCATCATCAATTCTTACATTGTTATCCAAAGTAACCTCACGAGTAATCTTAAGAGGTGGCACTGAGATCTCATCATCATCGTCACTATCATCATCAATGGTAATCTTAGAAGCTTGACGGCACAGATCTTCAACTCCTACATCATTCACATTAACCTTACTCGGTTCTTGGTTAGCATCATCAAAAATAACATGAATAGATTCTCAACCTTTAATTTGATCTTGTTTAGTATTCGAAAATTCTTTCCATTCTTGGCATAGCCTAGAAAGATTTCCTCATCTGCTTTAGGATCAAATGTCTTTAGGCTTTGGGATCCATTATTATGGATAAAATATTTAGAACCAAAGACTTGAAAGTATGAAACATTTGGCTTACGTCCCTTGTATAATTCATAAGGAATTTTCCCATGCTGTTGGTTGATCATGCACGGGTTTGGAGTGTAACAAGCAGTGTTGATCACTTCGGCCCAAAACCTATGAGCAAGCTTGGACTCTACTAACATCGTCCTAGCGGCTTCCTTGAGCGTTC
This sequence comes from Buddleja alternifolia, assembly GCA_019426215.1. Lineage (NCBI taxonomy): Eukaryota > Viridiplantae > Streptophyta > Magnoliopsida > Lamiales > Scrophulariaceae > Buddleja > Buddleja alternifolia. The sequence goes on along the minus strand of CM033402.1, from coordinate 12,653,267 downwards.
TATTCCGGCGCTCAGCAACACCATTCTGTTGGGGAGTTCTGGGAGCTGATGCTCATGATGTATTCCGTTCTCCGCACAAAACTTCTCAACAACCTTGTTAGTAAACTCAGTGCCGTGATCGCTTCTTATTCTTGCAACCTTAAGATTTTTCAATGTTTGAAGTTGCCGTATAAGCGTTGTTAACTTGTCACATGTCTCATCTTTGGATGACTGAAATTCCACCCAAGTAAATAGAGAGAAATCATCTACTATCACCAAAGTATACTTTATACTGCTCACACTGATCGTTTGAACAGGTCCAAACAGATCCATGTGAAGTAGTTCAAGTATTCTAGAGGTAGATAGATGAGGTTTTCTCTTGAAAGATGATTTAACTTGTTTGCCCATTTGACGAGGATCACAAAGGCGATCCTTGTGAAATGGTCCTTTTGGTAATCCCTCTACTAGATTTAGATTTGTAAGTTGAGACATTGTCTTAAAGTTGAGGTGATTCATTTTTTAATGTCATAACCAACCCATTTTAGATTCATTTTTAGCAACAAAACATGTTGGGTTGTTATCAATTGTTGAACCCCAATCTACCAAATATACGTTGTTTGTTCTTTTACCTTTCAATTTAGTAGACTTAGTCTTAGCATCATTTATATAGCAACATTCGCTTGAGAATATGACTTCAAAGCCTTTATCACAAAATTGACTTATGCTTAATAAATTGTCCTTCAGACCCTCAACATAATAAACATCACTTATCATGAGGTTCCCTCTATGCACTGTACTTATACCTTTGGAGTTGTCACCAAATACAACCTTAGGACCATTGGCAGTTCGATAGTTGATCAATAGATCCTTGGAACCAATCATGTGCCTTAACGATCCACTATCGAAGTACCAAACAGATGTATCGGCTCTAGCTCTAGGTACCTGCAATCAAAAGGGAAGTTCTATTTCTATTTAGGTACCCATTGTTGCTTGGGTCCTTTAACATTAGTAGCATTGTTAGTTTGAATTAGAACTTTAGGAACCCATATTTGCCTAGTCTTCATTGTAGGAATACTGGCCTTCTTGGGTTTCACATAGTGTTGTGTGTGCTTTTTGGGTGTATAATAATATTCTCGATTATAATCGTAATCATAATCATAGTCATAATCATAATCATCATAGTAGCGATAATATGATCTAGACTGCCTTGGATATTGACGCTGGTTTTTCCTTAGCGCTGGCTTGGGTTGCACTTTTGGTGTTGGACGCTTAGCGCTTGATTCACAGTGGTTAGGTTTATTCTTAGCCTTTTGAGCGTTTGGATGGACCTGTCTTTGTGAATCATTTGCCTTTGCCTTACCCTTGCCTGAGTCAGCTTTGGCTTTCTCATTTGGCCTTGTACCATTGTTGCTCGGTTCATTTTGTGTTTGACTTTGTGAACCTTTCTCGACAAAGAAAACACTCTTTCCTTTGTTGTTCGCCGTAACATTAGATTTGTTTGGTTGTTTATTGAATTTATTGCATCCAAAACCGATCTTTTCACCAAACATTCTTGTTACCTGAGTCACATTGTCTAGCTTTCTTGATGCTTTAGACAATGATGAGACGAGTTGTTCTGATTTAGCAAGTCTAGCAATCAGCTCAGCTTCTTTCTTGACTATTATATCAAGATCACTTTTCAACTGGGTTATCTCACTCTCAAGCGATTGGTTCTTCTCAATGCATTATTGCTGAACTTGCAACTCTGCTTTGAGCGTTACTTTATCACTTGTGAGCGATGAAATGATATCAAAGTGATTTTGATATAATTTGGCGGCATCTTGACAATCATTATAATATTCTTTGACTTTGTCGAGTAATTCTTCATAAGAAAGAGGGTAAGATATCTCAGTGTTTACCTCAAGAGACGCTTGATCATCTCTGGCCATGAGACAGATAAGCGATGAGTCATCCACTGGCTCATCATCATCACTACTCTCTTTTGAAGACTCCAAATCTTCAGGTGCGGACGCTGCTTGTGATTCCGCTAGCAAACCTTGTTAACGAAGGTTGCTCCTGAATTGATTTCTATCCATGTAATCCTGCCTTGAGGGCTTGGATACATTTGGATAAGGGCAATTTACCTGGTAGTGCCCTGGTTTCCTGCACTTATAACAAAGATTAGTTTTCATCTTTTGTTCATTTGTTAACCTTGCAGTGTGTGGTTTTGAGACCATGGAGATGAAAGATTCTATTGAGTAGTCACTTGATACTGAAGCGGAGCTGGAGGAGAAGGTGCAGAATATTGAGGCGCTTGATATTGTTGTTGTGCTAGAGCAGGCGCTTGATATGATCTTTGTCCTTGATGCTTAGGACTATTCCCTTTCTTTTTATATCTTAAGAACTTTCTGAATCTACTTAGAAGCACTAGTTCCTCATCCTCACTGATATCTGAAACCTTTCCCTTATTACCCGATTTACCCTTAATTGATGCTATAAGCGCTCCAGACTCAATTACCGGACTACTCACAACATCACTGGCTGAATTCAACTCAAACTCAAATGCTTTGAGCTCTGAAAAGGCATCTTCTGGACTTAAAAGATCTAACATATTAGATTCTCTCATCGCTGTTGTCTTCATCAAAAATCTACTAGGTAGACTTCTGAAAATCTTAACCACCTTTTCTCTGTTTTGCAAGTCCATTCCCAACGATGTAAGTTCCGTAACAAGAGTTGTGAATCATAGGCAACATCTTAAAACCATTAAAATTTTCTTTGGCGATTGAAAGTTTGTTTTCCTTAATTTGTGCTGAACCGCCACAAATTATAGCTAACTTATCCCATATCTCCTTGGTAGTATAACAAGATTTGACCTTGTTGAATAAGTTATCGTTATCACCAATAGCAGTGTACAAAGCGTTCCGACCAACATTGTCTAGATTAAATTTCCGACGCTCATCTGTGGACCATTCCTGCTTAGGCTTCTCAACATAGACATCTGGAGTCTCTTCTGTGGCTCCAGGCGCTCTGGTGATTACTTTGTAAATCTGAATAGGTCCATCTGAAATGACATCACACATTTCATCATCACAAGAACACAAATAAGTAAAAGTTTTGACCTTCCATGAGTCATAGCTTGACTCGGTCAACTTAGGAACTTTAGAAAATGCCATGAAAAATTTAAAAGCAACTAAATTTTGAAAAAGGATCTAAATAAGCAGTTATGCTTGGAAATTTTAAAATTTCAACTTTAACCGCTCTGATACCACTTGGTGGTCCCAAGTGGCATACGAAAGGGTCTAAAGGAGGGGTTTGAATAGACCCTGAAGTCTTTTTCGACTAAAAAATTATTCGTATTAAAATTAATTTGGACGCTTGACAATGTAGGAGCTTGGCTAAGCGTCTACTGAAGACTGTTTTTAGAAAGTTAACTTAGACTTCAAGATTTGAATATTCTAACTAGATAGGGTTAAGCGTTCACTTCTTAAATCAGTGTTAGCACAACAACAAAAATTGAGTATTCTCTTTGAAAGTTTTAGTGTTCCAATATGCAACTTAGTTACTTAGCGTTTGATTTAGTCAAATAGACACTTAACTAATTTACTTGTCTTTTTCAAGATAGAAGGTAGAATATAAATATAGACAGTAAATCAGTAAATAAATAAGACACGAGAATAGTAAGATTCACTAGGTTTGTGTAATCCCAGCTACGTTCTTCTACTCCTTTCCACACAGGAGGAATTAACTAAAATGAATCATGAAGCTTCACACAGACAACTTCTACACAATAGCAAATTGATGAAGGCTTGATCTCGAGTTCCCTGATCACACAGATTTCAACTCGGCTAAGATCTGCTTCTGACAATGCTTCTCTCACTCAGATATAATGCTTTGTCTTCAACAACTTCGTCACACAGATGGAAGAGGTTGATGGGTTTTTATCATGGTTTTGTTTGATTTGAAAAGTTCAAACACTTTGGTAATATCTTTTTGAGAGGTTAGGTTCTTCTATGAAGAGGTAAGAGATATTGATTTGGCTGTAGAGATGTTTAAGCACAACGAAATTTTGGCTATGGAGGATTTGAGCTTTAAAAGTTGGATATAGATTTCAACAGCGTAAGTGAATAATTCTCGATGTTTAGGTTTGAGCTGTGAGTATCTATTTATCGACTTTTCTCGGGATTTGTCCGTTGGACACAAGAAGGGGCGTGAGAAGCACGAGGCGCGTGACTTAGTCTTTTTCTGACGTCTCTGAAAATTCTGCTGCACAATGTGGGTAGCAGACCTACTTTGATTTGACAGCCCATGGGGAAGGCACATCTGTACCGTCAATAGTCCTTATCACATTTAATGCTCTTATCAAGCATTTAATGCATTTGAATTTATTTCCCGTTGGAAATAAATGTCTGTTGATTGCATTTAATAACATATTGACTTCGGATTAACTTCAGGTGACTACAATCGCTTAAAAACAAAAATCATCCTGAATTGATTCATAAGGGCTTGACAACTGCTTAATGAATCTCTCATCTTCAAAGTCTTCAGACGCTGATCTTCGATTTCACCTTGATAGACTCACCTAAAATTCTATCTTAGCTCAAACGCTAGATACTAGTCTAAAGCTATAAAGATAAAATGCCTTAACTAAAAATTACAACTTGATAACTTTAAACGCTTATACATATTCTAACAAAAGATAAACTTACATATCCTTGGGGTCTAACATGAAACCTATCTTGTCATCATCAAAACATCTAACAAGAAATTTCCTAACAAAGACCATCTACAGTCTTGAGGCGGACTGTATGCCCAGAATTCCTGATGTTTCAGATAGATAGTAGACACCCATTGAACCCACAATGAGTTTTTTTTCTGAGAGAGAGCATATACTTGCTTCCCAACAGCAGCAACATTTCAAATTTTACAACTCTTAATATTCAGACCCCCCCTGTCTCTTTTTTGAGCAAATCTTGTCCTAACTTAATCAAAGGAACTTTCCTTTGTATATCACTACTTCCCCAAAGGAAATCCCTACATTTCTGTTCTACCATTTTGACCACAAACTGAGGCAAAATAAAAATAGCAGACCAATACAGATGCAAAGAAAATAGAACAGAGTTTATAAGTTGACATCTCCCTGCATAGGACAAGTTTCTAGAAATCCATCTAACAAGTCTATTGGAAATCTTCTCTACCAAGGAATAACATTCAATTTTGGTCCATTTAGTGGGTGAAAGAGGCACCCCTAAGTATCTGATAGGAAAACAGCCCTCACTAAATCCTGTTATGGGTAAGATTTCCTATTTAAACTCATCACAAACCCCTCTAATGTATATGTTTGACTTAGCTTGATTTGCATATAGTCCTGTAGTTCTAGAAAATAGATTAAAAGTGTCCTAAATGATTTGCACAGAAGATATAGAGGCTTTGAAGAAGATCATCTGCAAAGCATATGTTAGTGAGCTGAAGAGACTTACACGCAGGATGGTATCTAAAAGCATGTTCTTGAGCTACAATTTCATGCTCCTGGTAAAATATTCCATCACAAGGACAAATAATAGGGGGGACACTGGGGTCCCCTTGCCTAATCCCTCTTTTCCCTTGGGAAAAACCATAATTTTCCCCATTAAGGACTAAAGTGAATGTTACAGACTGTACACATTCCATAATCCAATTACTGAATACCAGAGGAAAACGGTACCCTTCAATCATCTCTTTCAGAAATATCCAATCCACTGTGTCATAGGCTTTTTTTTATGTCCACCTTCATAAGGCATCTTGGGGAAATATTCTTTCTGTTGTACATCCTTATAAGTTCTTGACTTATAAGCACATTGTCAATGATTAACCTATTTTGAACAAAGACACCCTGATTTTGATTTATTAATGATGGAAGCACAAGAGAGAGTCTTAAAGTCATCATCATTGAAGTGCATTTATAGATAGTGTTACAACATGCTATTGGTCTGAACTCACTGAAAACTTTTGGATTGTCAACCTTTGGCACAAGAGCCAGCAATGTAGAACTCATCTGCTTAAGCATCTTCCCATGTTTAAAGAAGTCCAAGATTGCATTTGTGACTTCTTCCCCAACCACACTCCATGCTGGCTTGAAAAACCCACTCCCATATCCATCAGGGCTTGGGCACTTTAAGTTATTAATGCTAAATTAGGCTTTCTTCACATATTCCTTCCTGAACCGTAGATATGGATGACAAATGAATTGTGATGTTTAAATGGTGAAATTTGTCAATTATTCTTTTTTGGGGTGGAAAGTGTCAAAAGTTGTGCTTCTGTGGTGCAAAATGTAATTGTTGACATTTCAATTAACCCCAACAATTACCAATTTGACGGAAAATTAAACAGAGAGACCATATTTGATAAAAAATCTGGTAGTTTAGAAAATACATTTGATGAACAGTGTAATTGGGGATTAAAATCCAATTTGAAATATATAACTGGGGGACCAAAACATCAGTTAGCATGTGGAGTCCACGTGCTTTTACTAAGGACAAAAAAGTCACTCAAGCAGTGAAGTACTGTAGACTATAGGATAAAAAGATGTTTGTTTTTATCCCTAAAAGTTTTTAATACAAAACATACTCAAGAAATCATTATGTTCTATTTCATTAAATTTGAATTGTGTAATTTTTTTATTTTTTATCTAATATGGTCCTGTATTATTTGTATAAGGTAATTATAGTAAAATTGCAACTTTGGTAAATGTTCAGCATTTTTATACTTTAATATGGGGAATAGCAGTTTAGGTACAATAATGATACAAAAATTGGCACATTGAGTACTTTTTCAAAAAAAATAATTGACGTAGCCCCAAACAATTGCTCACATCCTAGCGGAAAATGTTAAATTTTAGGATTTTTCATAATTCGAGGGAAAATTGATAATGTTTCAACCAAGTGGATAATGAATTGGTGACATGACGGTTAATTAGACAAGATTATAAAAATTTGCTACCGAGAAAATTTGAACTCATGCCTTGGAGTTTAAAATAACACTTCCACCACTCAACCCAATCAATTACTTCTTAAATTTAGCTATTTATATCATTGTTTCATTATAAGACTTAGTAATATATAACTATCTATATTTAAGTATTTAATAGCTATAACTAATACTCTAGATCTATAGCATTATCGATTATTAGTGTATACATTATATAATAATATCTGTAATTAATAATCAATATAAATATTTAAGTATTTATTTGAAATATTATTATATATGTCGAACATGTAATTAGTTTATCTAAAATTTATTATAAAGTATGCAATGATTTTAATTATGATAAATATGAATAATCATAGATTTTATACATGTATTTGTTCTTATAAATTTTTAATATGTATTAAATATTCTGATTAAATAACGATATATAAAAATAAATAATAGTTGTATATATGTGTTTTATTTATGAAGTAATTATGTGGTTGAAGTTTCGGTACAAATTCATCCAGCATTGCTTTTGGAGAAAAATGCTACACATTTAAATTTTTCTCGGGGCATTGTGTTCTTTTTTCCTGCGGGGTTTAGAAGAGTTGAAGTGCATTTTTCCAAAAGAATGGTAAGAAAGTGATGAGTTAAGAAGTGAATTATGGTAAAAAGTAGCCTAACTAACAATAATTATTTTACTATATATTTCTTGATAATAATATATTTGGTAGTTAATTATCAATCAGAAAATGTTTGAAAATAATTTTTAAAACATCTTCAAATTGTTTTTTATTTCCAAAAAATAATGATTTTTTAGGTGATTTAATCTGGCAATTAGTGTGCCTATTTATTTATAATTTATTTTAGATTTATGACCTCATTTTTTCTTAATTCTAGACAAAGAGGGATACTCTGACCTGACAAATCCGGACCGATAGTTCTTTTTTAATCATGAGTCACACATACCCTATAAGTCTTCAAATAAGGAGAGAAAAATCACAACTTGTGATAGCCAAGAATTAAATTCAGGATCCTACATGGAAGTGAAAGCTTATACGGCCACTAGGCTAACAATTCTGGGGTAGACTTGTGGCCTCATTAATCATCTTAGTTATATGATATTTGACGACTTCTTCTTATCATTACTGACCTAATTATTATTTAGTTTATAGTGATTTTAATTTATGATGATGTTAGTGGTTAATTATATGAATGGTCATGCTTTAGTTATGTATATATAGAGGGTCATGGTCTTGTTTGTTGGCGTATTGAGCGTGTGAGACATTTTATGCATGAGTTTGTGAGATTACATTATTACACCTACAAGAGTGTTTGAATTTTGGCTACAAGATGGTGAATCGGTTCCTAGTCTCCTCATGGACATAGACTCGAGATGAGACACTATTGTGGGCTAATGAGTATTATCATTGAGTCGTGATAAGTTGTCAGATCTGCACATAGGAAGACAATCATATGGTTTTAAGGCAGTGTCGCCATCGTGACTCGCTATTACCGCAACATCATATTTACCGAATTTTATACGATTTGATTTATAATTTATGCATTATAAAGTTATTATAATTCTAATAAATATGTTTTAGAGATTATTTATTTTATTATACTTCAAGCACAAATCACAAAATATTCACAACATAAAATAAAACCCCTCATTTTTTATTTCGTAAAATAGACCACATGATAGGGGAATCACTTTATTAGTCTATTTAATTATAACACTTGTAAGTTGTAACCAAAGTCCATCGACTTAGGCCATGGACCAAGAAATGTCCACAACGCCCAAGTCTTCATTCAACCCCAAAGCTTTCCACACTGCATCAGACCCATCAACTATATTATTTTCACACGGCGGCTGATACGCGTGCTCCGCGTCACAGCCGAGATTGGAGTCACACTCATCCACCACTTTCGCCGTCGTGTTTCTTCCATTTTGAGCCGTTATGCGTATCGTCTTTAGGCAGCGAGACCCACCGGCATACCACCCCGTCGACAACGCCACTACGCTCTCGCTGTTACTGTGGTACTTATCGTCGCACTTCGACGGGCCGCCGCCGTCGCCTCCCTCGCTGAAGTCATTCAACGTCAGTTTGGCGGGTGTGGATGAGGCCTCCGGCGGAGAGCATTTGTATTGGGAGTAAGATATCCCGTTACACGTGAGTGTGCCGTACGGCTGGCAGCTGCTGCCGGAGGGAGTCGTAGGAGGGCTTCCACCGCCACCACCGCCTCCGCAAATATGACTTCCGACGTCGGGATCATCATTGCAATTTCCGTTGATGCAAATTAATTGGCCTGAGCAGTCGTCCAAAGTTTGACATGGGCCGTTGCATGAGGAAATGGCAGTTCCTAAATTAGAAATAGAGAAGATATTAACCAAAAAATAAATAGAAAGCAAAATCATATTAGCCATTGTATTTAGTTGAGTTCAAGATTGGAAAAAATAGTCATTGTAAGTACATTATATAGAGTGATTAATTACGCGGAATTCTGGCCCAATCCATTGGCCTGCCGTGTGTTGAGGGGAGTTTTTTTACATATTATATTCACTGGACTTCCATGAGGGGTGTCCTTAAATCGTACTTAGGCGTACTAGGAGAAAATTAAATTAATAATATATAAAAAAAGAAAAATAAGAAAATGTTGAAAAAAATGGGAATATTCAAAAACTATTATAAAACGACATAGGGTATGTCGTCTCTTATTAGCTTTTCCTTTTTTATTTCATTTTGGTATAAGGCCAAAAGCTGTAAAAGGCTGCAAAAGTTGAGGTATTTTTTTTTCTTTGCTGCAACACGGTAAAAACCCTTACCCACACTTTTTTTTTAATGAGTCTCTCATTAAATTTTTTATATATATATTTTTGTCAGTATAATAGTTTTCCTTTCAGCCTTTAGGTATTTTTCTTTCTCTTATGCTTCTCTTCCTCTTCTCTCTACTTTTTACCACCATTGTTGGATGCAAATTTGTTCTTCAACCACGAAATTAAGGTAATTCAATGTATTACACTTTTAATTTTTCTTAAATTTTGAGTTTGTATATTGTGTTTATTTTATTGTAATGATACTGTAATGTGGGTTCAAAACTTGAATTTTTAGGCATTAATTCAATTTGTTAGATATAATTTTTGAGTTATTTGGTATAATTCTTGAATATGTTGGTGTAATTATTGAATTAATAGGTTTAATTTTGACTTTTTGGGATAATGTCAATGTTTTGTGTTTTATTTATGGTTTGAACTTTGATGTAAGTACTGTTAGTTTGTTATTATGCAGAAATTTAAGTATATTTTCATAGGTATAATTTTGAATTAATTAATAATCAATATAAATATTTAAGTATTTATTTGAAATATTATTATATATGTCGAACATGTAATTAGTTTTTCTAAATTTTATTATAATGTATGCAGTGATTTTAATTATAATAAATATGAATAATCATAGATTTTATACATGTATTTGTTCTTATAAATTTTTAATATGTATTAAATATTCTGATTAAATAACGATATATAAAAATAAATAATAGTTGTATATATTTGTTTTATTTATGAAGAAATTATGTGGTTGAAGTTCCAGTACAAATTCATCCAGCATTGCTTTTGGAGAAAAATGCTACACATTTAAATTTTTCTCGGGGCATTGTGTTCTTTTTTCCTGCGGGGTTTAGAAAAGGTGAAACTTAGAAGAGGTGAAGTGCATTTTTCCAAAGAATGGTAAGAAAGTGATGAGTTAAGAAATGAATTATGGTACAAAGTAGCCTAACTAACAATAATTATTTTACTATATATTTCTTGATAATAATATATTTGGTAGTTAATTATCAATCAGAAAATGTTTGAAAATAATTTTTAAAACATCTTCAAATTGTTTTTTATTTCCAAAAAATAATGAGATTTTTAGGTGATTTAATCTCGCAATTAGTGTGCCTATTTATTTATAATTTATTTTAGATTTATGGCCTCGTTTTTTTTTTAATTCTAGACAAAGAGGGATACTCTAACCGGACAAATCCGGACCGATAATTCTTTTTTAATCATGAGTCACACATACCCTATAAGTCTCAAAATAAGGAGAGAAAAATCACAACTTGTGATAGCCAAGAATTAAACTCAGGATCCTACATGGAAGTGAAAGCTTATACGGCCACTAGGCTAACAATCCTTGGGGGTAGACTTGTGGCCCCATTAGTCATCTTAGTTATATGATATTTGACCACTTCTTCTTTATCATTACTGACCTAATTATTATTTAGTTTATAGTGATTTTAATTTATGATGGTGTTAGTGGTTAATTATATGAATGGTCATGCTTTAGTTATGTATATATAGAGGGTCATGGTCTTGTTTGTTGGCGTATTGAGCGTGTGAGACATTTTATGCATGAGTTTGTGAGATTACATTATTACACCTACAAGAGTGTTTGAATTTTGGCTACAAGATGGTGAATCGGTTCCTAGTCTCCTCATGGACATACACTCGAGATGAGACACTATTGTGGGCTAATGAGTATTATCATTGAGTCGTGATAAGCTGTCAGATCTGCACATAGGAAGATAATCTGCTAGAGAGATCTGGAAGTTGAGCGTCATCCTCAGTAGGAGCACTTTCTTCTTCTATAATTTCGATGGAGGGAGAAGGTTCTCTAAGACCAATAACCTAGAGGGGGCCAAGGGCTTCCATCACATGCCTCGGACTAATCAGGCTAGATTGCGGGATAAAGAATATAGCGTCTTCACGCTCTTCGGTACTTAGTGCAAGTTGCACACCTCCGGTAAAGCAATCCCTGAAGTATAATTGTTGAAGAAGTCCAAAATCAAAGGCATGAGCGCTTGAGCTGCTTCTTGGTCCACTGGCCTAATTAGCGAGATTATCTTGGCCACTTGAATATTTGATTCACTAAAGAGCACGGGGTGAAGAGTATATCCTCAGAAATTGTAACACCCGGAAAAGTGATTGAAACTGATGTCCAGCGCTTGGGCATTTTCAAACACTGCTCTCATTGCTCTGTGGAACTCAACGAACTCAGCGTGTTCATTTGAAACATCTACACGAATCTGACTCTGGCCTGGAAGAAGAGGTTATTTACTTGATGAAGTGTCTTCATTTAGGTCAGGAAAGACTCGTTGAACAAACCCGGCACGAGGATGCAAAACGTAGCGTCCACCTTGGCTGTATAAGGCAAGTTGCTGGCGAATGTAGCTTTCGATTGGTTGTCTATATCGTGGCAAAGCGCTAACATTCCCTGCAATAATCTGACGTTGTTGAAGCAAAAAGGTTGCATAACCTCGGCGTCTGTATTCTATTCCAAAGTCGAACAAAAATGGATATCTGATCAGTTCTTCAATGGTGTAGAAGTGAAGAACAAATTCTTCAGCCCACCTGGCTGTATTCATCATCCAACGTTTTCCAAGTTTGTCCGCTTTCTTTTGCTCTTTGGTAGCAGCAAGGAACTTCTCAAAACGTTCCATCTCTTCATCATAATCATCAGCCCATAATCTGGCGAGATATTCACGAGCCTCATCTTCTATCCACGAGTTGACCGGATTTGGGCGCTCCGCAACAAGCGGTCCTTTACCTTTCCATAACTTAAGTGGATTAGGAGAGAAAGCGTTCTGGGGAGACTTGACAACGGAGGGGAGGGCCGAATAGCCTATCTTGTTGAGATCTTCTTCATCTGGATCCTTGTTCCAATCACCCATGTGGGGGTTCTTGAAAACAATCTTGTTTTGGCGCTGAGGATAAAAGGACTCGTCCGAGCGACCGTTTGAATTGAAACGCTGAAGATCAAAGTCAACTCTGTTGAAAACTGGACGACGAATATACTCAAAGCGTGATTGAAGACACTCCAAGTTATATAGTCCTAGATCGGCAATACGCTCGAAGATTTCAAACTTGAGAGAGTTGGACAAATCGGCCAGATGGAGAGTTGTTTGAAATTGTATTTCCAACTCGTCAAGCATTTGAGTGTCTCGTTCTCTAGCGGCATAATAAAATTCAACATCTGGAGTGTATCTGCGCAGGAAGAAATCGATGACACGAGGAAGAAGTCCCGTCAGCGTGGGAACAATGGCAATTGCTTCTGTTGGGATGGGGGCCACTTCTATTTACCGATCAGCGTATAAAGTCGCTTCACTGGCTGATGATGTTTCAGCGTCAGGAAGGGTTTGAGATGCTTCCTTAGCGATATCCACAACAGTTGCCATATCCACATCCACTTCAACTGGAATCTCGGATGAAATAGGGGCATCTGCGATTGGTACCTCTGGAGGTACATCTTGAGCTGATACATGTAAGCGATTGAGAAAAGCAAGCAAAATTTCCACTAAGTAGAAAGATAGAAAAGACTAAATCGCTTACCCTGAGGAATATCATCGACTATTTCAGTCGCTTGATATGTTTTTGGGACAGGTTCCTCAGGCTCTGGAACAACTTCTTCTAGATCTAAGTCGAGAAAAGAAATTATAGGATCAGCACGAATGGGAATATCTAATTCTTCAAGGGTGTTGAGAACATATTGAATATCTGCTTGACATTGTGCCTCAAAACTAGAAAGCCTCTCAGATTGAGTAGCGGCTTGAGGATCTGAGCTGATTTCTGGAACAGCGTCAGAAGGAGGAACGCTCACTGACTCTCTAAGCGCTGGTTTCGCTGAAACGCTAGAGGAGTACGTCTTCTTTATTTGAACCATAATGGTTTATTTCACAAAACCCTCCATTTTGGAGAATATTTTCATAATATTGTAGGAATTTATAACTTCCAAAAGTATTAGTATTAGTGTTAAGATATCTTTCCACCAATTCCCAGGGCTTATTTTCCCTTTTTAAATCCTTTTCAGTAATAAAGAGTATTACTCTTTTTTGCTCATTTTGTATATATCCCATATTATGGACATCTGCTTCGTCATCTTCATTCCCCACAATTTTTTAGTATGAGGGAGAATCTTGGGTAGGACCCTCTTTTTGTTTCTTGAATTCAAGAAATTCCTTATATAAAGGATCTTGCTTTGATGATAAATCAGTTGCTATTAGCATTTTTCTTCCATGTTGAGTCAGAATATTATCCTGGCTTTTTCCACGACCACCTCTACCTCTATAAGATGAGAGTCCTCTTCCCTGAGATTGCATTTCTGTCATATTTAAAGGATTCAGGCTGTAAGTTTATTTAAATATTTATTAACAAATCTTAATTCCTATCCTAAACAATGTTCTAGGTGGGTTTTAACACTATGTTGATATGTTATATTTTGCATAGGGAATTCAGGAGAATTTATGATAGCTTGCCAATAAGCAATACTTTTCATTAAATAATATCTTTTCATTTTGAGTCTTTTGATACTATTAGGGTAATGAAAATCTTTTATATAGTAAGGATCATGGATTGGGTTGGGAACTCCTATTCTTGCTAAATACCGTTGGTGAACTGGTTGGATATAATATACAGAACAATGTAAATTATGAAGATAAAGAGTTGGCATTTTTCCTCTATAAGAGGATATTTCTGAGTATTGCAAACCTACAAAATTCATGATAACAAATATTCTCTAGTCAGGAAGTCTGGAAGATTATTATATTCTCCTTTTTTATAAATAATTTCAAAATCAGAAGGAGCAAGATGTGCCTGCCATCTAGGCGATTGGTGAAGCGTCTAACGAAGACTGTTTTTAGAAAGTTAACTCAGACTTCAAGATTTGAATACTATAACCAAATAAGTTTAAGCATTCACTTATTTGATCAGTGTTAGCACAGTGGAATGATTTTTGTAGTCTCCTTTTGAAAAGCTTTAGCGTCACAGAAAGTGTATTTAGTTGCTTAGCGTTTGATTAAGTTTTGCTTGATCAGTTTAAGATATGACATTATGAAAACTTAATGTAAAGTAAGAAACACAATATTTGTAAGGTTCGTTGGGTGGTGTAATCCCAACTACGTCCTTCTTCTCCTTGAACACTTGGGGGCAATCCACTAAAATGATTCTCAAATAATCACACAGAATCTTCTACAAATTAGGGAGAGATGGATGTCGATGACTTGAGCTCCTTGATCACACAAATTTTTGCTCCAAATCACTTCAATCCCCTTGCTTCTTTCACCTAGAAATACTGCAAGTATCTAACTTCGACTTCACACAGATCGCGAGGCTTGGATAGGGGTTTTTCTAAAAGGTTTGTTTGATTTTGATAAAGTTCAAACAACTAGGAATATCTCAGTAGTAATGTGGGTTTCTCTGAAAAGAATGTTTGAGATATTGATTGACTGTCTCAGGAATTGAAGAAAAACAAAATGAATGTTTTCTTGAATCTTCTGGTTTTTCTGAGATTGTAAGGAACGAGACTTCAATGCAACAGCAATTCGACTTGATAATTGTTCTCTTGTTTTTGGCTTGTTATTGAAGTCCTATTTATAGGCATTCTTGAAAAAAGTGTCCGTTTGACACATGCACGAGCGTGTGTCTCTCACTTCCGCAAGTGAACAACTTTTGTCCTTTTTTCCTGAAAATTTGCTGCATAAAAGTTGGTGCTGCAGTCTTTGAATAGTTGACAGTCCAATAGGGTGGCTTCTCTGTACATCTAAAAGTGCTTATCACATTTAATGCTCTTATCAACATTTAATGCATTTGAATTAAATGCCCGTTGGCACTTAATGCATTGAGAATATTTGCATTAAACTCCTTCTGGACTTAGCAATAAATTCAGGTGAAATCAGTCATTGATAGACGCTTATTCAACCTTGAATCACTTCTATCCTATAAGGTGACGCTTGATGTAGCTGGTCATTCTAGAGGCTTGGATACTTCATCTTCATTCAGACTTCAGGCGCTTGAGTCTTCAAACTTTACTTTTGATAAACTCACTCAAAACATATCAGACGCTTAGTCTAAGACAACTTAGTCTAACAATCTAGAATAAAAATAAAATAAAGCCTATTACAAATCTAACGCTTCAAAGCATATACAAGATTCTAAGTAAAATCAAACTTACATATTTTTTGGTCTAACATAAAGTCCTATTTGTCATCATCAAAATATCTAACATGAAATTCCTAACAATTTCCCCCTTTTGATGATGGCAATACTTACTCTTTTATAGTTCAAGAGTTAGACAGCCAAAATAAAAGTTAACTTTGATTAGATAAGGTTAGATACAGTTAGTTACACTTCAACGAGATGTTTCAGCTGAAACATGCATTTTATATATCAATGATTACAAGCATTTTACAACCAAAACAAATATATAAGAGACAATAATATAGATAATGCAAATCAAAAAAGCTTTAACGACTTGGTCTAACTTTGTATCGCTTGGGCATTTCAGCTGGGATAGCTTTAGTTAGGTTGTCTTCCAAAGTCATCATCGCTTCATGATCTTTGTTGATTATGAGCTTATTTTCTTCCTTTTGTCTCTTCTTGAGAGCAGTAAAGTGTTTGTCCCAGTCAGTTGGGTCAATACCAATATACCTTAGGCAAATTCTGAAAGTTTGGATGAAGTCAGACATCTGCCTCTCTACAGCTAAAATTCTTGGATCTGTAGGTTCTGGAATAAATGCTCTTTGAAGAGGGATGTCAAACAGTTCAAGCAGTGCTCTAGAAGGTATTGGTAGATTTGGATAGAGTGCTTGTGGAGGTTCTCTTAGCATTCTACTAGGCGCTCCAACAGAATCACTTGCTCCAACAGCAGTTATCCAAGAGGGGAGACTTAGCGCAGAAGGAGAAGGTAAAACTTAACGCTTAGGAGGCGGAGGCTCTTGAGCTCTTGAACTAGACGCTTTCCTCTTTTCTCCTTTCTTCTTCTCTTCCCCTTTATTGCCATCATCAGACTTTAGAAAATGTTTCGTAAGTAAACTTACCTGATGGGCAATCTGAGACATAGAGTCTGTGATGTCGTCCAGACACTTGTCGAAGCGTTCCTGCAATGCGAGGAGCTTGGCGCTGGTAGCATCATTCAGAGATGTCTCTAGGGTTTCGAGGCGCTTTTCAAATTCTTCTTTTATGGCAAGTTGGTTGGCGTGAGTAGCATCATGCATTTCTTGAAAAACTTGTCAGCACTCACCAACAGCCGTTTGAGCTGAACTACGCATATGAGCAATTTGAGCGCTCATAACGTGAGACTCAATCTTTTCTAAATCTTCTTTAATCCAGTGGAGAGATTTTTTGTTCTAATTAGCATGAGCACTGATAGCCTCCAAAACAGATTTGAGCAAAGGACCAAAAGATTGACTCTCATTTGATTGAACCGCTTGAGGAGCCGGTCGCTTAAACCTGGATGAGTGTTTGAGAGAGTCAAGAGGAACATGATATGCTGGATCAAAGACAGTACCTCGTACGTCAAAAGAAAGATCCTCAGCAATATCAGTAGCAACGAGTTCAGGAGCGTCGGGAATATCCTCTGGTTGAGAAGCTTGAACTGGTTCTTCAGCAGACGCTGGAATACTTGCAACTTCAGAAGTGTACGCTTCAACTGACTTAGCAGGCGCTTCCTCAAGCGCTGACCCTGATTGGCGAAAGTCATCGAATTGGAAGTTCCAATTTGCTAAATTGGCATAAGAAGTGGACACAGTTTCCAAGAGTTCAGTGAGACTGGTTCTAGAAATGCAAGTACTAGAAATGAATGTGCGAAGGGGACTATCAATGGCCTTTATGTACATAGGACCAATGATATCAAGCACATGATTAGGAAAGACTTTGGACGGTGCTTGACAGATAGAGAAAATTGAATCTGGGGAGTAATCTCTAGAAAATCCAATCAAGCAGTCAGAAGGAAGAGACTTAAGACGCTGATCTTCAGGCACATAAGCAGCATAGTACTCTTCTAAATATGGATGGATCGCTTGAGCCAGTCCCTGATTTCTTTCTAGCAGTGAGAGGACAAACTCATAATGCTTGAGTACCTCTTTGCGGATAGAAGGGAGCAGTGGATATCGTTGAAATGAATTGATTACTGAGCCGTTCCATTGTCTGAGATTGGCAGTGAAGATTCTGTCGAAATGAGATAAGGGAGTCATAATCTTCACCATCAAATTAAAGTTATCTTCGCAGTGGCTGGGAGCGAAATTCAAGCTAGTAATTTGAGTACTGCCACTGGTAGACGCTTGAGCGTTGAAATGTAGAGGAGTAATGGAAAATCTGTGAAGCTCTTGACGCAGACACTGCTCAATCTGATGTCTAATTAGTGGGAGCTTGAGAACAGGTCCAACTCTCTGTTGACGCTTCTTCAGGCAATACTTGGCGAAATGACGCTTCTTGTCATGCATGCCTATGCCAAATAAACGGGGAGCTTGAACTAATTCTGTGAATGTATATTGATGACCCATATACGCTTCAACCCAATTGACTTCGTTCATACAGTAGTCTGTGCCAGCATTGATAATAGCTCTAATGCCTTCATGGTGAATATCTCTGATAGATTCAAAGCAATATCTATCAGTCTGATAGTTAGCATTCCAGACGCTATCAAAGAATGCATTAGCTTAAGTCTGGATCAAATCTGTGAGAGATGCTAGATGCTCACCGGCATGAACTGCTTTATTCTTCCATAGGCGGAGTGGATTGACCGAAGTTAGATTTTCAGGACTATTGGCAATATGTGGAAAGTGTGTGTAGCCTTCTCTTTTCAAGACTACTTCTGATGGATTGAGAAAGCTAGGGTGAAGAGGCCCATACACACGAATATTGTAGTCTATGAGAGCAAAACCTGTAGGCTTGCTGTGGCCATAGTCGAGGTAATATGCCAGATCCACATCACATCTAGGAGTTCTTCCTCCTTGTCTGTCTTGTTGAAGAGTGAGAGAAGACGGTATTTGACCAGGAGTTTTGCCTAGTTGAATGGCCAGATAGTACTTCCTCTCAATTTCTGTCATCTCAGTGCTAACCACTATATCCCTGATTTTATTGTCGATATCAATCAGTAGGGCAATCTCATTCTCAACAGCAATGTATCTGTCTTCATTATAGCCTGCAGGAATGAAATCTTCTTCGAGTGCTGGGGGTATATAGTTGACTGAATGATCAATCGTCTTCAGCGTGTCCAGTTGGAAAAAGTGTCGTAGCTCTGTAACGTCTTCAGCAACGCTCTGACCTTCTGAGTGTGCCTCTGTTATAGCCGAAACAGGGATTGATGTTTGAACCTCTTTGAAAACAGGTTCCTTAGTTTCAATTGCAGAAGCTTCTTTGGCAACGTCTTGGCAATAGCCACAACTTCTGTCAACTCAACATCTAGGTGGACGTTTGTTGACGCTTCAGCAGCAGCTGGAACTAAAGCTGTAACACATGAACTATCCTCTATAAGAGCAGGATCTTCTACAGATGTAGGAATAGAAATGTTGTGGGAAGAAATAAACTTACCCTAAGAACTTGTCTCAACAGCAACACTTTGGGCGCTTGTCTCAACAGCAACACTTTGGGCGCTTGGCTCAACAGCAACTTGAGTGCTTGGCTCAACAGCAACTGGAGCGCTTGGCTCAACAGTCTCAGGCTCTACAGGAACAGGAGCAGCTCGACGCTTGCTTGTCCTGGAACGCTTGAAGATTTTCTTCACGTTAACTCCTTCAATGAGTTTGAGCGCTTGAGAGGGAGAAGCAGCAGCTGGTTCATCGAATTCAATTTGTTTAATAATTCCTTCCAGCTTCATCCGCTTGAGAGGTACCTTTTCCTGTGCATCTTCATCAGTTTCCTCATCATCCTTCTGAGGAGCAGGAACAGCTTGTGCCTTGGGCTTTCTAGGAGCCCTCTTCTTGGTAGCATCCTGACGCTTCACGGTTTCCTCTTGAGCAAGACGCTCAGCCTCTTCATCAGACGCTTCACGTACAGTCTATCGTTCAAAAAGTGGTATAGCGGCACCACCAACTTTGGGAGGATTGAATATATTGGTCAGAATCCTTCTTCCCAAAAACTTGGTCTTATTCAACGGGAGACCAGACGAGTAAACACAATCTGATCTGTAGAGAAGGTCATTCAAAACAAGCCCATACAGTTTATTTGGGGTGTTCAGACAGTCCCTAAACCTTCCAAAGATGTACTCACTCCAGTTGATTTGGATAGAGAGGAGTATCGCTGTCATCATCTGAAATTATGTGGGGTTGACCTTATCAAAAGTGCCCACTCTGTATTCAATAATCTTACTGTAGAAATCAGCCAACATACGGTATTGTGATACCAAATCTTTCTTTTCAAAGTGTTGGGTGTAGGGTACACCACCGTAAGCCCTCATAATCGTCCATGCTTCCTTGATTTGTGCCAGAGTAACATTATCCAGTGCATTACCCTCATTGGGAAGTTTAAAGTTCTTTGCAATGGATGCAGCAGACAACACAAATTCCCTAGGTGCCTCCTGCTTGGACATAGGAAGAAGACAAGAGATAGACTTCTTGTCCTCCGAGAGTTTAGCAGTCCTCCAAAAAGTGTCAACCTCAGTCGGAAAGAAATATAAGTATTGTGTTAAGAAATTCTTAAGCCCGGCCTTTGTAGCGATGTCCATCATATCATGTAGGTTGATCTGGGGTTGATCATACAGGAATTTCCAGTTGACAATAAGGCCTTCAGTAACCTTGATAATAGACTCGTCAGAAGTAGACGAAGCTTTCTTTAGTGCCATTTTTGAAAGTAGAGTGAACTGAGATTTGCTTTTGCTTTGAGAGAGAGTACAATTTGCAGAAATTTTCGAGTAAAAGTGAATGATTTTTCTGCAGAAATTGTGTTTTAAATGATACAGTAAAGAATTTTGAAACTTGTGTTCTCTAGTCTCTATAGGATTTAGACACGTGTAAAGAATTTTTAATCTCAGTCATGAAAATAGCAACCACGGACGCGAGTTTTGTGTAAGAGAGAGAAGTTACATTTGGTAATTCCCATATATAATGATTTGACGTCCGAGTTAGAGTTTTAAAACGTTTGGCATTTTCAGAGTGCAACAGACGTGCCTGATGGTACACTGACACGTACACAAACACATGCTATCTCTGAACCATCATTTTAAAAGTTTTTGATTACCCGCCAGTTTAATGTGATAGAAGCGTGTGAGTAGAGTACAAAATAGACTTTTGAGTCTACCCCTACTTCAAAAAGCGTGTAAAATTTATGCATGACTTTTATAATTAATTTTATATTAAGTGTTGAATGGAATAAGTTCAACGCTTAACATATACCTCTTGTTGATAAATCACTGTTTGGTCTTTAGAAATTAGACGCTTAAGATTAAAGTCTTTTTATGTTTGGGCGTCCAATATGTTATGCATGAATAATGCTGAACGTTGATGATCATGCATCTGAAAATTTTGATCATTGACGCTTACAACTGTGGTCAAGTGCAACTTTAAGGTTCCCCCTAAATTTGATGACTTGCACCAATTTTTAAAGAAATCTTTTAGACATAAATCGAGTGGATTCCCCCTAAATTATATGTCTAATAAAGTATGATGCAAAATGATTAAGCGTTTAAATCAATCATACCCAATTCACTTCTCAAAGTGAGAAAACGTTGTTTGTTGAGCGCTTTGGTGAAGATATCTACCAATTGTTTGTCAGTTCCAATGAAGTCCATGGAGATATCTTTCTTTTGAACGTGGTCACGAAGGAAATGATATCTAATGTCAATATGTTTGGTTTTGGAGTGAAGAACAGGGTTTTGAGTCATGGCTAGAGCGCTTTGGTTATCACAATGAATGGGTGTTGGACCTAGGATTATTCCATAATCTCTAAGTTGTTGCCTCATCCATAACACTTGTGCACAACAACTTCCTGCAGCTACATACTCAGCTTCGGCTGTGGAGGTAGCTATGGATTGTTGTTTCTTACTATGCCATGAAACTAACCTATCACCTAGAAATTGACATGTACCACTAGTACTCTTACGATCTATTTTGCAACCTGCAAAATCTGCATCTGAGTAACCAATTAGTTCAAAAGGAGAGTCCCTTGGATACCATAAACCCACATTTTGTGTGCCTTTTAGGTATTTAAGGATCTTTTTGGCAGCAATTAAGTGTGATTCTTTTGGATCAACTTGAAATCGTGCACACATGCATACCGAAAACATGATATCAGGTCTACTAGTAGTAAGATAAAGTAGTGATCCAATAATACCTCTATAATTAGTGATATCAGCCTTCTTCCCACTTTCATCTTTATCTAACTTAAGCGTTTGACTCATTGGAATTTTTGAATAGGATGCATTTTCCATACCAAATTTATTAATCATATCTCTTGTGTATTTAGCTTGGTTTATAAATATGCCATTAGGGAGTTGTTTAACTTGTAATCCTAAGAAGAAAGTTAATTCACCAATCATGCTCATTTCAAATGGTTCTTGCATCATTTTCGAAAATTTCTCACACAGACGCTTGTTAGTAGAACCAAATATAATATCATCAACATAAATTTGGACTAAGAGAGTATCTTCGTCACTGGTGATTTTAAAAAATGTTGTATCAACGCTGCCTTTTGAAAAACCTTTACCAATAAGGAAGATAGAGAGAGTGTCATACCATGCTCGGAGTGCTTGCTTAAGCCCATAAAGCGCTTTGTCTAGCTTGTAGACCATACCTTTACCATGATTGTTGATGAATCCTGATGGTTGCTCCACATATACCTCTTCTTGGAGTTTACCATTCAGGAAAGCACTCTTCACGTCCATCTGATACACCATGAACTTGTTGAACGCTGCATACGCTGGAAACATGTGGATTGCTTCAAGACGGGCGACAGGAGCGTATGTCTCATCAAAATCAATACCCTCTTCTTGGCAATATCCTTGAGCTATGAGTCTGGCCTTGTTCCTTATCACAATGCCATTTTCATCCATCTTGTTTCTATAAACCCATCTAGTCCCAATAACTCCTTGGTGAGTTAGTCTTGGTACTAGCGTCTAAACTTTATTTCGTTCAAACTGATTAAGCTCTTCTTGCATGGCTTCAATCCAACTTGGGTCACTTAGCGCTTCAACCACTTTCTTACATTCCATTTGAGATAAAAAGCTTGCAAACATAGCCTCATTAAATGTAGCGGCTCTAGTCCTAACAGGCGCTTCAATATCTCCAATAATCTGCTCAGGTGGATTGTTCCGCAGCCATAGTCTGTCTGGTTGGAAAGGATTAAGAGGTTGAACAGGCGCTTGACTATCAGACGCTTGACTATCCTCTTGCGCAGGTGCTTCAAGTTCACAGATCCTTGTTTGCTCTTGATGATCACTCTCTTCATAATTATCAGCAGATCTTGCAATATTATCTAGAGAATTCTTACGAGTAGTCTTAGGAGGTGGCACTGAGATCTCATCATCGTCGTCAGTATCTTCATCAATGGTAATCTTAGACGCTTGATGACGTAGATCTTCAACTCCTACATCATTCACATTAACCTTACTCGGTTATTGGTTAGCATCATTAAAAATAACATGAATGGATTCCTCAACCTTTGATTTGATCTTATTTAGAATGCGAAAATTCTTTCCATTCTTGGCATCGCCTAGAAAGATTCCCTCATCCGCTTTAGGATCAAATGTCTTCAGGCTTTGGGATCCATTATTATGGATAAAACATTTTAAACTAAAGACATGAAAGTATGAAACATTTGGCTTACATCCCTTCCATAGTTCATATGGAATTTTCCCGTGCTGTTTGTTGATCATGCAACGATTTTGAGTGTAACAGGCAGTGTTAATCGCTTCGGCCCAAAACCTAGGAGCAAGCTTGGATTCTGCTAACATCGTCCTAGCGGCTTCCTTGAGTGTTCGGTTCCGGCGCTCAGCAACACCATTTTGTTAGGGAGTTCTAAGAGCAGAATACTCATGATGTATTCTATTCTCTGCACAAAACTTCTCAACAATCTTGTTAGTAGAATTAGTACCGTGATCGCTTCTTATTCTTGAAACCTTAAGATTTTTCAATATTTGAAGTTGCCGAATAAGCGTTGCTAACTTGTCACATGTCTCATCTTTGGATGAAAGAAATTCCACCCAAGTAAATCGAGAGATATCATCTACTATCACCAAAGTATACTTTTTACTGCTGACACTGATCGTTTAAACAGGTCCAAACAAATCCATGTGAAGTAGTTAAGGTATTCTAGAGGTAGATAGATGAGGTTTTCTCTTGAACGATGACTTAACTTGTTTACCCATTTGACAAGCGTCACAAAGGCGATCCTTGTGAAATGGTCCTTTTGGTAATCTCTCTACAAGATTTTGACTTATAAGCTGAGAGATTGTCTTAAAATTGAGATGATTCATTTTTCTATGTCATAACCAACCCATTTTAGATTCATTTATAACAACAAAGCATGTTGGGTTGTTATCATCTGTTGAACCCCGTTGGCACTTAATGCATTGAGAATATTTGCATTAAACTCCTTCTGGACTTAACAATAAATTCAGGTGAAATCAGTCATTGATAGACGCTAATTCAACCTTGAATCACTTCTATCCTATAAGGTGACGCTTGATGTAGCTGGTCATTCTAGACGCTTGGATACTTCATCTTCAATCAGACTTCAGGCGCTTGAGTCTTCAAACTTTACTTCTGATAAACTCACTCAGAACATATCAGACGCTTAGTCTAAGACAACTTAGCCTAACAATCTAGAATAAAAATAAAACAAAGCCTATTAGAAATCTAACGCTTCAAAGCTTATCCAAGATTCTAAGTAAAATCAAACTTACATATTTTGGGGTCTAACATAAAGTTCTATTTGTCATCATCAAAATACCTAACATGAAATTCCTAACATAAAGGATCTTGCTCTGATGATAAATCAGCTGCTATTAGCATTCTTGTTCCGCGTTGAGTCAGAATATTATCCTGGCTTTTTCCACGACCACCTCTACCTCTAAAAGAGGAGAGTCCTCTTCCATGAGATTGCATTTCTGTCATATTTAAAGGATTCAGGCTGTAAGTCTATTTAAATATTTATTAACAAATCTTAATTCCCATCCTAAACAATGTTCTAGGTGGGTTTTAACACTATGTTGATATGTTATATTTTGCATAGGGAATTCAGGAGAATTTATGATAGCTTGCCAATAAGCAATACTTTTCATTAATTAATATCTTTTCATTTTGAGTCTTTTGATACTATTAGGATAATGAAAATCTTTTATATAGTAAGGATCATGGATTGGGTTGGGAACTCCTATTCTTCCTAAATACCGTTGGTGAACTGGTTGGATATAATATACAGAACAATGTAAATTATGAAGATAAAGAGTTGGAATTTTTCCTCTATAAGAGGATATTTTTGAGTATTGCAAACCTGCAAAATTCATGATGACAAATATTCTCTAGTCAGGAAGTCTGAAAGATTATTATCTTCTCCTTTTTTATAAATAATTTCAAAATCAAAAGGAGCAAGATGTGCCCGCCATCTAGCAAACATTTATTTAGACACATCATGTTTAAAATCTTTTTGTAACATAAATTTAGCTGCTTTACAATCTGTTTTTATTGTAAAATGTTGATTATATAAATCATCTTGAAATTTTAATATACATTTGACTATGGAAAGAATTTCTTTCACTATTGTAGCGTAATTCTTTTGACTATTATTCCATTTTCCAGAATGAAATCTAATAAGATGTTCTTGTTTTGTTATAGGAATAATTTGTTTTAATATACCACCATAACCAATTTCAGAAGCATCAGTTTCTAAAAATATCTAAATGTTTAAAATGAGATTCTATATCCTTTGAGAATACAAGAATATCATCTATATATACGATAATAAATTCACTATAAGGAGTAAAAATATCATTCATTATTTCAGAAATTCTGAAGGAGCATTCTTTAGGCCAAAAGGCATAACATTCCATTCATAATGTCCTATAGGAACATTAAAAGCAGTTTTATATCTATCAGATTTATTAATCAGAATTTGCCAATATCCTGATTTTAAATCAAATTTAGAAAATATGATTGCATTATATAATCTATCCAACAAATCTTTTTTATTAGGAATTGGGTGTCTTATCCATTTTAGGACTTTATTAAGGGGTTTATAATTTATTACTGATCTAGGAACTCCTCTTTCCTGTTCACTATGTTTATTAACATAAAATGTCGTGCATGACCATGGAGATTGAGACGGACATATTAATTTTTTACTAAGCAAAGATTCAATTTCTTTTTTACATAATTCTAAATATTCAGAATTCATTTGACAAGGTCTAGCTTTGGTAGGAATATTTTTTTCATCAAAATTATTTTCATAAGGGAGATCAACAATATGCTTCTTTCTATCCCAAAAAGCATTAGAATGATCATTACTAATTTCTAACCAAAATTTATGATGAAGAAATTTGATTTTATCCTGTAATTTAGGATTTTGAAGTTTTACTTCAATAGTTAAAATATTCACTTCATTTTTAAGAAAATTTAATTGATTTTCCTTAGCTTTGATATGTTCATACATCCCATGTAAAACTTTTGTAAAGGGTTTTGTTACAAATTTCAAGTGTATAGGCTTATTTTTATAAGTACCTATAATTCCTTCTTTATTTACGGTTAGAAAAGGATAAATCTTTGTGATAAAAGGAGAACCAAGTATAACTTGATTTGAAATATTTTTAACAAGTAAAAAACTTGTAGGAATACAATTTTTATCAATACAAACAAAAGCTTTTGGAAGTTTAAAACTAATATCCAGTTTTTGCCCTCCAGCATGGGATAAAGAATGAGTGGTCTTTTGAAAATATCTAGTAGGAATTAGTCCTTCCTGTATAACATTTAAATCTGCCCCACTATCAATTAAAGCAATAAATTCTTTGGAGAAATAATTATCTATTAAAAGAGTAATTTTTACAGTCCATTTTTGAGAAATTATTTGCTCAAGAGTATTTAGAAAATTATCATTTGGAAATTGAAAATTATTCATATTAACTATATGTTCCTCTTGATGAAGAGAATTTGTTTCAAAATTAAGTTCTAATTTTGCAATTCTAATATCAAGCATTTTATTTTCTTGTTTTAAGGAATCAATTTCCTTTCTTAAATGATTCATTTCTATTATAATATCATTTAAGGATGTAGGAGTTGTAACAACTTGTCTTTCTTTGAGTATTTTTTAAACTTCAGACATAGAATATGGTTCAGGAGAAGTTATAGCTTCCTCTGTAATACGTCTAGTATCACTAGAAGTACTGGGAGTATTGTCTATTTGATCAATTATTTTTTATCTTAAATCAGAATCTTTAATATGTTTTAATAACTCAAAAATATTTTGACTATCTAAAACATTTATTTCCATATCTTGAAATTGAGATAAAAGTTTATAATATTCCTCTTCTCCAATATTATTCATACAAGGTTGTCCTTGTTGACAAGGTTCACATTCTGACTCCGATATGGATTCCGATTCAGATATGATGGATTCATTATCTAAAAATTTTATTGTTTCAGAATAACTACTATGCTCAGAATATGATTCTGTTTCTGAATTATCCGAATTTTCTGAATTTAATAATATTTTTGATATTTTCTCTTTTATATCCTCATCTATTTGAAGATTATTAATCTTCTTTTTGGTCCAACAATTTCTTGCATAATGACCTGCTCTACCACATTTTCGGCAAACAATAAATTTTCTTTTATATTTTTTATTTTCTTCTTTTCTTTTTAATTTTTTCTCCCATTTCTTTTTAGAATATTTTCTCTTTCTTTTAAGATAGTCCACTTGTTTATCCTTTTTCTTTCCTTTCATATTTTTATACTTAGAAGGTAAATCCATTCCAAATTGACTACAAAATTGTCCTAATTGTTTTCTTTCTATTAGATTCTGTCTTTTTAATTGTTGATTTAATTTAATTTCATTACAAAGATTTAATCCTTCTTGAATGCATGTACCAATTAACTTGCCATAAGTATAATTATCATAAGGGATTGACATCAAATGACCTCTTAATGTTCTTCTTACTTTTTCTGCAAACAAATGAGGTAATCCATCTATAAATTTAGATTTCCAACGAGAATTGTTACTCTCAGGTAATTCCATGACTCTACTTAGGAAAGTATATTTATACCATCTAAAATCTGTTAGTGTTTTACACTTAAGATTTTGTAATAATGTTCTAATAGTTTCACTATTATCAGAATATCTTCCAGTAAAATGTTCAACAATATTAACAATTAAGGTATAAACTGAATTTTCAACTAGTTGATTATCTTCCTGTTTTACAGTATTTAAAATTTCATCTCTATTATTTTGAGTTAAATAATGACCCCACCAACCTTATAGTTGGCCTGTAAACTCTGCAATTATCATTTTTGCTACATTTCTATCGGTATTACCATTACTTTTACAGATAGTGGAATACATAAGCATTCTATGAACAGCATTATATATTTGGTTTTCAGTATATCCATCAATATTCCATTCATAAATATTTCTTCCACTATAACTATTGTTAAGAACGTATTCTTGTTCTTCATGTAAAACATTCATAGGAGAAGGTCTCCTGTAATAATATAATCTTTGACTGGGTTTTGATGCCCATTTTTCATTATTAATTTTATTAATTTCTTCTAAATTTTTATCTAATGTATTTATTGTTAATTGTTCTTTTAATACTTTTTCAACTTTTGATGCAAGTTTATTAATATTTTCATCAATAAGAGATCCTTCTTGTAATGTTTTAGCAAAATCTTCTTCTAAAGTATTAATGGTTAATTTACTAAATTTTTCATTTAAAAAAATTTCTAATTGTGATGCAGATTTTAAATTAAAATCTTTGATTTCAGGAAGAGGTTGTATGCTTGGAGTAGCAATATGACCAGAATCAATAATTTCAAGATCCTTATCAGAATTTTTTGGTTTATCTATAAGAGTTATTATCTTATTGACTCTATCATGTAAAGAGGCTATTTGTTCTTCCAGAACATTAAGAAATATGTTAGCATAATTTTGTTGTTCTATAAGAACATTTATGTGTTTACATGTAATTTGTAATGTATCATTTTCAAATATTTTTGAAAAAGCAAGAAAATTACAATTTTTTTCTTCTTTTTCCATTTGAAAAGCCTGACAAGGAGGATAAATATCTTTATTAATTTGTCCATTTAAAAGTTTATAATTTCTTTCTATAACAGAAATATATTGTTCTACATAAGTAGACATAAACCAAGGAACAAAAGGTATTAAAGAATTTTTTTCAGAACAAGTATTATAAAATTGTTTTTGTATATAATTTTGTTCATTTTGATTAAAATTATCGAAAAACCAATTTCTAAATAATTCCCATCGGGGTAACTTAAATTCTTTCTTAATAGTTTTCCTGGCTTCAGAACCAGGACTAAAATCAATTTTATAACTAAAATCCATTAAAAATGTGGCATACTCATTTCAGACATTGTCTCTGCATGCCTAATATTAGCCTGCTTATTATTGTATCCTTTTACAATATTTTCTTTATTAATGTATAATTCATAAATTCTAGAATTTTTTTAAGGATTCTTCATTTTCTTCTTTTTCATCCCTTAGTTGAGAAGTAGAAGCCCTAGAAGGAGTTTCAACAATATAATCAATAGGGAATATATAAGAATGTAAAGATTGTGATCTAGATCTAGACAATTTGGATGAAGATTCTAAAAATCTATTTGACTTATCAAATTGTAAACTTATAGTTCATTCGCGAGTTTGTATTACATCTATGAGATTTGATTGAATTTGTTGTTGTGGAGGCATAGCTCTTTCAATTATCCAATTTTCTGGAAAAATTATTTCTTCCCACTTAATAGATCTTCTTGTTATAATATTAGATTTACTAAAATTAGTTTCAATTAAGATTGTTTCATTTAAGGGTTTATCAACCTTTTTACAGTGAGGATTTAAAGTATATAAAGGTTTATAATAAATTCTATAACAAACACATATAACTTTAAATCCTGACATATAATTGTAACCATGAGTCTTAACATTCAAAGTCAAAGCATCAAGAATATGAACATCAAATAAAGATAATTGTAAATTTGGATAAACATCAAAATAAACTGGACCATGTGACAAACTAGATCGTATAATTCCCATTAAAGATTGTTTCCAATTTAAATTTCTACCGTCTCTTAAAGCTGCTATAAAGCTTTCAGGTAAACCTTCTAAAGTAAGTGGTTTAAATGCAATTTGCACTAATCCTATATGAAGGAATTTATGAGTATTTCTATATGGGAGTATATCCTTTTAACTAATTAATTTAATAATCATTTCTTCATTATTCAAAGAAATAGATTGTTCAGTGGTTTTAACCAACTGTTTTAATCCTAATTTTTCAAAGGTTCCTAGTTTATAAATTGTTTTTGGTTCAATTTTAGGAATAGTCCACTTATTAAGTAGATCTAAGTCCTATGGTAATTCATATTCAAGATTAATACTAGTTTTTACACTATCTTGATTTTTAATCATGATAATAATATCAAAACTTTGTGTTAAATTATATCCTTACCCAACATGATTGCCCCCTAAAACATGGCTCTGATACCATCTATGCCCAGGGACACAGATGATTCCAACACAGATGATTCCAAAGAGAGATAGCGATTATGGAAGATTTACTGGACCTAATGCAGGGAGTAGTAAATCGAGGGACCCCCAGTTTCTCTCAAGGATACTTTTGCAAGGGTCACCACAGATTCACAAACTATTTTTACAATTTAGTAATCCGTCAATGAAATTAAATCATCAAGAATTTTCATACAAATGCCCAAAAAGCCAAACATCACGGCAAACACGGCAACAGTATGAATATCATTCTCAATGATCCAATTTCAGCCAGTTTACTAAATTAACCCATTAGAGTCCATACCATAACGGAAATCTCTTTTTAAAATTATCTATCCATGTTTTTTAGAAAAATCATGAGAGTTTAGATATAATTTAACATAAAAGGATTTAGCCTATAAGACTCATCCTTAACACAAAATAAAATAAACATGAAGAAAAATAAATAAGAGAACTTACAAGATAAACTCTTATTTTTATTACAGCAACTTCAGTACAGTACTTTATAAGAACTTAATATTTTACACTGGAGATGGAGGCTGAAGCGATAATTTAGAGAGTTAAGGGAGAGGGATAGCTAACAAGGCTTAGGAATATTTTTCAAAGCTAACAAAAACAAATGACAACCCCTCTATTTATAAGAGTTTGAGGCGGCGGAACTCAAACCAAGATTAAAAGTAGGTTTTACTATTTACACAGTGATTTACTATTGAAACAGTAATATTACTGTTACGAACAGTGCCGAAGGACTAGTATTTTGCTATTCATGATCAGGATATAATCTTTATCTGATCAGTTTTATTTCTTGTTTTTTCCTCGGGAAGATTCTTCCTGCAATTGCTCCATGATATGATCAAAATTGTCTTCTATGGAAACATCATCAGGGTCCTGAGCATCTTGGAAATTCATTAAATCTTCATTATTATTTTTACTTGCAGAGGCCATGGAAGTATCACTTATGTCCTCTTCTTCTAATTCCTCCATCAATTTCTTCTTCATATTATTGAGATATTGCTCAATCATTTGTACCTTTGGGCTTGTTCCAGCTGCTTTCTTTATTTGTTGAGAAATATCTGCAATATTAGGGGTCTGCATCTGCTGCTGCTTCTTTTCATGAAGATTTTTATAAAACTTGTTCTTGTCATTAAATTTTTGGATAGTATCTTGACAATTCAAGGAATTATCCTCGGGATTTTTTAACATCATTTTGTTCCAAAATTTGGTATATGATACCTTTGTTATGGCTGGGATATGATCCTCAGTATATTCCACTTTGGGACACCATTTCCAAATCCATGGGATTGAAAATTCAATAAAGAAGTGAAATGTTTCTATTCTTTCTGGTCTATGAGACTGAGAAATTTCCAAAATGTTTGGAGAATATTGTTTCCATTCCTGGAATAATCCTATAAGGATTTCTGGCAGAATTTCTGCTTTAGGACCATAAAATATCCACCAATTTAGAAACCAATTTGGTATGGGATAGTTATAAACTTCCCCACATATTTTGACAAACCAAGTATGACTATGGCCCGGATTTTCATATAAGAAAACTTTTTCAAATGCTTCAACATAATCCCAATAATTATATTTAATGGGAGCATTGTTGAAATAAAATTGTTTTTCTTTGAATGGAAATATTCCCCACTCTTCTATGGATATAATCCTTTTGATTATTATTTTTGAGAAGTTATAAACTTCTTTATTTGAACCATAATGGTTTATTTCACAAAACCCTCCATTTTGGAGAATATTTTCATAATATTGTAGGAATTTATAACTTTCAAAAGTATCACTATTAGTGTTAAGATATCTTTCCACCAATTCCCAAGGCTTATTTTCCCTTTTTAAATCCTTTTCAGTAATAAAGAGTATTACTCTTTTTTGATCATTTTGTATATATCCCATATTATGGACATCTGCTTCGTCATCTTCATTCCCCACAATTTTTTAGTATGAGGGAGAATCTTGGGTAGGACCCTCTTTTTGTTTCTTGAATTCAAGAAATTCCTTATATAAAGGATCTTGCTCTGATGATAAATCAGCTGCTATTAGCATTCTTCTTCCATGTTGAGTCAGAATATTATTCTGGCTTTTTTCACGACCACCTCTACCTCTATATGAGGAGAATCCTCTTCCATGAGATTGCATTTTTGTCATATTTAAAGGATTCAGGTTGTAAGTCTATTTAAATATTTATTAACAAATCTTAATTCCCATCCTAAACAATGTTCTAGGTGGGTTTTAACACTATGTTGATATGTTATATTTTGCATAGGGAATTCAGGAGAATTTATGATAGCTTGCCAATAAGCAATACTTTTCATTAAATAATATCTTTTCATTTTGAGTCTTTTGATACTATTAGGATAATGAAAATCTTTTATATAGTAAGGATAATGGATTGGGTTGGGAACTCCTATTCTTCCTAAATACCGTTGGTGAACTGGTTGGATATAATATACAGAATAATGTAAATTATGAAGATAAAGAGTTGGCATTTTTCCTCTATAAGAGGATATTTCTGAGTATTGCAAA
The DNA here is from genome assembly GCA_019426215.1 of Buddleja alternifolia. Taxonomy (NCBI): domain Eukaryota; kingdom Viridiplantae; phylum Streptophyta; class Magnoliopsida; order Lamiales; family Scrophulariaceae; genus Buddleja; species Buddleja alternifolia. The sequence goes on along the minus strand of CM033402.1, from coordinate 12,620,344 downwards.
CCTGCAAAATTCATGATGACAAATATTCTCTAGTCAGGAAGTCTGAAAGATTATTATCTTCTCATTTTTTATAAATAATTTCAAAATCAAAAGGAGCAAGATGTGCCTGCCATCTAGCAAACATTTGTTTAGACACATCATGTTTAAAATCTTTTTGAAACATAAATTTAGCTGCTTTACAATCTGTTTTTATTGTAAAATGTTGATTATATAAATCATCTTGAAATTTTAATATACATTTGACTATGGCAATAATTTCTTTCGCTATTGTAGCGTAATTCTTTTGACTATTATTCCATTTTCCAGAATGAAATCTAATAAGATGTTCTTGTTTTGTTATAGGAATAATTTGTTTTAATATACCACCATAACCAATTTCAAAAGCATCAGTTTCTACGATTTTCTCCCAATTTGGGTTAGCTAACATTAAACAAGGTAAAACTTTAACCTTTTCTTTTATTTTCCTTACAGCATTAGTTTGCTATTCTGACCAAGGTTTAGATTTCTTTTTTAGTCTATCATATAAAATAGTTGTATCTTCAGCAAGATTTTTATAATAGGTTGAAATATAATTCAAGCTTCCTAAAAATTTTTGTAACTGAGTTTTATCAATAATTTCATCAGGAAATTTAGAAGCAAAATCAATACTTCTCTTTATAGGGATAATATTACCTTTTTCAATATTGTGACCCAGAAATCTGACATTTGTTTGAAATAAAGACATTTTTGGTTTAGATATGACTAATCCATTTTGAAAAATAATTTTTCTAAAAATATCTAAATGTTTAAAATGAGATTCTATATCCTTTGAGAATACAAGAATATCATCTATATATACGATAATAAATTCACTATAAGGAGTAAAAATATCATTCATTATTTTCTGAAATTCTGAAGGAGCATTCTTTAGGCCAAAAGGCATAACATTCCATTCATAATGTTCTATAGGAACATTAAAAGCAGTTTTATATCTATCAGATTTATTAATCTGAATTTGCCAATATCCTGATTTTAAATCAAATTTAGAAAATATGATTGCATTATATAATCTATCCAACAAATCTTTTTTTATTAGGAATTGGGTGTCTTATCCATTTTAGGACTTTATTAAGGGGTTTATAATTTATTACTGATCTAGGAACTCTTCTTTCCTGTTCACTATGTTTATTAACATAAAATGCCGTGCATGACCATGGAGATTGAGACGGACATATTAATTTTTTACTAAGCAAAGATTCAATTTCTTTTTTACATAATTCTAAATATTCAGAATTCATTTGACAAGGTCTAGCTTTGGTAGGAATATTTTTTTCATTAAAATTATTTTCATAAGGGAGATCAACAATATGTTTCTTTCTATCCCAAAAAGCATTAGGATGATCATTACAAATTTCTAAGCAAAATTTATGATGAAGAAATTTGATTGTATCCTGTAATTTAGGATTTTGAAGTTTTTCTTCAATAGTTAAAATATTAACTTCACTTTTAAGAAAATTTAATTGATTTTTTGTAGCTTTGATATGTTCATACATCCCATGTAAAACTTTTGTAAAGGGTTTTTGTTGGTCCCAAGTGGCATACGAAAGGGTCTAGAAAGGGGGGGTTGAATAGACCCTGAAGTCTTTTTCGACTTCAAAAGATTTCGTATTAAAAGATTTTTGGACGCTTGAAGTGTCTAACGCTTGACTTAAGCATTCACTTAAAATATTGGCGCTTTGGCGAAGCGTCTGATGAAGACTATTTTTATAAAGTTAACTCAGACTTCAAGAATTGAATACTTTGACCAAGTAGGTTAAGCGTTCAATTCTTTTAATCAGTGTTAGCACAGCGAAATGATTTTTGGAGTCTTCTCTTTGAAAGTTTTAGCGTCACAAGAGGTTTCTTAGTTGCTTAGCTTTTGATTGTGTTTTACTTAATCAATTTATGCAATGATATGATAGATGAAAGAATTGACTGAAAAGTAAATGACACAATATTTGTAAGGTTCGTTGGGTGGTGTAATCCCAACTACGTCCTTCTTCTCCTTTGCACTCAGAGGCAATCCACTAAAATGATTCTCAAAGAATCACACATAATCTTCTACAAATTAGGGAGAGATGGATGTCGATGAATTGAGCTCCTTGATCACACAGATTTCTGCTCCAAATCACTTCAATCCCCTTGCTTCTTTCACCCAGAAATAATGCAAGTATCCAACTTCGACTTCACATAGATCGCGAGGCTTGGATAGGGGTTTTTCTAAAAAGGGTTTGTTTGATTTTGATGAAGTTCAAACAACTGGAATATCTCAGTAGTAGAGTAGTTTCTTCAAAAAGAATGTTTGAGATATTGGGTTGACTGTCTCAGGATTTGATGAAAAGCAGAGAAAATATTTTCTTGAGTATTCTGGCTTTTCTGAGAGTTTAAGGAATGAGACTTCAATGCAATAGCAATTTGGCTTGATAATTGTTCTCTATTTGGCTTGTTGTTGAAGTTCTATTTATAGGCATTCTTGGAAAAAGTGTCCATTTGACATATGCAAGGGCGCGTGTCTCTCACTTTCGTGAGTGAACAACTTTTGTCATTTTTCCTGAAAATCTGCTGCACAAAAGTTGGTGCTGCAGTCTTTGAAGTGTTGACAGTCCAATAGGGTGGCTTCTCCAAAGTGCTTATCACATTTAATGCTCTTATCAGCATTTAATGCACTGAGAATATTTGCATTAAACTCCTTTCGATCTGACGCTTCAGGAGAATGTTTGTCATTTGATAGACGCTTCATTCATGAACTAAAATTTCCAAATAATCTGGAGGACTATTTAATGTTTAGACGCTTGGAAAAAGTCTTCAGACTTTATTTAGAAGTATAGACGCTTGAGACTTCAGTCTTAGTTACTTGACACCTCACTCAGAACATGTCAGGCGCTTAGAGTGAACTTCTTCAAACTTCATTCACTATTGATTTCTTGGACGCTTGGAGTCTTCAGATTTCGCAGTCTTGATAAGCTCACTCAGAAAGTATCAAACGCTTTAATCTAACTGACTTCTTGATCTAAGAATGTCAAAAGTAAAAGGTAAAATAAAGCCTATACATTTCTAATGTTCAAATGCTTATACAATGTATCTATGAGATTTAAGCGTACAAAACTTTGGGGTCTAACAAGATTCCTAATTGTCATCATCAAAACATCTAACATGAAATTCCTAATAGTTTTATTATAAATTTCAAGTGTATAGGCTTATTTTTATAAGTACCTATAATTCCTTCTTTATTTACGGTTAGAAAAGGATAAATCTTTGTGATAAAAGGTGAACCAAGTATAACTTGGTTTAAAATATTTTTAACAAGTAAAAAACTTGTAGGAATACAATTTTTATCAATACAAACAAAAGCTTTTGGAAGTTTAAAACTAATATCCAGTTTTTGCCCTACAGCATGGGATAAAGAATGAGTGGTCTTTTGAAAATATCTAGTAGGAATTAGTCCTTCCTGTATAACATTTAAATCTGCCCCACTATCAATTAAAGCAATAAATTCTTTGGAGAAATAATTATCTATTAAAAGAGTAATTTTTACAGTCCATTTTTGAGAAATAATTTGCTCAAGAGTATTTAGAAAATTATCATTTGGAAATTGAAAATTATTCATATTAACTATATGTTCCTCTTGATGAAGAGAATTTGTTTCAGAATTAAGTTCTAATTTTGCAATTCTATTATCAAGCATTTTATTTTCTTGTTTTAAGGAATCAATTTCCTTTCTTATATGATTCATTTCTATTATAATATCATTTAAGGATGTAGGAGTTGTAACAACTTGTCTTTCTTTGAGTATTTTTTAAACTTCAGACATAGAATATGGTTCAGGAGAAGTTATAGCTTCCTCTCTAATACGTCTAGTATCACTAGAAGTACTGGGAGTATTGTCTATTTGATCAATTATTTTTTATCTTAAATCAGAATCTTTAATATGTTTTAATAACTTAAAAATATTTTGACTATCTAAAACATTTATTTCCATATCTTGAAATTGAGATAAAAGTTTATAATATTCCTCTTCTTCAATATTATTCATACAAGGTTGTTCTTGTTGACAAGGTTCACATTCTGACTCCAATGTGGATTCCGATTCAGATATGATGGATTCATTATCTAAAATTTTTATTGTTTGAGAATTACTACTATGCTCAGAATATGATTCTGTTTCTGAATTATTCGAATTTTATGAATTTAATAATATTTTTGATATTTTCTCTTTTATATCATCATCTATTTGAAGATTATTAATCTTCTTTTTGGTCCAACAATTTCTTGCATAATGACCTGTTCTACCACATTTTCGGCAAACAATAAATTTTCTTTTATATTTTTTATTTTCTTCTCTTTCTTTTTAATTTTTTCTCCCATTTCTTTTTAGAATATTTTCTCTTTCTTTTAGGATAGTCCACTTGTTTATCCTTTTTCTTTCCTTTCATATTTTTATACTTAGAAGGTAAATCCATTCCAAATTGACTACAAAATTGTCCTAATTGTTTTCTTTCTATTAGATTCTGTCTTTTTAATTGTTGATTTAATTTAATTTCATTACAAAGATTTAATCCTTCTTGAATGCATGTACCAATTAACTTGCCATAAGTATAATTATCATAAGGGATTGACATTAAATGACCTCTTAATGTTCTTCTTACTTTTTCTGCAAACAAATGAGGTAATCCATCTATAAATTTAGATTTCCAACGAGAACTGTTACTCTCAGGTAATCCCATGACTCTACTTAGGAAAGTATCTTTATACCATCTAAAATCTGTTAGTGTTTTACACTTAAGATTTTGTAATAATGTTCTAATAGTTTCACTATTATCAGAATATCTTCCTGTAAAATGTTCAACAATATTAACAATTAAGGTATAAACTGAATTCTCAACTAGTTGATTATCTTCCTGTTTTACAGTATTTAGAGTTTTATCTCTATTATTTTGAGTTAAATAATGATCCCACCAACCTTTTAGTTGGCCTATAAACCCTGCAATTATCATTTTTGCTAACCATTACTTTTACAGATAGTGGAATACATAAGCATTCTATGAACATCATTATATATTTGGTGTTCAGTATATCCATCAATATTCCATTCATAAATATTTCTTCCACTATAACTATTGTTAAGAACGTATTCTTGTTCTTCATGTAAAACATCCATAGGAGAAGGTCTCCTGTAATAATATAATCTTTGACTGGGTTTTGATGCCCATTTTTTATTATTAATTTTATTAATTTCTTCTAAATTTTTATCTAATGTATTTATTGTTAATTGTTCTTTTAATACTTTTTCAACTTTTGATGCAAGTTTATTAATATTTTCATCAATACGAGATCCTTCTTGTAATGTTTTAGCAAAATCTTCTTCTAAAGTATTAATGGTTAATTTACTAAATTTTTCTTTTAAGAAAATTTCTAATTCTGATGCAGATTTTAATTTAAAATCTTTGATTTCAGGAGGAGGTTGTATGCTTGGAGTAGCAATATGACCGGTATCAATAATTTCAAGATCCTTATCAGAATTTTTTGGTTTATCTATAAGAGTTATTATCTTATTGACTCTATCATGTAAAGAGGCTATTTGTTCTCCCAGAACATTAAGAAATATGTTAGCATAATTTTGTTGTTCTATAAGAACATTTATGTGTTTTCATGTAATTTGTAATGTATCATTTTCAAATATTTTTGAAAAATCAAGAAAATTACAGATTTTTCCTCCTTTTTCCTTTTGAAAAGCCTGACAAGGAGGATAAATATCTTTATTAATTTGTCCATTTAAAAATTTATAATTTCTTTCTATAACAGAAATATATTGTTCTACATAAGTAGACATAAACCAAGGAACAAAAGGTATTAAAGAATTTTTTTCAGAACAAGTATTATAAAATTGTTTTTGTATATAATTTTCTTCATTTTGATTAAAATTATCGAAAAACCAATTTCTACATAATTCCCATCGTGGTAAATTAAATTCTTTCTTAATAGTTTTCCTGGCTTCAGAACCAGGACTAAAATCAATTTTATAACTAAAATCCATTAAAAAGGTGGCATACTCATTTCAGACACTGTCTCTGCATGCCTAATATTAGACTACTTATTATTGTATCCTTTTACAATATTTTCTTTATTAATGTATAATTCATCAATTCTAGAATTTTTTTATAAAATATATACATAATATATATAATATACGTAATTTATAATATTAAGTGCATTTACGTATATAATATCTATATTTACATATACATGTACATATATGTTTATAAATTATACATATAGATACATATAATGTATTATCTATATGCATATGTAATGTATAGGTAATATATGAATATGGGGATAATTACATATTGTACGCTTGTGAAACACGAAATCTGCACACATTTCCCCTGTGTTAAAAAAATATCCTGAAATGCCACTATGTTTTTCAAAACCCTGCACGAAATCCCAAGTCTGCTTCAAATACACTGCGCGTGAATGCTACCTTCCGCGGATTTCACACGGATTGGGGGTTTCGAGCAGGGTTTTAAAAATCATATGGTTATTTCAGGCTATTTTTTTAACACAGGGGGGAGGTGTACAGGTTTCATGTTTCACAGGGGTATGATATGCAATTATCACATATGAATATTATATATTAATGGGGTAATTGCATAAAATCTCCCTGTGTTATTTCGAAAATGCTAAAAACCCCTCTGTGTTAACGAAATAGGCTAATCACCCCCCCTGTGTTCTTAAAAAGTGTGCAAAAAAGTCAAATTCCATTAAAAAATTATCGCATTTTTCATATTTTTCACCTTTATTGACATGCTCATTTATCATTTATATACTTTTCATACTTTATAAAAGATAGATAGTGTCAATTCACCCAAAAAACAAGTATTTTCTTCCATCATTTTAACAAAATTTGGCTTTTTTGCGCACTTTCTAATAACACAGGGGGGTGATTGGCCTATTTAGTTAACATGGGGGGTTTTTAGCATTTTCGAAATAATACAGGAGCAATTATCCCTATATTAATACATATGTAATGTATATTACGTGGCTCAACCTTCAAATCATTTTTTTGGTAAAAAAATATTACGTAGCTCAACCATAAAACATTATGACCATAAGGCACAAGATCTATTCATTAGGGAAGGGAAAAAAGAGAGGATAAAATTTGAATATATTTAAACTAACAGTGAAAGTGTTAAAATGAAGATTGATTTGACTTGCTCAAGAAAAGGGTAATCTGGTGTGTTGGGATTATCACCTTTATGTCCGGTATTTAGCATTCTGGCCCTTTTGGCCAAACAATTTTGGGCAAAAAATCAAGGCCAAATGTGTTTTGTCCAAAATTTTGGCCAAAATATGCTTCCAAAATAGAAACAAACGAATCCCAAGTATTTCAACTTGATGTCAAATCAGCGTTTCTTAATGTAGAACTTAAAGAAGAAATTTATGTGCAACAACCTCAAGGATTTAAGGTAAAAGAAAAAAAAGAAAAAAAGTCTACCATCTTCAAAAAGTACTTTACGGATTAAAGCAAGCTCCACGAGCTTTGAACAACAAGATTGATGGTTATTTTTGCAAAAATGGATTTCATCAAAGTCCAAATGATCCCTCTCTTTTTGTGAAGAAAGACGGTGATAATTTCTTGATCGTGTGTCTCTATGTAGTTGATCTTAGCTAAATGGGCACTCAAATGCAAATGGTTGAAGATTTTAAGAAAAGAATGATGAAAGAATTTGAAATGACAGATTTGGGATTGATGAAATACTTTCTTGGAATTCAAGTGAAGCAATCAAAGGGTAAAATTTTTATTTCTCAAGATAAGTATACCGAAGATCTTTTGAAGAAATTTCATATGGAAAAGTGCAAACCAGTTTCTACTCCCATGTCCGTGAATGAAAAATTGCTACAATATGATGAAAGCAAGAAAGTGGATAACAAAATATTTTGGAGCCTTGTTGGATCATTAATTTATCTCACAAATACAAGGCCGGATATTGTTCATGCGGTAAGTTTAATCTCAAGATTCATGAGTAAGCCAAGTAGAATCCATTTTGCAGCGGCTAAAAGAGTCCTAAGATATCTTCAAGGGAGCAAACATTTGGGCATTAAGTATGTGAAAGAAAAAGAGAGTAAACTGATTGGTTTTACCGATAGTGAATGGGCCGGTGCCGTGGAAGATCGAAAAAGCACTTTGAAATATTTATTTTGCATTGGTTCTAATGTTGTTTGCTGGAGTTCAAAAAGCAAAAATCAGTGGTGCTATCATATGCCAAAACCAAAGACCCCTGCCACTGAAGCGACTAGTGAAGCAATTTGGTTAAGAAGGCTTCTTTCAGATTTACAAGTTCAAAAGCATCCAAATATAGTTTATTGTGATAATATGTCTACAATAGCTATGACAAAGAATCCCGTATTTCACTCGAGAACAAAACATATCGAGCTGCGACATCATTTCATTAGAGAAATGGTTAGCAAAAGAGAAATTTATTTGGAGTTCATTGGCACAAATGAACAAGCAGCAGATTTTCTTACCAAGGCCATGACTATTGACAAATTTGAGAAAATGAAGGATGTGCTAAGAATTGCAAACTAAGGAGGGGTGTTGAAGTAAATAATTTGCAATTCCAAGATAACTTTCAAAGAGGCTAGATTGGAATTCAATGGTCAAAGGAATAATTTATTATTCAAAGAAGACTTCTTGTAATCAAACATAGGGGTGTACATAAACCCGCACAACCCGCTTGACCCGCTCAAACCGACCCGAACCGCCCAAAAACCGACGGTTTGAAATTATTAAAAAATTGTGGTGGGCTGAAAAAATTACAACCCGCCACTTTCGGGTCGGGTGGTGGGTTTAATAATTGTAACCTGCCTAACCCGCCACCCAACCGCTAATTGTATATGTCATAAGTGTGTGTGTGTATATATATATATATATTTAAAGATTAACCCTAAACTCTTAAAACTATATATGCATATATATAAACTCTAATAAGAGTAGTTTTAGTCATATTTATGTAAAACACTTTATTTTTAATTTGAGTAAACAAGAACATTTGTTTTTACTTGATTTGAACGAAGATGTAGATGTATATTTTTATGATAAACTTATAAAATAGTTTAATTTTATTAATATTTTAGAGTTTACAATTCATGATAAATATGATTATTATTTAATATGCGGTTTCGGTTTGTTATTTTGTCAACCCGCATATATCAAGTCGGGTTGAATTTTTTCCATAAAATCGTCCAAACCCGACCGCGTACACCCCTATCAAACATGGTTACTTGTATTAGACTAGAATTAAACAGTAATACAAGTATTAGACTAGATACATGTTTTAGATTGCCTATAAATAGGCTCTAAGTGTTGTCATTTGTAATCAATCACAATAAAAAAGAAAAATTCCAGCAATATAAAATTATCTAAGCAAGTGCAATAGCATTGCTAACAAAAATCTTTAGCCAAAATATCAGTCTCTACTCTAACAAGGTTGTGGGTATGATGCATTGAACAAAGTTGAGCTTTATTTAATTCTTGCTGGAGAAGGCTGAAAGCTTGATGTCATTAACACACCCTCCAAGTTGATTGGCAGTGATTGTACAAAAGCAAACCAAATAGGGATCATTGTTAGGAATCAATGTGCATGAACGAAATGGAAAGTAAAAGAAAGCAAGAAAAACGAGACAACGATTTTACGTTGTTCGGAAAATTGCCTACATCCACGGACCTATGCTAGAGAGATTTTATTAATCTTGTGTGAGAGAGAGATTACAATGAGGGGGATTTCATCTACTTATGTATCCTAAGCTTGGAAGCAAAGATACAAAGACCTAATCACAATAGGTAACTCAAAACTTGCCAAAAAAGATGAAAAAACCGCGTCTAACAGATACCTACAGTTCGCTACGCGCGCTTAGGCACCGATACTGCCACGCCTAGGCGCCGAAAACTGCTAACTCTCCCAGCCTTTCTGCATCCCGCGCCTGGGCGCCATCCAGGCCGCGCCTGGGCGCCATTTTGGTCGCGCCTGGGCGCAGTCGGCAGTTTTGAATCGGCTCCTTTTCTTCTTCCTTGACTCTTTGATTTGTCTCCACACTTTAGACCCATCAATTTCCCACTTGCAGACTAAACTCAAAGTAGAAACACCCCTCTTCATCAAAACTCCATGACTCTTCATTCTCCAAATGAAAGCACTCTCTCTCTAGCATAAGTCGGCCTCCTCATCACATAAGTTCGAGGCCAACTGAAGCCATGCATAACCTCAGTTTCTCAGTGGTAACTCCCTTAGTTAACATATCCGCCGGATTCTTCGCACCAAGCACCTTCTTCAACTCTAAAGTCCCATCATCTATCATCTCTCGGATATGATGATACTTCAATTGAATATGCTTCGTCCTCGAGTGAAACACCGGATTCTTTGCCAAACAAATGGCACTTTGACTATCACTATAAAGTCCACAATCTCGTTGCTCCTTGTCAATTTCCCTCAGAAAATTCTTCAACCAAACCATCTCCTTCCCAGCTTCTGAAATAGCTATGTACTCAGCTTCGGTTGTAGAAAGTGCTACACACTTTTGTAGCCTTGACATCCAACTAATTGTTGTGCCACCCAAAGTGTAAATATAGCCCAAGGTGCTCTTCCGACCATCTTGATCACCACCTAAATCCGCATCCACGAAGCCTTCCAAAGTCACACTACTGCTCAAAAAACACAAGCACATATCCGATGTGCCTTTCAAATACCTTAGTAGCCACTTCACTGCTTCCCAATGCTGTAAACCCGGATTAGCCATAAATCTACTCACGACTCCCACTGCATGAGCTATATCCGGCCTTGTACACACCATTGCGTACATCAAACTTCCAATGGCAGAGGCATAAGGAACCTTTGCCATCTTTTCTCGCTCCTCATCAGATTTAGGTGATTGCTCCTTACTTAGTTTGAATTGACTCCCCAAAGGAGTGCTTCTAGACTTTGCATCAGAAATAGCAAATCTATCAAGCACCTTATGAATATACCTTTCTTGAGTCAGCTTGAGGCTCCCACTCGACCTATCTCGAATGATTCTCATTCCGAGAATTGTATTTGCAGCCCCCAAGTCCTTCATTTCAAACTCTCTTGACAATTGTTGTTTCAGCCTTTTGATTTCCCCCATATTAGACCCAACAACTAACATGTCATCGACATACAACAACAAAATTATGTAGCAATCCTTAAACCTCTTAAAATAGCAACAGTGATCCATTTGACATCTAATAAATCCATTTCCATCCATAAAGGTGTCAAATCTCTTGTACCACTGTCTCGGAGCTTGTTTTAATCCGTACAGACTTTTCTGTAGTTTGCATACAAGGTTTTCCTTTCCATTCTCCAGAAAACCCTCCGGTTGAACCATATAAATGTCTTCCTCCAAATGCCCATGAAGGAACGCCGTTTTTACATCCAACTGCTCAAGATGTAAATCCTCTGCAGCAACAATACTCAGAACCATCCTTATAGTAGTCAATTTGACAACCGGCGAAAAAATCTCAGTGTAGTCAATCCCTTCCTTCTGTTGGAACCCTTTGACTACCAACCTCGCCTTGTACCTTTTACTACCATCTGGCTCATCTTTAACCCGGAATACCCACTTGTTCTGCAAAGCTCGTTTCCCCTCCGGTAATTTAGTCAACCTCCAAGTCTTATTTCTCTCAAGCGAGCGAATCTCATCTTTCATAGCTAGCTCCCACTTGAGAGAATTCCCCACACTCATTGCCTCCTTGTACAACTCCGGCTCACCCGAATCCGTCAAAAGTAAATAGTGTAAGGAAGGGGAATACCTTACGTTTGGTTTGGGGGTTCTGCTCGACCTCCTCAAGGTAGGTTGCGGAGTCTCCGGATCTTCCTCCATCCTATTCTCAGCATTTCCCGCAACCTCATCCACAGTGATCTCTTCCAATATCGCCTTTGGTTTTTCATTATCCTCAGTCTTTGCCCCAAGTCTATCCTTGTAAAGCACCTTCTCATTGAACGTAACATCTTTATGCCTTATGATCTTGTTGTTTTGGTAATCCCAGAACCGATAGCCAAAACTCTCTCCACCATAACCAATAAAGAAGCACTTCTATGCTTTTGGATCTAACTTATCCCTGTCATCAGAACTACGTAAGACATAAGATAAACAATCGAAAATTTTTAAATGCGTTAAATTTACCTCCTTTCCAGACCAAACCTCCTTCGGAATTTTGAAGTCTAATGGTACAGAAGGTCCCCGGTTGATGAGGTAAGCCTCAGTGCTCACTGCATCAGCCCAAAATGTCTTTGGCAACCCGGAGTAAAGCCTCATGCTCCTAGCTCGTTCGTTCAAGGTTCTATTCATCCGCTCTGCAATCCCATTCTGCTGCGGAGTCCCCGGAATGGTCTTGATCATCTTGATCCCATTCTCTGCACAATAGTCTTTGAACTCTTGGCTATCATACTCCCCACCATTATCCGACCTTAGACACTTCAATCTCATTCCCGTTTCATTCTCGACTTCTGCCTTCCACTTTCTAAAGGTATTAAACACATCCGACTTATTTTTCAGAAAATAGACCCATACCTTTCGAGTGGAGTCATCTATAAAGGTGACATAGTATCTCGACCCTCCAAGCGACTGTATGGGAGCCGGTCCCCATACATCAGTATGCACAAGCTCCAACTTCTCTGCCTTCGGTTCTCTACCCGTCTTGGAAAAACTCACCTTTTTCTGCTTCCCAAGCACATAGTCTTCGCAAAGACCCAAATCAACCGACTTTGAGATTGGTAGCTTCCCCTTGGATGCCATGATTCTCATTCCCTTCTCACTCATATGCCCAAGTCGTCTATGCCATAAGTGAACATCCTCTATAGCCTCGACTGCAGCAAACGAGTCCTTCTTTATTTCTGTGGTATACAGAGTCCCCGACTTCTTACCACGAGCCACCACCAGATTACCTTTGGTGATTTTCCAAACACCACCACCAAACACCGTGGTGTACCCATCACTGTCAATTTGACCCATTGAGATCAAATTCTTCCTCAATCCCGGAACATGTCTTACATTATGCAGTTTCAACTGCATTCCCTGTGCTGTCATTATAGTGACATCACCCTTACCAACAATATCCAAGGGTTCGTCATCTGCAAGAAAAACCTTTCCAAATATTCCAGAAACATAATTTGTTAGATAGTTCTTACATGAAGTAGCATGAAACGATGCACCTGAGTCCAGTACCCATTGGTCAACTGAACTGTCAATACAGCAAACCAAAGCATCCCCGACATCATCTGCTGCTGCGTTTGCTTGTTGATGTTCCCGGTTTTGATTCTGACCGGCCTTTTCTGGACAATCCCTCTTGTAATGGCCTTTCTTACCGCAACCCCAGCAATCAACTTCTTTACGCGGTTTTGACTTCCCTCGCCCCTTAGACTTGGATCGACCTCTACCTTTCTGACCACCCCGTTGAACACCTTTCCCTCTGCTTTCCGCACTCAATGCAGCAGATGTGAGTTCTCCTGATTCCCTCCGGCGAATATCCTCGCTCAAAATCAAATCCCGAATCTCCTGAAGCTTCAACTTTCTTTGGCCAGACGAACTACTCACCGCAGTTACCGTCTCACTCCAACTTTTCGGCAAAGAAGACAATAGAATTAAAGCCTTTACCTCGTCCTCGAAATTGATATCAACCGAACTCAACTGAGTGATGATCACGTTGAATTCGTTGATATGATTTGTCACGGATCCTCCCTCCGTCATCCTCAAATTGAATAAACGTCTCATCAGATAGACTTTATTCGATGCGAATGGCTTCTCATACATGTTGGACAGCGCTTTCATCAAACCCGCAGTGGTTTTCTCTTCCAAGATGTTAAACGCTACGTTTCTTGATAACGTCAGCTGAATAACCCCCAAAGCTTGCCTATCCAACAACTCCCAATCTATATCTGTCATCTTTTCAGGCTTCTTCCCCGACAACGGTTCATGGAGTTTCTTCTGGTACAGATAATCCTCCATCTGCATCCGCCAGAATTCGAAATCCTTTCCATTGAACTTGTCAATTTTTACTTTTCCATCTTCAGACGCCATTGATTCGCACAGGACGCTATAACCTTGCTCTTGATACCAGTTGTTAGGAATCAATGTGCATGAACGAAATGGAAAGTAAAAGAAAGCAAGAAAAACGAGACAACAATTTTACGTGGTTCGGCAAATTGCCTACATCCACGGACCTATGCTAGAGAGATTTTATTAATCTTGTGAGAGAGAGAGATTACAATGAGGGGGATTTCATCTACTTATGTATCCTAAGATTGGAAGCAAAGATACAAAGACCTAATCAAAATAGGTAACTCAAAACTTGCCAAAAAAGATGAAAAAACCACGTCTAACAGATACCTACAGTTCGCTACGCACGCCTAGGCGCTGATACTACCACGCCTAGGCGCCGAAAACTGCTAACTCTCCCAGCCTTTCTGCATCCCGCGCCTGGGCGCCTGTCTGTCCGCGCCTGGGCGCCATTTTGGTCGCGCCTGGGCGCGGTCGGCAGTCTTGATTCGGCTCCTTTTCTTCTTCCTTGACTCTTTGATTTGTCTCCACACTTTAGACCCATCAATCATCTGATTGAACTTGGAAGGAGAGTCTTGAAAAAATACAACAAAGTTAGAACAAATAATCTAAAAAGATGGAGTGTTACATAGTTCACACTCAATATGAAATCATAATCAAATCACTGAAAATATTTACTAAAAAGATTACATGTTATTTGTCGAATATTCAAATTTGAATTAGCAAAAAACTGAATCCAAGAATAAAATAACAAGATTAAAAACAAGAAATAATAGGTCACAAGTCTGCATTTGAATTGGTATAAAATTGAGCCCACAAAATAAATATAAATCCAAAATAATAGGTGCAATGAAATAGATCGCGAATCCACATTTGAATCTATACCTATTCTAAAAATATGAATAAGATTTACATGATTTACATCTTTTGGGGTAAGACCAAAATAACCCTATTGTAAAAAATTAATCTTATCTTCTAATAAGGATTTAACGGATCAAAAATTTACTGATCAGAATGCCGCCGCCATTGGCTGCTTCGTGGAGGTGGTTGGTGGATCATTTGGGGAGAAAGGCGGTGGATCTGGAGAGGGAGGTGTGCAGGCTAATTAGAGGATCTGGCGAGGGTGGTGGGGGATTTGTAGACTGGGAAGTTGCAATGGGGATGTGGCTGTTAGAGGAAGATTGAGTGTGGGTAGGCAAACGTGGGGGTAGTTGGGGTGGGTTTAGGGGCAACAGGCAACAGAAGTAGCGATTGGGCAAAAGCTAAGGAGGGCAACGACGGGTTGAGAAAGTTTAAAGGCAGCAATGTCAGTAGATCCTTAATTGGTCAGTACCACCATAATGATGGTAGATGCAAGGGGAAGTAGTTGTAGAAGCTTGTTGGGGATGTCGCAAGGCGTCGCCGGCGACGGACTGCCAATGACGGTGGTGGGGTGGGTGATCAATGAAAATGGTGACCTTTTAATGGATGGCAGTGAGTATGAATAGTGGTGGTCAGGGGCAAATGTATTAGGGTTAGGATTTTAGGAAGACAAATTGGGGAAGGAGATGGGGGAAACAAATATAAGAAAGTAAATGTAGTACATTACTCATCCTTCAACTTTGTTCTTCATCGACATTGGTTCCATTGATTGGGTGGATGATTAAGAATTTTGCTATAACGTCGCACTTAATAAAGAGCAGAATAAAATAATGGAAAACTTAGTGTCATAGCGGATGCAATTGAAAGAGTACAAAGAAGGAGAAAAAAAAATAAAGAAACCACTTCTGGTCGGAGAAGAATGCAAGTGAAACTCTTTAAAAAGTACTATTTTATAAACCAAAGGAGATTAAAATTAAAAACATTATAACTTCTGAAGAAGGTGATGGAAACAAAAGAAAGCAACTAACAATGAACAATAAGGAAGAATACAATCAAGTGACGATGTAGAGACATTAAGCAATTTGATATAGAAATATAATAAGATATTCGTGAGGTTGCGACATCCATCAAGATCTAACAAGAGAATGACTAATGAGACTTTCAAATAAAATTAAAGCTACTTTATTTATATCTTATACTATTTGTCATCTCAACTTTAATTATTGTAGATTATTTTAATTTATTTATGAAGTGTTGTTCAAAAATTTTAATTTTATTCATTCAAATATTTAAATTGTGCAATTATTTTAATAATTTTTTTTGAACCACGTGCAATGCGCGTGCTCTTTACTATTATGTTAAAAAGATATGGAACCTATAGAAAAATAACAAGACCCATAACAAGCAAAATGGATCGCAATTACTGAATTTGAATCTGAAAAATGGAACCCACGAAAATTATAAGATCGAAGAAATTAAAGGAACTGAGAATACTACTAAAAACAGCTACATAAGCAATAGATAGCTATAGATACAACAAGCAGGGACGAAACCAAGAATTATACTAAGGGGGACGAGATTGTTGTGATATACAATGCGATTCGTTTGTCTGGTAGCCGAAGGATTGCTTGGGGGGTATGGTACGCTATATGTATGCGGAAAAATTGGCGATTAGGTTTAGTAAGATATTTTGATATACTTTGTACTCTGTACCTCTTTTGTTAATAGTGAAATTCCCTTATCCTCTCCCGTGGACGTAGGCAATTGCCGAATCACATATAAATATTATTTGATACATTTTTCATAACTAATCAAATAAAATATAATTTTAAAACTAAATTGAAAAATTGTCCTAATATTAAATAAAATAAAACATAAAAAGCCTAAGAAGCATGATTTGACTAATATCAATTTGAACATTTTAAATTAAAAATGGCAATCATCGTTATATTTCATCAATAATAGCCAATTTCGTGAAAATCAACTATAAAAAGATAAAGCAAAAATAGAAAAATACTTATCATATAGAAGAGAAGAGAAACAGTTGATGAGATTTGAAAAAATCATGGGTGGTGAGAAAATATAAAATTATAATAAGAATTCTAACTTAAAATTTTGATTATATAGCCCACTGAATGTTCAAATGAGTCAATTGTTATACTATGTGGGTTTGGGCTAGCTTGTGGGCTAGGAATGTGAATTAATTTTGCTTTTTGTTATTTTTTTTTTTTGCGGAGGGAGGGCTCGCTCTGTCCATGACAACAAGTATGTGATAACAAGACAAACACATTAAGCTATATATATATATATAGCGAAACACCTTAAGCTTACCAAAGTAGCCAAAAACGCATACTACAAACAAACCAAACTTATAGAGAGTATACCACCAAGGCTTTGGAGTTTGGCCTAGTGGTACAACCTCTCACTTGTGAATGGGAGGTCCTGGGTTCTAAACCTAGGAGCCACAACATATTGTGGTGTGTGTAAGTGGGGTAAAAAACAAAATTAAAGCGAGTATGAAATCAAAATATTGGTACTAGTAGTAAATTAGATAAGAGATCAAGATCTTCATCTGACGAATAAAAAAGGGTAATATTACCAAGAGGAGCACAAATTAGCAGTTGTATAATATATCCAAAGAGTATTACAACAATTACTATGGTAAAACTTCTAGAACTAACAACTAAAACAAGAAATCGTGCAAGGGCTCAAACAGAGGAACAAGCTGTTAATTAATCTATAAAAGAATGCATAAAAAATAGGGAAAATTATACCAATATCGACTGCTATAATAGGTAATCACGAAAATTTACCTTCTTTATAATTGAAATTACAAATACCTAACCCACTAAAATTAAAAATTACATTTGCCACCCCCCCAACCCCTTCCCAAAGATCAGTTTTTTTATGATGTTATGATGTAAACTTTCAAAAATGGTACAGCTTTTGCACCATTTTAGTGTTGTGCAGTAAATTTATTCCAACACACAACTCTATTTTTAACACCAAAAATAATATTCTGTAGAATATTCCTTTCTACACCTAGTTTTATAATATTATCCATATTTCAATAAAAAAAAAAAAAAAAGATGAGCTTGCACCAAATTTGGTGCAAATGAATAATTGTACACCAAATATAGCGTACTACTGTTCATTTGCAACAAAATTTGATGCAAATATTAGCGTGGATTGAAGAACCCAACATGCGCTAAAATGACCATCTCCAACCTAAAATGATGTGGGTTTGAGATGGTCTTATAATTGAAATTACAAATACCTAGCCCACTAAAATTGAAAATTACATTTACCCCCCCCCCCAGATCAACTTTTTTGTGACGTTATCATGTAAACTTTCAACAATGCCCTTGTCCAAATGTCATTTAGGAAAAATTACACCAACCTCCCCTGTTATATTTTTCAAATTACACAAATCTCCCCTATTATAACGCATGCACTTCTTACAATCACCATCTTATATATTAAAAATTCTTACAATTTAACCCCTAAAAATCTTACAATTAATCCCCTGTAGAGGGGTGTTGGTAATTTCAAAAACAAGAGGGTTTTTTTAATAATTTAAGTGGGGCAAAAATATCATTTAGTACTATTTGACTATTGACCGAGGGTTTCCATTTTCCAAGAGGGTAAATGTAATTTTCAACTATAATGAGTTGGGTATTTATAATTTCAATTAGAAGATGATAATTTTATGTAATTACTTACTATAACAATGATTGTTGGTGTAATTTTCTCTTAAAAATATGCTCACAAAATAATACAAGCCAAGAAGGCGACCAAGAAAAAGAATAACGGGTGGTGATGCAAGCTAGAAATAAGATGGTTTCTTAAGGAATTGTAGAGCCTTTGATGGTAATCCGCACTTGTACACCAATAAACCAAATTGAATAAGAACTAAATATTTAAGTCAAGAACCGAAAAAGAAGCATTTTTTTTTTTGATAAGAGAAAATAAATAAACCATAAAAACAATTTGTATATGTAGATAAACAAGCATTGGGCAAATGAAAACGAGGCTAAAGATGACAAGACCAATACAAACATTGGACACAGGTTATTCAAGACACACAGACCAAAAAGTACAAGACATATACAGGTCTTGAAACTAGAAAAAAAAAATGACAAGAAATTGGAAGCAATTAATCCAGAAACATACGAACACGAAACTCAAGTGGACACACTCATCGACACGAAAGAACAGTTCAAGAAATCGCCCGAGCACAAAAAAAAAATAAAAAAAAATAGAAGTTCCTCTGATACCATGTTAAAAAAATTAAAACAAACATTTTATTAAAGAATAAAGTAAGGAATATTTCAAAAAAACGTATCCAGGAACGATAACTAGAAAATGATAGAAATATTTTTTTTCGTTAAAAATATATATATTTTTTTTTTAGGGATAAGTTATAACTTATATGCGGTTAAAATTGTGGATGATGACTAGATTTGATGGGATATGTTTTCTTCGCGAGAAACTAGTTTGGATAAGCTATTTAGATATCATTTTCACATCTTAGTACACCTCATCGAATTAGACAATAAAAAATAGACAAAGTGGATTTATATGTGGTAATTTGAGTCCAATATTGATTACTAAGAAATTAACCGGATGAAAATTTTTAAGCGTTGGATGAACTGTCAAATAATGAATAGTTAAAAAATTATTTTAAGTTTTCTTTTAAGAATTTTGTTTCGAAATTGGCTAGTTTTTCCAAAATGTAAATAGAAGAGTATTAATTTTTTATTTTACGATTGAGTCTTGGTAGGCATACCACTCAAATACATTTTTTAGAAAAAAAAAATTATCTGTAAAATGATTTACCAATAATAATGATCATGTCATCCTCTCTATTTTTGCACTAGGATACCATATCGCATTTTCTATTGCAACGCCTTTGTTGCATCTCTATTACAATTTATTTGGTGAGTGGTGTGTGTCTTATTGTGATTCATTAAGTAATTGTTAAAGATTAATTGGACAATTGTTATTAACTCAATATTTTGCAATGGGAAATACATTAAGGGTTGTGTTAGAGCAAACACGGAATATAAAATGCGTAAAAAGATTAAACAATATAGTAATATACATAGTTCGTAAGAAAATTTTACTATTAATGAAAGAGGCCTATAATACAAAAAATGTAAACAAAAAGAATTTATTTACAAAAGTGTAAAAACCACAAAGTCCGGATTAGTAAAAAGGCACTGAGCGTAAAAGCGCGGAAAAATTGCAAATTTAGTCCCACATGATATGGCCGTTTTAGTTTTCGTCTCACAGTTTACGTAATTTTAAAAATAATCCAAATAATTTGAAAAAGTTGCAAAGTTAGTCCTTTTTTAAAATAATGTTAGTCCCATAGTTTATTTTCCATTAAAAATTAACGGAAACTAATGGAACATTTTTAAATAAAATAACATTATACCCCCTAAACTATACAAGTTGTATAAAATGCACACTAAACAAATATCAGTGTTACTTACCCCTAAAAAATAATAACAATCACTTAAAACAATTAAAAATTAAAAGATTTATTGGACAATTGTTAGTAAGTTAGTAACTCAATATATTAACAAACCCAAAACCTGTTAGTTTAGTGGTATTCACCTCTCACTTTATGTGAGAGGTCTTGAGTTCGAATCCAGACTGTCACCCCTTCTTTTATGGAGCTAGATAGAGTCTGTATGACTCAAAATTATGACTATCAACCCGATTTTTTCGGACAAGATATTTATAATATCCTCCTTCGTCTTATATTTAATATATTAACAAGGGAAAATTACACTCACACCCCCTCAATAATGAGGTAATTACACAAACTTTCCCTCACTAATTAATAATTATAAATACACCCTCTCATGTTAAAAATTTCTAATAATTGCACTCTCTATGTAACAATTCTTATAATTGCACCTCTGTAAATCTTATAAATAAATCTATGAGAAGGGTGTATTTTTAATTATTAATTATTGAAGAGAGATTTGTGTAATTACCTCAATATTATTGAGGGCGTGGCATGGCGTGCGAGCGTAATTCTCCCTATTAACAATCCTCTTTTTCATTCGCTTGAAAATTTTGAATTTCGCATACAAAATCATGTCCCGCGAATTTTGATGCAAAATTGAAAATCAACAACTGACAGTGACAAGAAAGAAATGATGACATTCTCACTTTCCACCTACTTTTATCAGAACTGATTTATTCACTTTTTCTTTACAATTCAGTATTCACTACCCATTTCTTCGATTTCTCTCTTCAGCCCTCTCCTCTCCTCTCCTCTCCTCTCGTAAGGTCAGTCCTCTCTCTCTCTCTCTCTCTCCCTCTCTCTCTCTGTAATAGTTAGTACGTGTGGGCTTTGAACCCTTGAATAAGGCGATTAAGAACACATTCCATTGTGTGAAAAGAAAAATAAATAATTATTATTATTAATGTGAGTACTTCATCTGGATGAATTCCCAGTATATTGTTTTTTTCTGCCCAAAATTCCAGTATAAAGAATTAAGTGTTGAGTTTCATGCCATTTTAACCCAAAATTTGTTTTTGTTTTAATGCACTTTACATGTTTTCTTTGTAATAATTGTAACTATCACTAAATATTGTGTGTTCCTGTTTTATTGGCATTTGATTAGTTATTTGCAAGAGCTGATATATTCTATTTTGAGATTCATAATAATGTAAGGAGCATTTTGAAGGCTTGAAAAATGATTGATATCTTGTGAGTGTGGCATTGGAATGTTTTTATCCCTTTCTGTTCTGTAGTTGCTGGATGGGGCTAGTTCTGCAGATTTGGGTTACGTTACGTGTGAGGTTTTCGGGCTGGACACGGTCCAAGTGGGATAGTGAAATGTTGAATTGAATAACATGTGCTAATGCCATCACTTCTTTTAGGTTGTGTTTGGATCTATGGATTCAAATTTGAGTAATGGATTTGGAAGAAGTATTTCAAATGACCATTGGATAAAATTCATCACAATAAATGAATTAATAGCTCAAAAAATGAGTTCCAAGGGATTTCAAAATCATAATGTAAATTGAAATTATCCGAACAAGCTCGATGGATTTATCCATGAATTTGAAATCTATGGTTTTCAATTCTTTCAAGACAATCACAACTATGATTTCACACTAACAAATCCCTTGCACTTGTTTGGATATTTTGCAAGTATTATTGATTTCAAATACTATAGTAATAATTTTGAGTGGTTTTTAAATCATTATGATGAATTTGAAATCCACTTAATATCGGAGTGACTTCAAATCCTTTACAACAAATGGCTTCCTTCAAATTCAAATACATCCTAAAGTTGTGTTTGGATTGATGAATTTGGATTCGAGGAATGAATTTGAAGGCAAGATTTCAAATAACTCTAAATTGGGTGGATTTGATCCACCATAATAGTTGAAGAAATAGCTCAAAATGAGTTTCAAGGGGCTTAAAATCGAGTGGCATTCTGGTAACTGCTTACTAGGTTTAAAGCTGCTTCTTGGATTGGTATTCAGAGGATGATGGGTACATTATCTGTCAGATAAAAGATTGCATTTTGCCTATCTAACGTTACACCAGAAGCAAAGTCCTACCTTTCTTTACTAAAAACATAGAGGGTTTTTCCTATTCATCTATACCTCCACGGTTCCTGCATCCAGTTTGAAATAGAGGCATGCTTTCATATTAGACCTAATTTTTGGCTAAGTTGTTTATTTATTTATATAGCATGTGTTACTCTTTTCTGCTCAAGAAAGCGTCACATATCGTAATTGAAATTTATAAACGAGAATGAGCTATTGAAATGGAAAGACTAAACAAGCATTCCTCTGTGGTTTGTTTCCAAATATAACTAATCATCTTTTTGAGAAATGAGTTGATTTTTGCTTGTAGGACTATGTTGTATCTTGTTTTCGTATATAACTTTAACACTCTTTTAAATTTAGAGTGGTTGACTGTTTAATATCTCTGTGATTTCTGCTCTGAGAAACCTGAATGCTATCAAGTTTGTTGATATAATTTATCATCTTGAGCTATGTACTTCAAACATTTGCTTATCTAATAGCTATTTGTACTTGATATTCTCAGGTTCTTACAATTTGATCAACCTTTGAATTTTTCTCCAATTTCGTATATATAATTATTACATTTCACCTTATTTCAAATTTACATTAATTTTTTTAGACCTTTTGTTTAGATGGGAGACAAGGATTCAGAAAGCAAGCCCAACTTGGCCTTATTGAGAGTATAGAAACCTTGGAGTTAGCATTTTGTCAATAACTATATGATGTTTATTGAGAAAGAGATCCAATATTATGCATTGATAGACTAACAGTGAGATTAAATCAATTTGGTTACTGGACTGGCAGGCGATTGAACGGTTTGGGTCCTAGCTATTGTTTTTGGTGAAGAGAGGAAAATAAAGTTGCCCTTGTTTGAATACGTTTGAAATATTATATATGTCAAATTCTTAGTAATAATTTTGAGCTATTTTTCCGATCATATAATGAATTTGAAACATTCATTTTTATAAAATAAGGTCACAAGTGAAGCAAAGTGCTGACTTTCTTTACCAAAAATATAGAGGATTTCCCAATTCATCTATATGCTCCACCGTTCTTTCATTCTGTTTGGAGTACAGCCAGCATTCCGTATTGGATTTCATTTTTGGCTAATTTGCCTACTATTCATATAGCATGTGTTGCTCTTTTCTGCTCAAGAAAGCCTTACTTATATTTACATATCCTACCTGAAATTATAATATGAGAATAAGATATTGAAGTGTAAAGACTAAACAGACATTTCTCTGTGGTTTGTTTCCGTATGTAACTAATCATCTTCGTAAGAAATGAGTTAATCGTCATGTTGTTGTCTCTAACTTCCATACTCTTTAATAATTTAATTCAGTTGTTCATCTCTGTATTTTTGCTTTCAGAATCTTGAATACTATCCAATTTGTTGATGTAATTTGTCTTCTTGAGCTATGTACTTCTAATATTTACTTCTCTATTTGCTACTTGCCCTTACCTTGATATGCTCATCTCCTCACAATTTGATCAATCTTTGAATTTTTCAATAACTTTATGTACATAATGATTTCATTTCACCTTATTATTGTTTTTGCTATCATGTGCAATTTTACATTCAGCTCTTTTTTTAATCTTTGCTTAGATGGGAGACGAGGATTCAGAAAACAAGCACGACCCAGCTTATTGGCCAGATTCGAGGGAAAAAATATTAATTGAGTTGATGGTAAAACAGGTACGAAGAGGAAATAAGCCCTCAACCACTTTCACAAGGGAAGGTTGGGAAAACATTGAAAAGGAATTATATGAGAAAACTAACATAAAATACAGCTTGCTTCAATTGAGAACCAAGTTTTATCAGCTGAGGTTCCGTTATCAAGATTTTCGTGAACTTTTGAAAGAACCAGGTTTTACCTGGGACCCTATACTCCAGAAAGTCACTGCAAGTGATGCAGTATGGGAAACACACAGAAAGGTTAGTACCAAGCTGATAATTCTCAAACACCCATATTGCTTTAGTGTTTGTTATTTTTGAGAAATAATAAAAATTGAGATATCTTTCTAGGAAAATCGCAGCGCTTAGTCTCATTGTTTACAAACTTGCAAAATTAGTCAATAAAATCCATGTTTTTGCATTTTTACTCCCAACCGTTAAAAAACAGACAAAAATTGTTAGTTTAAAATTAATGGTGCGTGCATCACACGCGTAAAAATCTGTCCAATCTTTAACAGGTGTGTCCAGAATTGCAAAAAATTGCATCCTATGCAACTACATTGCATGTTTGTGAAAAATGGGACTAAAATTACAACAGGTCCTACCCTTACCCTATGTGGCTAATATTGCAATTTTCTGTATCTTTCTTGTAGGCAAACAAGAACATGAAGAGATTCCAACGAACGGGATGCCCTATGTTTAATGAAATGAGGTTCATATATGACGAGAATTGTAAAGCCAATTTCCAGACAGCAAACTGTTCTTTGGATGTTGAAACAGTCAAAGTTGAAGATGGTCCAAATGATGATACAACAACCAACTGTAAAGATTATCCAACGGTAGATGTTGGATTTAGTCAGCAAAGATCTCCACCTCCAACTAGCCATATTCAGGAGAAGAAAAAGGCAAGGATGACGGTTGAGGGGTCGTTTGAAAAGACTGAGGTTACACATGAGAAAAGAATGAACGAATCTGGAGATATGAATGCAACACTGGAAAAGAATGTGGAGGGAAGTTTTCAGTATGATGGATTTTCAATAACGAATTGTGTTAAGTGTCTAGAGGCCATTGAAGGCGTGGATTCCATCTCGTATTTGAAGGCAATTAATTTGTTCAAAGATGCAGATTGGAGGGAGATGTTTATGGCAATGTCTGCGCGAAGAAGAGTGTATTGGCTAGCCAGTTTGTAATGACCTGAAAAATGATGATTTTAATGAGTCGTGTTATAACTGAGCTAGTGAAAAAGATGGAATTATGTTACAAAGAAATGTTTAAGTAGAACAAAAATGCTGAACTGTTGCTAGATGCTGAAATGAAAAATGATGTAAAATGAGTTTAACATGATAAACCTATAGGAATATTTATATTTTTGGCCCGTCATCTTTGCTACTAATTCGGTTTTATTCTATCTGATTCAGTCCTCTTCAAATTAACTTCCTCATACGTTCATTTTTAATCTAATAAATATAGTCAAAATTATTTGAAATTCTGTAAGTATATTACTGAAATTCTTACGTTGTAGTGAGCTCTGAATGTGTGATGAAGCTGGAAGCTAGGAGGATGTTTTGATAGAGATTGAGCCAATAAGTGTCACTGATGTTGTGATGGCTACTCAATGAAGTGAAACTCCGTCTCTAGGCAGAGTGAACTTCTATAGTCACCCTTCGTTTTGGACTTTAATTTATTTCCAGCTTTCTGTAGTAGGATGTAGTAGGTGACCCTTTATCTTTATCTAGGCATGTCAATCAAGCGAGTCGAGCATTGTTAAGTTCATGCTCGCCTTAATATAATGTAGCTTTCTTTGTCAAATCTTGAATTTGTACAAGCTTTTTTTCTCAAAGCTATGAAGCCGAGCTCGACCTTGCCCAAGTTATTATCTTCTTAAAAACTACAAGTGATAAAGTCAATCTACTATATAAATTGAAAAAAACAAAATAACAGTCTCAAAAGCATAATAAATTTGGCATCATCATGTTTTAATAACAAATTATAAAACTTAAATTCACAAAGTGAAACACCAATTTATCTATAATAGATTAAATAAATCATAACGTATTGTCACTTGTTATTCTCATTGCACCTAGAACTGTAAATAAGAATTATACATTTTAAAGAAAACAGTTTGTGAGTTATGATGAGAAATATGAGAAACACAACCTATTGAAGAAAAAACTCAACAGTCATCCAGTCTCACTTTAGTGATGTGTGTTAAAAAGAATGTGCTCGGACTCTTGGGGCTAAATTTATGCCTTTTCACTTTTTTAATTATTTAAGAATATAGTTTTTTGTAGTAGGAAAACTTTAGAATTAAATGATATTATAATATTTTCCCTAATTTAAAATTTTGATATTTTCCAAGCAATTTGGAATTATTTACATATATTTGCTTTTATATATGATATATATATATATACACACACACGTTTATGAGCTCGAACTCAAGCCGAGCTTAGCCCTGCTCATGTTCGGCTTGAATTTGAATTCCACCCTTAACCTTCGGCTCGGGCTCGGCTTGGGTTCAGCTCGTACAAAGCTCGGCTTGAAAATTCTCAAGTCGAGCTTGGTGCCAGCTTAAGCTCGTTGACACTCCTACCTTTATCATTAGTATTTCTTGGTTTTTGTTACGTATTTCTTGTTACTAATGAATAGGGGTGTTCATGGTTTTTCAAAACCGTACCATACCGACCGTATCGTACCGAAATATTGGTTTTTTTTCCAAAATTTATAGTTTTGGTACGATCCTGTACCGTACCAGCTATTTTGGTATGATTTTGGTTTCAGAAAATTCGTACCGGTAAAAAACCGTACCGTACCGTATATATACTATTTATAATTATTTATTTTATTTGTATAATATATAGTGATTCTATTGAAGGAATTTTTAGAACTTAGAAATACAAATATACTAGAAATCAATATATTTCCAAAACTTGTGTGGTGATGTATGATATTTTTAGAAATATAAAAATTAACTCTATTAAATTTGGGAATTAGTTAAAAGAGAGACTAAAATTATAGAGTTATTTGAAAACCTAACCTCTAGGATTAGAATATCAATATTAAGAATTTGCGTTTGATTATATCACTATTTGAACCTTAAGACAGAACACGCTGTCATAGAACGCAGAGAACTCACTTCAAAAGTTTGTCAAGTTCTTCCGCATAAAATCTAAACCTATTATTAGTATGGTATGAATTTTTCATTTTCTTTCAAAGCAATTGAAAACTGCATGTTTTCTTTCATTCTACTTCTTGCAACAATATTAGTTTTTAGCAATTTTTTTTTGATAATTTATGAAGTTTCAGATTATGTAATTGTGTTAATTATTATCTTGATTGCTTATTTCTTGTGATAATTTAGTTTTGTAATTGTTTTTAATTTTATTATGTAATTTATAGTAAAAATACGGTAAAACCGTACCGCACCGTACTGAAATCGTACCATACCGTATACAATGGTACCGGTTTCAAAAAGTCCAATTTTGGTATTAGTTGTCCCAAAACTGTAACTATTGGTATGGTATAAATTTTATAAAAATACCGCAAAAATCAAACCGTGTGCACCCCTACTAATGAAAAACATTCTCATGTATAAAGTTGATTTGCAACAGTTACCATTGTATTCGTAGTTTTGTCACTTCTTCTAACCTTGTTCAAGTGTGATCATCTTTAGCTGGGTGTTACGATAATATTCTGATGAATTATAAGCTGTGCTATGTCCGACGTTATGTCCTGGAGATATTGTTCTTTCATCTATTCATGACATCGCTCTTGGGATATCTCACACTTTGAAGACGTTGTGGCGTCTGCTTTAGGACACCTTATTTCTCGTAGCTCGAAGCTTTTAATAATATATTTGGTTATTTATAAGGTGTTTCTTTTGTAAGACAAATATGTTTCTTTCAAAGTGTTGTACGAGCGATGGACTCCCTAGTCTAACGAGATTGTCCGTCTTCAGGTTGTGCTGAGACTAAAGGAATCTTTCTAGGTCTAGGCTTTGATAATGAAATTCTAGGAGGAGTTGGTACTTGAGCATTGGATTTCTTTCGAACTGAAGAACGTGTCGTGGTCTAATAAGATTGTCAGTCTTCAAACTATTTTGAGATCATACGAATCCTGTCAAGTTAGTCATGATACTCCTTCTAGAGTGCTTGTTTTCCTGACCAAGAAATAAACTACCAACAACGTTTTATTACTGTTTTCGTAACCACACTCATCGCGAAAAGTGCTCAGCATCTTGGATGAGGTTGCAACTAATCATGGAAAAGACGAGCATTTATTAGTGTGAAAGCTTGTTGTATACTCGACCGAGTCTTATTGAATTGATAATGCAACGACTCACCACAAATTGGTTGAGCTCTTAAAGGGAAAACATAAATCAAAACAAACTAATGTAAAATAGGTTGTAAGAGTTGGTTGCATGATTCTTTATCCCTTGCAAGCTATATTTTCTTACTTATGGGGGTTTTGCCATGGGTTTTGTGAGGTGCATCCAGTGGCAGACTGGTCCTCCATTGTTATCTCCTTTTAGTAAGGGGTCTGCTTTGTTAGAACAAATACGAAATAAAAATATAAAGGTTAAATGACACACAATTTATGTGGTTCAGTAATTGTCTATGTCTAGGAAGAGAAGGAGAGAATTTCACTGTTAACGATAAAGGTACAACAAAATATGTTAAAAGTTCAGAATAAAACCTAGCCCTGAATTTTTTTCTCAAAAATATTAGGTACTGTACCGCTGCTGTATTTTTACATATTAGTAATAATATTCTTGTCTGACATTGAGTCTCAGAACTCTACACAAAGCATGCATTTGTCTCGCATTGGTTTGTCAAGGTTTTTTGGAGGTCAACTTACACTATAAATATGTGTAGTGTTGAAGCTTTAAAGACAGGCTCATTGGTAGCCCCACTAATTTATGGTGGGGCACCTATAGTAGTTTCTAGTCTTTGTTTTATATATATATATATATAAGAAATAAATAAATAAAATATTAATTACATATTAACATTGAAGGGGTCCGAATCGGTTCATTTGAATCGAAAAATTGACTTCTAATTAGGCTAAACTTTTTGGTCACTTAGGTGGTTAATACACCATTTCGGACCAAGTGAGTACTTTTTGGCCGAAAGGGTACACCATTTGGTGAGATACCATTTCAATTGAGGAGGTGCCTTTTGGTGGCATCTTGTGGAAATCTATAAATACTTCCTTTCTCTTGGCCAAAAATTAGAAGTTATCAATCAAATATTTCTCTCTTTCTTTCTATATTTTTCGAATCTTTTTATTTTATACTTGGTCGAGTTTGCTCTTAAGAATTTCGAAAGAGTGTAGCTTTGCTAAATTAGTTAATAGGCTTTGTATCCTAGACGTATATTTCTTGAGATCATGTACATCTATAGTGGGAGAAATATATACCTTAAAGATAGCATCTTTAAAGGTGTGCCTAGCCTATTGAATTTTTTAAGAATTGTTTCCATACCCACATTTATACAACAATTTTAAGGTATATAAATTTTCTATAATGGAGTCGGTTCTTGTAAAAACAAAGTTGCATGAAGGAGACAAACTCGAACGTCTCAATGGGTTGAATTACAAATGTTGGAGTCTCAAGCTTGAATACCTACTGACAATTGCTAAGGTGTTCTATGTTCTGTCAGAACCATGTCCAACTGAGGCTTCAAGTTCCGGTCCAAGATCTGGTTCTGCTCCAAGTAGCGGTCCAAGTTCTGGTTCTGCTCCGAGTACTGGAACAAATTCTGGTGGCAGTTCCGGTCTTGCTACTAGTACCGAACCAAATTCTAGTGGAAGTTCCGATCCCGTTACCAGTGTTGCTGTTGTACAAAAGACAAAAGCAAAAGCAAACGTGAAGAAGTGGAAGGATGACGACTTCATTTGCCGCTACACTATTCTCAAGTCGCTCAACAACACTTTGTGCAACGTGTTTCGCATTCAAAAAATAGCCGCGGAACTTTGGAATGCTATTAAACGAAGGTATGAAAATGAAGATGCTGGAAATAAGTCTTTTTTGGATAACAAGTATGTGGAATACAAAATGGTTGATTCTAAAACTGTTAGGGCTCGTTTGGTTACCTGGTTGGGTTTGTGAAGGATTGAATACCACTGGATACATTGTGTGTCATTCCAGCATATTCCCATCCTACAGTATGTTTGGTTGTCTCTCATTAACCCAAGATATCATTAATGTAAACCTGCCTTCTTGTTTGTTTGAATTAGAATGAATATATGGTTCACATACACATTTTACCAAAATACCCTTGTTTTTTATTGGTAATCCAAACTTACCCTTGGCTTAATATCACAATACCCCCGCCCGAAGGGACTTCTGCATCCCCAATTTCTCAGATCTGGAGAAACGCGCAATAAGGAAAAGAAAAACCCAAGAATCAGGTAGTCTTATATCTGAATTTCATTTGTTTTTTTCAATCTTTTGTTAATATGTAAATTTAACATCGGATTATTTTCTGTTTTTCATAAGTTCTGCTTTTATTTTATAATTCCTCCTTTTTGCTGTTTTTCAGATATCTTGTTCTTAGTCTAGTAGTGGTTTGCTGGGTTTCTTTGATTTAAATGTTTCTCAGAGTGTGTGTGTGTGTGTGTGTGTGTGTATATTTGAGATGCCTCATGTCTATGATTAGGGGGGAATATGATGTGATTCAATTATAATGTAAGCTACAAGATAATCGATTAGTTTGAGTTTGTGCCGTATTAACCTGGAAACCTTGCTTTAATCTAATATTCCTATTGAAAAAATTATTCCTGGTGTTATATGGTTCAATTGTCCCTGGTGGAAGTGAAATTCCATCTGTTGTTGATATTCACTGTACAATTAGTTGTAGCATCTTCACTTTACAGCACGGACAACTTAGAAATGGTTTAGACATGCTTCGGAGGCCTAGTTTTATAGCATTGTCTCAAACTCAGATAATCGATTTCTGATGTAAATAATTTATTCTGCTCCTTACAGCCCTTGAGCTTTGTGCTCTCTTTGAGATTGGATTTAAAACTCAGATAGCATTGTCTCCAACTCAGATACATCGTGCTCGTTTATATAAACTCGAGAAGATTTTAATTTTGTGTGGACACTATTTTTGAACACTATTTAGAACAAGGGTCCTGTTAATTCGAATTGATATTAGATACGAGTGAGTTGTTGAGTTGAATATTTAAAGCCGATACACCAAAAAGAATTTAATCTTTGATATTATTTTTAGATATGAATTAAGGCACTTGTTTCTGTTTATTTGTAAATGAGTGAGATGCTCATGACTCTTTTTTTATATA
The DNA here is from genome assembly GCA_019426215.1 of Buddleja alternifolia. Taxonomy (NCBI): domain Eukaryota; kingdom Viridiplantae; phylum Streptophyta; class Magnoliopsida; order Lamiales; family Scrophulariaceae; genus Buddleja; species Buddleja alternifolia. The sequence goes on along the minus strand of CM033402.1, from coordinate 12,588,858 downwards.
GTGCAACATAAACAGCTTTTTTGATGGGAAATGATTACCCTCCAAAATGTTCGTGTGACCGTGGGCCAATGTGAATTGTTCGTGTCACTCGTAAAAACAAAAATCACGGCCGATTTTTCTACCGTTGTCCGGCTTGGAAGGACCATGGGGATCATTTCATTTGGTGTGACGAATACCACAAAGATGAAGATATTAAGCCGAGTTTCCTCGTCGACAGTGTATTCCCTCCCAGTGCATCGACCATAGCTTCCTGTTCAACTAGGCAATTTGTAAGCAATTCATCACCTGTTTTTCCAACTAAAACAGAGACAACAACTTCTATAAATGAGTCTATTCCACCACCTGTAATTCAAGCAGACATGAAGTTTCCTAATAGTAAACCAAGTTGCATCTCTATAGTCAGTTTGAGTGATGGGGGATATGAAATTAAATTAGACCAAACTGGGTCTTGGATGTTATTTTGTTGCACAGGGGCTACAATCTTAATTATCAGCCTTTTTGTCCTCATTTTAGGATTGATGATAGGAAGATTGACTTGATACACATGAACATAAATTTGGGGTGTTGAATTGTGACACGAAAAATCCTTACGTGTATTAAACAGCAAGTGGACTGGTCGTGTGTAGTAATAAAGTGGACAATAAAGTCCGGGTTGTCGAACCTCAAGGACTTGTATTTTAGTTTATGCTTTTAAAGCAATTGAAGAACTTAAACTAAAACAAGAATTAACTAAAATATTATGTAAGATATAAGAAACAAGATGTCGAAATCAAGATAGCTATGGAAAAGAGCAACTAAGACACATGTGTTGGCATAAATTAATTAATTTTCATTATAAACATGTTCTCATATTATTAGACTAATGTTGCTTTGGTGGAAAAAACCTTAAATAATTACTACCCGATTTCTCGGCTGTAATAATCCTATGATTAATTGATGGTTCTCTAGATATGTCTATCCGAGAATCTAACCAACAATCATGCATTCAAGTTCTAGAATTTCCCCGGATTAATCCGGCTAACTGCACCCGGGAATCTCTACCTATCTCTAGGGGCAATTCCCTATTTTTTACGGATTATGTGATGATCCTCTTTGCACCTTAAATTAACTTCTCTCGAACGAATAATTTAAGCAATAAATCATGCATATGGTAGCTAAGCATATGATGCATTCAAACAAGATCAAGACACAAAGCAACAATAGAATTAATATGAAAAACACAATTTATAACTCAATTATCATAATTTAGCCTCAACATGGCCTTAGTTTGAAGAATCTATTTCATCATAAAAGATAAAAGATAGGAACTTAAATTAAGATTCATATTCATAGACAAAAATAAATCTAAATCTAAGAAACTCCCTCGTATTTTTTATGGTTGAACTTCGATCTTCATCTCTTCCATGCTTCTTGATTTCTTCACCTTCAGAGGTTGTTGATAATCTTCATAACTAATCTAAGGATGATGAAGATGATAGGATGTGTTTAGGCTCCCCCAATGGGGAATGTGTTTTCAAGTGTGTTTGTAGGATGGCCTCCAATCCTCCTTTTATAGCCAAAAGAATTCACCAACCAAGAACATGTGCTTCCATTCCCTTTTATTTCCACCTACCATTCTCTTGCTTTCCATCTACCAAGAATGTGAACTACCATTCTCTTGTTTTCCACCTACCATTCTCTTACTTTCCTCCTACCAAGAATGTGAACTACCATTCTCTTGTTTTCCACCTACCATTCTCTTACTTTCCTCCTACCAAGAATGTGAACTACCATTCTCTTGTTTTCCACCTACTAAGAATGAGAGCTGCCACTTTCGTATTTTCCAGCGCAGGGATAGTGTTTTATTCATAAACGTCTCCACAGACCTCCGAATTGGATGATTCAAGTACCCATGTAAAGATAAGACATAGATCTAAAATTTTGTAGAAGGACACTTCATCGAATTCTGTCTCTAAAAATATCAAAATGGCGTTCCAACGTGGAGGTTGTTTCTGATTTGGCGCCCAGGTGTGCGGAAATGGTACTAAAACATGATTTTGGCTAACTCCAACTTATTTCTTGCTTGTTTGGTCGTGGAGGTGTGAAACATCTTGGCGTAAACTTGTTTTATACATCACTTTTCCACCCTTTCTTCAATTGTATCCACTTAAGGCCTGAAATCACTTAATGCACGAATTAAACGCACAAGTGACAAAATCAAGTGATAAATGAACCTAAAACATAAACGCAAAGGGGCTTAAAAACACGTAAAAATGACTCCTATCAAATTGTATTTTCATTTTAAGTATGTTAAATTGCTCTAAAATGTTGTTTTATGGGATAGGCATTTCCTTTTGTTAAATAGGACCCTTCGATTTATTAGATTCTATTTTTTGGAGTTTGTCATTTCTTTGTTGTCTTATTTTTGCTTGAGATTGGTTGAACATTGTATTGTTGCTTCCTATTTATAGCACTAGTGATTGGAGTTGCCTTAAAAAAAATATAGAGTTAATGAAATTGAAATTTGTCACCATGACACACAAAATCCTAGCAAGTGTACTAGGTCGTGCAAGTAATATAGTGGATGTAAGTCCGGATTATCGTACCCTAGAGACAATTGTATTTAAGTACTGAAATTACTGTGTTATCTAATTCTAAGTTAAATCAAGAGATAAAGATGTGAATTATGAATTAAAATATTAAATAACAATTACCAACTAATGAGAGAAATCAACTTTGAATTAAATCAACGAGAAAAGTGATTAAGACACATGATTCAACCAATTATTCAATTTGACTATGATTCTATCTTACCGGATTATTAAATTGATTAGGTTAAGGCGAAATTCCCTAAATTACTTACTATCCAATCTCTTGGTATAGCAATTCTATTTTCATTAACGATTTTTATATCTCTATATGAAATTCAAATTAATGAAAACGCATTACAAAAATTCATGGAATTTCCCGTTTTCACGGAAAGCACACACAAGGAAATCGAATATATCTCTAGTCAATTTTACGTTGTGGTGTTTAATACCTAGATGCATCCCTAGTTTATCTCCTATCGGTCTCAAAACTAAGCACAAATTCATACGATTGGTAACTAAGCAATCATAAGCATTAAGAACAAATATTAAACACATAACCCAAAACAAATTTAATCCGAAAAAATAATACTCATAAATCAAACATAATAATTGGATTTCACATGGCCTCAATCAAAGGGAAATTAAGTCATAATCGTAAAAGAAAAGAGATAATTCATCTTGAAAGACATGTTCAATGAAAACAAATCTAAAAGCATGGAATTAAAACTCCCTAATAACGTTTCTTGATAGATCTTGCTTGAATTCTCCGTCTTCGTAGACAAAGATGGAGTATCCTCGTATTCTTCTTCTTCCCCAGACTTCTCTCAACCCTCTTGGTGTGTTTCAAAGTGTCAAACCCTCAAACGTGGGCAAAAGTCCAGAATTTTGACCTAATAACGCGTATTTATAGATGCTGAAATCGGCTCTTAGCCACGGCTAAAAAGACGGTAGCCACGGCTAAAATCTGCTGTTCACGTTTTTTTGCCTATTTTAGCCTTGGTAACTTCATATCTTCAAGGCACAAAGGTCCCTTCATGATCACCATGGCTAAGGGTCTTCATAGCCGTGGCTAAAGGAGTATTTTGAGAACTTCTTTGATCTTTTCATTCATTTTTGCTCCAATTCTCAAATAACCTATAAAAACACAACCAATCACAAAATCAAAGCATATGTGGCATAAATACACTCAAGAACTCATCAAAATACAAGAAAAGAGGCGCCTAAAAGGCGTAAAATACGAGCTTATCACACCATTTCTGCCTAAGTCACTGAAACTGGAAATATAGGACCATGAAATTGAGTTTCCACTTAAGTCACTGCCAATTCTGCCTACAACTTGCAATTTGACCAACATCCTGTTTAAGCCCAACATTGTGTTTGGAGTCTTTAGTATTATTATTAAGTACTAACATTTGTGTTGCTTGTTAAAGAGTGTTGATGGTATGTAGGTGAAGAGTTTGTCAAAGTGGCAAAAAATGGAATATTTTAAAATGACCTCCCAAGCTAATTTTTATATTTACAAAACGAAATACATATGAAGTCTTATCTTCCTCTCACGATATTGAAAATAGAAGATAAAAACTTGTTAAACATTGACATTACATACCCGTCTAAAACTAAATATTTTAAAGTGCAAACCCATAGATAATTATAGATAGGAAAAAACACACACAATATAGTACGTGGGAGGTTCAGTATCGCAAGTTCAAGGGAACTTCAACTTTCTCATTATCTTCAACGTGGTTGAATTATAGTCGGGAGGCTCTTTCTTAGGCTTAACAAGTTTTGCTACATTCGGGGGTTTGGTTGGTGTAACTTCACTTGGACACCATGGCCCAAATTTGTATGGTGGACTTGGCACGTTTGTGGAGTTCTCATCGATTGGATCGAGAATTATAACGGGTACATTACCTTGATTAACATCATTCGACTTAGTTGATCCTTCACCCTCTTCGTCACCTTCAATTTCAATCACGTTCATAATAGGATACAATTCAATGTTATCTCCCTCGTCATCATCATCACTTGACAAAATAACCAAGTCTTTTGGAAGAGTTGGAGAAGGTTCAATACGTGGACGGAAATTTTTTGTAACTTCTCCCATTGGGGTTCCCCTATTGAAATATAGGCCTTTGCGATAATAGACTCCTAATAAATATGGACTAAGTTAGTAACACAAATTTGTGAATGATTATTTGAAATGGTTTAATTGTTTTAGGACACGAGTGGAAATAACTTATTTAAATATATGTACCTTGATCCACATCTCCCACAATGGAGCCGGGGCATAAATGTGGTTATTAGACTCATCCCAATAAACTCCTTTTGTGGTGATGATTGTTTGGAACATAGAGTACCTTTGGTGGAGCATTTGGAACCGACGGTTGCACTTGATGAATGTGAAATCGATATCAAATTTCTCATTCAAATTGGCACGAGCTTGGATGATAGCATAGTGATCACGTGGTTTGAGTTGAATGTTTCCATATGTTGCGATTTTCTCAAGCTCGGAGATAAAGAAATCATCTCTTGCATATGTCCAATCCCCATTGTAGAACATTTTGGCTTGGGAAGGATAAGACATGGGTGCTCAAAATTACCACCAAAATAGTTTGCTGAAATGGGCCGTAGTAGTGAATGTGTGGTATGTTAAGGGGGTTGATGTTAAAAATTGAATATGTACCTCATATTTATAATGTAGAGAAAAGTTGAAATTGATGGTACTTCACTCTTTGTTGTCTTAGTTGTCGGTTGCTATTTCTCTCATTTATTTCTAAGTCTTTGTAATTGCAAAAGATTTTATTCTTTATGGATTTTGTTCAAGGATTTTGGAAAGATTTTTTAGTGAATAAGGCACGGTACCTTAATGCTACTTTGACACTCAAAGAGGAGGCAGGTGCTCCATACATACAACTAGGGGCATTCACTAATTGATCGAACAGACCGCAAACTGAAATATTCAGTTTTTGTTTTGTTTTTTTTTTTTTTGCCAAAATTCGGTTTTCGGTTTTGAGGTTCGGTCAGTTTTCGGTTAACTAAAAAACCAAAATTTTTCATTTTTTTATTTTTAATTTTTTTTTATTTTTTTATATAGTATAATATATACCAAAAACTATATAAAAAAAATATGTTTCCTAGTGACAACTTATAGGTAAATAAAGAAAATGAATTAAAATTAGTCATAATTAAATTTTAATTATTTATTGATATCTAATTTATTTATTTATTGAGATTTTTGAAAAAGTAGAGCCAAAAAAACAATTGTCAATTTTCATTTTTTTTTGTTCGGTTTTAACCGAACCGTTAAAAAACTGACCGAAATCGTTGATTTTTTAACCTAACCGAACCGAATCGAACCTATATTATGAGACTAGTGTTTACCTCAAAGATACACAAGATCTCATTGAGCCACAAAAAATATATGGCTTTTGCAAGCTTCCAAAAGATCTCCCAATTAAACACAATTGACCATTCAACACTCACAATACTTCATAAAAAAATCTCCCCTCTACCGCACATTACAATTTGACACATTCAACACTCAGCATCACAATTTCTTACGACAATAATCTATGGAATAACTCAAATTACAAACACCAACAACATTCAGGCATTTCAATTATACCTCTCATTCAGCAAGCATTTACAAACACTCAAATTAAACCACTCCAATATATATGGATCAATTATACCGATCTCATTCAGCCATTTCAAAATCCACACACCTACAACATTCATACACCTAAATTAGATAATAATAAATCCCAATATATTACCACCAAATGTCAAAGATAACAATAAATCCTATTTTACACAAACATCTCATTAACATCTAAATTAAAGCTCAAATACACTGTGCTTCAATTCAATTAATAGTAGGCTAATTAGTAAAGTCTGCTTAACAGATAGCAAGTTTTAATAACAGGTGTTTAAAAAATCTGTTTAAGCCCAAAAGTCTATCTTCTACCCCCATATCAAAGTCGTCCATCAAGCTTCATGCGGACGTACTTGATTTTTCGTTCGGGAGGAAGACTAAAGAACAACATTAGATCATCGGAATTCTTGACCAACATCTGAGAAGCTATGAGTTTTTCGTCTTCATTAAGGCCCTCCAAGTTTTCCACTATTTTGAACACTTCTCCTTGCTTCAATGAAATGTCGTACTCAAGACTTAAACTGCGTGCAATGTCACCAAGTTTATCTTTAGTATTCTCGACAAAAGCCCCCAACAAGTCAACTACCGTGCCCTGATAATCAACACAATTCCTTTTTCGTTTACCCTTTTTTTTTATGAACTGCTGCCGCATTCTCATTCACAGATGTGGTCTCCGTCTCGCCGGCATTCTCTTGTTGGTTTGCTTCTTCTCCCATCAAATCTTCCTCCTGATTTTCATCATTCATCAAACCACCTAAAGCCTCTGCAATATCTTCAGCCCCTTCCCCAGTTGCTCTGTCTTTTCCAAACACATCACACCATTCTCGATAAAATGGCCACGATTTGTACCTCATCAACCTTGTGCTAGGATCGTTCTACACGTATAACATAAAATATATCAGCCTTTAATCTAAAGGATCATCATTATACACAATTCATCATAAACTTATAAAATTTATATGGAGTGCCATTATTGAAAAAAAAATACACATTACATAATTTGATAGTTCCTCATATTTTACATGGGAAAACAGTAATGTATCAGCAATATATTCTCCTTGTTGAACAAGTACATCAATGTATCAGTAATGAAATCTCACCATTTTACAAATGTTAAATATATTTACATAATCATATACACTAGACCTGAGAATTCTATATCCCGTATAGCATAATCATATTTCATCAAAACAACCAAAACACGACTCCAAAATATAGCTTACTGCTCTTCAAAGAAATCAACAGAATTAATATTTTGGCGCCTGAATCAAATAGAAGCTACAACTTACCCTTACGACCCTCTCCCAAGCTTCGTCGGTGGTCTCAATCATTCTAGTTGTTTCATTCCAACCAACCCCGCTTTTGTCCATCATCATGAACAAAGATCCATATTGTTTCTTCCAAGTGTGAATTTTTGAGTTGATATGGGACTGTGCACGCAAATTTGTCCCGGGAAAGGTCTTTATCATTGCTTGCTCAAGTTCACGGAGGTACCCAGTACGAAAGCCATTGTCTGACTTCCACTCGGCAGCCACAATTTCCTTCAGAGTTGTCAGCAGTACCTCCTCCTCTGGTCGGGTCCAACTACGCCTTGATTGATCACAAGTCTTCATTGGTTCCTTACCCTTGCTGGTGTGGCTGGAAGATGACTCCGTTTTCTTTTAACTGCAAAGAAAAGTTAAGAAAATCTGCATACATGAAAACTTGTTCTCCTACATTAACATAAAACAATCAGTTAAAACATACACATACTATAGATAATAAACAAAAAACATACAAGAGACAAATAATCTAGGAACATTAGTCAATATGAATTCATCACACATGGTACAAACATAGTCCACAATATTACAAGTGTTAAAATTGGATAATGGCAAAGAAAGAAGTATTACAATTGTCAAAATGACACCTTAATGATTATAAATTGAGCCAAATACTTAAACACAAGGTACTTAAACATAAAGTTCATAATGTTATACATTCACAATTACATTAAACACGCCCCCTCCTATTTGTCGAACCCCTCCACTCATTAAACATGGCATTAGCTATGTTATCATGCCAATTGGACCACTCAGTCAAAGACTCCACTGTGTCAATAAAGTCCACATTGTCATCTGCATCGCCATTATTTACGTATCCATCTGGGAAAAGATGATCTAAAGGATCAATAGGCATTTCCATTCGTATAAAATTATGCAAAAGACAACATGCCATGACTATGTGATTTTGTGTTTTGATACGGTAAAACGCATGACTTCTTAACACTGCCCAACGCATTTTCATCATTCCCTAAGTGCGTTCAATCACATTGCGTGCCTTAGAGTGACACATATTGAAATATTCCTTGTGATTTTGAGGAGTGGCTCCACTATCACCCCAATCTTTCAAATGATATCTTACTCCTCTGTGCGGAGTAAGAAATCCTTCATAGTTTGTGTAACCATTGTCACACAAATAGTACTTTCCTGTGAATAAGACAAATAAAAAAAAAATGAAATGTGTTAACTACTTACTAGTGAATATATTAAATATAAGCTTCTGCAATTATATATATATATATATTGAATTGGGTCAAAATTAATGTGGTCTCTAAAAATTACCACTTGACACTTTAAACCCGTGAGGCCTATTGATAGCGTCACGAAGGACTCTAGCATCGGCAGCTGAACCCTTCCAACCGAGCAAAATATAGACAAACTTGCAAAAGCGGTCTACTACCCCGAGAAGATTGATACTAACTTCTCCCTTCCTGTTCCTATAACGTGGCTTTTCAGTATCGCGAACACGGACATTAATGTAAGAGCCATCTAATGCACCTAAACAACCCTATTAATGAAAATAATGATGTTACATAGATCCTATAACAAATATTTATAAAAAAGTTGATATTTATTCTTTTTTAAATTTACCTTAAACCACTTCCACCTCGAATCTGTGGAATCTGCTTGTACCGGGTCAGGAGTAACAAGGATCAGGGGATATAATTTCAACAAAGCTACTAAGACCGCGTGAAAATATTTGCTAACGGTGTGCCCGGATCTAATGAAATCATGTTTTACAATACAATTTTTCTTATGATGTGCTAGAGTTGACAGAAACATACATACTTTTTCGGGTATATTTACATGCCTAGAATCTATCAATCCACCTACGTGCTCCAACAAATAGCACAATCTACCAAATGCATTTCTATTCATTCTTAAGTTGTTAACGCAAGAGGTATCACTATATTCAACTATTCTTCTCATGTGAGATACTTGGTCGGGTATACGATCAGCCATTACATATCTAACTACCCTTTCTGCCCTCCTACGATTCCCAAACCTCTCATCTTGTAACAATGCAATCACAAGGTTGAAAAAGAATAAACTTTGGACAATTATCTCTTGAACAATCAATAAAATCTGCATTTTCTTTCGACAAATGCGCGCCATGTTCACTGCAATTTATCAAAAAAGTACAATATCACAAAAAAACTTTAAAGATAAATTCACAATTTACAAAAGTAATATATTTCACCCCCCGCATATAAAGCATTTTCTTCACGTTTCATATGATTATTTTACAAACATAAGCAAATATCAAATATTATTTCATTAAATACAACTGACAGTTAACAATCTTGTAATAAGTAACAACTTAACAAATTATATCTAATCAACTTACCTCACTTACCCATCTAAATTCTGAACGTGAAAAACACTTACCAAATTCTAGAAATATTGAAGTAGTATATCCCGAATCCAAAATTTTTAGCTGCAATATTACAAAGCCAACACAAAAATTAAAACAATATAACTATTAATAGTGGGGAAGTCTTTATCTACCAAAATTTCTTAATGAACTGGAAAAAGAAAGTCACCAAAAAACTACCACTAAATCGTACAAATGTTGAGCTCTGTTTTAACTTGCACAAAAAAAATTGCACTTGGCCCTCCACAATGCAGGCTCTGTTTTAACCTCACATGAAATTAAAACATTACTACTATGTGGGGAAGTCTTTATGAACTAAAATTTCTTAATGAACTGGAAAAAAAAAGTCACAAAAAAACTTGCACTAAAATATCACAATATAGGCTCTGTTTTAGCCCCACATAAAATTATCCTTCACCAAATTTCACTAATGTTGAGCAATTTCCACAAAAAATCAAACCATAAATTCAAAACAGGGATGAATACAAGCATTCGACCTAAAAAAAATTCAATAAAACCCTTTCTATCAAACTTGTGCCGTTCAAATCTCAAATACAGGGTTTGAAGTAATGGAGAAGAGTATAAAGTGCAATAGCAGATGGGAATATGATGGGATCTGAAGACGACGTAGTCTTACGTGAAGAAAGCCTTCAATTTCAATTTCAGAGCTTCATAACGGGAAGAACTTTATGCGGATCTGAGAAGGGGATTTTGTTCTTCTTCTTCGGACCTATTTTTGTAAGAAATCCTTCAATTTCAGACAGAGAACTTCAACACGTGAAGAAGACAGATATGGGTTTTTCTCCAGCGCAATTAGAATGAAATTGAAATATGATGGAAAATAAGGAAATAGTTAATTGGTTGGTGTATATATAAGTGAGGGGCATTTTTTTCAATGCAATTTTGTATCATCCGACATAAAAAATTGGGTTTATGGATCACACCTCCGAGGTGTGATCCATAAGCCTGCCTAATGTGGGAATAAGTACCGTGCCTAGGAGTTAAATTCAGTTTCTTTTTTTTGAACCAAACATTGAAATTGGGCTTGATACATAAGCAAATCCACCTATTCCAAGCAACCAAACAAGCCCTTATTGATCAAGTTAATGAATTTAATGACATTGCAACAGAATGTGCCGATGCGGGTGAACCCATCACTGAAACATTTCAAGTTTCTACCATCATTGGGAAACCTCCACTTTCATGGAAGGATTATCAAAAGAAGTTGAAACGCAAGAAGAAGTCTATTACTTTAGATTAACTTCTTCAGGGCATCCAAATTGAGACCGAAAGTCTTAAAAGAGATGGTTCAACTGTGGAAAAAAAATGATGGTATCAACTATTTAGAAGAGAAAAGTGGTCCTGGAACTTCCGAGGGAAACCATGAAAAGTTCCAGAAAAGGAAGAACTTTTATTCTAAGAGAAATAGTGGGAACAACAGAAAGAAGAAGAAAATTTCTTGCTATGTTTGTGGTAAACCGGGACATTTTGTAAAAGAGTGTCGTCATCGCAAAGTACCAAACCAAGAAAATGAGACAAACATGATTATAGATGATCTTGTTGGTATGCTTACCGAAGTTTATCTTGTTGGTCAAGTCGACACTGATTGGTGTGGATTCTGGTGCAACATGTTATGTTACTTCAAATCGGAACTTGTTCAAAACATATGAAGAATTGGACGAGATTAAAACTGTCTACATGGGAAAATCTTCTACCAGCGTGGTTTTGGGCAGAGGAATAGTGGAACTTCCGCTCACTTCTGAGAAGACATTAACTTTGAAAGATGTTTTTCATATTTCTTCTTTTAGGAAAAATCTTGTTAAAGACAATATGTACTTGTTGAGTATCAATAAAGCTATTTCTAGTTCTTCTTACTTTTATGGTTCAAATTATAATTATGTTATTGAGCATGATAAGCATGATTTTTGGCATCATAAATTAGGACATATTGGTACAAATTCTCTGTCTCGCATGATTAGTTGTGAATTAATTCCTAGAAATTCATCTAGTTTTTCTATGAATAATTGTGAATGTTGTGCAAAATCTAAGTTAACTAAAACTACTTTTAAAAGTGTTAGTAGAATATCATCTTTACTTGAATTAATTCATATGGATTTATGTGATACTAAAGAAGGGCTATTAACGCTAATCATCCCCCATGTCACGCCAAAGTGTCACTTTAGTCCCTCTTGTGAAAAAATTATCACTTTCATCCCTCATGTCCATAATTTGTACCCAGATGGTCCTTTTTTCAAAATTCCGACCAGATTTCTCCGGCTTCCCACGCGCGTGTGCTGCACTCTCTTTTGGCAGGGGCATATCTATCTTTTCCCCATAAATCCACACATAAGGGACGAGTTACTGTAGATAAAATAAAAGTGACGGTTTACTAATTCCCAGTTAAAACACACGACTGAAAGAGGGGGAAATCAAGTCAGCCAAAAATCGCATCATTTTCACTCGATGAAGTGCATTTTCACACGATATTGAGTGATTTGGGGCTGGGTTTAGGGATCTCAGTGGCAATTGTATTTATAATCAGCCATGTTCGAACCTGGTTATTGTCCGCGACCTAATTATGGTAATTTAAGCTCAATTAGTCGATTACCTTATGATTTTTTTCAAAAATATGCCTTGTTTACTTTAATCAAGACCTTTTTACACTCCTTTTAGACTTTTGCTTGGATTTTTATTGTTTAATATTGTGATATTATTCTCAATGTCTGAAAATGGTCCCAAACTTTCTGCTTTTATGGAGTTTTTGTTAAAAAAAACATATTAGTGGTCCCAACTGTCTACTTTAATGAAACATTATGTTGTTTGTTTGTTTTTTAGTTGTTTTCTAAATGCCCTTATAAAATTCGAATTTGAAGACCCTAATGACAAAAATTTCACACTGAAAATTCACCATGTTGGTCAGCTTCTTGAGTTACCAACTAAAGTTTATGTGGGTGGAGATGTAGACCACATGGATTATTGTCATCCTGAATGCTTTTCTTCAATATGTGATTTGGACAAAATTATGGGTAAAATTGGTTTATATGGCTTATTTCAGTATTATCTCTTGAAACCAGGATGTGATTTAGGTAATGGTTTGAGGTATATATTGTTTAACCAAGATTCAATTAACATGGCTGAAATGGGTGCAAAAGAAAGGGAAATAAACTTGTATGTTGTGAAGTCTTCATTTACTGGTTTGTTAGAAGGCACTGAGGGTGGTGATGTGAACATAGATGGTGGGGGGTGAGTGCAGTAAAACTGGTGATAAGAACATAGATTGTTAGGAATTTTATGTTAGATGTTTTGATGATGACAAGATAGGATTTTATGTTAGACCCCAAAAGAATGTAAGTTTGTACTTTCATAGAATATATGTATAAGCGTTTGAAAGTTTATTATTTTGTTAGGCTTGTAATTTTTTATCTTTGTAGATCTTAGACTTAGGATTAGATACCGAGTCGCTGATAAAATTCTGGGTGAGTCTATCAAAGATGAAGTTGAAGATTCAAGCATCTGAAGTCAAGAGAAGATGAAGATTTGTTCCAAGCGTCTGTCAAACGCTAAAGAACTGTTTCAGGATTTGTGAATCTAGCGCTCAGCGATTTCAAGCGCTCAGCTGATTTTAAGCGCTCAGCTGCTTTCAAGCGTCTGACTCGAGCGTCCGAGCGACTCAAGAGTCCAGCTTTCAGATTCACTTGAAGGATAAAACCCAAGTTATCAAGGACTTAAATGCAATCACCAACGGACATTTATTGCTAACGGGAAATAAATTCAAAATGCATTAAATGCTTGATAAGTGCATTAAATGTAAACAAGACAGTATGAATTGTGGACAAACCACCTTTTAACTAGACTGTCAGCTTTTCAGAGTTCAAACCTGCTCCTGTCCAATCGGAACCAGCAAAATTTCAGGAATGTCAGAAAGGGACTATTTAACGCGCTGCGTGAGAGACACGTGCCTGATTGTGTCCAACGGATAAATCCCAAGAATCTCTATAAATAGTACCCTTCAGCAAAAGCCTCAATAGGTGAAGAGAGAGAAACTTTGCTGAAATAATTTGAGAGAAAAGCTTGCAAACCCCATAGTCAAAATCTTTCAAGCTTCTCAAATACATTCCAGACAATCACCAAATATCTCAAACCTCTTCCAAAGAAGAAACCTAAATTCTTATTGAGATATCCCAAGTTGTTTGAACTTCCCAACATCAAACAAACCTGTTACAATAAACCCCCAACACCTTTCATCTGAGTGAGAAAGATTGTTGACTTCCACAAGCAGTATTTTTGAGTAAGAGAAGCTTGTTGAAGAAAGGTCTTTATTGGAGCTGAAGTCTGTGTGATCAAGGAGCTCAAGGCCATCTTGGAGAAGATCTTTATTGGAGCTGAAATCTGTGTGATCAAGGAGCTCGAGATTGTCTTTCCAGAAGCAGAGGATTGAAGTGGCTTGTAGCAGAAATCTGTGTGACCAAGGAGCTCAAGTCATCCATATCCATCTCCTTTGTCCCTAATTTGTAGAAGTTTCTGTGTGATTCTTTGAGAACCATCTTAGTGGATTGCCTCCGAGTGTTCAAGGAGAAGAAGGACGTAGTTGGGATTACCCCCCCCCCCAACGAACCTTACAATTATTGTGTTATTTATTTTACAGTCAATTTTCTTATCATCATATCATTACATAAATTGATTAAGTAAAACACAATCAAACGCTAAGCAACTAAGATATTTTCTGTGACGCTAAAGCTTTCAAAGAGAAGACTATAAAATTAATTCCGTTGTGCTAACACTAATCAAAGAACTGAACGCTTAAACCTATTTGGTTAAAGTATTCAAATCTTAAAGTCTAAGTTAACTTTCTAAAAACAGTCTTCATTAGATGCTCAGCCAAAGCGTCTATATTTCAAGTAAACGCTTAGTCAAGCGTCTACATTTCAAGCGTCCAAAACCTTTTAATACGAATCCTTTTTGAAGTTGAAAAAGACTTCAGGGTCTATTCGACCCCCCCCCTCCTTCTAGACCTTTTCGTATGCCACTTGGTACCCTCATAGTTGGTGGGGTTGAATGTAGTAAAGCCGTAGACATAGAT
This sequence comes from Buddleja alternifolia, assembly GCA_019426215.1. Taxonomy (NCBI): domain Eukaryota; kingdom Viridiplantae; phylum Streptophyta; class Magnoliopsida; order Lamiales; family Scrophulariaceae; genus Buddleja; species Buddleja alternifolia. The sequence goes on along the minus strand of CM033402.1, from coordinate 12,573,857 downwards.
GACTTGGATGTAGGGGTAGAAGTGATATTAATTCTAATGGTGGTGATGTGACAGAGGGTGGGGTTGATATTGATATTAATGACAAAGTTGGTGGGGTTGATATTAATGAAGAGGGTGTGGTTGATACTAATGATTAAGAAAGTGAAGATGATGACGATACTAGTGAAGGAGATGTTTTCTATTACTGGGATTATGACTTATCTGATGATGATGATGACATGCTTTATGACAAGTATATTGATGTTGGAGTTGAGTTCACAACAGGAACTCCAAAAGAGAAGCAAACAATGACAGATGTTGTGTCAAAAGGGAAGGAGAAAGTGACAGTTGTTGGTTCAAAAGGGAAGGAAATAGTGGCTAATATTGTGTCAAAAGGGAAGGAAAAAGTGACAGTTGTTGGGTCAAAAGGGAAGGAAAATATGCCAAATCAACAAGAATGGTCAGCATATTTTGAGGACATGTCATTTAATGAAGATGATAGTTACACATCACCAGATTCACTACAAAGCTTACACAGCAGTGATGGAGAAGGTGTAACTAAAAGCATTAGGTTTGACCCAAAGGTTGACATGAATGATCCCAAATTCAAAAATGCAATGGTCTTCAAAGATGCAACTGAGTTTAAAGATGCTGTCAGAGCACATGCAGTTGTTTGGCAAAGAGATATTAGTTTTGTTAAAAATGATGATAAAAGAGTCAGGGCAAAGTGTAAGGGAAATAATTGCCCTTGGGTTGTATTGGCTTCAAGAATGAAAAACTCTAACACATTTCAGATTAGGACTTTGAATGCTAAACACAAATGTGGAAGGGCTCTACACAAAAATAAGTTTGTTACTTCTAGGCTGCTAAGCAATAAGTACAAAACTGATTGGCGGTTAAGCAACGGGTATAGGTCTGTACATTTTCAAGAAAAGGTCCATAATGATTTAAATTGTGATATTAGTCGATCTCAATACTATAGAACAAGAAAGAAGATCAATGATATGCTTAATGAAGATTTCAAGAACCAATATTCAAGGTTGTGGGACTACACAGAAGAGATAAAAAGATCAAATCCGAACTCTACGGTAGTATTGAAGAGATATGAGGATAAAGTATCAAATGAAGAGAAGTTTCAAAGGTTGTATGTGTGTTTTGATGCATGTAAGCAGGGTTTTTTGCAAGGGTGCAAACCAATAATTGGAGTTGATGGATGCCATCTGAGGGGAAGTCACAAGGGAATCTTGTTGACTGCTGTGGGGATAGACCCAAATAACTGCATCTTCCCTATATTCTACTGTGTGAAAGAAGGGGAAGATTTTAATACATGGAAGTGGTTTTTGGAGCTGCTCATAAATGATCTTGGTATATATGATCAGCAAAAATGGACTTTTGTTTCAGACAGGCAAAAGGTATACTGTGAGTTCATTGTTTTTATATGTAATGTGATTTAATAATTGTGTTATGTTTATAGTTACTAAGGTATTTTGTTCTGTGATAGGGGTTGTTACCTGCTTTATATGAGCTTCTGCCTGACATAGAACACAGGTATTGTGTTAGGCATATGTACAACAATTTCAAAAAAGAGCACCCTGGACAAACACTTAAGGACAGAATGTGGAATCTTGCTAAAGCCTCTACTGTCAACCAATTCAAGTTTTTGATGGAGAAGGATAAAAAAATAGATGAAGGGGCACACAAATGGATGGCTGATGTGCTTCCTAGGCATTGGAGTAGATCACACTTTAGGACATCTCCTAAATGTGACATCTTGCTTAACAATTTGTGTGAAAGCTTCAATTCAGCAATTCTTGAAGCTAGGAGCAAGCCTCTTTTGAGTGTGATGGAGAGTCTTAGGATTTACCTAATGAAGAGAATGCAAGCCAAGAGAGATACTATGTCAAGGTGGAATTTTCAAATCTGTCCCAAGATAATGGTTAAGATGGACAAGTTGAAGAATGATACAAGAAGTTGCATTTGTACATATGTTAGGGCTGCAAAGTTTGAGATCAAAGACATGTGGAGTGGCTAATATATAGTTGATCTTGTGAAACACTCATGCACTTGTGGAAGGTGGGAATTAAGTGGCATTCCATGCATTCATGCAATGAGTGCAGTCATGTCTGCTGGAAGAGAGCCAGAGGAATATGTGGATGCTTGTTATTCAGTGGAAACCCACTCTAAGGCTTATGGTTTTGTTGTCATCCAATTAATGGCCTGTTACAGGAAAGAGACCTGTTGCACCTCCAGGTTATTGCATTACATATGATTACTCATTTTTTAAGTTTTTTATATGTGTATTTAAACAAAATCATTTATTAATTATTTTGCCACATTATTTTATTTGTTTATAGGTTATATCAAACTACCGGGTAGGCCACCAAAAGGAAAAAGAAGAAGAGAAGCTGGTGAGCCACCACCACCACCTGCAAGTGGAACACAAAATCTTAGTAAGAATGCGTACTACAAAACCATAACTTGTAGAAAATATGGTAAAAGTGGTCATAACAAAAAATATTGCCCAACTAAAGGAGATTCTGAAGTAGCTGAACCTGAAAATGCCCCCCAACAGCCTATTCAACCTGAAAATGGCCCCCAACCTACTCCTCAAGCTACTGCTCAAACACAGAAGAAGAAGAGAAAGTGCACTGTTTGCTTGCAAGAAGGTCACAATAGAAAAAAATGTCCTGCACCAGCTGCAAGAATGTGGAAAAACTATGATAAACACAGCTTCAACTTTGAGAGAACTACAGTAAGCATCTTTTATATTTATCTTTTATGGAACTATGTATAGAAAAATTATGCTTTTTGTTTATTATAGTTAGCTTACTTACTGTGTTGTTGTATTGTGAATTCAAACCTAACTCATTTTTATTGCAACTCCCTAGGGATTACATTGGACCATCATCTAATATGTCCCTACACAAGTTGCTCCACTAGCTGTTCAAGCCCCTAAACATGTTGTTCCATCCTCCTCTACACAACCTCAAAGTGAATGTGCAAGTTCTAATATCAGTGGAGTATCAGTGAAGGCTTCATTTATCAAAAAAGGCAAACATTGTGTAACATTGAAAGCCCTGCAAACTGCTGGAAGTTCAAACTGTGCTCAAATGGAAAAAAAGTTCAAAAGAATAAGTGAATTTTAGTGGTTTTTTAAGAATTTAGTGCTCAAAGTGAATTAAATGCTTAGGAACTTTTTTTGGATGTCAAACATTGATCTTATTTGTTGTTACTATGCTAGAAATTGGTGGTTTGGTTGTTGTGGTGATAGCAGTTACTAGCACAATAACAATTAAAGTGTAATGACATACATTTTGGTGATATCATTTTGGTGACATTTGGTTTGTTGTTATATTAGAGGTAATGATTTGGTGAGTTGAGTTGGTGCATATTTTTATGGTGCTTTAGTGCAGATTTTTTAGTGCAGATTTTATGCTATAGTGCAGATTTTTTGGTTCAGATTTTATGGTGCTATAGTGCAGATTTTTTGGTGCAGATTTTATGGTGCTATAGTGCAGATTTTTTTGGTGCTTTAGTGCAGATTTGTTGCTGCGTAAGTGCATAATTTTTGTGCAGATTTTTTTGAGAGGTGCTTCGCATGGTGTTTATTATCTTCATTGGTTTGTTGTCAATTGAGTGCAAAAGGTTGAAATACATTTTTTAAAACATACTAAAACCCATTTAGATAAGAAACTAAAACCATTTAAATAACATAGATAGTCAATTACATAACCCCAAACCATTTATTTATGATGGCAAGCAATTTTAAGTAGCTATTACATTGAGTGCAAGAACCAATACATTACCAACTAGAAAGGGTCCCAAAACATACACCAAACGAGGTTTTTGCACAACATTCTTACTACATAACTACATTACATAATTACCACCTACTACATAACCATTACATAAGAAAAAACACTTAAAATTGCTACATATAGGCAATTGCTTCATGGGGGTCATGGGTGATTGTGGCCCTTTAGATTTTCCACCGAACAAAATATCAACACGCACACCACCAATGACACCCATGCTCGTTTCTCCCTTTGATGAACAATGCGCAACTCAGTTTCTAGCCTATCCGCATTCCTCAAAAGCCCCGAAATCACATTTATCGAGCGATCACACATTGGTGGATCAAACCACTAGAAGAATCCACACCCTCCAGCATTCTGTAAAACTTATTTCAGTCAAAAAATTCAATATATTCCAATAATTATTATGTGAAAAAGCTTACCAGAGTTAGTTCGCAGCCGTACAACTTTCTTCCCTGATTTGCATCAGTCCATGAACACTTAAGCTTGGCAAGACGCATGCAATAACATATATTATTAACATTATTAGCCATAGGTTATGAGGAGAGAAATGAAAAACAAGAGAAAAAAATGGCAGAAGCTCATGGCTGTATTAAAGCCACAAAACAAGCGGGAGTAAATAGGGGAAATTCCAGCCTGTTTATTTGAGGATCAAAGTGAAACTCACTTAGGTTCTCATGTGTGGATTTATGGGGAAAAGACAGATATGCCCCTGCCAAAAGAGAGTGCACCACACGCGTGTGAGAAACCAGATAAATCTGGTCGGAATTTCGAAAAAAAGACCATCTGGGTACAAATTATGGACATGGGGGATGAAAGTGATAATTTTTTCACAAGAGGGACTAAAGTGACACTTTTGCGTGACATGGGGATGATTAGCGTTAATAGCTCTACTAAAGAACATGTCACTAGAGGTTGAAAGCATTACTTTATTACTTTTATAGATGATTTCTCTAAGTTTACTTATATGTACTTACTTAAAACAAAAGATGAAGCCTTTGATAAATTTAAAATGTTCAAAGAAGAATTTGAAAATAAAATTGGTTTAAGGATCAAAAGATTAAGACCCAATAGAGGTGGTGAATATCTCTCTAATGACTTTAAAGGATTTTGTTTACAAAATGGTATTATTTGAGAGTTTTCGGCACCAAATACTCCACAAAATGGAGTAACCGAAAGGAAAAATCGATCCTTAATGGAGATGGTTAGTGCTATGATAATTTATTCGAAACTTCCAATGAGTTATTGGGGCGATTAACCTCTTGTTACATTAGTAATCGAGTGGTGAATAAAAAACATATGAAAACTCCATATGAATTGTTTGTTGGGCACAAATCTAGCATTAAACATTTCAAATTATGGGGTTGTATTGCATATGTCTTAGATGTAATTTTGAAAAGGCCTAAACTTGGTTCTAAAGCCGTGAAATCTATTTTTGTTGATTATTCTTAAATGAGTTGAGATAGATAACATAGAGGTATGTGAAAACGTGTTTAATATTAGGATATATGTAAAGTGCTATATATTTATAAAATTTGTTGACCTATAAAATGTCACTTACATAGAATGGATATCTTTATGAATTTTTTTTAATAGCATGTATGTGAACTATATATCTTAATCATAATCATGATTCTTGATTTATGAACACAGATATATGTTAAATTCATTATGCTAAATTGAAAAAAATTTATGATGAAATTGCATTGTGTAGATAGTATTTTCTATCTTACCTATCACGTTTATGTAATGATGTAGTGACTCTTATTATAAAGTGCTTATTCATGAAAAGATGCATTTATATTACATTGCATGATATCCTTATCACTTGAGAATATATGGATGGAAGGCTTAATAAATCTTATGGTGAAAAGATATTACCATTGAATGTATCAATGTAAAATTGGAATTAGTGATTCATGTTTGTACCATAAGTTATGGTCAAAATGAAATAGAATCTTATATTAACACAATCTCATTATATAAAGAGAGAGAAAGTGTTGAGGAAGTTCAATTACTTTGATTGCAAATTAAGTATTGGGGGGAATGGCATTTTCCCATCCAAACTATTCAGGTTTTTGCACTTTTGTAAACAAACTTTTTTTTTTTTTGCACTTTTTTATCTGAACTACATTTATTTTTACAAAACTTTATATTTTAGCATTTTTCGGAAAAATAGCTGGAGTATTCTGCCGGGGTTCCATCATATATATCACATGTGATCTTTCTAAGGATAAATATGAAATTTTATCAATTAAAACAACAATTTGTTGTGGTTTCGCTATTTTGAATTCTACTATTCAAAGTATCATTTCAACTTAAAAGGATAAAAATATTAAACCGAAAGTTTCATCAAATGTCATTTTTACCCTTAAAAGGTTCATATGCGATGTATGTAATGGAATTTCGGCGAATATTCCACCAAAAAATGCTAAAAGTTTAAAATTTTGAAAAAATTCATGTAGTTCATATAAGAAAGTGTAAAAAATAAACAAGTTTAGATAAAATAATGCAAAACCCGTTTAGTTCGAATAAAAAAGTGCCAAAGAAAAAAGTTCTTTTACAAAAGTGTAATAACCTAAATAGTTTGGATGGGAAAATGTCATTGCCCCTTAAGTATTCAATTGATCTTCAGATTAAGCTAATTCCTATAATTCAAAAGAAATATGTCAAGATAATTGGAAGGCATGGTTGAACTTTATCATATATGTTTTATATGGATATATGCCTAATCCTTGATTTGAGAATTTGAAAGATTCTTGACGTATACGTGAACTTATATAAGTGTTCATATATATATATATATATATATATATATATTGTGATGAATTCCTTTTGGCTTAAGCATGAAAAGATACTTGAAGTGTCCACTATGTATGTGAACTCTCTATAGTGTGACCATAAGTATATACATATAGAGATGTATGTTATTAAGAAAAGTGACTATGTGCATATATACATATAGAGATGTATATTGTATATACATATAGAGATGTAAATTATAAGGAAAATACTTATGAGATAAGTTTTATGCTTATATTTTTCTTAGTACAAATGTATAGGCCTAAAAGTGATACGATGAGGTATCTATTGACATAAATATTTAATTTATTGAGAAATTTGTGGTTTGCAAATCAAATGTTAGCTGATCACTAACAAAACCATTATCTAGAAAGAAGATAAACAAAGGTTATGGGAGATATAAGACTACTACCAATCAAAAAGTATCTTGATCGAAACGAACTCTATCTTAAGGTACAACTCACACATTTGTCACCTTAACATAAGAGGTTACAAAGGCAATTCAATACAAGATATTAGTGAAATGGAAACATGGATACATTTCAAGTGCATAATTTAAAAATCGTGGGGGTGACACTATTTCAAAGTTCCATATCTAATCTATGCACTAGTTACCACATGAGTTTAGGATGAATTTAATTAAATTCTTAATAGGCTTATAGCTAAGTGGAATGTGTGTGGACATTCTTGATAAGTCTACCTATACAAGTAGAGAAGTGAGCGACCGCTTCTTATGGATTACCATCGGTAGAATCCTAGAGTACTTGTGAATACTATGATCGAGAACAAGGCCCATTTATCAACAATGCCGCCAACAAAGAAGAGCAAAAACTTATATATCATGAGAATCTGTCTACTTAAATGATTCATATTCAACCATAAGTCAAAGGCTTAAGTCCACTTCATGGCTATTCATTATATAAAAACCAAGTTATTATATTTTGTACTATATGTAAATCAGTGGGGGATTGTTGTATATTTACATACTAGTAATAATATTCTTGGCCCACATTGAGTCTCACAAGTCTACACAAAGCATGCATTTGTCCCACATTGGTTTGTCAAGGTTCTTTGGAGCTCAACTTACACTATAAATATGTGTAGTGTTGGAGCTTTAAAGACAAGTTCATTGGAAACGCCACTACTTTATAGTGGGGCACTGTAGTAGCCTCTAATCTTTGTTTTCCATATATTTATCTATATCTATATATATAATATAATATATATATATATAAGAAAGAAAGAAATAAATTAAATATAAATTAAATATTAATATTGAAGGGGTCCGAATCGGTTCATTTGAATTGAAAGGTCGGCTTCTAATTAGTCTAAACTTTTCAGTCACTTGAGGTGGTCAATACATCATTTCGGACCAAGTGAGTGCTTTTTGGCCGAAAGGGTACACCATTTGGTGAGATACCATTTCAATTGAAGAGGTGCCTTTTGGTAGCATCTTGTGGAAGTCTATAAGTACTTCCTTTGTCTTGGCCGAAAATTACAAGTTATCAATCAAATATTTCTCTCTTTCTTTCTATATTTTTTGAGTCTTTTTATTTATACTTGGTCGAGTTTTGCTCTTAAGAATTTCGAAGGAGTGTAGCTTTGCGAAATTAGTTAATAGGCTTTGTATCCTAAATGTTTTGTTGAGACCATTTACATCTATAGTGGAAGAAATATATACCTTAAAGATAACATCTTTAAAGGTGTGCCTACCCTATTGATTTTCATAAGAATTGTTTCCATACCCACATTTATACAACAACCTCGTGGGGCAAGCCACCAGCACACCACTCTGCAGAACAAGCCTGTCGATCATGGCCTTATGCTTAATTCTGACCTGGGACTCTCTTTACGCGAAGCAGGTTGATACTCTTTGGGAGGAGGCTCTCCAGGTACCACCCTTTTCTGAGGCAGTATGGGAGGCATTTCATTCCTTGAGGGAATCTTCTACTTTTTGTTCATGCTGACTCCTTTGGCACTGGATCGAGTTTGCATTCTCAATGCCCAAATCAATCTTCGTTTTCACAGACCATGCCAAAATTGAGGAAGCCAAAATTTGTTACTTGGGTGAGGTAGTCTTTTTCTACTCTGAATGCTAACAGTCAACTCTTTTTCGAAGAATTTATTATGTTGAATTGTTGTGCATGTAGGGCTTTGTTTGCACATGTAACCAACAATCAAGTGTACGCTTGAGGGTTTCGCGATGCAATCCCTTCAAAACTCAGGTCAGATATTGCTTTTAAAAGATAAAGTATAGACTTTATAGTATTGCTTAAAGAAATAGTCATTTAGCTAAGAGCGTATTCAAGATGATGTAGATAATTTACCTTTCACCTTGGAGATGGTAGCATATTTATAGGGAAATAAGTGGGCCTTTGAGCTTCATAAATACATGCTTGGTCCATAGATGTTGCTCTTATGAGGGCATTTGAGTAATAGTGAATCAACACAAGTTCGCTCAGTTGGTAAAGACAAGTCACTTCCCCTCAGAAGGTTGTGTGTTCGACTCCCTATGCCGACGTGAGGGTTGTGTTGGTGGGCGATCTTTAAGTACCTCTGTAAGCGACCTATGGTCCCGGAAGCATGCCCTAACCCTGATAGATGACCGGAGCCGACCTTACCTAAACTTTTATTTACCAAAAAAAAAATATATATATATTGATATTTCATGCAGATGAAGGTACTATAAGGGCAATTAGTATAATCGGGAAATGACTAACCGTCCTTGGTAATTTTCGGGGACACATAAGGCATATTGTAATCTTTACTACATAGAAAGTTCATTATCATACGAACTCTTTTATATTTACATTTTGCATATATATAATCCAAGTATGTTTGTGCAACATAACTTTTATTTGAATTATCGTATAAAATTATGGACTACACTTGTCTCGTTAAAAGATTTAAATTATGCACAACTTATAAAAATTTCAAATAAAAATAATACATCATACGATTGAATTCAAAAACATAATTTTTTTTCTAATACCATTCGTGTATAATTTGTGTATAATGAATCTCACATGGCCTGACCAATAACAGTGATCCAAACCTAAGTATCCTATCATTAGCTAACAAGATTGCATGAATTGGCCCCAACGGATGGATGGTGCCCATGTCTCAAAGGTTCTCGAGCAAAATAAGAATCTTCTGGAACACTTCCTTCACTCCCTATAAGCCCTAGTGTGACTACTACCCACTCTCTCACCAAACCCTTTACTTCACATTTCTTCTTTCATCTTCTTCCCTTATCCACAGAGCCCCTCACTGCCCAAAACCCACCTTCAATTTCCCTCTCAAAAATGGCTTCAGCCAATGCTATCTCCACTGCTTCAATCCTCCCTTCCCCTTCTAAACAAGTACTGCCCCTTTATCTCCCTTTTTTCTAACTCTTTTTCTGTCTTTTGTTTGGTATATTATGTTAATTTATTGCTTTAATTATGTAATTTGTTTTGTGGGTTTTTGTTATAGGGTGGGTTGAAGAACAGGAGAGTGAACCAATTGCATCAAGGGCAGAAGTTTGGGCACAAGCAATCCAAGAATCGGTTTGTGGTGAGGGCTAATGCTAAGGAAATTGCGTTTGACCAGAAGTCAAGGTCTGCAATGCAGGCTGGTATCGATAAGCTCGCTGACGCCGTTGGCCTCACTCTTGGTCCCAGGGGTAATTACTGAGAAACTGTGGTTGTATATAGTACTTGCTGTTTTGTTGCAATTTCAGCTGAGTTTTTTTGTAGTTGTTTATGAGTAGTGATATTACTATTGTTTATTTGCAAGAGTATGATATGGGATATGTGAGAAATGATGTCTTTGGTATAACTTTATCAGTGATATGAATGGTCTTAATATCCACAATTCATTATCTTGGCGAGTCATTAGGCTGCAGTAACGAATATTTAGTTTTCTCTGTAACGTTTCGGGAAATGATTATGAGTAGTCCTTGCTAAATGTAATTGCATTGTAGATAAATGGTGAAGTACCGTAGAAAGACCTTGTGAACTAGTGCAGATAAGGTTTCTTCATTTAATTTGAGATGTTCTAAAAGAATATCAAATGTAACTTAATTTATGAGGTTAAACTTGTGAATGATTACTGCTATTGCTCTATTTATTTATCTTTTAAACCCATTCGCCAATATAAATTGTTAGTTTAAGTAAATTAAGTCCCAAATTCTTTTTTAATTGGTGAAACTTACATTCATGTTACACGTGCTTAGTTTTAGTATGTCTGATGTTATTCAGGAAGGAATGTTGTCTTGGATGAGTTTGGCGCCCCAAAGGTTGTCAATGATGGGGTTACAATTGCACGAGCCATAGAGTTGCCCGATGCTATGGAAAACGCCGGTGCTGCTTTGATTAGGGAGGTTGGTTCTTCGTTCGACTTCTTTTCCACTCCCTGAAATGTTTTTAAGATTTCATTCCTATTTTTATACATTAGTTAGCAAGTGGCTCTTTGATTTACTTTTGTAAGTTTCTTCTGATTTCATATGGTTTGTCTGCTATTGAAGCTTTTAATTGTGTGTGTAGGTTGCTAGCAAGACAAATGATTCTGCTGGTGATGGAACTACCACCGCATCTGTTCTTGCCCGCGAAATTATCAAACTTGGCCTTCTAAGTGTTACCTCTGGTGCCAATCCAGTTTCACTAAAGAAAGGAATTGATAGAACCGTACAGGGTTTGATCGATGAGCTTGAAAATAAAGCCAGGCCTATAAAGGGTCGGGATGATATTAAAGGTATTACATTCATTAGTCTCAAGTTCCATAATTTAACATGGGAAGTTCATTGATGGCAGCTTATATTAACACAAATAAAAAGTAGTATTATGCTGTACTGACAATGACATTGTTCGTAGCTATTGCCACAATCTCTGCTGGAAATGATGAGAGCATTGGGGAAATGATAGCTGATGCTGTTGACAAGGTTGGACCTGATGGCGTCTTATCTATAGAGTCATCATCGTCCTTTGAGACCACCGTTGATGTAGAAGAAGGAATGGAGGTTCGTATGAATTAGCAAGACTTTTTTGTTTATCTTAGGGTAAATTACATTGGCACCCCCTGCGTATGATGTTAATTATGAAAAACACCGTGATGTTTGAGAAATTACCATGACTTCTCTTATCAGTTAAAGCAAAGTCCAATTACATTCCTATCACTAAAAGTAGATTACAGTTTCACTCCCTGTGTTTCAAGTTTTTCGAATTGCTGGATCTGACGGAATATACGTTTGTAAATTTGCAAAATCTCAGGGGGATCCTGGTAATTACCCAATAAATGAGGGGGTGTGCATGTAATTATCCCTTTGTCTTGTCTGCTTTTACTAAAAAGCTTTCTGATTGATCTCTTCTTGTTGGACCACAGATTGACAGAGGGTATATCTCCCCGCAATTTGTTACCAACCCCGAGAAGCTGATTGTTGAATTCGAAAACGCGAGGGTATTAGTTACAGACCAGAAGATTTCAGCTATAAAGGATATCATTCCATTGCTAGAGAAGACCACTCAGTTAAGAGCACCTTTGCTCATCATTGCTGAAGATGTAACTGGAGAGGCTTTGGCCACTCTAGTTGTGAACAAGCTCCGTGGTATCTTGAATGTGGCTGCCATCAAAGCACCTGGATTTGGAGAAAGGAGGAAAGCCCTTCTTCAAGATATTGCCATTTTGACCGGTAAAAAAGATCTTATATTACTAGAAAACCCACATCCTTCACAAAATTAAAAAAACAAATGCGCTTGGCTCGGCTCGACCCAGGCTTGTTGAGCTTGAGTTCAAGATTTTTGGCTTGAGCTTGGCTCGTTTGCATCCCTAGCCATGATCTTCATTATCCGTGTTCTGTATCATTAATTATGTAGTCATTTGTGTTTTGCTTCTTGGATTCTTACATCAACTGGTTTGTGTTTCTAGGGGCCGAGTATCAAGCAAGTGATTTGGGCTTACTTGTGGAAAATACTGATGTGGACCAGTTGGGTATAGCTAGAAAGATAACCATAATCAAGGACTCCACAACAATCATTGCTGATGCTGCATCAAAGGATGAGCTACAGGCTAGGATTGCTCAACTCAAAAGAGAGTTGGCGGAGACGGATTCTGTTTACGACTCTGAAAAACTTGCTGAAAGAATTGCTAAACTGTCTGGTGGGGTCGCTGTGATCAAAGTCGGTGCTGCAACTGAGACAGAGCTTGAGGACCGTAAACTTCGCATTGAGGATGCCAAAAATGCAACTTTTGCTGCCATTGAGGAAGGCATTGTGCCCGGTGGAGGTGCTGCATTAGTGCATCTCTCAACTTACGTTCCTGCAATTAAGGACAAGATTGAAGATGCAGAGGAGCGACTAGGTGCTGATATCATACAAAAGGTAAATGGATGTTTTGCGTTTTGCTACTTGGTATGACTGATTCATATATTTTATTTGAGTTGCTCTTCGTGCTTTTAATTTAACTCATGTTGGCTTACTCTCCATTTCTCTTTTAATAATGGCGTTGTGGTATGCTTTACATATCAGTGTCCTGTTTTAATCCTCTGTTTCAAATTTATCTAGTATATTTCCGGAAAATTTGCAGTGTCAGTCCATAGATAGGCCCCCTTGTATTTTAGTCCCGTTGTTTGCGAACTTGCAAAATAAATACCATAGGACGTATTGTCTTTTGATCTTTGGTCTTGGCCGTTTAAAAAGAAAAAGGAAACTGTTAGTGCGGTCACGTGCCTTGCAAGCACGTGCATGCCACATGTGAAATTTCATCTGTTTTTATAGGCCCTCCTTGTAGTTTTAGTCCGTTGTTTCCGAAGCAAAATAAATCCCATAGGATGTATTTTGTTTTGATCTTTAGTCCTAGCCGTTAAAAAAAAACAAAAAAAGGTGACTATTAGTGCGGTCACGTGCCTTGCAAGCGCATGCATGCCACATGTGAAATTCCATATGTTGTTTTTTGTCGGGACCGAAATTGCAATAAACCCTATCCTTTGAGACCAACATTGCAACTTTCCCTCAATTTCCTTTTTGGGACGTTCTAAAGTAAGAGTATTTCTTATAATGAAATTTTGTTTCCTAAATTATTTTTGTTTACACTCTGTTTGGTTCAAGAAAATTGGTAGGGAAGGGAAAAAAAAAAGATAAGAAAATTAGGTTTTCTCTCCTATTTTCTTTTTCTTTTCATTTTCTCTAGTAACTAAACAATAGAAAATGGTTTTCTTGCTTTTGGCTACCAATTTCCTTGAACCAAACAGTGCTAAAGTAATGATTTGGACACATCTTTAAAGGCAGCGCACAAAGCTTTTCAACTCATCTAAAACTCCATGTCCAGTCGAACAGGCTTGGTTTCTCTTTGCAGTTGATCGATATTTTTGGTTTTCTTGGTGAAACTTTTGATGTTATGATGTGGTTGCAGGCGCTGATAGCACCGGCATCTCTGATTGCCCAAAACGCTGGGGTCGAAGGTGAGGTGGTAGTGGAGAAAGTAAAAGCTAGTGAATGGGAATTCGGTTACAATGCGATGACTGATGTGTACGAGAACCTGGTGGAAGCTGGAGTTATCGACCCGGCTAAGGTGACAAGATGTGCGTTGCAAAACGCAGCTTCAGTTGCTGGAATGGTTCTCACTACACAAGCTATTGTTGTCGAGAAGCCGAAACCGAAATCGGCTGCTGCTGCTACCGCTGCTGCTCAGCAAGGCATGGGCAGCTATTCAGTGTGATAAAAACTATTATTATTATATAAAACTTCGTTTTAGGAAATTTTGAGATGCTTTGTCACTGGGATTAGGAGTAAGTTGAGCAAGCTTGTTCTATTTGTTCACTGGAATTATTTGTTATGTGGGCTGAAGAGAAAAGAGTGTTTTCAGATGATGACTCAAAAACAATAAAAAAATTTGTAATTCCGTGAAATTATTGTAAGAGGGCTATGCAATGAATAATGTAGTTCTTTGCTGACCTGGTTAAATCTTTTACACACCTGGTGCAAAATGATTGTTATCTGCAGAGCGTGTGAGAGCTTAAATTGGTTAGACTTCAAATATGGTCGTCGTGTCAGGTCGAGTCGGGTTTGACTACGTTAGGCTAACAATTAGGCAGCCAAATATTTTTGAGACTCGGGGCCTATTTAGGATTACTCACATTAGCAAATTTTTCGTATCCAGAGTGATTAAATGGAAAGAATTAGACAAATTTTTCTTAGTACGCTACACAAAATGTTTTGACAGTTTTCCTTAGTAAGCTACACAAGTTTTTTGTATTGAAAAGCAATGTGCATTTGCCCCGACCCAAGTAACTACATAGCAACCGAGAGCTCAAATTTTACGATATTTCATACGTGTATTACGTAAGGCCCCTCCACCCGGGCTTAGAGGAACGAACTCTTTGAGCAGCCACTCTGACGTTCTCAACTTGTTATCATTTCACCCATCATAAATTAATTCTTGTACGGTAAAATCGAATTCAACAGGCGTTTTAGATATAAATTAAGAGCATAACATCTCAATAGAACTTAATTGGTCGAATTCTTGGGTTGGTGTTTTTTATTTTTTATTTTTGGTGACGAGAGGCATCCTCAACAAATTACATTGAAAGGAAAATATCAGAAATTAACAGCTCCTTCAACTCTTCCAAAGGAGTCTCCCAGATTCGGCCCCTGATCCATTTATTGACCCCATTTAGCGAAAGCATCAGCACAAAAATTCTTTTCCCGCTTAATGTGATAGAACTCACTTTCCCAAGGTCTGTTCAAAAGTTCCCTGCAATCCTGGATGATGCACCCGAGAGGGTGGCTTCCAATCTGTCCCCTACTAACCACCATACCACCTCTGAGTCAATTTCGACAGTGATCTTCAATGATCTCCTCTCCCACGTGAGAGACAATCCCTCTCGAAGAGCTAAAAGCCCGGCTTCAGTAATGGTGAATTTACCAATCTTTTGGTTAAATCCAGCAATCCAAGATCCTTGATCATCTCTAATGATCCCTCCAACCGCTGCACAATTAGAACTTCGAAGGAAGGTAGCATCCGAGTTCAAATTCCACCACCCGAGTTTGGTTTAGCCTATCGCAAAGGGTCCTTTGTCGTAACAGCCTTAAGTGTTTAGTCGGGAAAGCAGATGCGAGACCCATAACAAAGGGGATTGGTTGTTATTGCTATGCTTTCTTGGTGCTTTAACTGCGCACCTACCCAAATCTGGTTTGGCTTGACTCAATCATAAAACGAGCTTTGAGTAGGTCCGATTTGATTGAGAGTCCTGATTATCAGGTTAAGCACAATACATATATAACAAAACTATTACAACAAAGGTACTGTACGGCCCTAAACATAGTAATCCCAAGATATCGCGGGCTTAATATAATAAAAAGATATCTCGAACCAATGCCAACATGGATCATATCTTTTATTTGCACAAGTATCGAAAAGAAAGAAAAATTCTAGGATAGACAGAGAGGTGGCTACAGCCTTACAGGTAAAACTGGAAACATAGATATAAACTATAAAGGAACAATTAAGAGGTCCCAAAATCAAAGTCGAAATAGAACTAGTAAAACTGTATTACGATCCTGCGGTCACCTACCACAAATTAGAGGACTCAAATCATGGCTGTTTGACAGCCAGGGTCGGTAAGATTGCAGTGGCTTCACCATCTATCACCACAACAATATCACCATCTTTGAAGCATGTGGTCGCGAATTTCACTCTGAAGACACATACGAGATACAATGGCATCAAAATTTCAAGCACAATGCGAATGTGAAGGCAACTTAGAACTTACAAGTATTTATCTTTAATTTGTCTGATGTTGTTTGCCTTCACTTCAGCCATGATCCTATCTCGAACGAAAACTGGTGTCTTGAACTCCAATGTTTGCTTCACATAAACCGCTCCTGGCTACACATTGCAGGAAACATGAATATCAATTATTTCAATACTTCCACGTCGTGCAAAGCGTAATAATCTACCATCTTGTTCTACCATACAATGACTACTACACAAAAAAATGGCAATAGAGAGTAGTAACTAGTAATACTTACAAAATGGGAAGCAATGATACGAGGAAACAACGATGCAACGAGCATTCCGGGGACGGGAATATCAGCAAAACCAGCATTTTTGGCACATTTCAAATCAAAGTGCAGGGGATTGGAATCATGGGTCAAGTTTGAATATTCAGAAATGTCTGAAAATGAAAATATTCTGGCTTGCTTCAAAATGTGGCCTGGTTTGATCAGTACATTTATTGTTGATGAAGAAAAATGCTTCAATGAAGAAGAAATGGAATTCGTCAAGTGTGGCTTCATCAGCGTTTCTGTAGAGGGTTTTGATATTAATTATAGCAGTAAAAACTCTCTCAAGCAATTTATCGAACACTTGGAATGCAGGGTACTACTGAACCAAACAGATTCAACCAATTTACCCTTAATTAGAGAAGCATGGAGTTCTGGAGTATTATCACCTTGTACTTGTATATTCCCCTTTTTAACCTTGATTAAATATCCTTCTACATTTGTTATAATTAGATATGAAGTTTGGAGCAAAAATACCAATACTATTTTTTTCTTTTTTTGTGCTATGACAAAAATAAAAAATAAAAAAAATATTCTCCACTTTTTATCCTTCAATTATGAAGCCCTTCAAATTATCTTTCAAGATGATTTAATCCCATTTTAATTAACAAAAAAGGATAATTACACAAACACACCCTCACTTTAGAAGCCCAAATACTAAAAACCCCTCGCTTTTGGTAAAATATCATAACTTCCCCTATAAAGAGTGTCAGATTACATTTTTACCTCCTATGAGTACAAATGTACTATAATTTCACCCCTGACAAGGGTGTGTTGGCAATTTTCACAATCTCAAGGGGCTTTTGGTAATTATACCATAAGTGAAGGGGTGTGAGTGTAATTATCTCTAACAAAAATATCTAACCAAAAAAGAAAAGAGGAAAGGAGACTGGTATGCCAATTTTATGCTGATAAAATACATTTTAGTTCCTGTGTGTTTTCAAATCTCCTGAAGTCTGGATAATTGCATTTGTTTTGTATTTTGGCATGAATTTTCCCTCCTTCAATTTTTCTATTAAATTTATTAATTAGTAACTAGAATATTCTTCTCTTTTGAACTAAAAAAGTTGAATATCACTAAATAATGTGTTGAGAATGAAAAATTGTTAAAATATCATTGAATGACAAAACTCTTCTCTTTTCCATTTGTAGTTTGTACCAATATTTGTCTTTGTAATGTCAATTTTCAACCAAAACTTTGATTTATTGATTGTTTTGCTACAATACTCTTGAAGTATTTGATGTGAAGTGGCATTAAAGTAAACTGATGTGTAGTTTATTAGGGACAAAAGAAAGAGTTTAATATGGGAGAACCGGAAAATGTGATAATAAAAATCGAGGAAACGTTTTCCGGGAAAACTATGCAAATAAATTTTGGGGACTAAAATGACTTTTGCCCACGTGATTTAACAACAAAATGGATATTTTTTTGATTTTTTCAATGATTTATTTTTAAAGTACAAAATTATCCCTTAATTGCATCTCATCAAGTGATTAGAGGACTGCATTGACACTAATTTAAAACGTAGGAACTAACTTAAAATTGATATAACAACGCGAAAATTAAAATTAAATATACCCATTTTTATGTCATTGTCTTTAGAAGGGCTAAAATCGGATAACCCCCATGAAATTCTCGATTTTGGCACTTTCCCCCTTAGAAATACTAACATGAGATCATACCAATTGCATTTTTGATCTCATATGTTTGGCTGGCCTTTTTTAAGTTTTGTCTCATCCGTTACGAGGTTCTCACATTGTGTCCTGTCACTTTTAAAACATTTCACATTTGGTCCCAAGTAAATTTTCCATTCAAAATTTAATAGTCAGCTCCATTAGTCAACATTTTGGCTTATTTTTTAGAAAGAATTCGTGAGTGAATACTATCATACACAGATTATATTCAAAATCACAATATGTTAATTCAATATTATGTGCTACTTACGCACTAAATCTCCCTAAAAAATGGGCCAAAATATTGACCAACAGAGTTGCCCATTAAATTTTGGACAGAAAATTCAATTGAGACCAATTGTGAGAGTTTTTAAATGTTATGGAACATAATGTGAGAATTTTTAAAAGCCGTGGGATACAATGTGAGAATTTCGTAACAAATTAGGCCAAAATAAAAAATGACCAAATGTGAGGACGAGAAATGTGATTTCCATCCTAGATATTTAAAATGGGTCACTTCCCCCAAGGGTCAATTTTTCGGCAAAATCATATTAAAAGTTCCTTGACTTGCACACTTGTAGTTAGTGAACACCTACATATTTATGGTCAAATTCTACGTTGGACCCAGAATTTATTATTGGATTCGGAGTAATTTAGTAAATGACCCCCTCTATTGGGGGATATGTTGAATTGTTTGAATCATTTGAAGAAGATGAAATGTAAAGAAATTGAGAGAGAAATGAATTGAACTTTCTGTTGTATTAACTCTCAAAGTGAAGAATGAATCTTACATTTACAAAGGCTGATTTCATCTATATATACAGCAAACTATATCTAACAGAAACCAAGCTAAATAACAAACTCGGATATTTACATGACTAATTACAAAAATGCCCCTTTACTAACTTAACCACCGAACATTCCAGAAATGGCAAATGTACTCCAGAAGCTGCTCTTCCCTTTTGTCTTGCTGGCTTGGCTTAGCTGGCAATCTACACTTCAACAGGATCCAATAGTGAATTTTGAATCGAGACCAATGGTCTCGGTGCAGCATAGAATGACCCATATTTATGTTGCTTATTTTGTGATTTAAAAGTATCCATGCCATGAAGCCGTATAGATGGTTGTAGTATGACATTGATCGATTTTGCGATTTACCATCACATTGCTGTTCCAAAAACGGATTTCATGTCTTAAAATAGTGGGGCTATGAATGTTTCTACAAGAGATCGATTATTAGATATTAATTTTTACATTGTTCTTATGTTTCTTTCTCTTCTTTTTTGGTTTTGCTTATTTTTCCTTTTTGTAATTATATTTACCATATCTTCTAACACATGATCTTGTACAGTATTTTGTTAAAAGAATTTGTGATTTTCATATGCTACTTTTGCTAGCCAGCTAGCCAGATTCTTAGATGTTAATGTTGATTTTCCTATGGTTGGTTGCACATACATAAACAAACTTTGGTGCCTGAGGGATGCCGTTTATCAATTGAGTTCTTAGCCAGTGATTCTTGACATGGAAAAGATGGATTGTCGATCGAATCGGGGCATCAAATACCATTGGACCCAGGATAGCACAATAAAAATATACAGATTACCTATATCCAACAGTATTAGATGGATCGACTCCAACAAACCGATCCACCTTAAAATTTCCATGCAAAGTGGATGTCTATATGCATTAAGGTCAACCTGCAAAGACTATATGCTCTTTAGAATGGCCCATCTGGGCCTTCAAGTCCATTTTTGGCCTCGAAATTGGCATTTGGCGCAAATTGCTACTTTTATTAAATGTTTGAGATAATTACTGCATATCCTCTCATTTTATGGTCAATTACCAAAACTCTTTGAAGGTTGGACACTACGTTTATTGATTTTTCTCAAGGATAAGTAAAATTATGTTCCTTTTTTTTTAATGATAACTTACATTATACATATCATGAATATTAAATTGTGATTAATTACAACCAATTAATAACTACTACAACCATTTGAAAATCAATATAAAAATAGAGAAAGCTCACACATTTTTGGTGAGAGTCGAACTCAAACTTTCTAATATCTTGGACATCGATTTCACCAACAAAGCTAAGCTTCGTCGGTAAGTGGATTATGTTCTTTCTTCGTTTATTGTCCTCTTATGGGCACAAGCATAAAATAAAAGCAAAGAAAAAGTAAAACAAGTGTTTTTCCTTTAACTGGTTTTTCACACTTCTCTTAGGAGACATGACAATGATCGCACCATATGTCTTCCAAGATCAGAACTTTATAGCAGGCAGGCTTGAAAATTTACAATAAAATTTTGGTTAATTTTAATTATCATATTTATGCATCTTTTACATCAATAATATTCTATATATAATATATGGATAATGAATTTGTTAAATAATATCACTAAAAACTGTGGCGAAAATATGAAATAAATATAATTCGATAGTAAGATAATAACCAAATTTCATGAGAACTTCATTAAAATAAAATGTACCAAGATTTAAATAAAAGTTACTATTCAATACCATATCGAGTTTCTACGAGGATCGAAATCGCTATTACTAGAATCTGTCCTAGCTCTATTTTCATATTGCAAGTAAAAATTATTAGTTACATGTTGATAATATTCTGTCCATGACATGGAATGTTGATAGTACTGCATATAATGATGATGATGATATCCTTCTGGTGTTGAATCTTGAAAACCCCAATAGAGTAGTACAATTTCTTCAATCATATTCATTTTCAGTTTTTTGCTTTACTGCTTCTTGTGGTTGGGGAGTAAGTGGTAAGTGTGGTCATTACCAAATATAAATATAAAAAAAATTATTTAAAAAAAATTCGGCCGAAATTTCGGTTTCGGTGAATATTTCGGGAAATATCGTGTTTCGGCCGAAATTTCGATGGATATTTGACAAAACTATTTGAAATTTCTGGAAATTTCAAGTTTCGGTCGAAATTTCGGAAGATATTCTGCAACATTGGATCGAATGTTCGATTTCGCTTCGGGACTCCCCAAAATCCGGTGTTTCGGCCGAAATTTAAGACCATGATTGTGGGTCAAACTTGCTGAAAAAATTTATACTAGATTAAGTCTAATGGTCAGTGTAAAAACATGGAATGATCAAAGAAATTAAGTGAACTAGGAAACATAAAGTTGACCTCATTTTACAATAAAGGCAAAAAGAAAAGGAGGAGAACTCGCAAGTTTCTCTAGGACGCATCAATTTATTCTTCAAAATTCATACCGACTTAAAATGGTTGTATAAACTTTTCTAGGTGATTATTGATTAGGGGTAATAATGAGAAATTCAAATGTACACTTTTTGGTGTCGTTTAAGTTTTAACTAATACAATGGGTTGTAGTCATCCCGAGGCAGCAAGATGTATGATATAGACTATAGAGCCGATCCTCTTATTTTCTCTCCTTAAAAGCTTTGTTATCTTCATTATATACTTTTGATTTGATGAAATAAAACGAACCAATATTTAAAATAGAAAAAAGAGAGTTCGAAACTTTGCTTTGTGTATTTACTTTCTATACTCATAGAGAAGTCGACAAATTAAGTGTATTTCGCTCATTTCTAACAAGTCTTATAATACAAAGTTTTCATGATTTTTCAAAAATTAAGAACGGTCGATCCATTAATTGACTAATACTTATTCTTACACAGTTAATGGTTTGCTTATACACCTTTATGAAATTATTTCGTATACGCGTTTGGTGTCTCTCGAATCTCTACACTTTATACTATTCTTGTAGAATAAAAATTGAAGAATAACTTATGCAAGTGCTTGGAATACATTTTATTCTTACAGCGATGGTTTTCCACTTCTTCACCATCAAAATATTTCTAAAAAATGACAGAATATATATATAAGAAGACATTGGTTCATTTTGGATCAAGGAAAATCTGATGAACCTTAATAATGCGACACTAGACCACTTTTTCTCCCTTTCCTTTGTTCTATCTTATGAATGTGAAACAAAAAAGAACCTTGTGCTTTTGTGCTTCTCTTTTTCCTTTTTGCCCTTTTTGGTTGACCTTTAGCTTTGGAGATGAGAACTGAATTTTTCATGTCCCTGTGGATGACGGTAATTTAGCTACGTTGGAAAATGATTTAAAATCCATCTCTGGACCGACTGGTTCAATCATGATGTGCACCAATTTTGCTAAGAACATAATTATAACTAGCCCACCTATGAATTTGGACCGGTTTATCACCCCAATATAACTAGGTACAATTAAGGTGGTTGGTGTTATAGTAAATCTAATATTCTATGGTTTGAAGCGTGATTTCACTTTCCTTAAAGTGATATTTGCCCCCACTACACGTTTGCTACCGGGGATAAATGCAAATTCACTTCTAGGATACGACAAACCACCCGAGACTTAACGAATAGCAATTTCGGAAGTCTCCTTTCAAGAACAACTCAAAGACTTTATTATGTAAGAGTGAAAGCAGTAATAATTTTATATATCAAAATCTGGCACAAGAAATACGTTTATATAGACATAAAACACCTTTTCGGAATAGTTGCGTTGTTTGGAATTCTAGTTTAATTTTAAAGGTTGCACCAATTCAAAAGTGTCTACTCTTGAATAAAGAAGTGTCTATTCAGTCTAACTCCAGAAAATTGATTCTAGATAAGACATCTTTTAGAAAATCTGCAACTCTTTAATAAATAAACTAATAAAAAATAATTCCAAAATAAAAATAAATCCGAAAATAATAAAATAAAAAAATAATATTTTATTTTCCTTGGATCCGTGCGCGTGCCACGTGTCCAAGTGCCAAGTGCCAAGTCTTTGATATATAAATATATATAATATATCTATATTTTGGCTCCCTCCAAATTTTCCCTCCAAGTTTCTATTTTAAACTTAAAGTGGAGCCCTTCTTTATATAGTGTTCCAAACTTTAGTAAGTTTTCTACGTGGGATAAGAAACACACTATACATCTTTATATATGCAAGCTATCTATCTAACAGTTGGACCCATGTGACCAAAGGTCTATCATCAGATGAGCCCAATATGACAAGTGAGCTACAATAATAATTGGGCCGACAATAACGAAATATATTCACTAGTCTAAATAAATAGGCAAATGAGCCAATGATCAAGCCCAGACCCATAGGCCACCATCAGCCTTCTATATACCCCAAAGGAGCTGATGACAATCATTATCTACTCTCCTAACAAAAAATCCAATGACAACTTTGGAGAGTAATTTCATTATTGAACTACGAACTGACTTGATCTCATCACACTGGGTACGTAGGCAGCTTGCATAACAGCGAGTGCAGTCTATATCTGATTCAACCCTTAGCCTAGTTTGTCGTGTGTTGGGTCATTCTCTCCCCACGTAGCAAAGCACGTGATATTAACTCACTGACAAATTTTACTCGCATCAAATCAGTTGACTCGTCAGGTAGCCCATAAACGGCCAATAGTCAGACCATAGAACCAAAATAAATTCAAAACCGTTCTATTTTCTGAAAACGAATAAAATCATGGGTTCGGTCGGTGAATTGGTTGACCGGTGCTGGGTCATGGAATTGTCTGGATCTAGACTTGTCTCGAAGGCAAAATTCATAGAAATTAGGGCAAAACAAGTTTGAAGTTGGAAGTTGGAGATTCCCCAAAAACCTACAAAAACAAATTCTAGGTATCTAATCACTTAAGTTACTAAATGCATAAACTATATGAATTCTTTATTGAGTTTTTCACCATTTATTAGCAACAAAATTGAAGTTTATTTTAAAAAATCAGTATTGTGTATGTGTGTGTATCTATATATTCATTCTTGATAATGTGATTTTTCAACTTTAAATTTGATTGATTCAAAATGTCAAGTATATAATTAATATGTATTGTTTAATTATATTCTATTCTATTGACATATAATTTCACACATATTTATTATTTACTATATAATTATGATATCAGTGGACTATTGTGATTCAAGTGACTAATAAACCAGTGACCTCGATTCATTTGGTTTTCATTTTGATAGGTTGGAGGGTGGGGTGTTTGGTTGGGGGGTGGTGGGGAGTGTCTACTTCTTATTCTAGTAAATAATTTAACGTACATTATTTAATATTTAATTTAAATTATTATATCACTGGAAAACCAGTGATCTCGATTCATTTGATTTTTCAATTCGTTGGACGGACTCTCTATTTCAAAACATTCGTGAAATAAACGTGATCTTACAAATTACTCACATTAAAAAGTGCATGAAAATCTTAATTAATTTTCTCCCTAGAACATACTGGAGAATTATTCGATATGTGCCTGATTTAGTATTTTAGTGGAGGAAAGTGACTGAAACTGCAGCCAGAGGACATTGATAACTAAATTCCATCTACTTATTTTTGGCAGAATAATAAATTAGAAAAAAACCTATAGGTATGAGTTTAGCATACAACAAAATATTCTGTGATTTTGAAGCATAATTTTGCTTTTCTTAAAGTGATATTTTCTCTCAATAGTTACAAGTCTACTATTGGATTAAATGTAAATTCACTTCTAAAATACGAGAAATCATCATAAACTTATGTTAAGTAGCAATATTGAAAATCTCATTTCAAGAACAATTCAAGAACTAATTTCTTATATATGAAAAGAATAATTGGAATTTAAATAGTTAAGTTTGGCACTCGTAGTGTGTTTATACATAAATTACAATAAAATACCTTCATCGGAACAATTATATTGTTTGGAATGAAAGTGTCTTTGTCGTGTAAGCTCCATTGGATAAACACCTACGCAGCAAAGTAGCTCCACAAAATAACAAAATCATTTTTTCGTTACAAGACATTAAAGAATAGTGAATGACCATCAGAATAGGAGCAATGTAACATACTTTGGTTATTTGATGAATTACATACTATTAATGACGCTCATTTATGCAGTATATGCAATTGTCCTATATAAATAGCACATGCATTGTACATAAAAATGTATTCATTGACGATAATAAACAAGAGAGAAAATATATCACAACTAGTAGTAACCATGTCCCAAGACACGAGACACTAAATATGTTAAAAAAAATTTAAATATATATATATATATATATAATTTAAAAAAATGATGATTTAATTTTATGATTATCATGGAAAAAAATTTCTTTATATAAGTGTCAAATCATATTCGTTTCAAGTAAAACATAACAATACATTATTGTATTTAATAAAATAGATGCTAAAAAATAAAATGAGAAAGTTTGACTCAATTTTATTGATTATCATTTGGATCTGACTCATTGTAAATGAAATAAATATAAAAAGGTTATTCTTTATTTGAATTTGAATTATACTGGTATTATCTTATTTTAAATTTTAAAATTTGATTGTTTTAGATAAAGATGGACAATTACATTTGTCCATATTCAATAAAAGAAATTATATAGTTATTTATGTGACACAGTTGAATTCACTTAGAGTATCTACATGTGTACATACTTAGCTTGGAGTTGTATCAATTTTATTATATATATAGATTTCTTTACTAAGTCATTAGCTCTTTTTCCTAAAATTGATAACATGTTGATGTTATCAACAAGAATGACTCTCGTCTTTTTATATGATGCACATTTTAATCTTTATACTTTGGTATTTGTCATTTGAACCATCATGTCAAACAATATCTCAAACCAGATCACATAATCCTCCATACAGGATTGGCATTCCGAGCGAGCTCTCACAACTTGGTAATGGTAGCTTCGCTCTTGAAATTCTTAATTCTCGCACTAAAATTCATGACCATACTTCAATAAATTACAAGGATTTTTTACGAATATCAAATATTTCACGTAAATTTAATGAAATTTTTTCATTGGTGAAAATAAGTAAAACGAGTTTCCATTAAAAGAAGAAAATATGAAAAAACTGATATAGATTTTGTAGATATGCAATAATTGTAAGTTGTAACGTTGAGTTTAAACCTTTGGCATCCCTTCCAATTAAGAATCGGGGTCTCTATTCAAAATTCTTTTAATAATCATAATTTTTTTTCATTTCATCATATATATATATATATACATATATATATGTACATATACGCACATATATATATACATATACATATATATACATATACATGTATATATATATACACATTAAGCCTACCAACCCATGACAATCACATTTTCAATTATTTTCAAAATTCATGTTAAAAACTAATTATTTTAATATGAGGTATCAGATCAAATTAATCCTTATAGATGATTTGGTTTAACAATTTATAATAATAATTTTTTTGATTAACATAATCTCTAAGGCGCTTCCACTTAAGTAATTTCAGATTTTCCCTTTCCTGCTCCCGCTCTATGTGACCTAGGTTGCAAAACTTGAAGTCATCGCTCTTGAAAGTATCTATTATGAATCCTACACGTTGAGATTCACATGGAAGCTGTGAATCTTGGGGAAACAATGAAACAAAGAAATCAAGCATTCCAACAAAATCAAACAAAAGCAATGATTTTCCTTCGTCACCACATTCATGAGTAAGTAAAACCGAATATTTAATTGTGAAAGATCCACATTGCCCTTTTGTGATAATCGAAGGAGAGATATGTGTACCAGGAATTTGTAATCCTCCCTAATGCCCGTTATGATTTGATGCACCTGAATTTGCAAGAAAAATTATAAAAGAGATTGTGATTTCTTCTTTCCATAATCCTCGTAAGTAATTTGAAGAAAAATGATTTAGGTGCGGTGCTCGAAGTCGCTTGTCACTTTTCATATGCCCAAACATTTTGAAGAATCGTACCAAGCATTTTTTTTTTTTTTTGATAAGATCGTACCAAGCATTTATCAAACAACAAGGACAGAAAAAGATAGCTTGAAGCAAATCCTATTCAAGATCATGATTTCTATATACTAGTTTCAAGGGTTTAATTGAACCTAAGAAACGATCCTTTAATTATCTCACCGTGGTTGAATTTTTTGAGGATTCAGATAAAAGTATCAAGAATATTTTAACATTATTAAATCAAAACTATTCGATTTATGTGTTTGTTTGTATATTGATTTCGAAAATAATTATTTACTTTTAGAAGCATGGATTTTTACAATGGCTTAATAGATAGTGCAACAATGACACTATCATAAATGATAAAAAAAAAATTGATGGTCAAACATTAACCAAAATTAATATCATCAGACTCACCACCATATAATTTCAACTAGACATGGGTAGAGAAAATAACCCACATATATCAGTGAGATTTAAACTCACAACCTATTGGTTGTAGGACATAAATCTTGACCAACTATGTCAGGCTTTATCGGTCAACTAGATATGATTAAAGGCTCTAAAAGAGCCAACGTGGTACTGCCTAATGATACTAAGCATTATATAACTGATGCTTTATATGTATTCCTCTTAGTCCAGAAGAAATGTACTCAATTTTAAAGATATACATTCAATAGTTATCATTTTACACTACTAACGAATGCAGTAAAGAGTATTTACTCATTAATGCATGTAGTTTAAGTGAGAAATCATATTAAAAAAACTGTCTGCTTTCCCTTCGAGGATTTATTATATGTTCATGAAAATTATTAAAGCAAACATATTTGTACACTAACGATGGTCCAGTTGAAAAATACTTCTTTGGCATAGTCATCTTGGGCATCTAGGACTGACAATTTGCGTCGTAATATCAAAAACTCATATGGTTATCCAACCAAATGAAATATCATGTATTAACTTGTCCATAATGAAAAATGATTATCACACCATAATCATCTAAAGTTATTTTGGAGTCACGATCGCCTTTTCTTGAAAGGATTCAAGGGATATATGTGACATGCCAAATTATTAATAAGAGCATCATTAGCTCGTATATGAGTATGTCATAGGGTCTTGGACATGGCCGTCTACGATCATACGAGGTAATGTTTATACAAAGGCCCCTAATATGATAATATTTACATTACACTCCAAGATCTGAGTGTTTTTTCTGATCCGATCCGGGTAGGGTCGACCCATGACCTGACCCTACGACATTAGATCAAAATCGTCCACTGATCATACGTGTAAGGCATCCCATGAGAGAGGTCACATCTGTCAATCATTCTACAGTACAAAGTGGAAACTCCATCATTTATTGAGATCCGGGGACGGACAATCTGAGCAATAAATACTACGAACCTTACATTATATTGTTCACGATAGTCTAGAGACTTGAGAGTACGATCCTATAATAGAAATATAGGATAATTTTAGATCACAAACCATTGAAATTACAGCTGAAGATTTATTAAATACATGAATTACGTTAGACTTGATCCCTTTGAGGTACGTAGGCAGCTTGGTCAAACCCGAGTTCACTCTATATTCTTGAGAGAGTGTTATTTGGTTTGCATCCAAGGTCATCCTCACTTAGATAGTACGAGGTTTATATTTGACCTAGATCAATTGGCGCAGTCTATGGAAAACTACTCGAAGGTCGCTGAATTCAACATTGGAGATGGAAGGAAAAAAGCAGAAACAAAAGCACGTTCATATCGAGGAGTCCTCGTCCAGTATAAGGGCTTCCTCACCGCTGAGGGAGGTGGGGGATCCTAGTAAGGCAGGTGCATGCGACGCCTCTAGCGCCAAAGAGACTTTTGCAGGATCTGGAGGGAGTGACCTCGAAGCCTAAGAAGAGGGATGAGACAGCGGCAGGGGGTCAATATGACGAAGAGGTCGATAGAAGAGTGGATGCATGATCAGAGATTCGTAGAGGAAAGCAGCCTCTCTAGGAAGAAAAGGAGAAACCGGCCCTGTCGAAGGCTGAGATGGATGATATATATGAAAAGTTGGACAGGGTGAGTCGTAGGGCAGAAGTTCCCAGACCGAGGTTTAAGCCGGTATCTGCCTTAATGGCCAGGAATTTCCCATTTTGTGAGAGTATTATATCTGAGGAGCCCCTGAGCTCGTTCAAAGCCCCACTCCTACCTACTTATGATGGAACGGGCGCCCTAAGGCCATTTGATGACGTTCGAGCTGTTAATGTCGTTATATCATCAATCTGATGCAGTAAATGCAAGAGTTTTTGTGACAACGTTGGTATGGCATGCACAAGATTAGTTTACTAGCCAGCCCCCCCAGTACAATAGTATCATATGAGCAAACGGTTAGAAAATTTGAGAATCATTTTTCTACAAACAAGAAAGCGAAGAAGTCTGTATCTTCTATGCTAGGGTTCAAGCAGGGTCCTGCGAAGAGTCTAAGGGAGTTTGTACATCGTTTTAATCAAGAAGTCCTAGAAATACTCGAGTTGACTCATGACCTTGCAATAACTTTTCTTTTGTTGGGCTTGAAGAAAGGTCTGTTGGCATCTGCTCTAGCTTGACGTACACCGAGGGATCAAGAAGAATTGATACAGTTGGAGGAACAGTGCATAAATGAGAAAAAAAATGAATCTATCAAAAGATTCCAAGGTTGTTCAGCCCATGAACGATCGGAAAGATCATAATAGCGATAGGTAGGAAGGGTCGAGGTCAAGAAAGAACCATGAACGACCCCGTCGATAAGTAAAATATGAGCAATATACGCTATTAAATGTGTCTAGAGGCAGAGTATTGATGGTAGTCCAACACTTGAATGCTATTCAATGGCCAAGACCACTAAAAAGTACCTGAACAAATATTGTCAGTTTCACAAAGACAGGGGACATGATACTAAGACTGCTATCAATTGAAAGAAGAGATCGAATGGTTAATAAAAGACGAAGTTTGAATGATTTTATTGACCACACTCTGGCGGAAGTAAGAGCCCCTGAGGCCAACTGCACGAAAGAGGTAAGACGCTCATGAAATAGGTCATAGGATCGACCAAGAGATCGAGGGGATAACTATCAAACCAATGATCACCGAGGACATAACAATCGTAATTACGATAAGCCTGGGAATGAAGAGTATCATCAAAATAACAATTATCCCAGGAACGATGATGGAAGAGAAAACGACAATTCTCGACGTGATGATCGGCAAAGGGCAAACAATGAACCCCGTAACCTAGCCACATGAGGTGAGATACACGCTATTACAGGTAGACCAAGTGGGGAAGATTTCTCTAGTGTGAGAAAGCAGAATAAGAGGGAGATGTGTGGCAATCACTATCATCAAGAGCCTACGAAGGTCTTTTCTGTACAAAATAGTGACCAACCAATAGCTTTTGATGATAGAGATTATGAGGGCATGATCGTCCCACATAAGGACCCGATGGTGATAACAATGGATGTGGCGAATTTTGCAGTGCATAAGGTTTTGGTTGACAAAGGAAGTGCGGCTGATATAATTTTTTAGGATGTCCTGTAGAACATAAATTTGGAAAAAATGAATCTACGAACGGTGAACACTCATCTTATGGGATTCACGGGTTCACAGATTATGCCTAAGAGGTCAATAGAGCTCGATGTATCATTGGGTTTAGCTCTGAAAAGAAAAACGCTACGAGTAACCTTCCTCGTTGTTGATAGTCCCTTTGTATACAATATGATCGTAGGCAAGCCTATGCTGAATATGTTCAGCGCAATTGTGTCGACTCCTCACTTAACAATGAAATTTAAAATTAGAGATAAAATACGTAGAGTGAGAGGGAATCAATTAGAGGCTCGTGACTGCTACACTACCTCGTTAACTATGAACTCGAGCAAGAAGAGGAAAAGAGAAGTTACGAAGGTGCACGTTCGATCAAGATGCTGAGGTGCTAATGAAGCAGTTGGATAAGAAGCAGAAAAGGGCGTGTTCAACCCGTGAAGCACAAAATGATCCAACATTTTGAAAATGATCCTGAAAATACCACGGGGATAAGGGGACAACTCAGCCCAAAAATGGAGTCGATGATGATAAAATTTCTGAAAGAGAACTCCATATTTTTGCTTGGAAAGCTGCGGATTTCCAAGGCATCGATCCGTTGGTGATAGTTCATCATTTGAATGTTGACCCTGAGGCTAAACCAATTCGTCAGAAACGAAGGAATTTCGCCCAGACAGAAATGCTATCATAGAAGATGAAGTAAAGAGGCTCTTAGAAGTAGGCTATGTAAATGAAATTCAATTTACTGAATGGTTAGCTAATGTGGTTCTTGTACCAAAAGCTGGAAACAAATTGCGCATGTGTACTGATTTTGACCTTGGGACCCTTATCCTTTGCCTCGTATAGATATATTAGTAGATTCAACTGTAGGCTGTGCGCTTTTAAGTATGATGGATGCCTATCAAGGCTTCAATCAAATTATGATGGCAGAAAAAGATAGAGAAAGGACCTCATTCGTTACAGCACGAGGGGTCTACTAGTACAATGTCATGCCATTTGGCCTTCGAAATTCGGGCTCCACGTATCAACGTTTGGTGAATATGATGTTTGAGGAAGAAATTGGGAGATCTATGAAAATATACGTTGATGATATGCTCGTCAAATCTATGAACGAACTAGATCATTTAACTCATTTAAGAAGGTCGTTCGACATAATGAAACTGTTAGGGAAAATTAACCAAACGCAGCGGAAATGGTATTTTAAAATTTTATTTGGATTTTCCCATAACAGGATCATTCCCGTGGTTTTATCAGACGTATGTACGATAAGAAAATCGACACTTTACCCATTGGATCGAAGTGGTTGGAGAAACTCTAACTTTCGAAATTTTCAACTTCTTCGAGAAATAATCCAGCCGAATTCTTGATAATCCGAGCAATCCAAACGTGTTGCCTCTAAATTGTCTCGCCCGAAAACTTGATTGAAAAAATCAACTTTTTCTTGGCACTGAGGCCGATGGCTACTGAGAGAGGGAGAGGAGGAATTTTTGTCTTGTGGCTCAAGTGTTAATTGTAACTTATGACCTAAATATTAACTAATGTGATATATTTATATCACTTAAGTTATTACCTTGGGCTTAATTTAGCCCAATAAGGACGCCTAGTGGCCGCCCCTACTCGGTCTTGGTGTGCCTCTTGGTGCACAAATTTGAGCTCAGTCCAATCCATTATTTAATTAATTAATCCAATCTAATTAATTAATCTAATTAAATAATAGATAGGATATTTAATTAATTTTATTTCTTCAAAAAATAATACATTAATTAAATTGTAAATGAATGAACTTATTTCTTCAAATAATTAATTCTATTTAATTAATTTTAAGTATTCAATACTTAAAATATTACCACAAGAAATATTCCATATTTTCTATCGATTTTTTCTTTTTAAATGTGACTCTTTAGGTTCATCTAAATTTTTTCATTGGGTCCCACCTAACCAGTCAAGTGGTCCACATTGTAACCCGAATAAGATGAAATAATTGGATCATTTTACCTTTCCTATTGTAAATACCGTGTGAATACAAACGCTTCGTTTCCTTATCACAGTCAAGTGAGAGCTATGGTTTTAGGTCAAACTCACTAACTTGACTCTATGCTATATTTATAATAAGTCCAGATCAGTGGATGCTTTGGCCAAAGATTTTAAGATCTAACTTATAAATGTATAGGATAATTTCTCGTTCACCTTTGAGGGAACGAATCTCATCTTGGATATCAGTTAAGACTACTACTTGCCTATTAGGTTGCAGTTCGAGGTTGACCCCACCAAAGGGTGAATTGGGTCTAACTACTCTAATGACAAACCTAATGTTACAAGTATATCTTCAACTCGATTCCTCAAGTCTAAAGTTCAGACACACCTATTACAATTTAATCAATTCTGTCATTGATTATCAAAGAGTGAAAACCCAAGTGACAGAATCGATGCAAGTCATGTTTGAGTGCCACTATCTCCATCAGTGCACCTATAATATAAGTTCTTCACTACTTCCTAGTGATTGACGGGCACCTTTCTCGTCAAAACTCACAACATACAAGTTTTCATGATTTTCAATGCCCAATTGAGAATCTTTGACTTGCAGACTATTTTAGTACACACGTATCAAACTCCTTTAGTGCCTAAGAGAGTTAACTCTTGTGTTTATGGATTTATAGATGAATACAATATATAAATGCCAATATAATAGTAAACAACTAATTGCCTTTTTATTGATAGAATAAGAAACATTTACAATTAAATAATGTCCTTACATTCTCTAATCCTCTAGTGGCATTTGAGGACATTAACCTAACAATCTCCCACTTGTATTCAATGCCAATCACTATGGTATCTAATACCCATCTTTTCAAGATGTCAATCTAGCACTGCCTGTGTCAAAGGCATGGTCAATAGGTCAGTGACGTTGTCTGTTGAATTTACTCTCTAAACAATCGTCTCGCCTCTTCCAACGGTTTCTCTTATTATGTGATATCTCCTCTCTATGTGCTTGGATTTGTTGTGAGACATTGGTTCCTTTGCTTGTGCAACAGCCCCGTTATTATCACAATAAAGTGGCAATGGCAGCTCTACACTAGGAACCACTTGAAGTTCTCTAAGAAACTTCCTAATCCAAACACCCTCTTTAGCAGCCTTTGACGCTACTATGTATTCTGCCTCAGTGGTGAAATCAGCGGTTGTGCTTTGCTTGAAACTTTTTCAAGTTACCGCTCCACCATTGAGTGTGAATATAAACCCTGAAGTGGATTTTTGATCATCTACATTAGATTGGAAATCTGAGTCAGTATATCCATCTACCTTTAAATCTCCATGTCCATATGTTAGGACCATATCCTTAGTTCTCTTCAGATACTTGAGGATATTTTTTTACAACGGTCCAGTGTTCTCTTCCCGAGTTAGCCTAAAAATGACTCACCATGCTTACTGCGTAGGCTATGTCAGGCCGTGTGCATAACATGGCGTACATCAGACTACCCACTGCAGACGCGTAGGGCACTGTACTCATTTCTTTCCTATCTTCCTCACCTTGAGGGGACATAGACTTTGGAAGGTGCATCCCATGTCTCATGGGCAAGAAACCTTTCTAAGAATCTTCTATCCTAAATATTTTTAGGACTTTCTCTAAGTAAAGGCTTGGGAAAGTCCTATCATTCTATTTGTTCTATCTTAGTAGATACGAATTCCTAAAATATAGGTCACTTCTTCTAAGTCTTTCATGGAGAATGTATTTGAAAGCTATCTTTTGACTGATGTGAGCATTCCTACATGATTTTCTATGAGTAGAATGTCATCCACATATAAGATCAGGAAAGTGATTTTGCTCCCATTAACCTTCTTGTAAGCATATACTTCATCTTCATTCTTGACAAAGTCAAATCCTTTGACAGCTTCGTCAAAATGTAGATTCCAACTCCTAGAGGCTTGCTTAAGTCCATAAATGGATCTCTTAAGTTTGCACACCTTATGAATACCATACCCACATGTGAAGCCTTTAGGCTGATCATATAGATATCTTCTTCGAGGAATCCATTTAGAAAAGCCGTCTTCACATCCATCTGCCATATCTCATAATCTAAGTGTGCAGCTATTGAGAGCAGAATTTGAATAGACTTGATCATTCCCACAAGTGAAAAGGTCTCTTGATAGCCAATTCCTTCCTTTTGACTATAACCCTTTTCTACAAGCCTTGCCGTGCATGTGTCAACTTTTCCATCCAGGCCTATCTTCCTCTTGTAGATCCACTTGTACCCTATAGATGCAATGCCCTCGGGACAATCTACTAGAGTCCAGACCTGGTTGGAATGCATCGAGTCTATCTTTGCTTGCATAGCTTCTTGCCACTTTGCAGAGTCAATGTCCATCATTGCTTGATCGTAAGTAGAAGGGTCATCCCCATGAACTCCCCTGCTATAGTGTGGACATTTGGTTCCTCTTGTAGCAGGTACCCATAATACCTATCAGGTTGATGTGGTACTCTACCAGATCTTCGCAATGTTGGTTGTGTTTCATCAGGTTTAGTGTGTGTTTCTTGAACAGTTGTCTCCTTGGGTGTTTCATCTTGTTCATTAAGAACAATCTTTCTACCTGCACCATCTTCTTGAATAAATTCATCTTCAAGAAAGTATGCTTGCAGTGCAACAATGATCCTTTGGTCATCTTGCATGTAGAATAGGTATCCCATATAATCCTCTGGAAAACTGATGAAACCTCCTTTAAGGGACCTAACTTCTAATTTCTCTGCCTATGTCTTCTTGATATAGGTAGGGCATCCCCAAACCCTAATGTACTTAAGGTTTGGTTTCCTATTTCTCCATATCTCATATGGGGTCTTACGAACGGATTTGGAAGGACATCTATTCACGATATGAACAGCCGTAAGAAGTGCATATCCCCACAAGAAGATGGGCAAATTAGTGTAGCTGAGCATAGATCGAACCATATCCAAAAGCGTTAGATTTATACGCTCTGCTACCCCCATTTAGTTGTGGAGTCGCTAGTGGTGTGAGTTGCAATATTATCCCATGTTCCTTTAGGAACTCATCAAACTCGTCACTCATGTATTCACCTCCACGATCCGATCATAGTGTTTTTATATGATGTCCTGTTTATTTTTCCACTAAAGCCTTAAACTCTTTGAACTTATCAAATGATTCAGACTTGTATTTCATTAGATACACATGACCATACCTTGAATGGTCATCAGTGAAAGTAATGAAATAGTGAAAACCTCTACGAGCCATTTCTCCAAATGGTCCGCAAACGTCGGTGTGCACAAGCCCTAATACTTCAGTGGCACTTTCAAAAGTCCCGGTGAAGGGAGATCTAGCCATTTTGCCTTTGAGGTCAGATTCACAAGTTGGATAGGGATCCGATCTCAATGGGTCAATTAACCCATCTTTCTCCATCTTGTGTATCTTTTGCTCACCAGCATGGCCTAGCCTAAGATGCCACTTTAAGCTTAGGTTAGTACTTTGCCTACCACTCTTCTTTGAGATAACATTTATAACACATTCATTTCGCATGTTTAAATATTAGAGGCCATTGACTAAAGTTGCAGTGCCAACAATATTATCATTAAATAAAATGCTGCAAGTATTGTCAATGAAATTAAAAACATAATTATTCCTAACCAACATAGGAATTGAAATAATGTTCTTAAGCCCGTTGGGCAAAACTAAAACATCCTCTAAATTTAAAACATGTCCAGATGATAAACATAAAGAAGTTGATCCAATGGGAGAAGCCGCGACACTCTGCCCGCTGCCAACATTGATTAGCACCTCTCCATGCTCCAGCTTCCTACTTCGCTCTAGATCCTGATTCATTACACAAACGTGAGCACTAGCTCCAGAATCAAGTATCCACCAAGTGGAAAATACTGTTATAGAACAATTGGTTTCTTAAACAAAGAGTTCCATACCTGTAGTTTTGCTACGATTAGGACATTCCCTTCTTCAATGGCCTAGCTCACCACAGAAGAGACACCTGCTCTTTTCTTTGTGCACTTCCTCACGCTTCTTGCTCTTTCTCTTCAAGCTTTCATGGGTGCTTCCATTTTCTTTTTCCTTTCTCATACTTGTAGACATCCAATGGTACGTTCTCAGGGATGGAAATTGTATTCCCTTTTCTATTCCTCCTTATTTGTCTTTCAACAATTTCGAGTTTGGTTGTCAGCCCAGCTAATGAACCCTCGATATCATTCATTTCAAAGTTCATGATGAAACAGTAAAAGGAATTAGGAAGCGACTGCAGTATGAGGTCAACTTGAATGTAAAGATCCATGTAGTAATCTACTTTAACTTTTCAATTAAGGTCATCATCTTTAGTATATGATCTCCCACATTCTCATGTTCCCTCATTCTTGTTCTGAAGAGTTCTTTCGATATCAAATACCGAATGGTCTTACCGTTCTCTCCAAATATTGAGTCGAGATGGAGTAGTATGTCTCTTGCATTTTTTATCTTTTCACGAGAGCTTTGCAACTACTGCATATTGAGCTCAACGTGTATCCTCTAGCTCGATGATTATCAAAGACCCAGTCCATGTAGGAAATTCGAACCCTTTCATCCTCTAAAATGCTTGGTACAGGAGGACGTTTGAGTTCTAATACATACTCAATCGACTCACTACTTAGGACCATCCTTAAGTTTGTGAGTCATTCTATGTAATTCGGTCTAGTCAATGTGTATCTTTGTTAAGAATGAGAGAAAAAGAATGAAACAGAAAGAAAGAAAGAACTTCATTGAATTGCAAAATAGGAATTACATGAATGAATGTTAATCTGGAAAGATTAACTAAAACTTATTTATACAATCTAAATAATTAACTAAACTAGCCGTTAGAAGGAGCCTTAGTAAAAGCTTGTAACAACTTATAAAATACAAAAAGACAACTTATAACTAAGAATAGAAAGTGCTATTCTCAATAGTCCCCCTCAAGCTTGGAGTACTCAAAACACAGTAAAGACTGCAAGCTTGGACAACAAATACTCAAATTGGATCTTCCCTAAAGCCTTTGTTAGAAGATCAACAGGTTGTTCACTTGAAGATAAATATTGAGTAGCAATCAAGCCCTTTTGAATCTTCTCTCTATTGTGCTTGGACTTATCATGATAAACAGGATTAGCAGCTAACTGAATAGCTGATTTGCTATCTGAATATATTTGAACAGGAAGCTTGACTTCAATGTTTAAATCCTTCAACAGACTGAGCAGCCACAAGAACTCACAAGTAGTAGTCCCCATGGCTCTGTATTCTGCCTCTGCAGAGCTCCTAGAGATAGTGTTTTGCCTCTTAACTTTCCAAGACACCAATGAATCATCAAATTTGATAGCATATCCAGTCAAAGACTTTCTTGTCATTGGGCAAGAAGCCTAATCTGAATCACAGAAAGCAGACAACTCATAATTAGGTTGAGATGACATTAACAAACCTAATCCCGGCTTACCTTTCAAGTAGCTAAGCACTCTATACATAGCATCTCAGTGTGACTTCCTAGGGATATGCATAAATTGACTTAGAACTTGAACAGAATAGCTGATATCAGGTCTTGTTAAACAAAGATAGATCAATTTACCAACTACTTTCTGATACTCGTAATATTAGACAAAACAGGATCATCATTAACTTTATCTAAATTAGTAAACTTCACATTCTGTTCCATAAGCATTCCCACTGGTTTACAACCAATCGTACCTGTCTCAGTAAGCAATTCCAAAGTATATTTCTTTTGATTCATAAAAATTCCATGTTTAAATCTAGCAATCTCAATACCTAAGAAAAATTTCAGCTCCCCTAGATCTTTCATATGAAAAGTACTATTCAAATAAGATTTACAATCATCAATCATAGACATATCATTGCCAGTAATTAAAATATCATCTACATACACCAAGAGCACAACTAAACTGCTCCCCCTTGATTTGACAAATAATGAATAATCATTCTTGGATTGTATAGAACCATGATCATTCATGGAAAAAGTAAACTTATTATTCCACTACCTTGAGGCTTGTTCCAAACCATAGAGAGACTTTAAAAGTTTACATACCTGAGGCTTGACAGTGTTACCTTGTTCATTAAAACCTAGGGGAATAGTCATATAAACTTCTTCATGCAAATTTCCCTGCAAAAAAGCATTAGTAACATCCATTTGCCACAATGGCCAATTGTTCATAGCTGCTAAAGATATAACAACCCTAACAGTCACATGTTTTGCAACAGGAGAGAAAGTTTCAGTATAATCTATTCCCTCTAATTGGGTATACCCTTTGGCAACAAGCTTTGCTTTATACTTCTCTATGCTCCCATCAGCTTTATACTTAATGTTATACACCCATCTACACCCTATAGGATGTTTTTTAGGTGGTAAATCAACTAAGATCCAAGTATTATTTAACTCAAGGGCATTAATCTCAGTTATCATAGCCTCTTTCCATTTCTCATTTTGTTGAGCTTCTGCGAAAAATTTTGGAATATATTCACTAGACAAAGTAGTAAAATAAGCTCTATATTTAGGAGATATCTTATCATATTTAATATAGTCAAACAGAGGTAAGAAACTTGCTCGACACAATTAGAATCTGAAATAAAAGGTGAAACATAAACTTTTGCCCAATATGGAGGTTTATGAAGTCTTTCAGATCTTCTGGGACCAAGATTATCATTGTTATAAGTCTTAGTATGCAGATTAGATTATCCATATCCATGCTAACAGAATCAATATCATGATTAATCATATCAGCATCAATCCTATGTGACTGATTTTGTACACTTAAATCAGCAGGATTGGACATAGAATAAGGTAGAACAAACTCTTCATAATACATTTTCACATCTTGTGTAAGAAAAAACTGTCTATCATCATCATTGCTAGATATAGCAAAAGGAAAAATGTCTTCATGGAATATTACATCCCTAGAAACAAAGAAATTATTATTGTTCAAGTCTAGCAACTTGTATCCTTTTTGATGAGGAACATAGCCCATAAAAACACAAGGTTTTGACCTATGTTGAAATTTATCTAATTGGGGTAAAACCTTAGCAAAACACAAGCATCCAAAAACCTTAAGATGGTCATAAACAGGACCTTTTCCATTTAGGACATAAAAGGGAGTTTTACCCCTTTAACAAAGGAGTAGGTGTCCTATTAATATGGTACACTGCTGTCAAGACACACTCACCCCAAAATCGCATAGGAACATGTGATAAAAACTTCAAAGCCCTAGCAACATCCAAGATGTGCCTTTGTTTCCTTTCCACTACCCCAATTTGTTGTGGAGTGTACACACAAGTGCTTTGATGGACAATACCATGAGAATTGAATAAATCTTTACATTCTTTACAAAAAAATTCCCATGCATTATCAGTTCTAATGCACTTAATGTTAACGTCATATTGAGTCTTTACATAAATGAAAAAATTCCTCATAATATCAATCACATCAGATTTAAATTTTAGCAAAAAAACCTCAAGTTACCCTTGAATAATCATCAACAACAGTAAAAAAATATGCTTCTTGATTATATGTTTTCTCCCTATATGGTCCCCATACATCAAGATGCAACAATTCAAATATAACAGAGGTATTATCATTCTTTCTAGGAAAAGGATTTCTAGATTGTTTTGCTAAAGGACATATATCACAATACATTTGTCCAGAATCTAAAGTAATTTGTAAATCAGGAAGAAATCTAAACCTACTGAAAGACATATGGCCAAATCTTCTATGCCACAAATTGGCCTTATTGTTCATTGCATCATTATGAACTCTATCAAAAACAACATTATTACAATCAAATTTAACAATATTCAGAGACTAGAGAGGATCAGTAGGGACTGGTTGAAGGTAATATAACCCATTCTTCAATCTACCAATCTCCTTGATCTTGCCATTCCAAGTTGCCTGTATAAAACAGAAATTGGAATAGAAATTCATACATACACTATTGTCACTTGTCAATTTAGAGACAGATAGCAAGTTATGTTTAAAATCAGGAATGTAAAGAACATCTTTAAGCTGCAAACCTATCCATAGATTAATCTCTCCATTATGAGTGACATGACTTAGATTACCATTAGGCAATTTAACATTGCTAGTAGTATTACAGAAAGAAAAACTTTTATTTAACCACTTATGATTGGATAACATGTGTTGGTTAGCTCCTGTATCAATGATCCATAAATCTAAATCATTTATATTCATAGATGTGGAAAATTGAGATACAATACCTGCCATATTTGCCATAGCAGATCCAGGAGCTTTTCCATGAATGGAGGTTTCAGTACTATTGTTCTTGGAGATTAGTTGCATGATTTGATTCAATTGTTGTTGGGAAAAAATAGGAGCAGATTCAAGATTATGGCCTCCTATACTCAATTCTTGACCAGTGTTTCCATGCACAATAGTATTTTGATCAATTGCAGCAGTATTGGCCTGATTTTGATTATAGAATCTACCTCTAATATTACCTCTG
Source organism: Buddleja alternifolia (assembly GCA_019426215.1). Classification (NCBI taxonomy): domain Eukaryota; kingdom Viridiplantae; phylum Streptophyta; class Magnoliopsida; order Lamiales; family Scrophulariaceae; genus Buddleja; species Buddleja alternifolia. The sequence continues at coordinate 12,532,760 of CM033402.1, read as the reverse complement.
CCCCCTCTTCTTCCCCCTCTTCTACCTCCACCTCTTATCCAATTTGGGGGATAACCAACCAACCTAAAGTACCTAGCCTTGGTGTGTCCAGTGATGTTACAATTGTCACAATACATAGTAGATTTATTAGCAGAAGATGTCTGTGAATTGGTCATGAAAGCAATGGAATTGTCTACACCAGCAGTTTGTGTATTTATCCCTCTTTGAGCTTACTCATCGTTAATCATAGAGTATACTTGATTATGTGTAGGGAGAGGAGACATCATGAGTATTTGAGACGTAACACTGCTGTAACACTCATTTAAACCCATCAAAAACTGCATCATCTTCAATTGGTTATAAAAATCTATGTATTCTATAGAGATGGCCAAGGAAGAGGAAGGTATCAAGGATTCGTATTCATCCCATAGGCATCTAATCTTGGAATAGTACTCTGTAACATTGTTTGTTCCTTGTGTTATTGTATTAATCTGTCTATATAAAGAATACAACCTAGCTCCATTAACTCTATCAAACCTTTCCTTTAAGTCTTTCCAAATCATATAGGCTGATTCTATGTAGACAATACCATGTATTAAATCACGAGAAATAGATCTACTAATCCAAGACTTTACCAGTGCGTTGCAGCGTTTCCAATTTTGCAAACTATCTGATCCTTCCTCTGGTTGTTGGCAACTTCCATCAATGAATCCAATCTTATTTTTTGCTTCTAGCGCCACTAACATCTCTCGACTCCAGATTTTGTAATTTTCTATGCCTTTCAGGATCTCCGAAACCAAATCAAGATTTGGAGTATCCGAAGGATGAAGATACATCGAATCTTGGATGTTAAGTTGCGACGCCATAGCTGTTGTCAATTCTTTTCCCTCTTTTGCACCAGATTCAGTAATTTCAGACATAATTCTTCACAGATTTGAGTCTCGCGCTGAAGAAACCCTAATTTTGACGGATCAAATCGATTGAATTGATAAAGAATAACAGAGATCGATTAAATGAATCTGTGAAAGAAGAAATTCAACCAGAATCAATAGAAGAAGAAAAACAGAAGGAAAAAAAATGATCAATCGATCAATTGATTTGATAACATAGCTCTGGTGCCATGTTAAGAATGAGAGAAAAAGAATGAAACAAAAAGAAAGAACTTCATTGAATTGCAGAAAAGGAATTACATGAATGAATGTTAATCTGAAAAGATTAACTAAAACTTATTTATACAATCTAAATAACTAACTAAACTAGCCATTATAAGGAGCCTTAGTAAAAGCGTGTAACAACTTATAAAATACAAAAAAAACAACTTATAACTAAGAATAGAAAGTGCTATTCTCAATAATCTTGTTATCAAATTAGATAAGAGTTTGGGAGACATTGTGAGAGAGATAATATGCTAATAACTACAAAAAAGTAAAAAGACTTATTAGATTTATTATAATTGTTGTTCCAAGTTTAAATTAAGGACTTTCAAAATAAACTTGGCTCCTACTACATTTTTCAAAAATCCACACTCCCACTGTGGAATTCGGAAGTCATCGTTGGAAGGCTTCGTAGTGATGATTGATTTCTTTAACTAGATTAACAGGTTGCAACCTTTTGCTGGTATGTGGCCTAATTATTCTATTAAAGTGATGTCCAACATCAACCCATCAAATGGATGATTCAATTCCTTTGTCCATTATTCATCAAATCTCAACCTTTTAACGATCTTATTGATTTATAAATAATTTAAGTTCAACCCACTGACTATCTATTAGTCTAGCAATTGAATTTCACCTTGCAACCTTTTGCTAGTATGTGGGGTGAAATTTGTTTCGACTAATGGCATTTCATGTACTTAGAAAAATTCAAAATATATTTCAATATGTAACCCCCATTGCTTAGTGACGATATTATATATTAAATATTATTTTAATTTCTCCTAAGTTCAGTGGAGGACAGGATACCTAGTACCTTTTGCTAACTTAATAATTTTCAAAGTGAGAGAATTTAAACTATTTATTAGGTCTCACTTTGCACATTAATCCATTTTATACTAAGCATACAAACATGGATTAAATAAAAAGATAGCAATCCTAGAAAGCTAACAATACACGATTCATGGACTTTTATTCCTAGATTGAGACAAGCCAATGTCTCAATCGATAATAAAAAGAAGCTATACTAAAGCTTCCAAAGCTTCTCGTATTTCCTCGGCTCAACTTGGATTTCTCCTTTGGGCCTATTCTATTTCTAACTATTACATTTCAATATAAGCCACTTATACAAAATTTCTCTAGAAAGAAAATAATAATAGGCTCAAAATGGTCGTTACAACCCATCAAAAAGAAATACAAATAAAAAAACAAGTCTAAGTCCATGAATCATGTCTCCCATCACATAACATGTCAAACATGATATATATCACATAACACACGAAAACCATATATGTTAATTTCTAATTAAATTCCAAATTCAATTATTGTTTTTCATATTCTCGAGGAAATTAATTTTATTTAATTCTATTTGAAAATTCAATTTTAATGAACTCCAATTAATTTTATATTAAAATCCAATTTTAATAAAAATTAATCTCTAAGTTTATTAAAATTAATTTTACAATAGAAAGAATCCAATTTAATTTAAAGTCCAACTTTAATTAACATTAGATTAGATGATATTAAAATGCTTTTATTGAATAATTAATATTATTTATTTTTACATTAAAATCCAATATTAATCAAAAACTAAATAAATATATATTTAATAAATGACCCAGGTCACCCACGGGACGACCTGGGTGTGGTTAATTTAACCCGTGTTTTTGAAAACATATGGGTGGGCTCTTGCACGACAACCTAGCTGCCGTGTAATGCGAGCCCAATTATAGCGCGATGGGCTCGCTGTCAGCGCCGCTTCGCCGGGGGCCGTTGCCACCACGGCGACGGGTCGGTGCTGAAATTTGCAATTTTATTTTCATCACAGAAAAATTATATAAAGCTCAACTTTTATTAATTTCTAACGAATGAAAAATAAACAAAATCCTCAAGAACACAAAAATGCGAAATCCACATATCTAATCATGCATCGATAAAAAGCTATAAATCATGCATCTTTATCACATATTGACACGTATACTACATACGCCGAACCCCGCGATTTGGCTTTGATGCCACTGTTGGGAAAAATTAACCAAACGCAACGGAAACGGTATTTTAAAATTTTATTTGAATTTTCCCATAACGGGATCAATGCCGAGGTTTTATCAGACGTATGTACGATAAGGAAATCAACACTTTACCCGTTGGAGCGAAGTGGTTGGAGAAACTCAAACTTTTGAATTTTTCAATTTCTTCGCGAAATAATCCAGCTGAATTCTTGATAATCCGAGCAGTCCAAAAGTCCTGCCTCTAAATTGTCTAACCAAAAAAACTTGATTGAAAAATCTTCGTCTTCTTGGCACTGAGGCCGACGACTACTGAGAGAGGGAGAGGAGGAATTTTTGTCTTGTGGCTCAAGTGTTAATCGTAACTTATGACCTAGGTATTAACTAATGTGATATATTTATATCACTTAAGTTATTACCTTGGGCTTAACTTAGCTCAATAAGGACGCCTAGTGGCCGCCCCTACTCGGTCTTGGTGTGCCTCTTGGTGCACCAATTTGAACTCAGTCCAATCCATTATTTAATTAATTAATTCAATCCAATTAATTAATCAAATTAAATAATAGACAGGATATTTAATTAATTTTATTTTTTCAAGAAATAATACATTAATTAAATTATAAGTGAATTAACTTATTTTTTCAAATAATTAATTCCATTTAATTAATTTTAAGTATCCAATACTTCAAATATTACCACAAGAAATATTTCATATTTTCTATCGATTTTTTCTTTTTAACGTGACTCTTTAGGTTCATCTAAATTTGGCAATGGGAGGATTCCATTGAATGTGGGTCCCACCTAACCAATCAAGTGGTCCACATTGTAATCCAAATAAGATGAAATGATTGGATCATTTTACCTTTCCTATTGTAAATACCGTGTGAATACAAACTCTTCGTTTTCTTATCCCAGTCAAGTGAGAGTCATGGTTTTAGGTCAAACTCACTAACTTGACTCTATGCTATATTTATAATAAGTCTAGATTAGTGGATGCTTTGGTCAAAGACTTTAAGATCTAACTTACTTATAAATACATAGGATAATTTCTCGTTTACCTTCCCATCTTGGATATCAGTTAAGACTACTACTTGTCTATTAGGTTGCAGTTCAAGGTTGACCCCACCAAAGGGTGAATTGGGTCTAACTATTCTAATGACAAACCTAATGCTACAAGTATATCTTCAACTCGATTCCTCAAATCTAAAGTTCAGACACACTTATTACAATTTAATCAATTCTGTCATTGATTGTCAAAGAGTGAAGAGTGAAAACCCATGTGACAGAATCGATGCGATTCATATCTGAGTGGCTCTATCTCCATTAGTGTATCTATGATATGAGTTCTTCACTACTTCCTAGTGATTGACGGGCACCTTTCTCGTCAAAACTCACAACATACAAGTCTTCATGATTTCCAATGCCCAATTGAGAATCTTTGACTTGTAGACTATTGTAGTACACAGGTATCAAACTCCTCTAATGTCTTAGAGAGTTAACTCTTGTGTTCATGAATTTATAGATGGTTACAATATATAAATGCCAATATAATAGTAAACAACTAATTGTCTTTTTATTGATAGAATAAGAAACAACTACAATTTAATAATGTCTTTACATTCTCTAATCCTCTAGTGGCATTTGAGGATATTAACCTAACAGAAACGATATGGAATGAAATTAATTCCACACAAATGTACATTTTGGGTTCGTGGGGGAAAATTTTTAGTATACATGGTCACAGAACGAGGTATCGAGGCAAATCCCCAAAAAATCGAAATAATCCTAAACATGAAGTCTCCTGTAAGTGTGAAGGATGTGCAAAAATTGACGGGGAGAATGGCAAGCTTAAACATATTCATTTTAAATCTACGGATAAAGGCCTACACTTTTTAAGATTCTGCGTAAAGTGAAATTTTTTCACATGGACGGAGGAATGTGAAAAGGCATTTCAAGAGAGAGAAAAATATTTGGTATCCCCCCCTGTTATTGATGAAAAATGTTTTCGAGGAACTTCTATTCTTATATCTAGTTGTATCGTTAGCAGCTATCATTGCCATTTTAGTTAGAGAGATTGAGAACGAGCATAAACCAGTGTACTGCGCTAGCAAGTTGATATAATGAGCTGAGTTGAACTACTTGAAAATTGAGAAATGGACTCTTGCTTTAGTAACTTCGGCTCTTAAATTACGACCCTATTTTCAATCGTGTCAGATAATTGTCTTGACGAACCAGCCATTTAGCAGGTATTAGCCAAACTGGATGTGTTGGGGAGACTTGTAAAATGGGCTATAGAATTGGGGAAATTCAATATTGAATACAGAAGTCGTACAATGATAAAGGCTCAAATAATGGCAAACTTCGTTGTGGAAATGATGAGTGAATCACTCGCCGATATCACGGTAGTTGAGCCAGCAAAATCGTGGTTATTACATGTAGATGGATCCTCAATGACAAAAAAGGAGAAATAGGGGTATGGTTGCAAACTCCAGACAAATTGGATATGGAATTTGCGATAAAACTGGACTTTGACGTGAATAATAACGAGGCAGAGTACGAGGCTCTCATTGCAAGATTGAGGATGGCAAAAATGATGGAGATGAAAACGTAGATGGTTTATGCAGATTCACAATTAGTGGCAAGACAAGTAGCCAGGTCGTATGAAGTAAGAAAATGAGCGTACAGATGCCATGTCGAGTTCGCGAATCAAATTGTGGGAATGAAGAGTAGAAAAGTGACTCTACTAGTAGCAAAACATTCAGAAATCGAACCGGCAACAATGATAACCCCGGTCATAAGTGAATTGGTGGTCCCAAGTGGCATACGAAAGGGTCTAGAAGGGGGGGGGTTGAATAGACCCTGAAGTCTTTTTCGACTTCAAAAATTCGTATCACTTTTAAAGATTTGAACGCTTAGAAAGCTGAGCGCTTGGGTCAGGCGCTTCAGTAAAGATAACTTAGACTTAGTGATTTTAGCAATTTACCAAAGTAAGGTAATGCTTAGATCGCTTAATCAGGGTTAGCACAACGGAAATGATTTTTAGCGTTCGATTGGTTAATTAATCGCTTTGCAATTTTACTTATCTTTTTCAGAATGAAGGATGTAATATGAAAATAAAACAATAAAATATAAATGACACAAGATATATAAGGTTCACTGGGTGATGTAATCCCAGTTACGTCCTTCTTCTCCTTTTTCACTTGGAGGAATTTACTAGGATCATTATCGAAGAATCACACAGAATCTTCTACAAGATAGTAAAGGATGAAAAAGATCTCGGGCTCCTTGATCACACAGATTTCAGCACCAATGAAGATTGTCTTCTACAAGCTTTTCTCACTCAGAAATACTGCCTGTAAGGGGTTTCAACTTCTTTCTCACTCAGATGAAAGGTTGAAGGTTTATCACAAGGTTTTGTTTGTTTTTGGGAAGATCAAACAACTTGGAATATCTCAATAGGAATTTAGGTTTCTTCTTTGGAATAGGTTTGAGATATTTGTGACTGTCTGGAATGTAGATAAAAAGCTTGAAAGATTTGGCTATGGAGTTTCTAAACTTTTTCTAAGCAAGTTTTTCTTGTGCCTGTACATAATTTTCTCTTGTAATATTATGTACCTCTCTTTGGTGTTTGCTGAAGGTAAGGTATTTATTGGCAATTCTTGGGATCTGTCCGTTGGACACATGTAGGAGAGTGCCTCTCATGCGGCGCGTGATTCTACCTAAAACCTGACATTCCTGAAAATCTACTGGCACCGATTGGATGGGAGCAGCTATAAACTCTGAAGTTCTGACAGTCTAGTAAAAAAGGTGGCTTATCACATTTAATGCTCTTATCAAGCATTTAATGCATTTTGAATTTATTTCCATTAGAAATAAATATCCGTTGAATGATTGCATTTAAGTCCTTCATGACTTGAGGATTTAATTCAGGTGAATCTGACATCGGTCACTTAAGTGTTTTGAGCGCTTGATCCATAAATCCTGAAAAGAGGTCCTTTAGCGTTTGACGGACGCTAAGAAACAAATCTTCATCTCTGGTTGACTTCAGACGTTGATCTTCAACTTCTTCTCTAATAGACTCACCTAGAATTCTATTAGCGATTTAGTATCTAATACTAAGTCTAAAATCTACAAAGATAAAAATTATAAGCCTAAACAAAATAATAATTACAAATTTTCAAACGCTTAAACAATGATCTATGAAAACATAAACTTACATTTTATTTGGGGTCTAACATTGAATCCTATCTTGTCGTCATCATAACATCTAACATGAACCTTCATAAAAGGATCCCATTATTAATTATCTTGTGAAGGACGAGCTATCGGAGGATAAGGCTGAAGCTAGAAAGACCGTTTACATAGCAACCAGATTCGTGATGATGGGAGAAGAATTGTACAAAAGATCGGTGGCGGGACCACTCTTGTGATGTCTATCTCTCTCAGGAGCTTAATATGTTCTAAGAGAAGTACACGAGGGAAGTTGTGGAAACCATTCAACTGGAAGATCGTTAGCCAAAATATTACGAGGCTTTGGCCTACCTTGGTAAAAGATGCGTATGAGTTTGCCAAGAAATGTCGCGAGTGTCAATTACACTCTAATGAGATACATCAACCAAGAACTCCTATAGAGGTGACAAAAAATGCATACCCATTAGACCAATGAGGTATAGATATTTTAGGTCTGTTTCCCTCGGCACAAGGATAGAAGAAATTTGTTATCGTAGCAATGGAATACCTTACGAAGTGGATTGAAGCTGAAGCAGTGGCTCGAATCACTGAAAAGGTGATGAGTGGTTTTATATGGAAGAATATTATATGTAGGTTTGGAGTGCCTTGAATATTAATATCAGATAACGAGACTCAGTTCAAAAGCCATTATAGAGTGGTGTTCGGAGTTAAAAATTCAGCAAAATTTTACTTTGGTGGGACATCCGTAGGCCAATGGTTTGATAGAGGTTGCAAATCATATACTCTTGCAACATCTAAAAACTAGATTGGATGGGGAACGAACAGGATGGGCTGAAGAGCTATCAGGGGTATTATGGGTGTATCGAACCATACCTCGTTCATCGACTGGAGAGTTGTCGTTCTGCCTCTTCTATGGTTCAGAAGCAATAATAACTGCAGAGATTGGTATGACGACGCATAGATTAAGCTCGTATGACACATAGAAAAATCAAGTAGTCAGGGAATTCGAATTAGATGTCTTTTATGAGGTACGAGATCGGGCATATGTGAAATATTTTAAGACAGAACAGTACAATGGCTCGAGCGTACAACAAGAGGGTGAAAGTTAGATCTTTCCAAGAGGGGGACCTCATTTTGAAGAAGGTTGAAGTGTCAAGACATGCGAAGAAACTGGAAGCAAACTGGGAAGGACCGTTCAAGATCATAAAAATCACTAAAGCAATGATCTATAGATGACAAGATCTTAACGGCAAGGATTTACCTCGACCATGGAATGTAAATAACTTGAGGAGACTCTATGCATGAATGTTGAAATCAATGAAGATGGACGTTAGTACATGTCTTGTCTAAAATTTGAAGCATGATTAATACATCAAATACATAAACGAGATGGATCCCACACTTAGGCAATTTCCAAAAATGGAATGTGAAAGTGATAGAAATAATAACGAGAAACATGTGTTACTTATGAAACACAATAGATGTATTAACGATACGTGCTAAAAACAAAATACTAAAACCATAACGAATGAAATCATATAAATTGTTCTTAACAGAAACTGACAAAAACACAAATTATCCAAAACAAACAGACAAGTACTTTAACAAATGTTGATTATCAAGTGATTCTAAATTCAATTCCCTTTAGCATCTTCATCCTCGTAGCTAGCCTGGCTGTTACCCCTATTGACGGTGGCCTCTAATTCAATTTTGAATTGTCGACTGGCACCTGACTCACCAATCACTAAGGCATCAAACTCGGGGAAGTGGGTATATACCTCGTTGGGATCTTCAACAGTCAAGGAATCCGTTTCTAAGGGAGAATTTAGGTATTCCTGGACGAATTAATCCTCTTGAAACTCCGAAACGAGGTCACCAGTTGCCTTTAAATAATCTAAGGCTTCAAAAAACCCATCGCGGACGTCGTTTAAGCTGCGAGGCAAAAGTAGGTCGTCGCAAGTGGTGTATCTCATGAAATCACGAGCCGCTGAATTGGCCATATAGCCATTCAATTCTTGAAATTCACGAAGACCAACAGTTTTGCCGAGGGCATGTTGACATTGATTCTCGGCCTCCACGCTCGCTTGGAGAGCATCTATCTGTTGCTACAACACTTGATTGGCCTTTTGAATCTCTAGCATTTTGAGCTTGTCAGCATCATATGACTTGCTTACGAGATCAAGTTGTTCCTATGGCAAATTAGGATATGTTATGAGCTCAAAATTAAACGAAGGATAATAGGTAATCTAAACTTTGGCAAGCCAATACCTACAACGAACTGGCTTTGGATCAATCCTCTTCGGCAGTAATGAGCTCGGCATTCACTTGAGTTTTATAGTTTGTAAGCTCTTTCTCTACCCAGCTCAACAGTTCTTTTAGGGTCGAGTTATTTTAAGCCAACTGATGAAGGCAAACACTGGCCTACGATATTGGTCAAAAGTTAAGCATACAATAACAATACAGCATATTCAAGAAAAATCTTAAGGAAAGATACCTTCGCCAAATATTGACCCCCGTTCTTCCCAACAAAGGGATGAGAATGCTCGAGTAGGGATGCCTTATCCCTTGGCAGCAACATGTGATGAAACAACTCGAGGTCTGTGTTGCCAGTAAAGTCCTTGACAAGGGTACCGTCAGGGTAAATTCGCCAATCTGGGCAGATAGGTTAAACGTTGGGAAGCAAAGGGGCTCATTCTGGAACCTCGGCCTCAATGTCATTCCTTAAGAGAAGGGATTCTGCCTGATTGAAAAGGTCATAATTGTCGGCCCCTGATAGAGTAGTGTACCCTAATCTTAAGACATTAGCCCTCGAGGGGCCTTCCTCATGAGGGCACTTTTTAGGACACCCATATGAAATGCCAGTTGGCGTAGCAGCTTGTTCACGTGGACGACGAACGAGGGCAATCTCGGAAGCATCAACCTCAATGATAGTATCTTTGGTAAGGTCCCTCACAATAGAGGTAGTTGCAGTTGGACAAGGAGTGGTGACAGAGTTCCGAATTGCTTGAGCTTGGTTAGTGCTCTGATCGCCGGGTTAGATGACGACCACCACCTCGTCCGCGACCTCGTGAGGAATGACCAGCACCTCAGCCCGCAGTAGCTGCCATCCTTTGAGCCTGCTCAGCCACGAGAGCAACTTTCCTATCCATACGAGCTTGATGAGTGGCCATTGCTGAAAAAGATAAATGAAAAATAGTCAGAATATTAAAAAAATCCTATAAGAATACAAAAGTTTTTTTCACTTAAAAAGACATGTTCTTAACCATATCTTCGATGCCAAGTACGTTGGCACCGCTTAGTCCACACGAGACCAACATGGGCTCACTCAACATGATCTCGATCTTATATAACCACTTAAAAAGGCGTTTTAAAGTTCGTCGGGATATGGTCAGCCTACCGATATGTTCTAAATCGACAAGCTCCATACCCCACTTACGAGGCACGTCCCTGTGCTCGTTTGGAGGAGGGAAAATAAAGAAATACTTCTTTTTACAATCTCCAAAGGAAGATTGGGTACGAAGTTGAAGACGACAATGTCGTTGAGGGGAAAAGAAGAAGAAACCCTCTTCCTTGACTTTATTACAACTATTTACTGCTAAAAAACCATCAAAATTCATTATATCAGGATGGGCACTGTACATCCTCATTACAACTATGAAATATATAATGTGCCTATAAGAGTTAGGAAGTAAGTGGGTCGGAGTGAGATGGAGATATAGAAGAATGTTGATGATAATAGGATGAAGAGAGAATTTGACACCAGAGGCAAGATGGGCGACATGAAATGTTCGGAATCCTACAAGATGGGCGACATGAAATGTTCGGAATCCTACAAGAGGACGATGCATACGGTCGGTGGCGTTTGGGACGATGACACGGTAATTGGCAGGGATATGATACTTAACCCTAAGTTCGACTATATTAGCCTTTTTCAAAGTTGAAGAAAAGCCTAGCCAAGGAACTAACCTACGAGCCCGATCTAAATTGGGACAAATTTGCATGTTCACATTCGCATCCCCCTTAAGATCTGGATACGAAGGAGGGACGTTGGGCTCCATAAGTTCGTTAGGGGGGGGGAGAGAATTATTCTCCTTAGACTCATGAGAAGAGATGGCACTGCTCGAGCCACTATCAGATGCATCGTGATGAGAGGAGTTAGACTCATTATCCACATCAAAAGCACGAGGTGACTCGGCTTTCATGCTATTATTACTCATCATATAAACACAAGTAAATAAAAATAAGACAAAAATTGGAGAAATAATAGATTTGAGTCTATACCTAATACGAGGATAAACTCGATATGAAATCTGAGGAAAACTCCAACAACAAAAACACCGATGAACCAGCTAACTCACTTTTCTCTCTAAAATTTTCTATAAAATCTGTAAAGGTAAAAACTCAAATGGTAGGTTAAAAGATGGTATATATAGGGGGAGGAAATCAAGAGATCAACAATGTAGATCTTGCGGTGAAAAAGCAAATCTAACGGTAGAGAAGCGTGACGTTTCGAGTTCAACTAACGCCCCTTGGAATTCGGCCAAATAACATCTCGGATCAGGCTGGTAGTCCTCGGGAACAGGCGTGTCAATAATAATGGCAAAAATGGTTGCGACGTAATAATTACAAAACGGCTAAAAGTTACAATAAAGAAAAAGAAACGATTACATCGAATGTTTCATTTATTGCTCATTATACTTCATCAGCCATCAATACATAAATTAAAATTTATTTCTTCATAGCCAACGAAGTGGGGGACTAATGATATGCCAAATTATTAATAAGATTTCTAAGTCCTGTTGAGAGCTCAGGATTGGACAAAAGCCCGACGTTTCACCTTCTCAAGAGAAAAGGCCTCATTTAGCATCGTTAACTCGTATATGAGTACGTCATAGGGTCTTAGACACGGGAGTCTACGATCAGACGAGACAATGTTTATACAAAGACCCCTAATATGATGATATTTACATTACAATCCAAAATCCGCATGTTTTTTCTGATCAGGTTAGGGTCGACCCATGACCTGACCCCACGACATTAGATCAAAACTGTCCACTGATCACACGTGTAAGGCATCCAATGAGAGAGGTCACATCTGTCAATCATTCTATAGTACAGAGTGGAAACTCTATAAATACCATCATTTATTGAGATCCGGGGACGGACAATCTGGGCAATAAATACTACGAGCCATACATCGTATTGTTCATGATAGTCTAGGGACTCGAGAGTGTGATCCTATAATATAAATATAGGATAATTTTAGATCACGAACCACTGAAATTACAGCTAGAGATATATTAAGTACATGAATTACGTTTAGATGTGATCCCTTTGAGGTACGTAGGCAACTTGGTCAAACCCGAGTGCAGTTTATATTCTTGAGAGAGTGTTATTTGGTTCATATCCGAGGTCATCCTGACTGAGATAGTACGAGCTTTATATTCGACCTACATCAATATGTATACGGATACATCCATGCAACTTATGGTCTATTTAGATAGTTTTCAGTATTAATAGATGCATCTACACTACTAAAAAAATAATATATTTAGTGACAAGATATTAAGTGACAATATCGAACATGTCACTAATTAAGTATTTTTAGTGGCAAGAATTTATGTTTCGTCAAGAAGAAAAATCTCAAAAATTTATTAGTCACAAAAATTGTATATTAGTTGTCACTCATATCAATTAATGGTAAGAAAATTGTTGTCACTATTGATAATTAGTGACATATATTTAGTGATAACTGATAACATAGCGACAATAAATATAGATGTTACTCTATATGTGGTGTCACTAAACATGCATTACAAATTGTCAATAGAGACAATTTAAAATGATTCTCGTCACTAAAAGTCAATATAGTGGCAACGCAAAATTATTCACTCATTATTATAATCTAGTTATAACTTTGACACTGTCACTTCACATTTTGTCACGAATATTATTTTATGTTATAGTGCTATTGAATGATCTCATGTGCGTCTTTTATCAACTCAAAATATTGCATTTGCTAGAGTGTTTGCTCAAATAATTAGATTAAAAACACAATTTCCAATTATTTCTATTATTTGGCAACAATATTATTTCCAATTATTTGCTAGTGAATTCATTTCAAAAGAATTTAATGATTATTGTTTATCAAATGAGATTGATGTTGATTGTTGAGCATGAAGTAGTATATGTGCACACCAAAATGCATGGTTAGCGGAGTCTTTCACCAAACTATTACAAAAGATTTTCAGGCTACTTTTTATGAGAACATAATCACCTTCATCTTACTTAAGACATGCTATTCCGTTTTGTTTTGTTTTGTTTTTTTTTTTTTGAGTGAAGTTATTACATATTACATCGATCATTACATCATAATATTCACAAACCAACAAATTAATAATAATTAATAACAATTAATATTACTAACTCTTTATCAATGGGGTTGGTCCGAGCGGTAAGCAGCTCGGTTCCGCTTAAGCAAGGTCTAGGGTTCGGGACCTTGTGAATGCAGAACGCCTACGCTGGGAGACTCACCCACCACTGCCAAGTGTGCAACCCGGGTCGGATCCGGATGTAGTCGGGGCGAAACTCCGGTAAACCAGGTGGACAACAAAAAAAAAAAAGAAAATATTACTAACTCTTTACACACAACTACCTCGCTCGTTTATAATAAATCCTATAATACCAAGTTTTCATGAATTTTCAAAAAGAACGATCAATCCGTTAATTGATTAATACTTATTCGGTATAATTGCATCAACCTCCCCTAAACTTTGGACAATTGGCACCTACACCTCACTTTTAATATATTGGCATATGCCTCTCTTTTTTTCAACTTTTTCATTAAATTTACTAGTTAAAGACTAAATGCCCTTTATTGTTGAGCTAAAATGTTGAATTGTACTTAGAAGAATTATTGGAGAAGAAAAAGGGTCTAAATATTATTTAACGACATTATAATAAAATATTAAAAAATTCATTCAAGATTACAAAAATTCTAAAATGTATCTCTAAAAATTCTGAGCCATAAATTAATCAAATAACCTCTGCTACTTTTCTTCTTAAACAGAATTACTCAAAAGAATAATAAAAAATTAACTTATGACTACAAATTAATAAAACATAATAAAATTAAGAGAGTAGCAAGCATATATATATATATATATATATATATATATAATGAACTGGGCTTAATTGAAAGAAAGAAATACTCAAAGTAGTACCTACATCCTCAATTTTGAATAAAAAATTATATTAAATACAATATGAGAAAAATGTACTAAACAAAGTGATTGAATATTGCCATAGAAATAAAAAGTGATATCACAAATAAAAACAACACATTAAATATTCGTACACAATAAATTAGTCACGAAATTAGAAAAAGATTTTTTATAATTTAAAAGTTAAAAAGTTTAGAGTTTTTTCTAGAAATTCTTCATTTTAGGAGTTTTATTATTTGGTTTGATTTCATTTTTAATGCCATTTTGACAATTTTCATTCACTTGAACATTTTTAGTTCAACTATGAAGGACATTATCGTCATTAACATGCAGAGTTGATGAAAAAGTGAAGGAGGGGATGTGGATGCTGATGTAGGTAGAATTCGGATCTTGGGCCAAGCTGAGGAAGTCCAAGGCTTAATGGGCCAAAGCCCATTAAGATGGTGAATTCAGGTCAATTCTGGAAGTTGTCCAACCTGAGCTGGAAGACCTGCCAACCTGGACCTGCGGGAAAGCGTGTATATAAGGCAATGTTGGGGACAAGTATCAATCAAGCCAATACTTACCTTAAATGAAGATCTAGCAGGATTAGGCAATAGAGGGGCATTAATGATGATTGATCCGTGATTAGATACACCCTAAGATTAGAAGAATGATGATTTATTCTCTTACCATGTGTATAATTAGTATAGTTGACTTTCTATAATTTACCCCACCCCCTCAAACGTGTATAAATACCCCATCTCAAGCATAATACAAACACTCTTTGAATCCCCGTGGACGTAGGTCTAAGTTTTGGACCGAACCACATTAAATAGCTAGTCGTTTACATTATAGCATTTACATTACTTTATCATATCTCACCATTACACTCTTATTATCCCGATTATTCATATAAATATATTGTTGGTGTGAAACCCACACACATCAATTGGCGCCGTTTGTGGGAAATCTGAGTCAAAGGCGTGAGGTAAGCTTAGTATTTTTTACGTGTTCATATAACAAGTAGTGATGGCAGATCCAAGTATAGGAAAAATGATGAACGTTGAAGGAAATGCTGGAAAGAAGACGTTGTTGTCCCCTGAGGAAGAAGATCGGGCAGCCCCGAAAACGCCGGCCCTGTTAGCTAGGTGTTTGGCGGATGAAATGCGCGATCCCATGGGTGAAAACTCACCAGGGGCACAAAATGAAGGGCGAAAAGGATCACCTGGCGAGGTGGTCATGGTAGATCTGATCGTAAGCAAGCTGAGAGGAATTGTGGACGAAGCTGTCACAGCTGCGTTCCAATATAAACTGGCAGATATGCAGGATTTACAAAAGGAGGGCAACTTGGCATCCCTGCCACCAAAAGGGATGCCTAAGGCGGGAGACGAGGAGGTAGGGGGTAATGGTGACTTTACCCCTGAAGGAAGTTCTGGAAAAAGGGGAGGAAGGCAAGGTTTCCTAGAGCAGGACGGAGACAGGGATGAGAACGAGCCCCAGAAGAAATACCGGGCTCCCGAGGGACGCCAGATGCGCCGGATGAACATGGAGGAAGTAGAGGAGTCGGAAGGATGGGTACCCTCGCCTAAGGTGATAGGGCAGTCGCCTCAGGTGCGGCGGCAACGTCCTGATGCAGTAGGAAAGGCAGATCTGCGAGAGCGCCAGCTGCAGGGCTGGGCAGGCAAAGCGGGAGAACTAGAGGATGAAGCCAGTAATTATGAGTCTGCCCAATCTCTTTGGGGAGATCAGGAAGCAAAGCGGAGAGCCCGGGACAAGCTAAATCAGCTTGAACTCATGGCTAAGAGAATGGAAGAGATAGAGAAGAAGGTGGCAGCTGGGAAAACCCAGTTGGATAGGGGAATTCCATTCTCGGAGTCCATTATGAAGGAAAAGCTACCCCGTGACTTCAAGAGTCTTTCCATAACACCTTATGATGGTACTACCGATCCCGAAGTGTAGAGTGTTCTTAACCACGCTGGTTAGGTCTGCCCAGCAGTGGTTCAATCAACTACCTGAAGGGGTCATTGGATCCTTTGTGGAGTTTAGCTCCAAGTTCATGCATCAGTTTGCTAGTAGCAAAAAACATGGAAGAACCTCGCTAAGTCTGTTTAATATCAAACAGAGGGGGGATGAAACTTTAAGCGCATTTGTTAGACGATTCAGCACGGCTACCCTAGAAGTGCCCTCTGCTACGGCGGACTTGAAAGCTAGTGCTTTCACGCAGGGGCTCCAGGAGGGAGACTTATTTAAGTCTTTGACCAAGAGACCAGCTGGAGATTTCGATGAATTACTCAGCAGAGCTGAGAAATACGTTAATATGGAGGAGGCTCAGCGGACAAAACGAGTTGAGCAAGGCCATCCAAAAAAGGATAAGCTGGGAGATGAGGGACAGGACAAGGCCCATAAGAACGGAGGAAGGAGCTGGGTTCTAGGACCTGCTCCCGGACCCAGCATAAGAGCCAGGACTGCGTACATACCTTTGAGGGGCTCCAGAAATGAACAATTGATGGTCGTCGAGGAAACAAACTTCGTACATTGGCCTGGAGGAGCGGACAAAGGGCCACAGAATCCAATTTTCCTGGTGTATTGCCGGTACCATAGGGAGTATGGCCATGACACAAATGCTGTCTTGAACTGGAGGATGAGATCCAACGGCTAGCCAAGTTGGGCTACATGAAGGAGTTCGTTATCCAAAACAATAATCAGTATGCAAGGGGAGGATCAAGCTCAGCTCAAGGAAGAGGAACCTGGGGAAGAGGAAGAGGAGCCCCCGAAAGATGGCAAGGACGAGGGGTAGGCAGAGCTGGCCCGGCAGGAAAAGGAAATTTTCCTCAGCAGGTCGATAAACTACCTGAAGCTTGAGGAAAGCAGGACCAAAAAGAGGTCAACAGGATAGGTCAAGCTACAATACACATGATCGCAGGTGGTTTAATAGGGAAAGAAACCAAAAGATCACTGAAAAATCAAGCAAGGAAGGTAGAGAATACACCTGCCTTTTTATGAACGTCAACCAAAGTAGACCTGGACAGGAAATTTGCTTTGGGCCAGAAGACGCCAGGAGCGTCTTAACCCCGCATAATGATGCTTTGGTCATTACAGCAACTATAGCCAACTACGATGTACAGCGAATCTTCATTAATAGTGGCAGCTCAGTTGACATCCTATTTTATCAGGCATACCAGCAGATGAGCTTGGGACAGACCAAGTTGGAAGAAGCAAAAACCTCGCTATTTGGCTTCGCAGGAGAGGCGGTACAACCTGTGGGACAAATCACTCTACCCTTATCCTTAGGAATAGGGCAAAGGAAAAGGACTATGTTGACTAAATTCTTAGTCGTAGACACGCCGTCCGCATATAACGTGATACTAGGAAGACCTGCCTTGGTCTTATTTGAAGTCGTTATCTCCATACCGCATATGAAGATTAAGTTTCCCACACCCGAGGGTGTAGGAGAAGTATTGGGAGATCAACATCAATCCCGGAAGTGTTATGTGGCTTCACTAAACAAGTGGACAAGCCTTCGGAAGACAAGAAG
This sequence comes from Buddleja alternifolia, assembly GCA_019426215.1. Classification (NCBI taxonomy): domain Eukaryota; kingdom Viridiplantae; phylum Streptophyta; class Magnoliopsida; order Lamiales; family Scrophulariaceae; genus Buddleja; species Buddleja alternifolia. The sequence goes on along the minus strand of CM033402.1, from coordinate 12,514,690 downwards.
CGCAAACCTGATAAAGCTGGTCTAGAAGATGGCGGAGCAGAAAAGAAGATGGTCCCAGCCCATGTCGAGCCAGTGGGGGAACTCATGAGTATGGAGCTCATGCCAAGGGAGGCAGATAAAGCTGTCAGGATAGGATCACACCTAAACCCAAGGGTGAAGGAGGAGTTGATAGCAACATTGCGCAGCTACGCAGATATATTTTCTTGGTCAGCTAACGACCTAGTAGGGATTAACCCAGCTTTCATACAGCACCATCTGAACGTGTATCCAGATGCAAAGCCGATCATACAAAAGAAGAGGCACTTCGGACCAGAGAAGGATGCTATAGTCCGGGCTGAGTTGGATAAGCTCCTCAAAGCCAGGCACATTGCAGAAATTCAATTCCCAGAATAGGTCTCCAATGTAGTCTTGGTGCCTAAGGAAGGATCAAAGTGGAGGATGTGCATTGACTTCCGCGACCTAAACAATGCCTGTCCAAAAGATCACTATCCATTGCCACGGATAGACCAACTGGTGGATTCCACAGCTAGATTCGAATTATTAAGTGCCATGGATGCACAAAGTGGGTATCATCAGATACCTCTAGACGAAGAAGACCAAAAGAAGGTTAGTTTTATAACTACCTTTGGCACGTATTGTTACGTGGTCATGCCCTTCGGATTAAAGAATGCGGGAGCAACCTATCAAAGGTTGGTTGATATGATGTTTCGCGACCAGATCGGGAAGAATATCGAGGTGTACGTTGATGACATGGTGGTAAAAAGCCGAGCTACTAGCACGCATGTACAGGATTTACAACAAACCTTTGAGACGTTGAGAAAATACCAAATGAAGTTGAATCCGGCAAAGTGCGCTTTCAGAATCAAGGGAGAAAAATTCCTCGGATATATGGTTACAGAAAAGGGGATAGAAGTTAATCCCGAGAAGATCAAAGCAATCCAAAACATGGCGGAACCTCGAGATGTTAATGAGGTGCAAATATTGACAGGGCGAATCACTGCCCTAAGTCATTTTATTTCTAAATCTGCCGAAAGAAGTCTTCCGTTCTTCAAGATATTGCGAAAAGCTGAAGGCTTCAGTTGGACGAAAGAATGTCAGCAAGCCTTTGCTGACCTGAAGGAGTATCTAAGTCAAATTCCGCTGCTGACCAAACTTGTGCTTGGTAAACCGTTAATATTGTATATAGCGGTAGCTGACGAAACTGTCAGCACGGTCCTAGTTCGGGAAGAAGGAAAAGTTGAGAAGCCGGTATACTACATTAGCAAGGTCCTTAGTGACACGGAGACGAGGTACTCCAAGATTGAAAAAATGGCATTTGCCTTAGTTATAACGGCAAGAAGGTTGAAGCCATATTTCCTAACATACAAAATTATAGTCAAAACCAATCAGCCACTCAACGATGTGTTAGGCAAAGTTGGAACATCAGGGAGGTTAGTCAAGTGGGCAGTCGAGCTGGGAGAATTTGAGATAGAGTATGCGGCCGAACAACAATAAAGTCATAAATTTTGGCTGACTTTGTCACAGAAATGACCAAACCTGATGTGGCGGAAGAGAAAGAAGAGAAGGTGTGGCTGGTGCACATAGATGGCTCAGCTACGCAGAGCGGAAGTGGTGCAGGTGTGGTGCTCACCACGCCTGAAGGCGACCAACTTGAGTATGCCATCAAGTTCGAGTTCAAGGCAAGTAATAATGAAGCCGAGTACGAGGCTTTCATCATAGGCCTCCAAATGGCACTCAAGGGAGGGGCTAGGAACCTGAGAGTATATTCAGATTCGCAGCTCGTGATAAAGCTCGTGATAAAAACCATAGATACATTACTGAAAAACTTCGATAAGCTGGAAGTACATCAGATACCTCGAGCTGAAAATACCAAGGCAGACTACCTGTCAAAGCTGGGTAGCTCTGTCACCGAGTGCAAGACACGGCAAATCACCATCCAGTCCGTAACAAGATCTAGCTGTGACAAGGAGGTCATGCAGATAGAGGAAGGAGACGACTGGAGGACCGAATTAACCCAGTACTTCACGAATGGAGTGTTACCCGAAGAACGAAACGCCAAACAAAGGCTGCTCACACGAGCACCTAGATTCACCATGATCAACGGTATCCTCTATAAAAAGGCGTTTGTTCAGCCGCACCTGAGGTGTGTATCCAAGGAAGAAAGAGATTACGTGCTCAGGGAAGTCCATGAAGTATGTTGCGGCAGCCACATAGGAGGGGCCGCCCTAGTAGGAAAAGTACTCAGAGCTGGATACTTTTGGCCTACCTTAAAAGAAGATGCGGCTGAGCTAGTGAGAAAGTGTGAACAGTGCCAGGTGCACGCCAGCCTCATCCACCAACCTGCGGAAATAATGCGGACGATGAATGTCCCTTGCCCATTTGCAAGGTGGGGCATGGATATTGTAGGGCCTTTCCCTATAGCAAAGGCCCAAAAGAATAATCTACTAGTGCTAGTAGATTATTTCAGCAAGTGGGTGGAAGTTGAAGCTCTAGCCTGAATCACAGAGGCAGAAGTTATCCGATTCTTGTGGAGGAACATAGTGTGCCGATTTGGCATACCTAGAGAGATAGTAGCTGATAACGGACGACAATTTAGCAGAGCAAAGCTGAGGAACTGGTGTGAGGAGATGGGAATCCAGCAGCGCTTCAACTCGGTAGCCCATCCTCAAACCAATGGTCAGGTCGAGGTTACTAATAGAATTATAGTACAAGGTTTAAAAACCAGGTACGCGCACTTGAAGTCCCTTTGTTTGCACCAATTTTCTTGTTTTAAATTTATCATCCAAAGCTATAAACCTCCTTTATGAATGTGTTGCTAACCTATCTACAAAAACTGGAACCTCGGTCTAATAGACTGGAGGGAGTGGGAGGGAATTGGGTAGATGAGCTACAATCTGTATTGTGGTCATATCGGACCACTCCCAAGACCACTACAGGAGAGAGTCCTTTCAACCTGGTGTACGGAGCCGAAGCTGTCATACCTGCGGAGGTCAGAATACCGACCCACCGGGTCAGGTATTTTGATCCGGAACAAAATGAGGATAGGTTGAGAGAAGAGCTGGATTTGATCGAGGAAAGCAGGACAAGGGCATACCTACGAATGGAGAAATACAAACAGAAAATCCAAAGATCTCAAGGAGTAAAAGTGAAGACTCGAGCTCTCTAGGTAGGAGACGTGGTGCTAAAGAGGGTGGATGTTGTCCGTACAGTGAGAAAGCTGGACCCCACTTGGGAAGGTCCCTACAAAGTGGTCAAGGTGGTAGCAGGAGGAGCTTATGAGTTGGTGGATGGCAAGGGAAAACCACTCCCTCGCCCTTGGAATATTCAAAATCTTAAAAAGTTTTATGTCTAAATGTTCTTTACCTTGACTGACGCTATTATAAGTTGAGTATTTTACAGGAATACCTGGAAGGAATGTAATATCCTGCCTGCAGGATTGGATGCAGAGCTCCACTCGGAAATTTTAGTAAGAATTTGCTTTGTTTTTATTGTGTTTTGCGAATGTCATACCAATATTTTGCTGTGTGAATAAAGGTGGATGTGCTTATGAAAATGTGAAAAGAAGTAAGGAGGAGTTGGTGGAACGGGAGGTAGCCGGAGGTAGGATGCACCTGGATGGGTAGCCCGGATTCGTATAGCCAGGCGGCCTGCGGTTTCTAATCCGATGGCCCCATACCAAGAGGATATAAGGGTGGGTTGGTGCGGAGTTATTCTGGGAATAATTTTGTGACCAACTCGCATTGGAAGACCGAGGTTAAGGGAGCTACAAGGTTGGTTGGAGATATAAGGCTGGAGGAGGGGACTAATTCTCCCACTCCTGGCTGAAATAAGGTGGGAAAATCGGGAAAAGAGAGTATAAGGAAGGATGCCAACGGTAGCAGGCTGGCCAGCTGTGAGCCCGTTGATGATATATGTGGGAACGGAAAGGATAAAAAGGGGAAACAACGAAGGTGAAAAATAAGAATGGCAGGTCTCCACTACTGCGCATAAGAATGGCAGGTCTCCACGACTGCGCATAAGAATGGAAGGTCCCCATGACTGCGCGAGATTAGAAGGTCTCCATGACTGTGTGAGATTAGCAGGTCTGCATGATTGCTTCATGGCATAGCTGGAAGCTACGGCTCAGCTAGTGCTCTATCAAAATTTGTTAAAATAAAACTAACAAGGTGATCTGTAGAAAGAATGTTTGTCTGTTTGATATCTTTCAGGAAGGGTTCCTAAGCTAGAAAGGAAAGCACATGTATGGCTTTAGAAAATTGTAAGTATTGTCTCACAATATTTAACGCTTTAAGCTTTATTTATATGTGAAATGTTGAAAGGAGATTGTTCATATCACTTGGTAACCAAACGGTTAAACCAACCTGCAGAGATGACTAACCTGCCTCCTGCAAGGGAAAAAACAAGTTTTGTATGTTCAAAATTTTCAGGAAAAATAGCAGACATCCTCAGGAAATGGTATACAAAGGCACTTCAATGAATAAGCAAGTAAGTATAATCGTGCACATCAAAAAGTTGTGAAATAAACTGTGTAAAATGCAGGAACAAGAAGGGAAGCACGTTAAAGCATATTCCTAATACTCCCTTAAGGGGAAAAAACCATCACAAAATATCTCTGCCTAAAGCTAGGCAGGCGGAACACAAAGACAAAAATTAAAATTGTCCATGGGGGCTACATATGCCCAAAACAAAAACTGGGAAAGATTGTACGAGGGGCTACATATGCCCAAACAAACACCAGCACCAATGTTCTTAAAAGATTATGCTGCGGGGTTAGTCTCAACCCCCGTAGGTGTATCATCCACCTGACAAGAGGAAGTTGTGTCCGCAGCTGAGGGCGATTCCACCACAGTACCTTCAGGTTGGATATCCACAAGAGGAGTTATAGGAGAAGCTGGAAGAGGGTCCTCTGGAGGAACAGGGGGCTCTTCACCCTTGGAGTGAGCCATAAAAGTTGCGGCAGAATCCAGGAAGGAGGCAGAGCTACTAGCAGGAGGATAGCCCTGAGCTCGGAATTGAGAAACGCACCAATCAAACCCCTTGAAGAAAAATTCTAGGGATTGGTCGTCCACCTTAGCAGCAAATTCGTCAGAAGTCAGGAGGGCTGCTTTCTGAGCAGCAAGCAAAGTTCGACCCTCTTCCGACTCAGGAAAGGCCTCTAGCCAGGCTTGGTGTTCTTTGCTCAAGGCCTCCCGCAGCTGTGCAGCTTGGCTATCCAGAATAGCTTTCTTCTCCTTGGCCAGCTCCTTGGCCTTGACTGCAACCTTGTTGTAGCGGGATTTGTGAGCCTGCAGATCCTTGAGCATTTTTTGCTCTTTCTCCTCCCAGGTCTGCTGGGTCTGTTTGAATTTGTCCAGCTTTCTGTCCAGCTCCTTGACCTCATCTGAGCGGTCTAGGTCCAGGAAGGACTGGACAAATAGTTGGAAAAACTGCGCACACAAGGAACAAGTTATAAAACGGGGAACTTTAAAGAACAGCAGAGCTGAATAAACCCAGATGATAATGTACCTTTGGGGCAACTTCTAAGGTCATATCCATGACTTCTTGGCGGGGAAGGGAGGACAGATGGTGGCGATCCAAAGGGTTAGTCAAACTCTTCAAGTATTCCCGTAGGATGGCACGATCCTTGGTCTTCAAAATGGATTGGGGTGGCATATCCTGAGCTCTAGAGGGCGTCCGCAAAGCTGGCGGATCAAGAGTAGCGAAAGAAAATTGAGGCAGGAAATCTCTCAGATTTCCCTCAGAACCACGACATTTGGTAGGAGGAGCATTAGAGGAAGCATCCAAGTCGGCTGGACGTTTGCCTGTGGCTATCTCTTTAACCAGGGCTAGGTCCCGACCTGGACGACCTATAGCAGCTTGAGCCTGGGATGAGGGGACAGCCACCTGAATCGCACCTGGAGGTGGACCACCTGGGGGAGTTGGAGGTGGACCTCCAGCCAGCTTCCCTCTGCGTTTCAAAGCCTCGGCAGCTCGAGTAGCGTCCATTAGTTGCTCTGACCAAAGACAACAAAACCAACATCAGCATACAAAAGGCAAAAACACAGAATAAGCGGAATAAGCACAAAGCTAGACTACCTAAAGTTTCGCCCTGCATATCAACCGGCACAGGGCTTAATCCGAACAGATACAAGAGACGGGGATCAGTCAATTTCCCCAAGTCTCTAGGCTGCCAATTCATGTAGGCTAACAAACTCTTATAAATGACAGGCATGGCGTGAACGCGATAAGCGTTGGAACCCTCAATACGGTCAAGGAATTCATGGCAAAAATCCCACTCTTCGTCCTCGGGAGGGGATATGAAAAAATAATTTTTCTTCCACTCCTTCTCCGCAGTAGGATATGAGCCTATGAAAGTTGTTTGCTTGCGAGAAGTAAAATAGAAAACCCCTCCCTCGGTAGAAGATGCGCGGGGGAGAAACAAGGCATAAAAGAAATTAGAGGTGGGTGTGTGACCTAAACTCTAGAGGAGCACGGAGAAGCCCTCCATTATGCGAATAGCATTGGGAGCCAGCTGGTTTAGGGGAAGCCTAAATTTGTTAACTATGGAGACAAACAAAGGAGGAATGGGAAAGCGCAGACCTGCGCGAAGTTGAGCTACGTAAAAACACGTAAAACCTGGAGGTGGTCGATGGGGCCTATCGTTCGCAGATGGAACCATAATTTTATAAGCAGTCGAAATACCGTAGTTCTGGCGTATAATCTGGCCTTGCCTAGGGGTAAACCTAGAGGTGAAGACTTCCTAGAAGGAGGTGTTCTGGGCGATTAAAGCTTTTTCCCGTCTGGATCAGGAAGGTTCAAATCCTCATTATCTGAGGGAGAACCAGCTTGCCCAGCCCCGAAGTTAACACTAGGAGTTGGAGAGGGGGGTTTCTCCCCGCCGCGGCCGTCCGAGAAAGTATCGGAAGAAGAAAGATCCACAAAGTCTAGGTTTCTCAAAACCTGGGTAGCACTAAACGAAGCCCCTATCGAAGGAAGAGACGAGGAACTCGCGGCCATAGCCATGGCATCGGGTTCCAACAGATTCACAGGATCGATGTAATTTTAGGAGTCTGAACCTAAACTATTTGACATATTGGCAAAGAGACTAAGCAAAACCAACACAAAAAGGACGATTTGCAACAACAAAAACAAAAAAGCAAGAAAATAAAGGAGGATAAATACCTAGAGATGTGCGGCGAACGTGGAGTAACTGTCAACTTGAAGGATGAAAAGAGCGAGGAGTGGAGAACAAAAGTGGGAAGATTTCTTAAAGGAGACAGACGGAGAGATATGGAAGGAAAAAAAATCAGTTTTGGTAACTGAATATCTTTTGAAAAAAGTTCATCCGAAAAGGAAGGCAAACCTGGGAAAAGGGCGGGTTAAGTTATTAACCCTACACGTGGCCTGATCTCAACGTCCAAGAAGAGGAGCAGTTATGGCAGCAGAAAAATCGGCGTAATGATGAAGCACGATCTCCCAGGAGCTATCAAAAGCCTTCCAGACGTGGGGAAGCTCAACCGGCGAGGTCTTTTCTGTCAAATCAGTATTAGGGTTTCTTAAACCCACCTATGTAGATCATGCCGATTCTTCAGCTAGAGCAGCTTGGTGTCTCCACATAGGTCAGTCAGCTTGTCCCGAGTTTTATCTTCTTAACTCTCGTAGCTTGACAAGTCAAACTACGGAGTTGGGGGGACTATTGACGTAGGTAGAATTCGGATCTTGGGCCAAGCTGAGGAAGTCCAAGGGTTAATGGGCCAAAGCCCATTAAGATAGTGAATTCAGGTCCATTCTGGAAGTTGTCCAACCTGAGCTGGAAGACCTGCCAACCTGGAGCTGCGGGAAATCGTGTATCTATATAAGGCAATGCTGGGGACAAGTATCAATCAAGCCAATACTTACCTTAAATGAAGATTTGGCGGGATTAGGCAATAGAGGGGCATTAATGATGATTGATCCGTGATTAGATACACCCTAAGATTAGAAGAAGGATGATTTATTCTCTTACCATGTGTATAATTAGTATAGTTGACTTTCTATAATTTACCCCACCCCTCAAACGTGTATAAATACCCCATCTCAAGCATAATACAAACACTCTTTGAATCCCCGTGGACGTAGGTCTAAATTTTGGACCGAACCACGTTAAATCGCTTGTCGTTTACATTATAGCATTTACATTACTTTATCATATCTCACCATTACACTCTTATTATCCCGATTATTCATATAAATATATTGTTGGTGTGAAACCCACACACATCAGATGCCAAATGCAATTTTTCCATACTTATTCTTACGCCATTGATCTTTTGCTCACACAATTGTATGGAACTATTTCGTATACGCATTCGATGTCTCTCTAATCTTTATATACTATTCTCGTTGAATGAAGAATAATTAGTGTTAAGAGATTTTGGAATACTTTTTATTCTTAAATACATGCAGTGATAGTTTTCCTCTTCTTCACCATCAAAATATATCTAAAAATTGACAGAATAAAAAGATATTGGCTCATTTTCTACAAAATACCTTAGTAATGTGACACTAGACCAGTTTTTCGCCCTTCTTTGTGTTCTGTTTTATGAAGGGGAATAAAAAAAGGAACCTTGTGCTTTTGTGCTTCTCTTCTCATTTTTGCACCTTTATGGTTGACCTTTAGCTTTGGAGATGAGAATTTAATTTTTCATGTATCACTGTGGAACGATATCAATTTAGCTACAATGAAAAATGTTTTAAAATAGAACCGGTAATCAGTTCATAAATGACCAATAGTTATATAATAGAACCAAAATGAACTCAGAATCGCTCTACTTTCTGAAAAATTATAATATCACTGGTTACATTACACTGATGAACCAATTGACCAAGTATCGAGTCATGAGAATGGTTTGGCTTTGTTAGTTTCTATTTTGAAACCATATTTTGGCCAAAATTTTGGTCAAAACTCGTTTGGCTTATCCATTTTTCACCAAACAAGTATTTTTTGGTCAAACATTTCTGACAGCTACATTGCCTACACCACCCTACACCCTTCTCCACTTTTGGCTTACTTTTTTGTATTATATAAATTTTATATTATATTTTTCAATTGTTAACTAATTAAAACATAACTTTTCAAACAAAAACTTACGACTGCTACAGTAACTTTTGTCTCTTTTGAAAATAAAATCAATAAAACAAATTTCAAGTGGAACCTCTCACGGGCCATTCTATGCTGGTCTCGGCCCAACTTTGGCTGTTGGATCCGGGGGGGGGGGCGGCGGCGGCGGTTCATTTAGCAAATTAACCCCCCCCTACCCTATTTGTTAATCCAACGGCCAAAGCTGGACCGAGACCATTCATAGAATTTTCCAACCTCTCACGTATACTTTTGAATTCGTATAAAATAAATGAATTCATTTTCCAAATTCCTAATCTCATTCCATCTTTCTCTTTTGCCATGCATTTTTTGGAAAACCTAATGGCTCTAGCCTCTAACGTAATGAAGGGATAAGTAATATCAATTTTTAACCTGTTACTAGATGTGAAATTTAAGAATGTCTTTATTCTAAAAAATAGTTAATTTTTTGAGATTTGGCAGATTTGATCAAAAATAGGAAATTTCGGAAAAAAAATTCAACTAAATTTCTCAAAAAATTCATAAAAAAATAGAAAAGTAATAAGAGAAAATTTGAAATTTGAAAAATCCAGAAAATAAATAAATTAAAACAATAAAAAAAAGAAATTTTTAGGTTTTTACTAATTTTTTTATTTTTTAAATTTTTTATTTTTATACTTTTTTTTTGTTTTTTTATTTATTTTCATGTTTCCGGATTTTTGAATTGTCTTTTTTATTTTAAAAAATTATGAATATTTGAGTTTATACTTTCTTTTCATTTTTTTCTTATTTATATTCATGTTTTCGGATTTTTGAATTGTCTTTTTTATTTTTAGAAAAATTAGATTTTTGAGAATAATAAAATTTTTAAAATACGATTTGAAAGGATTTTATGAAATTAAGGTTTAAAATTTTTTATTTTGAAAATAATTATTTTTGAAACCTTATAAGTGGAATTTTCGGAAACTAAGTTTTCGAAAATAAGGTATATTATTTTAGGTTGAGATTTATGATTTTGAAAATTATTTATTTCAAACCTAAAAATAATATTTTAAGAAAAATCCAAATAAATCCAATATACATGATTTAAATTGAACGATGAATGGGTAAAAATGCAAGAAATGCAAGAAATTTATGAACTAAGCAGACTACCCCGCTAACCTATTCTGCCCGAAGCTGACTGAGGGGGCAAAGTGCACATATATGATAGGTTAGGGTGTTGAGTGTAACTTTTAATAGGTTGGGGAGCAAAGCGCACATCACCTCATAGGTTGGGGGTTATCTGTTATATTCTCTAATTTTTTTTACTATGTGATTTTCGACCCTTAAACTTGATTGACTTCTACTCCTATTAACGTGTGAGTCTTTCTCTATTTTCTTAGTGTTAAAGTGCTAGCTGATTGTAATTATTTTGAAAAACCTAATGGCTCTAAGATAATGAAGGGATAATTAATATCAATTTTTAATCTGTTGCTAGATGTGAAATTAATATAAGAATGTCTTTATTTTAAAAATAGTTAATTTTTATAACTATGTGATTTTCGACCCTTAAACTTAATTGACTTTTACTCCCATTAACGTGTGAGTCTTTCTCTATTTTCTTAGTGTTAAAATGCTAGTTGATTGTAAATTATTATTAGTTATTAAATATTGAATGATAATTGATAATCACGATGTATTGATATATTTAATGGATTCACCTTTTTTTTTTTGGAGTAACTTAAAATATGAAGTGCATCGAATTTAGGTATACTTAAAATCCTTGTTATGGTCGAAAACTTTTATATGTACTTTCTATTTATATTATATTTTGTAATTTAATGTATATTAATTATAATATATGTTACATTTAAACTTCCTATATGGCCCTGAACACAGCTAATTCACTCAACTATCCACGTTCAACATGACCAGTCAACACCAACAAACATTAATTACACAAATCAGTCGACTAAAAGTCCCTGCAAAGGAAAAAGGTGAATCAGTGCGCTGATTTTTTTAGTTTTGATTCGCTTAAAAGGAATTAATGGTGGTGGAAGGACAGGAATGCGCTGCATTTCAAAATGTTTATTCACTTTAAGATGAAATTTTGAGATTTTAATTTTCAGGTAAAAGTTATATAAGTTTGTCACGTGAAATCATAAAAATTAACAAATTAAGCCCAACATAAAGGACAAAGATATATTGTTTATCCACAGATTTTAGTGTTTCACTTTGATTAAATTCATATGCATTGTTTTTATATTTAAGAATTATTCTGTCATTAATTTTTTCGTTGCACACGCATCGAGTGTGCGTCGACTGCTAGTCATCTGAATTTCCAGTCATTGCTTATTTTTTAGTTCGATTAATGGTCAGGCGATTTCAAAATATTGATGAAACACACGTGAAATCATGAATTACTCACAGTAAAAATAACAAATTTCCAATTGCTTTTTTCTCTGCAACGTACTGGAGATTGGAGAATTATTCGATGCATGTTTATTATGATTTTAGTGGAGGAATGCGACTTAAGAAGCTTGAGGACATTCAATAGTAATTTTCATCTACTTGGAATAATATTGTGGGAATAAAATCTTCCGTAATTATCAAACCAATAATTGGAAAGTCATTTTCTATTAAACCTTCATGAATCCATTTATATATGTTATTTTTTGTTTTTCATTCGCTAAAGCCGGATAAATCTATGTTGGACCGGGTGTAATGGAGCTAGTGCCCATTACACCATACATTTGTGTTGGGATGTGTGAATTTTATTATCCCAACACAAATGTGTGGTGTAATGGGCACCGGCTCCATTACACCGGGTCTACCATAGAATCACCCGCTAAAGCCCCCTTGAAGCGTCAATTTATAGTTATGTCATCTTTTTATATATTGATGGTTAACTCGATCATTTTTTTTCAATTTATAGTTATGTCATCTTTTTATATATTGATGGTTAGCTCGATCATTTTTTTTATTAAATTTTCTCAGTGCCTACCTATAATTTTTGAACTACTAACTGAATCAATACTACATGACAACTACCATCACTTCGAAATTTTAATTACGTCAAAGTTATTAGATAATGAATATAACCAAAAAGCAGTTATATATTTTATTTTTGAGTGAATATGTCATATATATGTGACAAGATATCATGAATATTAATATGAATGTACAACTCACTCATAAATATTACAATCAATTAACAACTTCTAAGAAAATAGAAAAGGAAGGACTCACACACATTGATGATAATAGAACTTAAAGACTTCTAATATCTTGGAAGTTCCACTTCGCGAATGTGCCATTCACATTGAGAAATTATTTGAGAGTTGGGACAGTTGATAAGATTTATAAACCATAGAATTGAACATATTATAAAAACAATAATTATCTTTAATAAATATCTAGAAACTAATTAAGAAACTCATATACTAATTAATACTATCTCATTTAAAGACACTTTCTATCATATAGTTTCTCTGATTTTTAACCTTCGCAATGCGATAATTTCATGATAGAGACTACGGAATGAGCTCCTTCTTTTTACATTCAAATTAACGTCTCTAAAAATATGCTACCAAATAATTATTCATGTAGTGATATGCATATTTACATGATTATATATATATATATATATATATATATATATTTAAATAGTCGTGTTGGGTATAAATTTTTCAAAAATTATTATATCATGTACACGTATAGCACACTATCACATTTTCTACTAATTAAAAAAACGCATTTTTTTTGAACAATTAAACAACCCATTTGAAGTACTACATATGGTGTCATTTTGTTGTTAAACGAAAAAAAAGGGGTTTTTAATTATTTTACGTAAATGCAATATAATTATTTTAAATTTGACACTAAGAGACAAAAATCACGTGATATGTTACGTATATCTTGGGCTTTTCCTTAAAAAAAGAATACTATAATTTAATTCGACCTTAAATTAACTTCATCATGACTTCACTTGACATTACTCAAAACTTAAAAATATTGGTTTAGCTTAAAATGGATCCATTAGTTTACACAATTCAAACACAAGATGGGTCAAAGGTTAATAAAAAAATGCAGCTACCTTAATCCGTGTGCCAACTGAGTCGGGATTGTACGAACTCGTCTTATATTATATTTTTACATTTACGCGTCTGTTTACGTCCTTAATTTTTTCTTTTTCATATTTTATTTTTGCATTTACGCGTCTGTTTATGTATTCAACTTTTCGTGTCACGTCTATTTTATGGCATCACCTTTCTCTACTTTTAATTTGGGTCTCTGGGAGGAAAAAAATGTTTGAACTTTCTTATTTATTTCAAAAGTTACGTGAGGCAAATCTAAAGTTCAATATTGTTATGTCATATTTGGATTCTCGCATTGATTTGTAAAATATATTATATCAACTATACAATCAGTGCAAGACCAATACTCACAATAACAATACCATAGGTAGATTACAATATATAATTAAATCGACAATGACTTTTACACAAAATGAAGAGCATACGACTTATAAATATTTGTGATAGTTACATAGGTCATTTTGGTTTTAAATTTTAATACGAGTAGAGGGGCTCGGAATTCAAATTTGTACCTTGGACCAAAACAAACCATTTGACCGCAACTACATGTGGTTTTTCTTGATGATGTTGAGTTATAATTTCTAAAGTAAGAGCTTCTATATATATATATATATATATATCCAATTTAGGACATTATCCTATTAAATATACATATATCAACAAAAAAGTAAATAAGTATAATATGGATAAACCGTATTCTTTGTAATTTTTAGAATTCACAATTTTGTGAAATTGCAATCTTTCATGTGATTGGACCAATTGCGAAACTCATATAATACCAAATAGAACTTGTTGAAGGATGTAATTTATTTATTGTCTCAAGAGCTTTAAGTATGGCCGAGGTTAAAACTTAATTTGGTACAAAAATAATTGAAAAATGATTTGTTTGGATAAATTTATGGTACTCCTAGTGTAATGTTTTCGGTCACTTAAACACCACAAATTCAACTTAGGATGAATTGTAAAAATCACCCATCACAAGTTAAATTTGTGGTGTTTAAGTGCTCGAAAATATTGCATTGGAAGTTTCATAAAATTATTCAATTTGTTGGGGATGAGTCCTATAAAATCTCATCATTATCCTATGAATCTTTAATACATGTGTTTCTACATCTTCATCATTATTTTCTTATTTTTGAGTTGGGCCCATTAGTCTTTTCCTGTCAAAGAAATGGATCTAATGATTTTAACCTTGAGATACACATGATACGAAAATTTGCCAACAAGTAAGGGTACATTTGTCGTTACATGTTTGCTTTCACATGAAGTGCCATCCACTCCATGATGCGACGTCGTATTGTTTAAATAGCTTTCTTTTACTTAATCTGCTCTACCAAAGTTTTATAATTGAGTCCCCACTACCCAAGCTGCCCATCTATAAGAGAAATTGACCCATTCTAAAGTCTAAGAATGCTTACTAGCATACCTTAAGATCTTAAGCATGTTAATTACAACTTCCAAACATTAATAATTAATACAAATGATAAAATAATTTATTTGACCATAAAACATATAAGGATTTGTTTGTATATGTTTTTGACACAATATTCTAAACTTTTTTCAGGAAATGCGCATTATATGGATTCATGTGAAAATGTGTGATGTGTGTTGTGTTTGTATGTTTTTAAAAATGGTTGAGATTTGTAAAATATGTCAAATCAATAGTAATTGATATATAATGGGGTTAAATGATTGAATTAGTTATTTCTGTAATGATTATGTGAAAAATAAATAATCGAATAAGATACATATGGAATAGGAAAATTCTAAGGTGGACTAAGAGTGTTGCTCCCTGTCCATTTTACACCACACATTCAAAATGAATGGTTGGTTTTCACACCCACCTACCCTGTGTAAAGTACCCCGCCCCAAGTGTTTGTGTGGTGAAAAATGAATTGGGAGCGCAACACTCTCGGTCTATCATAGAATTATACATATGTAATGTTAATTTATTATTAATATATAAAAAATGATTAGAGTAAATGATTTTGATTGATGAATATGTGAAATGATTAATATAGTGAGTGATAGATAGTTATATAGACGTTTTTCTGTTTATCATATCTCGCCTCTCTCTCCCAAGAAAAAAAAACCCTAGCCACCTTTTTTCTTCTCTTCTTCTACGCCGACGATGGCTTGGTGAAGCAGTCGCCTTTTTCACCACCTTTGCCACCACCATCGTCGGCGGATTGGGTTGGAGTACCCTCTTCAAATTTGTATAACCAAACTTCAAATCTGACGAAACGGTGATGGATCTAACGAGATAGAGACGGATCTGACGAGATGAAGACGAGTGATTTATAAGATTTTATATAGCTTTTTAGGTAGTTTGTTTAATATTTTGTTTTCTCTCTCGTATGAGAGTTTGTTTTCTCTCTCTCGAATGAGAGTTTCGTCTCTCTTGAATAAGAGTGTGGTTTTATGTCGTTTATTAGTTTTTAAGATTTGTTATCTTGAAAAACTTGACATTTGGTGCTTTAATTATTTTTTACTACATCGTTAGAGACAGTTTCAGTTGTATTGTTCTTAATGTTGTAAATTGATTATTGAATGAAATAAAATCACCGCTTCTCCTTAAAAAAAAAAGATAGTTATATAGGCGATTGAAAAAATTAAGTTGAAAAAAAGCGAATTGAAATAAAAATAATTTGTGTTATAATTTTTTAGAATTTTGTGATAGAAAATATTGAAAATGAAATTTGAAAACATAAAGAAACAAGGCCTAAGTGTTGATTGACTTTTCCTAATAAGTTTTTTTTCCCGTGTTTGTCAATATTGACGGTACTTTTAAATGTGAGAAATTACGGACGGTTAATTTCTTATTAAAATGTTAGCAAAAGAATTTATAATAGTCAAGCTCCATATGGTTGATTTATAACTCCGAGATTGAATTTAAAATTAGTGAAAACAACTTCTTCCATAATTTCAAGTTAGGAATCTAGTATTTAATCTTTTTAGTTAAGGAATCCACTTTTACTTGCTTCTAGAAAGACGAAATAGTCTAGATTTATGCTATGTCTTAGGAATTAATTCCTTTTCCACAAAATAGAGACCCGTTCAAAATAATTTACTCAAAATGTCAAGATTAAACTCTAACACGATTATTGTAATAACATCATTTTCATTTTTTTGTTTATTCTAATAAGACCGACGCTAATCAAAGAAATTTCCATGTGGTTGAATTTTAGTTTCACGTGATGAAAACAACATCGAAACATAAAATACGAATGTGACATTTGCTAGTATTATGACATAAAAAGAATCCAATAAAGTTCACGAAACAAAATAAATCTTTCTGAAAGGGTAAATTAAATCCGAATTTACTCATTTTTATTCTTTTACATAAAATTTATTCCCCATAATTAGAGTAGATATTTATTTATTATTATCAAACAAGCCCTTAAACATCGTCCAATTTCATGACCAGTCCTTTTCAATGTTTGCTTGATATTCCCAAGAATCCAAGAACAACGTCCTGACTTGTTAACCCTCAACTTCTGCCGAAATTACCATTGTTGCCATTCTCCTCCATTTCCCACTATAAATATCTAATCTCACGTCGGTGTCTGGCTCAATTATAACGGACAGACCACTTCAATTCAGAAAATTTTGTGTTCGATTGTCTCGACTTGATAGGTGACGAGAGCCGACCTACCTAAACATTTAAAAAAAAAACAAAAAAAAAACTCAGGTCGCGGTAATTACCCTTCCAGTCAGACCCAAATCAGTCATTTCAGAGTTTGTCCCCGTTGGTTATATAGAGGGATGGGCGGCTGATTCGTGGAGGCACAGCAGATGTGATGCGTGTAAGCAGGTGACAGTACAAATGGCTAGATCGCCTCCCAAACGACGTAGTTCTGATGATGATTCTCCATTTTCATGACCTTTTATCTTCAATTGTTGCTTAATCCAACTCCGGTTGAACCCTAACTAGACTTTGAAGCTTCACTCTCGATCTTTCGTATTTCCAGGTTTGGTTTTGTGAATTTGTTCTTTTGTAAGCCTGCATTGTACTGCTTGTGATTTTTGATCTTTGGATTTTGTGTTTTTGGTTGTGATTAATTGAAGTTTGTTTGTTTGTTTGATTTGTCGTTCGAACTGTACTGATTTGAAGTTGATAATTGTGCATGTAGACGTGAAGGATGGCGGCGGCGGATGGAGTGGCGAAGCTGCTGTATGTGGTGGTAGTCGAGGATGACGCGGCGGCGGCGGCGGCGGCGGCGGATATGGAGACGTCGAAGTTTCGGTACACGCGTTCGGTTCTCCAGAGTACTCTGCAGCTCATGGGTTGTAAGGCTCGTCATGCCTTTAAGGTCTCTCCTTGAACGCCTTTTTGATTAGTTGTTTTCGTAGTAGAGAGGTCTTTTACTTTTTCCGTAATATGTTAGTGTTCGTGTTTCGTTTTGCATACATGCATGACTGACAAGATATGAAGACTCGAGTCGATGTGCACGCTTTGTTCTGGCTGCTGTTTAAGCCGGTTTTGGTAAAAGAGAGATTTTGACTAACAGTGAAACTTTGATTTTCAGTTTAAGGGCCTATTTTTATTTCCATTTTCAGTAGGTCAAAGTGTTTGTGTTCTTTTTGTCTTTTCCAATTCAATTTCGTGGCTCCGAATCACTCGATTTCACTGTTGATCCGTAATTGTTAGTTCTTTGGCCTGTTTTGATTGGCAATCATTGAATTAGTGCTTTGTCTGGAGCAATTTCTAGTTTTAAGCAGTCTCAATTTCTGATGATTAATGGGTTGCTTTTTAGATAGACAATTGTTTTAATGTCTAAACAAGCCGGAAATCCATGGCTATACTCTTTGGGATTATGAAAGATGTAATGACCGTACATCTTCAAGTATATTTATATCTCTGCTTATCGAAGACATTGCATTTAAAAGATTTTGCATCATTGCAAATTGTATTAGGAGATTATGTATTATTTTCCAAGCATCATCTATTGACATAATTTCTGGGGGTTTTTACTCGCATTCATCTTTTGCCTCCATTATTAAGCCATTGTTGATTTTGTATCATTGAATTCCTGTTTCATTCAGATTAGTCAAAGGGTATTTGGAATCATGAGAAGCGAATACTCAGTGGAGAAGTTGGTTCCAGCATGTACAAAGATGTCACAACAGGACGCTAGAGTATATCCTCATAGGCAGACTGAAAGACATGTTCATGCCTACTTGGACAAGTCAGATGTTGATCATTTAGCTCTAGGGGAAGATAAGAGCAAAAGAAAACCATTTGAATTGTACAAAAGACGCACTACTGCGGTTGTCAGTAGAAAACTCTTCTTAGATGTTGTGTGTGAAGCTCTCTCAGAGTACAAGTATGTGGGGCCAAATCAGAGGGCTGATCTAGTCTTAGCTTGCAGGTACAGTTGGCGTTCCATGTTAATCGATACTATATTTCATTTTCTAGGTTTGTGAAAGCGAGAAGATTTCACTTAGAAAGAGCGTACTCTTATCCATGTGTATGCCTGATGTTTGACGTTTTCACATCTTTGTTGCCCTATTAACTTGTATGTCTAACTTGCTGTTTTCCCTTGTTTCCTTTCTATATTAGCTTTACGTTTGGATACTCAGGTTCGATGAGCAATTAATTATCATTAAATGTGTGCCCCATTTGCTACATGTGTTGAGTGCAATCATAAGGAGCTTCCCCTTGTTAACATTGGCCTTAAAGACTTATTTCGAAATACCCTGGTCAATTATGTTATCATGTCCAAATTTAGATATTCTGGCTTTGTGTGGTTCACTTGTAAGAATAAACACGATCATGTGCGTGATCATGCTTTGAGGTGAAATTATTGACTTTGAGCTGTCCACGTCAGTTCCTTTTTTGGGTCAGCATGTACATCCATTTGTCCATGAAATATTGTTGGCTTAATTGCAGAAATTTCAAATGGTGATGAGAGCTTTTATGCAATCTTCGTTATTTTTAATGTTTTGATTTTTCTTGTACTTAACGAGTTGTTTATGTGTGAACAAGTTACCTTATTGTAAAGTAAAAGTGAACATATCTGCCAGTAGGAGTAAAAGGATAGTAGGATAATGACATGTTTTCGTAGTGAAAAAATGCGAACTTCTTAGAAAATTGTACTCGTGTACTCATCTGAACTGTCTTTCAGGGAAAATTTCCTTCTCCCATTCTGTTTCTGTTCCTAATAATGGAATGCATAGACAGTTTGGAAAATGCAGTAGTAAATCAATGCTATTTATGTTTTGTAACTTTTTCCTTTTTTGCCAAGGGTACTTGGACCAATAATAATTATGAGGATATCATTTCAGCAACGTGAATATTAAGTTCCCTATCCATGGCGTACCAAATTGTTTATTTAGGTTGCTCGTAAAGTCACTTTAGATGCAATTTGCATTTCAGAAAAATACATACAAAGTTACTGAATTAAAAAATAGCGAGTTTTCCTACACCGCGGTTATTGTTTGAAGTGTAATGCCTCTTTCTTGAAGAAGTCAACATTACATGTCAGTTTAGTCATAAGTTGTGCGAAGATTGGAAAGTCATGCTATTTATGAAGTTAGGTCTCCGAGCATTCTTTTTGTGGACAAGCATGAGTTATGTCAATCAGATGCTTTGACATAAAATATCTTTCCGCCATCAATCGTCTTATCAAGACTTATTTGACCTTTAGGAAGTGGACATGACTTTCCAACATCTATTAAATCAGCAACAACTACTATTTGCCAAAGAAGTTACTAGTTGATTCTTCTGTCGTGCATCTGTGTTTCCATAACATATGTCACTTTTGCAGAGCACTGCGACAGTTGTTGTATAGTGCTATGTTTGTGCAGAATGTTCGGAGCCTCTGATCGTTAGCTACTAGAATTCTGAATGTATCTGTGTTCAGTTATTCAACTGAAGACACTTTTATTGAACCTGCTTACCCTGAAATATGATATGAAGTAAGACCTATATTTACTTCTCCGTCACTGGCTCCCTAACCAAGTCTGAGCAGCATATTGTTCAAGCTATTCCCGTTTATGGGCACAGCTGCATTGAATTCTGAAGCGAGTGCCAATACTGACGCTTTCCTGGCTCATTTATTGCTTAGTCGCTGTGTTTAACTAAAATGTTTGAATTTTTAGTGGGTTCCATGCTTCTAGTATGTGTGGTTACAAATTGTGTCATTTTGGTTTTTGAGTTTATATTTTTTATTTCAGAATCCGTGAAAGAAAGGAATCAGTGACTGTGTTACTCTGTGGCACTAGCGGCTGTGGAAAATCTACTTTGTCTGCATTGCTGGTGGGTTTTCTGATCCATAGTTTGCAATTTTTTAATTTTGATTCTGGTGTTTAGATTTTTTTCGTTCTGTTTTCCTTTATATGGTTTTGGAGGTGCGCTTCTGCAATCTTCTTAGCATTTATGAACCTGCATGGGTTAATGATATAATTGTTTTCTCCCTAAAAGTTTTAGTTAGCAGTATTTTTCTATTTCCTCGTCAAATTTGTGTTCAGAAGAAGAGTGAAGTCTGTCAAGAAGAATAATCAGTTACAATCTGAAATCACCACACGCTATTTGTGTTTTTTATCTTGATGTTTTAAATTCTGTAGGGCCTTATCATTCTGATTGCCTGCTTGTAGCTAAGCTTATGGTATTTCAGTACTTTGCTTTTTATTTAGTTGGCCGTAATTGAGAGTTTTCAAAATATTTTAAATTAGATAAAAACGGTATGCAACCTGTAGGTTACTTGTCTAGAAAGAATACTTCTCAAATGTTGATACATCCCTGTATGCATGGTATAGTTGATATTAACTTAAATATAATTGCTGTGCCGGAGTTTCTTAGCATATTTGGTGGTTCTGGTAGTATGCTCTCCTCTTTAAATCAAGCATTATCACTGCAGGGTAGCAGGTTGGGCATTACAACTGTAATATCTACAGACTCGATTCGGCATATGATGAGGAGCTTTGTGGATGAAGAACAAAATCCGTTACTCTGGGCTTCAACCTATCACGCTGGGGAATGTTTAGATCCAGTTGCTATTGCAGAATCTAAGGCCAAAAAGAAAGCTAAGAAGTCATCTAGCGTTTCTGCTACATCACAAGCTAAAGATGACGTGTTGAATGACTCCACAACTCGAAAATCTGAGGGGAACACCACCACTTGTGATTTGATTAGTCCAAAGCAGATGGCAATAGAAGGATTCAAGGCGCAAAGTGAGATGGTGATTGATAGCCTTGATCGATTGATAACTGCATGGGAAGAACGGAAAGAATCAGTTGTGGTGGAGGGCGTTCACTTAAGTCTCAATTTTGTGGTAATAACTTGATATTAGTTCGAACTTCTCAAAAACTTACTTGTGAAATGTTATATATTAGTCTTCTCTGGTGTTCAGATTTGATCATGATTTGATTTTGTTATGCAGATGGGGCTTATGAAGAAACACCCTTCAATCATACCCTTCATGATTTACATTTCAAACGAGGAGAAGCACATGGAAAGATTTGCTGTTCGTGCCAAGTACATGACCCTAGAGCCTGCTAAAAACAAATACATTAAATATATTCGTAATATCAGGACAATCCAGGAGTATCTCTGCAAGCGAGCAGATAAGCATTTGGTCCCAAAAATAAACAACACAAACGTTGATAAAAGTGTAGCAGCAATTCATGCAACAGTTTTCAGTTGCCTGAGAAGGCGAGAGGCAGGAGAGCATCTTTACGATCCAATCACAAACACAGTTTCTGTTATTGATGAAGAGTATAGAAATCAGTGTATAGCAAATTCTGTGAGCTCCAAAGGAATGTTTCAGTTGATCCAAAGGCAAGGCTCGACTAGGCAGTTGATGGCACTTTTGAATTATGATGGTTCTGTGGCAAAGGCGTGGCCAGTCGACATTATTGACAATAATGGCAATCCCATTGTAGGCCATCCTACTGGGAATGGGATTGGAACTCCTATGTATGGGCCGTTACAAATAGGTAAAGCAGAACCTGTGAACCTGCAGTTTGGTCACTTTGGGATTAGTGCTTGGCCTGGTGATAGTGGGGGCACAAGTCATGCCAGCAGCGTGGATGAGTCAAGGGGTGAGCTGACTGACACTGGTAGTAGATATGTGTCGTCCTGCTGCAGCTCACCGAGGATCTCGGATGGGGCCGCCAAGGAGGTAAGCTTGAGAGTGTCATTAATACTATCATTTACATTGATTACTTGTATGGCTGAATGTGCTATCCATACTATTAATAAAAGGGAGAATAGTATAGAGTAACAACCTTGGTCTGCATGGTAGTTTTGGTATGACATTTAAACACCTGTAAAAGTCTGCGAAGTGTCGAACTTAAATTTTTCTTTATTCTTCCCTCTTTTCTAAATTTTCTCAGTTTTCCTTCTTTCAAATTTTTTATCACTATCAACTTTTCCTACTTTTTCTCCAACTCATAGTTAACTACTTCCAATATCTGTTACAAAATCCTAATATTGCATTTGAAACTGCGGATAATATGCTTACTGCAATTTCAATAAATCTATAGAATTGCAATAAAGGTTTAAATTACAAACCAATAAATGAACTAATTAATTTTATCTATAATTTGAAATAATTATCGGCATGCATCGAGTGGCAAACTGTGACTAGTCATAATTATCAGTGAAGTGAAATTGTAGTCATTGTATCTTCCAGAACACACACACACACACACATGTTATAGCATTAGCTTTAGCATGGGGCTAATGTGCTGCTTTTTACCTTTGGTGCCTTTGTGCTTTGTTCAGCTAATGGAAGAACAGTCTGTGCATGGTAGTGATGAAGAAATTGACGATCCACCAGAGGTGGACAGTGATGAGGATCTTAGTGATGGACAGAAGGAGCTCCAGGAAGAGGTAAGGATTATGTGGATTTGTATTGATATCGATAACTTACATCTCATCTAATTAGTAGATATCTAATTGGGGTGAATCACATGAAAGTGCCATTCAAACAAGCTATATTTTACAATCCTCTATTATGGCTACCATGGGCTCACAAATCGATACACGGTCTTCTTGTTCGTATTGGACTATTATAGGCAGTCCTGTGTGGGTCCTTGGACAGTCACAACTGTTCTTGTGATGGGACCCACATGGAGTCGACCATAGACGAATAATGTGATTCTCCTTAAAAATAACATCCATTTCTATCCTGTTGATTTTAGTTACTCATAACACGTGATTTTCAGTTGGAAGGCTCTGTAGACGAGGAATCAACCAAATCAGATGAGGAGTACGACGATCTTGCGATGCAGGATATCCCAGACCATGGTTACATGTCTGATGACGATGAAGAGTTAGAGAATAAAACAGAGTCCAATGGTGTTGTGTCGGCTGTTCCAAGAGACCAATCAAATAAAAGTCACATCCACGGGGAGAAATACCAGCAAAAGTTTGACTTCGCCTTGAGAACAAAAAGTGAACCTTTGTCAGATTTAGTGATACGCATTACACATCCAAGTGATAAAAACGAGAGTAAAATGGCGGCTTCAGGTAATTATAGATTAAGAAAACGTTCTCAGAGCATCCCTGCTTCTAAGAAGCATGGATCACTAGTAATTGCTCCAAATGGTAAAGAACCACTTTCGAGATAGTGTTCTGCATTAGTTTTTGTTATAGTTTCTTTTATGTATTTGTATGAAGTGTGTGTGCTCTGGAGTCTGGATGTTCTTTAGCGTTTGTAGCATGGAGTAGAATCTAAGTTATCTGTCACCTCTTTTATATTTATGTAAAGCTTTATACCAGTCTCCATTGGGGACTGCTGTTTCAGTAAAGGTAATCCTTAGTTATTTAGAAGGAAAAATAGGTGCTGAATGTAAGTGTTTGGGTAGGTATAGGCGTGATTGTTGTGGGTTTTTCTTTTATTGATTTCCTTGTTAATCGGTTATCCATTTGAAATCACACATCTCTATATTGGATTTCTTCCACAGTCGTTAGTAAGCTAGAACCAAACTGGAACATATATAATGAGTAATAATATTAACATTGTCACCCACAATTATTGTTCCATGTCTTAGAAGTCTTCGAGCCTTCCCATAGGCGTTACTCGTAATCACTCTAAAATGTACAGTTCTATGATGTTTTCATACATTAGACGGTTAAAAATATATACATCCTAAAATTCCTATGTTCTTCTTTACTCTTAACATCACTCAGTTCTAATAAAAGTGAATGGCCTATAGTGGTCCTGGCATGGGTGGCCCTATACAGGATTTCGATGCATCATGAGTTATTTTGGATTCAGCATAAATGACTGAATTCAAACCAGGAACCATTTTATTATATTTAACCAAATTAATATCCAGACTAAAAAGAGTGGCTTAGCATTGTTACCCAAGACCTGTTGGTGTAGTAGTATCTACCTCCCACTTTATGTGAGAGGTCCTGGGTTCGAATCCAGACTGCCACAAGTTGTGGCTCTCCCATCTTTTATGGAGCTAGATAGAGTCTTTA
Source organism: Buddleja alternifolia (assembly GCA_019426215.1). NCBI lineage: Eukaryota > Viridiplantae > Streptophyta > Magnoliopsida > Lamiales > Scrophulariaceae > Buddleja > Buddleja alternifolia. The sequence goes on along the minus strand of CM033402.1, from coordinate 12,490,101 downwards.
TGGCTCAGGATTATAATTATCAACCCGGGTTTGTCGGGCTAAATATATAGGGTATCCCCCTCCCTCTTGAATTAAAAAAAAACAAAAAGAGTGGCTTAGCAGCTTTATAGGCATAAACGAGCCATAATAGCTATATATAGTACGTACTACTACTACTAGTGCATTTATGAACTCCCATAGTTAGCATCATTCAAGTTCATCACCAAGCAAATTCGGAAATGAAAGAAGTCTATCGATAGTGACAATAGTGCGAGTAAAGGTTCATTAAATATTTGATGGGCTAGGCTGAACAAAGGCTTCCGGGCCTAATCCAAGTGAGATTTCATCATTCGGGCCTCCAACATTTGTCTTTAATTGGCTGGATGAAGGTAAGAAGTGATACTTTTAACTGATCCACGGTCCAAACCTGTTGAAAGTACGTATAGTCCATACATGGGGTTTCAGATGAGAAAAGGAAAAGATATCGTCGAGTTAAACAAGTTGTAATAGTTATCGATTGATTGTGAATTACTAAATATAATATTCATGATACATATTATCTAACCGATTCACTTAGGAAAAAAAACTCTCGTTGTCTTAAACAATTATTAAATTCAAAGCCTATAAGAAAATTGGTATAACTATCATTTTTACTATTACAATTGAAGAGGAGTCCTAGAGGTGACCAACGAGCATAGCCAGCTCGAAAAAAGCTCGAGTCGAGCTCAAGAAAATTCGACCTCAAGCCGAGTGTAATGAGACGAGCTAAGCTCGAGCCCAAAATGTCTGTATGAAGGCTTGCGATCCTGAATAAATTTATCATATCGACAATGAGACTCAAATGGCAAAATTGCAACTTTGTTACATCAAGTTGGCCTATACTTGTTTTTTTGTAAAACTATAATGTGACTTACTAGCAATTTGGGTACATTAAGTGTCATAAAATGACAATTTCAGAATAAATTTCTCTGAGAAATTCAAAATTGATTGGAAAATGTCATTGGACGGGAAAATTAACTTTAATGTTGGGATTTTGCTTAAATTGAGGGAAAATCAGCCTAAAGTTTAAGAATTGGAGGGAAAACTAACCAATTTGGGGATTTAACCCAAATACTTTCAATTAAAATTTTGTTTAATTTATTTAAATTTTTGGAAATTTTAATTTATATATTTCTCATCTAACTTATTAAAAGATACTGTTTATTAAAAAAGTTAGACAATATAAAATTTAGATAAATGTAAAATAAAAATGCCATTTACGAAATAAATAAATCAATTCACAACAAAAATTAGAAAATATCAAAAAATAAAAATAAAACTAGAAAATAAAATTAAAATTATTTTTAAAAGTTCTAAAAAATCAGAAAATATAAAAAATACCATAAATATGTAAAAAATTAAAATAATTAAAAATTAGAAAATATTAGAAGCTATATCTCAAAGTAATTTTTAAATTTAAATAAAAAAGATTTGATGGAAGCAAAAGACTTCCATTGAAAAAAATAAATTAATTAGAAAATCAAGAAAAAACATAAAAAATAGAAACAAAATAGAAAACAAAACAGAAACATAAAATAAAATCCAAACAATTTTGACAAATAAGAAAATAATAAGAAATAATCAAAAAATTTAGATAAATAAAATCAATTTCTTGAAAAAATTAGTAAAATTCACAATATTGAGGAAAAAAAATTAGTTTGAATTTCATGCATATAATGTTACAATTTTTAGTTTAAGTTCTCTTATAACTTCAGTATTATCTATAGATATATTTATTATACAAATTTTGAATTACAATTTTGAAAAGTTTAAAAAATTGAAATATTATACCAAATCTATAGATATATTTATTATACAATTTTTAAAATTTAAATAAATTAAATAAAAAATAGATTGAAAGCATTTGAGTTAAATCCCCAAATTAAAGGTTAATATTTCCTCCATATGCATAAATTGCCAAATTGAAGGTTAATTTCCCTCTATTTCAGCAAAATTCCCAATTCCAAGTCAAATTTCCCACCAAATGATATTTGTCGGTCAATTTTGAATTTTTCGGCGAAATTTGTACTGAAATTGGTACCCAAATTGCCAGTAGGCCGAAATATATTACTAAAAAAATGTACAAGCCAACTTGAAATATTAAAGCTGCAATTTTACCAGACTCACATTATGCGACGTGATATGATAGTGATTGTTTGATTCAAAACACCTAGTGTGGCAAGTGTTAAAATTCAAATTCAATGACTATTTTTATGACTTCGAACTCTAGCTCTTGGTCTTTCGCCTCTTCAATCTCTAGCATTAATTCCACATTTTGCTTTCGCGCTTCTTTGTTTTTTGCTTTGTTTTTTTTTTTATAGACGCTCTTCTTTGTCCTTAGCCCACAATACAAAGTACTATGCAACAATGACGGTTATCGATCCTATTAAACTGCCACGGTACATGGAAACGAGCGTGCATATCACGCTTCGAGCTCATGAGGCCGTTGGACAAGAGAAGTCCCATCATATCCACTTAACGTAACCTTGAGTTGGTCATTCAAATCACGGCCCAAAATAAATATCCATTGTTACACTTGAATTCTAGGATTCTCTTTATAAACTATTTCATTTTTCCTTTCTTTTCCCTGTTGTGGGATCATTACCGCGCATGATCAATATTATGTAGCACTTGCACTTATATGGAACATGAAAATTATCACAAGTCATGGCTGTGTTTGCTTTTGTTTTCAAACACATTTTGGCCAAAACTTGTTTGTTTTATGTTTTTTTTAACAAAAAATAGATTTTTTTGGTCAAAGAATTTGTCAGCTATTGTCTCCCTATTTGTCTCTACTTTAGGGTGCCTACTAATTATATCAACTACAATATATATATATATATATATATATATATATATATATATATATATATATATATATATATAGGGTCAAGATCTAATACATACCCTCTCTTAGATAAGATATAAGACCCAATATACACCATTGGATCAATTAAATCCAACGGTCCAAATTATTCACTGTACACGCGGGAAACCCAAATATTAAGCTGTCTGCGGGGTATTTTGGTAATTTACACCCATTATACCTCGATTCTCTCCTACATTCTCTCCCCCGTCTCCCCTGAAATCTCTCCAAATTTTAAACCTAATAAACATACAGATTTCGTCGAAATCTCTCCCATTTTTAAAACCTGCCAAAATTAAACTCTAATTTTCTATAGCTGGGAACCCTAGTTCTGATACTCTCGCAAACCGATTTCATTTTCATCAAAAAAATGAGGACGAAAAATCCATCAAGAATAACAGGTATCGATTATACACACTTTTCATTTCTTCTTCGACCTATGGGTGACAATATTACGTATTTTGTGGATTTTGATGGCTTCTGTACGTATACTCTGTGTATTACAACTATATTGGGAACGCGCAATGTATCTATACGCTGGTTTTATTTGTTTTGATGGCTTATGTACCTATGGGTGTAATATTATGGTTAGGTTATATGCATATTTGAGTAACATATGCTGTATATAATTACGTCATTTTCTTCATTCTAAATGTATAATATATAAAACGTAGATGTGTAATGGTTTGCATTGTAATGTATAATAATGAACAACACTGTGTATAATCAAGGATTAAAATTTCGTTTCGATGATAAGTTTCGAGTTTTTAAATATAAGAAACGTATCGGAAACGTTTCGGAAACATCATGAAAAACTTGAAAAATGCTAGAAACAAGGTACAAACTGTGAAAAAAGAAGTAAAGAAGGGTTGTTTCCTCTTTTCACTAGCAAAAAATAATAGTTGTGTAAAATGTTTATACATCTACATCAATAATCGATCAAATTACACTAATAAATAAAGTGGTAACTTTGATTCAAGTTTATTTATTATTCACAAAACATATAACCGATAAAATTATAGTAACTTAAATTGTGAAATAAAAAATTCTAAAAGTATTGTAGTGAAAAAAAATAAAAAGTGGTAATATTTGATTCAAATTTAGTATTCACAAAGCATATAATTAATAAAATTTTAGCAACTTAAATTGTAAAATAAAAAATTCTAAAAGTGTTATCGTGAAAAAAAAAGGTTAATATGGATGATACAATGGTTTCAAACTCATTTGCAAATTATATAAAAAAATTACTTTAATTGATAATACAATAATCTTTATCTTGAGTCGCAAGATAAAAAGTCGCTCCTCGGTGAAATAAATATTTGTTTGATTGTTAGATTTATTACTCTTTATTTTTTTTTATTTTTTTTAACGTTTTTCCCTACATTGAGTGATTTGAGAGCTCTGTTGTATTTGCGATAGAGCAAATCTTTTTGAAAAGTAATTACCAAACTCTCAATGTTTCCATGATTTTCATGGAAATCTTTTTAAAACTCTCAATGTGTTGGCGATAGAGCAAATATTTTTGAATTTTTTTTACCAAACTCTCAATGTTTTCTTGGTTTCCATATTCCATGGAAACGAACATGGAAACCATGGAAACATTGAGAGTTTCCATGGAAACATTAAGAGTTTCCTAGGAAACAATGTAATTTCGAAAATACATGGTGATTTCTTTTCCATAAGTTGAAAAATAAAAACTTTTCGGACGTTTCGGTGGAAAAGAAAAGAAACTTTGAACCATGTGTATAATATTATACATCATATTAATTGTACTGTGTATGTACATACTGCATATTTGGATGTATAATGGTTTGCATTGTAATGTATACTAATGAATAACACTGTGTATAATATTATACATCATATTAATTGTACTGTGTATGCACATACTGCATATTTGGGTGTATAATGGTTTGCATTGAAGTGTATAAAACATGAATAACACTGTGTATAATATTTGTGTATGTATAATCTGGATTTGTGATTTACATTATACATTATACTTAATTTTTTAGTGTATGATGTCTTTGTCTACTCTGTAATGCAGATGCTGAAGCAGATTCATCCTCTACCAATTCAATTGAGAGGTTGCAACTTGTGCCTGCCGATGTTGTTGAGCCTCTTAGTGTTGAACAACCTAGTACTGATGAGGAATACGTACAATCAGCAGAAGAATCGTCTGATCAAGACGAAGATACCAGATCAGACCAACAACCTGCTGCTCGGAAAAGACGCGCGACACACCGCCCTATTGTAAAAACAAAATCTAAAAAATAGAAAACCCAGACCGTATCCAAACTGCCACCAAAGGGGAAAAGGAAAGTGGTTGAATATACACGAATAAGAGTATCGATGAAGGTCTTGGTGGATACTCTTTCAAAACTGACCGAACCACAACGGGAATGGGTGAGACAATCTGGGTTCGGATCCTTTTTGGATTTCAACATTACAGAGCTGCCTCACCGGCTTGGATATAAAGTTCTAAAATCTTTAAATCCAGCAAATTTCAGGCTTACTCTGCCCGGAGGAAAAATAAATATTACAGAGTATGATGTGGCCGAGGTTTTGGGATTTCCACACGGGATGCGGCCTATAGACCTCACTGTAAAAAATCAAAAGAGACTAGACACATTCACTGACCAATTTGGCCTTGATAAGTCCAAAAAGTTTAAAGTTTCAGCGTCAATGGTCGTGAAGGCAATTCAATCTGATAAACAACTCACAACTCAATTCAAGCTGAATTTTATGATGATTATGTATAATTGCTTGATAGAGACCCCTGGTACACCATTCGTCAACAAGAAGATACTAAATTTCAAGGGGTCTCTTGATGAGTTGTCAAGATACAATTGGCCCGGACTAGTCCTGAATAGTTTGAGAGACACAAAACACGTTTGGGAAGAGGATCCGGCGAAACGCATGTACACTGGACCTCTTCTATTTATGATTGTAAGTTTACAGTGCCTCTTCTGATGTTGATTGTGTTCCAATAATGTGTTTTTGTTGATTTAGTGTATAATGTGTATAATGTGTTAAATGAACTTAACACTGTATTTTACAGTGTATAACTCATACACTATAATGTGTTATAATTTGCTGTATGAACTTAACACTATATTTTACAGTGTATAACTCATACACTATAATGTGTTATAATGTGCTATATGAACTTAACACTATATTTTACAGTGTATAACTCATACACTATAATGTGTTATAATGTGTGTAATGTGTATAATGTATTTTTGTTGATTTAGTGTATAATGTGTCTAATGTGTTAAATGAACTTAAAACTATATTTTACAGTGTATAACTCATACCCTGTAATGTGTTATATGAACACATTATAATGTGTATAATGTGTTATAATGTGTATAATTTACAGTGTATAACTCATACCCTGTAATGTGTTATAATGTGTTATATGAATAGCACTGTATAATAGTATATTATCTAGTGTAAAATGGTTTATCATATACTGAATAATGGTTTACATGTTACTGTATACTTCTATGATCTCAACTTTTTTCTTTTCCTCCAAATTCAGATATTGTATGCTGACAGAGTCAACTACAAGGGGCATAGGACAGTACCAAGATCAATCCCAACTTGGCTCACTTGGACAGACTCTGCGCTACGGGAAAAGAGTAACATAGAGATTAAACAGGGAGTTTTTGGCCAGGGGATCATATCAAAGGGGCAGTGGGAAATGAAGGCTGACAAAGGGAAGCATGTTGCACAACATATTGAAGCTCCAAAACAACCCACTACCTCTTTAGAAGCTCCCACAGTATCAGATGCATCCATCAAGGACTGGAATACATTTGAAGAGGTATGCATCTTTATGTAATTAGTCAAATTATTATAACTGTATACTTTTCAATCACATGATGTATAATTGTACTTAAATATAGTGTATAATGGTTTGAACACTACTGTATACGCAGGGGATGATTTTCAATTTGGAAAGGGCTACATTGGACCTGGTGGATAAGCTTATTAAGTACAATGGATACATCCAATCATGTGACTCCATTCTTCCATCAAATCCACGGTTGAAGGTGATTGAAAAAAGGGTGTTAGATCATGTTGAAAAACTGTATAGAACAAAACCAAAGACAAGTTCTTATCAACCGGAGGCCCCTTCCTCACCTGAACAACATGCAGCCGCCCAATCTGATCCGCCTCTCCAACCCGAACAAACTACACCGGTTAAGAGAATAAGTCCACCGGTTTATTCACAGCCCACCTTCAATTTGTTGACACAAACACCGGCAAAACCGCGTCAGGAGGATCCAGTGGGGGAACCAGAGGCAAGGACATATCAACCAGGTGCCCCTTCCTCACCTGAACAACATGCAGCCGCCCCAGCTGATCCACCTCAGCTGATCCGCCTCTCCAACCCGAACAAACTACACCGGTTAAGAGAGTACGTCCACGAGTACAATCATAGCCAACCTTCAACTTGTTGACGCAAACACCGGAGAAACCGCGTCAGGATGATCCAGAGGAGGCTGTGTTGTCAATTGCTAGACAATACACCGGTGACACCTCCCACATCTCTGAGCAAGCATCTCCAGATGTGACAACAAGGGACGAAAAATCCATTGTCACAGAACGATTCCCTCATCCAGACGTTACCATTGCCCCGGCTGTTGAGATAATTGGAGAAACAAAGAGACAATTCAAACCAGCTCCAGACTTGTGTTCTCCATATGTTCAACGGATTGTGAATATAATCTCAAAACAGGGCGCAAATGAAAAAAGGCTATGGGATTGGGTGAATCAAGTTGCCGAAGACGACATGTGATTACATTTATAATACAATTGTTCTATTTGTATTCCTTTGAATTTTAAATACACACTATGTAATAACCGAATGTACTATGTATAATGGTAATATTGATTAACATGATGTTACATCATTATACATTCTGTATAATGAACAATAACTTATTACACTATATATATGATTTTACAGAACTGTTGTTTTCACAAGTGGTGATGTACTTGGCTATATTTGGGATGTAAAGACATTGTCTCAACGGACCGAGCTTTTATTTGGAGTCATAGACCTCTGGTCATACCTGTTGAACAATGGCGAGTCAACAAGAGCACCCACATCACCGCTTAGATTTTTTTCCACGTGTCCGACACGGTAGAATATACTTCTTTACTTCTTGTTAATGCATACGATATAATGTTCTGCTCGCTAACTAATTTTTTTTAAAAATTTGATAACAGGTTTTCTTCACGTCAAACAAAGGCGCCAAACATGATGATGCACTGCATCAAAAATTCGTGGAAAACATCACAAATCGTCTGAACATGTTTCCAAGAGTGAACATAACCGATGTAACGTTGGTAAGCTAACACCGTTACATTGTTAAAATTATCGAATTTTATGGAGATTCATTAACACCACTTTCATCCCATCGATATATAGGTTGTCTTTCCTATTCTTCACGCTGGACACTACTACGTGATGTGCTTTAATTTGAAGCAGCCAGCTATTGAGATCCTTGACAATAGCAAAACGGATGTGTCGTTCGAAAACAAATACCAACATGTGCCATTCACTTTGGTAACAATCCTTTAAACACTAATGTTTATTTTTTTTATGTTAATATATATGTGTTAAATCTTCATTATCACACAATTAACCCACTTAATAATGATATGATAATACACTGTTAATAATATTATACTGCTGTATAATGATTGTGTATACAATGTATAATTATTAATTATACACTGTATATTAAGTCGATAATGTACTGTATAATGATATTAATATATTTATACACTGTGCCTCATAGCTTTTTTGTTTGATTGTTTCAAAACAGAGGGCCATGTTTACCAAATTCCTGAATGATATGAACCATCCAGCTGCACAAGCATTGTCGACGGTAGAAATGGAACGGCTTCCAATGCCATGGCGTACGCACAGAAACAACTCGGACTGTGGTGTTTTTGTAATGCGTCACATGGAAACTTACTTCGGTGGGGGATTAAAGACTTGGGATGCAGAATTGGGTGCAGAAAGCGTAATGATTTACACTTTTTTATTCTACGAAATGAAAGTTTCTGAAAATCTTTATTTTCCTGTCTATCTAACTTTAATATTTATATAATGCAGAAAGGACAAGTTGCAAAACTCACTAGATTGAGAGCACTTTATCTGGAGAAAATCCTCACTTGTGATTTGAACACACTCAAGGACGACATTATCAAACGATCAAGGGATTGGGAATGTGAACAAGCCCAACTGAAAAAGGGGAAGAAACGCTAGATTTAAACAACGTGATATGTTTACAACATTTTTTGTTAGATGTACATGTAATTAGTTTTTGTACAATTTATTAGTTTTTGTACATCACGTTATTAGTTTTAGTTGAACAGTTTAAATATATAAAAAATTTGTTCATTGCTCATAACCTGTTTATATTGTTCTGGCCATTGAGTTTAATTGTTAATGTTATATAAAGCACATAAGTATACATTCTAACAGCCCCAATATATTCACTGTACATAATAAAAAAACTCAATTAAAGTATATAATTAAACAGTATAATTAAAAAAACACTAAAAAATATACAACATACATTATGACATTTTTTAACATACACTTCGTTCACTTTCAATAAATGTTTCAGTATACACAGAGATCCTTTGAATCATTATACATTGATTAACATATCATTATACACTATAAAATGATATGTTATACATTGAATGCTACTTAATTGTACAGTACTAATTGTAAAAAAAGAAAACACTTCTATTTTTCTTTTGATGGACATGTTCTTGCATTATGCACATCAACTTTTCCGCATACAGTGCATTTTCTCCTCTTAGGAACATGCTTTGATATCTCGGCACTGCTCTTAATTCTTTTACCGCACCCTTTAGATCGGCTCATTTGAGGATTTCTGATCCCGAGCTCGTTCTCAATTTGGGGTCCCACTAGTGTCTCGATAACAACATTCTTATTATTCTTATTGTTATCGTCCGCACCGACACTCAAATGAGACTTCATATCCACCAATTGATTTTTTATGTAGTCGAGTTTTTCTTTGTTAAAACCTGCAAGATTTAAACATGATTGAAAGTCAATCCAAATTTGACTCACATCATTTGTGTTCTTCTCAATCATCGCGCGATAATGTCCGACTTGGTTATTAATTATATCAAAAGCCATAATTTCAGCATTTTTTCTCCATCTATTCAGAACATACTCGGCGGGCAATTTGAGTATTCGGCTTTGGTTGAATGCAAAGAAAATGTGTTTGCACAAAATACCCCGCCTCAAAAACAGTCGGCAAGAACAATCAACCTGATCGTTCGATGCAAAATGTTTCACCTATAACATAAATACAATGAACAAACTGTAACATACATTAACTGTTTAATAATATACAACACATATAATAATAACATACACTATAAAAAATGATATACCTCATATAACTCTGATTCGTTGTCGGAGTCAAATACGACAAATGATTTCACACCATCAACAACATTTAGACTTTGAAGTATCACTTGATACGCAGACTTTTTGATCTCCGCTTGTACGTCATAGAAAACAGTGCGTGTATATACCTCTGAAGCATCCTCCTCTATCGGCAGAGGGGTTTCTAATGATGGTTTAGAGACCAAAGACTCGTGATTTAATCTTGCATTCGTATTCCTTTGCCTGTCCATAGCACTTTCAAATCTACTATAGAACTCAATGATTGTGTCACCCTTTACATAGAATTGATTAAAGAATGAATTAATCGACTCTGAAATCGATGTAGTCCTTAGTAACCCACCCATCGAAACATCTCGATAAAATGCGGATACCCACGAATGTCTGTTGTCGTAAATTTCAGAAAGCCATTCAATATGACTTAGCCCATACTTTGAAATAAGAGCATTCCAACCATCTTCAAACTCACGTGGCGTGATTTCGTCATTATACACAAAATTATTCACCTTTCTCACTACTTCAGCATATTTACCTGTATGTGGTGAAATCTGGAGAAAAAATAATCAAATGCAAAACATATTATACAGCATAATATATTGTACTATACACTACATAAAGGTATCATTATACAATCTATATCGAACACATTATACATTATAAAATTAAATCTTATTAAAATGCACTGTACACTAAATACCATATCATACTACAGTATGTCAAATGCTATTGTGACACATTAATATAATATGGATTCAAAAAAGCAGTAAAGACACAAACCTTAGTTGGGAACTTCTTCATGATATGCCACGCGCAAAGACGATGCCTAGCATTTTTAAAAACACTAGGAATAGCCTGTTTCATAGCAGGACATTGATCAGATACAATATAGATTGGTTCCCGTCCCATTGCACATGTAAAAGCTTCAAAAACCCACGTGTACGACTCAATGTCTTCTTTTGCGATTAGAGAAGCACCAAATGTGACTATTCTCTTGTGGTTATCTAATCCAGAAAAAGGAACAAATTTCATTTGATACCTGAAAAGGAATTACACCGACAATTAATGAATCATTATACATTTATTAACAGGGTAATCAAATATACATTAACTAATGATTCATTATACATTTATTGAATGAATAATATACATTAACTGATAGTGTGTTATACAACATATGTTCATTACATATTAAAAAAAAAATGTATTATGCATTCAAACAAGAAAGCTTACTTATTGGATCGAAATGTTGCATCGACCGAGCAAACATCACCAAATAGTTCAAAATTCCTTACTGCAATCGGATCAGCCCAAAACAACTTACTCATACAACCGTCATCATCTGTGGCATAATAAAAAAAAAATCCTTCACACGCTTTTTTCAAATTCATAAATTTCCTAACAATCATCTCCCCATCGTTCTCACCGACGTATTGCTTCACATCCCTTTTTGCGTTTTTGAAGTCTGTAGAAGTTGACCCAACATTATTAAACCCACCTGCAATCTCCTTCAGGAATGAATGTGATTTGACGGCGCCAACATTCACCTTTAATGCGTTTAAGCAAAACATAATCTGGGATGGATCAATGTTCCGATTAACTTTCAGAAACTGTTTTCCCTCGTCGGTCGCCAACTCGTGATTGTGCCGCTCAACAAATTTCTTTATAACATATCCCTGGGAAGCACTAAACCTCACTACAATCTTGGCATTACAATCACATCGACCAATCATACACTTCTTCTTCCAACCAACATCATCACATTTTGTGTAAACACCGGAACGACTACATACATAATGTTTAGATATAACCGTACCATCCTTATGAGTTTTTTGGGAACACTTGCGTACATCAAAACCACATAACCGAGCATAGCTTTTGTAAAACTCAAATGCAAACTTCAAGCTTTCAAATACCTTACCAATGCAAGGTTTAAACTCAGTAGCACACACTGGTTCCCAATATTTTGAACCGCCCGGAGATGATATAGAATTAGACGAAGAAGAAGACCCGACACATTGATTCTCAACATCATTATTGCTATACACTACTGATCCTGTTAATAATAATCAAACATCAAAAAACTGTGATTATTTAGCCTATCACAAACATACGATGTGTTTATAATATACTGTATAACATCACTATATGTAATGTATAATAGTGTATAATACAGTGTATAATGCCATATAAGATAATGTATAATGTATTCAACTTACTGCTTCAAATGTATACAATAAATATACATTTGAATCCATAATATTATCCATCTCTGCCATAAAAAACGAAATCAATAATCCACGACGCTCACGAATGAATTGACGATGAACTGATATTGTTGATTAATTGCTTATGATTGACTGATCTTACCCAGACAATTGCGATGAGTTTCCATGTGAATACTGTGATTGCTGATGATGAATTGATCTTACCCAATCAATTGCGATGAAAAAGACGAATATGATGAAGCGATCTTGCCGATTACTTCGATTGATGATGAATACTGTATAATATTTGCTGATTAATTCGATAGGATTGATGATGAACTGATCTCGATGATGGACTGATGAAGAATGGATTCTGGTGATGAATATTGATTTTAATCAAGCTGAAATATATGGTAAATTCTGTTTTTACGCATTAATGGGGATTTGATTTGATCATGCATTAAATGTGCATGAGTTTGTTGGGTTTTATTGACAAAATTGCCTTCCTAGCATTAAAAATATTTAAATAATCCGAAAAAATGATATATTTTCACACCTTTGGATCAAATTGAATCAAAGGCTTAGATTGGGTCTTAGGTCTTACCTAATGACAAGGTATGTATTTGATCCATATCATATATATATATATATATATATATATAATCATAATATTATAATCATTTAAAACTTATATTATATTTTTTAATCATTAACTAATTATAAACACAACTTTTCAGACAAAAACTTACATGATTTGACTGCTACAATAACTTTTGTCTCTTCTGAAAATAAAATCAAACACAAAATCAAATGCATTTTCATCAAAATACACAACTCCCAATAAACTTTTTCACCAAAATTTTCAAAAAAAGAAAAAACCCCTAAAATAAAAACAAACACAACCCATATGTTTCAAAGAAACAATATGAACGGATTCCTTGAAGAATAATAACTAGGGTTGAAAAAGAACAAATTGATTTATGTTCGTCTCGAAAATCGATTGATAAAGGCTTATTTGAATTTGGTTCAACACGACTAGCTAGTAAAAAGATAAAATATGAACAAAAAGTCAAACTACTCAAACTCTTTTCGTGTTCGAAATAATTAAAATCTGTTTCAGCTTGATTTAATTGACAATCAAACCAAATCTAAACCATACTTTAAAACTCTTTACAAATTCAAATAAATTTGGACAATACCTTGTTCTACTCCAATCATTTATAACCCTGACAATAACCACATACAAAGGACATGAAAACAATAGGATAATCATGTCCTCATCTAATTTAAATAGTTAATGGCATTCTAATGATCAAAAAAAGAAATTCTTAATTGGATTCAAACCAATTAAACTGTTCATCGTTTATCTAAAAACCAATTAAACCCACTTTTATCTCAGTTACAAGCAAAACGTGATGGAAAAACGGCGGCTTAAAAGGCGCATTTCATGCTACCCAAGTGAATATGTACCCAAGTGCATTTCAAACCGTTGGATCATCCATGATGATGTCATCATTTCACTTTATGATATCATCACGTGCACATCCAATGGTGACATGAAATAAACCGGCTTAAAATGTTAATCTTGGATATTTCAACAGCCATTTAATGAGACCAAAATTCAGCTTGAGTATAAACAGATGATGAGTAGATAGCCAGTAGCCAGTAATAGATGATGCAATAAATATTGTGACTGATCCAAAGGTGGAAAAAGTGTGTGATGAAGTGTGGATTTGTGAAGGAGGCCGGGTGGTGACTTATATGGTTATGGATGATTTGGTGGTGAAGTCCATGTCTACTATCTAAAGTATAACTCTTCTGAACAAGTTTATTGTTGAGGATGTTGGAGGAAAAAGTGGTCAATTTGGGCATGAATGAGGTAATATACAATATCATGCTATTTATTCATTTAGAGGAAATTACATTGACACCCCCGTTTTAGATCAAAATTACGAAACACGCCAAAGATTAGAAAAATTACAATAATCTCACATCATAATTTCACCTCTATCAGTGAAAGGCAAATTACCATTTCACTCATTATTTTTCAAATTGTTTGAGTCTGAAATGGGGTGTCTTGGTAATTTACAAAAATTTGAAGGAATGTGCATATAATTAATAATTTCTTTAATATAAGAGCTCTGTTGGATACTTGTTACTGAAATGACTGTAAATGTTTTACTTGTTACTGAAATGACTGTGAATGTTTTATTACTTGTCTAGGCTCTAAAACTGCAGAAGTTTTTTTAACATAAAAATAAATGTTTTTGAAGATATTTCTACGTAAATGTTCAATTTTTTAAGTTTTAATAAATGAGTAAAATAAAAATTATTATATGTAAAAAAATTATTAAAAACCATATTAGTTTCGAAATATATAACTAATTCTTAAGAAAATATCTCGTCGTATTTGATTTTTTAGTATATATTTATTATAAGATTGAATAAGTAAATACACATGAAAATACATATTGAACTCTATATGAACCAAATGTCTCATAACTCATTATATTGACAGTATTAAGAAACTTCGCGGTGGAGGTTGTATTTATTATTATTATTATTATTGTTACTATTATTATTATTATTATTATTATTATTATTATTATTATTTGATGTAAAATAAGAAGCTTCATTACCAAACAAGCAACATGTACAACCCATATAAGCACATAGCATTATAGAAAACTGCTCATGTGCCTAGATAGCATTAAAGTAATCAACAAAAGCTATATAGTAAAACTTCGCCAAGCTGACCTTTTTTTTTCTTAATGAAACGATTACACCATTACATCGAATATTGATTCAATAATCATAATCAGCAATTTTTTATTACAAACTAATAACAATGAGCTACAAATTTGAAACAAATAAATACTGTATAAGTAGAGAAATAACGCACACATTTGGTGAGATCGAACCCATGATCTCTAAGTCACGGGGCCTTAGTTTTACCACTAAGCTAAGACATCACGGGTTCACCAAGCTAACTCTAATCCTGTAGTATATGTTCAATATATAATCTATCCCTATTGGATAATTTCCGTGAACAGCATCCCCTTATCCTAACACCAACATCATGCTTCAAACTTTCAACAACATTTCTGCAAGTTCCAAGTATATCACCATCTGAACAGGGCAATTCGCTACATTAAGCCACTTCATTACAGAATACATCTTCACTTGTTTTGTCCATGTACATCCAAAATACAAATGTTCAACATTCTCCACACCATGGTTCGCCGAAACGCCGCTTTCGCGGCCGGAACGGGAACGGCCCCCGCCGTTCCAAAATTCGCGGGCATTTCAGTTTTGTACGTGGACCGCTCCGGAACGGCCGAAAAGCGGCGATACGGCTTTGTAACGGCCGTTCCGGCATTTCTCGGCTACGGAACGGTTGAAACGGTGGAGGAGCATGCCAGAGAGATGCAGAGGCTGAAAGTGGCGGTCAAAGGCTGAAAATGGCGGAGAGATGCAGAGGCTGAAAATGGCGGTCAAAGGTGGAAGTAAAGCCATCTCCTAATTTACAGCAAAAAATGGCGGTCAAAGGCTGAAAATGGGTTTTGACTTTTATAATTCATTCTATACTTACTTTTCTGGCAAGAATAAAGTGGAAAGAAAAGAGGAAAAAATGGAAAGAAAAGACGAAAAGACAAAAGAAGAAAAGAATCCTATGAAAAAAGATTATTACAAGACATGAAAGGAAATAAAAGAGAGAAAAAACATCTGACAAAAAAAAAAAATTGATAAAGTGTGTATAGGGTAGAATTAATGCACACCTATATGTTTTTGCTTTTTAGGTGTATTATTGATTTTTGTAAGTTTTCTGATGAGTTAAAATTTACACGGTGTCTCTCTATCAATTTTCTTCTATAAATAAGACATTGTCTTATTGGTTTTTTTTTTATTTTTATGATAAGTTAAAAAATTTATAGATTCCTCTGCATCAATTTCCTTCTATAAATTTCTTATCACTTTGAACCACCCAAAGGTACGTTTCATAATTTTTGCTTATTATTGTTCAAAATCTTCCAATTAAAAAAGATAGACATTCAATACAATATTTACTAATTATAAAGTTTTTTAGGATTTTTTTAAATAATTTTTGAGCAATTTAAGCCAAAAAATTGTGGAACGTCCGCGATCGTTCCGCGACGGTGCCATGGAACTGGAACGGTGGCCTCCGCGACGAACACCGCGACCGTTACGGCGAACCATGCTCCACACCATTTCCACATAGAATACAAATGTTCAAGATAAACTTTCCAGCCTCTCAGCACTCTTCTATGCAATACAAGCGAAGTGATAAATGAGTGTTCGGGGATAATCATTCTATTCCACACTACCTCAGCCTCTCTAAATTCATTTTGTAATCCTTGAAGCCATTCAAAGCCACTATGCACTGGATATTGCACTGATTATTCCTGTCTATTTAATTTATTTGTTATAGAATTTTTTAAACATTTTTTATTCTACTTAATTTTATGTTCTCTTTTCTTTGAAGTATTCCATTTTTTTTAAATTTTAAATACAAACAATTAGTTGAAAACCACAATCCTTATTCAATTATAAATCAATTGGTTAAAAACCACACGATCCTCAGTTCATTTTATTTTAAATACAAGCAATTAGTTAAAAACAAAGATCCTTATTTCATTATAAATCAATTGGTAAAAAACCACAATCCTTAGTTCAATTTAATTTGATACTAGCCATTAGTTAAAAATAACGATCCTTACTTTATTACAAATCAATGTTGAATTAAAAATATTTAAAATATATACATTTTCTTATGTTTTCTTTTTTCCTTTTTTCTTATTTGGATCCTTTGGCAACTTTCGTTGTAAAATCATGAAGCATAAACAAACAAGGAGAACACAATAGTAATAATAAAATATAAAGAAATATTTGAAGCTTGCTTGATGTTTCAATTTTTTCTTTTTTGCTTTCCCTTTTTACTCTTTTCATCCCAATGACGTTGAATACAATAATTTATAATTCTTCTTGACTTAATAGAAAGAGGATTATGTATAGGCTCTTCGGAATGCTGATTATTACCTTCACTAGAAACTAAATCATTGCATGCACTAGGATAATTTATTCTCAAATTCTCAAGCCAAGCAATTGTTTTTTCAGCAACACTATCAAAAGATTCTCTCAACATATTTCTCGTCCCCTCGTGGCCTTAGCATAGTGCACAATAACATCATAAATAAACATCATCTTTTGATTAACAAATACCATCCCAGATTCATTGCCACTTCCACTTTCACTTGCACTTGCACTTACACTTACACATACACTTCTTCCATTAGAAAGTCTATTTCTCATACTTTTGGTCCATTGTTTCTTTATTTATCTCTCTGGTATAGTGTGCACATTCATACAATTAAAAACTCTTAAAGCATATTTACATAATATACCCATGGACTCAAATTTGTGACAACTACATTTAATTTCCTGTTTCTGCACATCAAATGCCACCTTTCTAACCTTTGAGTTTTGACGATAAGATTGCATTTAGAATATTCTCGGATAATGGCTAAAATGTGAAGGTTGTTTCCTGACTTGAATGTTCAAAGACTCAAATAATTCTACTTGAAATAAATTGAATATGTTGAGTGTATAAATATTCGCACCACAGTCCAATAATAGGTTATTTTTCAAAACTGTTGCAGGCCTCCAATGGCGACAACGGGTGTCCTCTGTTTTTTCATTTGCACACCAAGTCTTTTGGATCTTTTCATAATTGAGGACGTGATTGTACAAAAAAATTGTCCGATTACCTGCCTTTTTCAACACAAAATTTGTTCCATCACTTCTAGACGTAGCCAAAAGGCTAGCAGTAATTTTTTTGGGTAAATAAATTGCATTAAACATAAAGAATGGTGTTACAAAAAAGTGCACAAGGTACTATCTTGCCACTACCAACTCGAACTACAATCGAGGCTCTACTCTTGATACACGACCCCACAACATAAAATTATGCTCACATTATATCCAAAGATTAGAGGCCTGCAACCCGTGCAATGTATTAAACAGTTAAGCGACTAAGTTACCCTTAAGTGAGCTTTCAGTCAATGACTTCCAAACCAGTTGGTTCTAGAGCATTAGATGTTTAGACACCCCTTAGGACTTAATAACTCGAGTAAGTTAGGCCTTAGATTAACACGAAGGTTATTATCTTCACCTCTTAGATATGTTGGGAACATAAAGCTTTATGTTGCAGTTATACACGAATATCCAAGAGATACAACAATTTTCCCTATTACTACCATTTAGCAAAAAATTACCATGCTATACGCCAAATCCTCTTAAGTGCTGTAGCTGAGATAGAATCATGGATTGCCATAGACACCAACCGATTTTTAACAATGTCAATAGAATTGAAAGTTATATGCTCTGGGACATCTACCTTATTGCTAAAAATTCTCGAGTTTCTTTCCTGCCATATCATGTAGACTATGGCCGCAAGTAGCATTCGGTAAGCTACGTTTATCCAATGTTTTCCTCTCCATTTAGAAGAAGCCCTTAACACCCCAGCTTGCCAAGTAGGACCTGGCCATTGTAACCTAACCTGCTGCTTAAGAATGGATAAACATCTTTGTGAGAAAGAACAATGAAAAAACAAGTGATCATGTGTTTCAAGCGCATAAGATTCACACAGAGTGCAAAACGAGCTATGAACTCCCACCCACGGCTTATCCCTAGTAGATAATCTTTCACAAATAGCTAACTAAATAACAAAGTTGTGTTTAGGGATCTTACCTGGGCCCCTCAGTAGTTGATGCCAAATCTTTAGCTCTTGAGGAGTGCGTACTATTTTCCTTGCTGATGAAGTAGAGAACTTCCCATTGCTAATTGGTTTCCATATGACCGAGTCCACAACATCTCTCTGAATATTAGGGAGGTTATCAAGGATTTTTTCTAAATTTAAGGTTCTCGATCTCGGCCACCTCCATTCCCTCTCTCGGATCACCCTTGAAACTTTAGAGTCTTCTGGTAATCCTAGTAGGCGCGGGCCATTGGAGTATAGATTGATCAGACGTCCTCTTTCATGCCAAGGGTCACTCCATAATCCAATATCCTTACCCGTCCCAATACAGTATCTTACATGAGGTTCGATATGATTTCGTAATTTAAGGATCTGAGTCCAACTCCATGAACTCAAACTAGATGATTTGACTTGCCAAATTGTTTTACGGTGTAGCTTATTAGCGATAATCCACTCCACCCAAATTGATTCTTTGTCCCGTGAAATCACAGCCCATAGGTGACGGAGTACAAGGGCTTTATTATCCGTAAGTATAGAATGAATGCCCAATCCACCCTCAACTTCCAGAATACACACATCTGTCCATGACACCTTTGCATAGCCCGAGTTATTGTGTCCGTACCATAAGAATTGACGAATCAATTTTTTAATTTATTTAATAATGGCCTTCGGTAGAATGAATACACTGGCCCAGAATACATGGAGTGCAGATAGCACTAACTTGATAAGTTGAAGACGGCTTGCGTATGATAGTGACCGGTTTGTCCATGAACCGATCCGCTTACTAACTTGAGCCACCAACGTTGTACAATCCGAGCATTTAAGTTTTGATGTTAACAACGGGACACCCAGGTATCTAAGTGGCAGGTCGCCTAGAGGGTACGTAAAAATTGGCTGCAATGCAGCCTCTACTGACCTTGCTTTTGCTGAAAGAAAAAGATTGCTTTTATTCGGATTCGCCTTAAGACCAGAAATTTTATTGAACAAATCCGTACCCTGTTTTAGAGTACCTATAGATTGAGAATCTGCATTGCAAAAAAGCAAAAGGTCATCAGCGAATGAGAACATAAATGTTCGTGTTTTTTAGCATTGCCAATGATACTTAAAAGCTGTAGAGTTTTCAATAAAATTCATTAAGATCCCATTTAATACTTCCATTGCCAATACAAACAGGTAAAGAGAAATGGGATCTCTTTGTCGCAGTCCACGAGCTCCCCTAAAATATCCCTCCGACGTGCCATTTATATTAATAGAGAAAGAGGGCGATGTAATACACTCTTTTATCTAGTTAATAAATGTGGGTTGGAAATTCATGATTGCCAGAGTTCTTAATACAAAATCCCACTCCTTGCTGGGAGATTTTTCCTTCGATATCCATGGAAGAGCTCTTGAGCAAGTAAAATATTGTCACTGATTTTCCGGCCCGGAATAAACGCCATTTGAGATTTATCCACTAGAAAATTCAACACCGGCGTAATTTTATTTGCCATAATCTTAGAGATCACTTTATACAACAGCAAGAAATTGGTCGATAATCACTCGCCTTCTTCGGAATTTCACATTTAGGAATTAAGGATATTAGAGTGGAGTTAATAGATTTTAGCAGTTTTCCAGATTCAAAGAAATTTCGAACTGCATGACAAATATTTGTTCCTATTATCGGCCACGCTTGCTTATAGAATTCTGAAGTATAGCCATCGGGACCCGGAGCCTTGTCTTTCTGTAATCTGAACAAAACCGCCCTGATTTCCTCATTGTCTATAGGTTGTATCATATGAAGAGCTTGTTCATCACTCAGTTTTCTTCTTAAAAATGGTGCAAAATCCGGTAAAGGAGCCCCTGCCTGATGCGAAGATATCCCAAGTAAATTAGAATAGTACCCCACAATTTCTGCTCGGATCGAAGCTTGATCCGTTAATTCGTTACCATAAATATCTTCCAGCCGATAAATTTTAGACGTTGCTTGTCGAGTTGCAATCTTTTTAAAGAAGAAAGATGTGCACTGGTCGCCATCCTTAAGCCACTCCGCTTTTGCTCTCTAGATTAAGTAAGATCTCTCCATTTTTACAGCCTTAGCAAATATGTACCTGCAGATGTAGCAGTAAACTTGTTATTACTAAAAGATGCAGCCCACCTACTGCGCAAGTTATACATGCCATTCAACCACTTGTATCCATCAAGATCATAATCATCAATCATTCTTTTCCACGTAGTTTCGAACTCCTCTTCAGGATCAGAATATTGCATGCACCCATTTCATAATTTTTCATCTTTCGTACCTTGAAAAGAACATTCAAAATCTTTTGCTTAAATTTCTTCAACACCCGTAAAATAACGTTGGTCTCTCAGTCAATACACATGACAAACATCACAAGTTTCATCACAATTAAATTGGATTCCACAAATTACCTACTTTGGAAAAATCAAGTGGAAGATGTTTTACTTACATGCGATTTGTTTGGTTACATTGATGGAACAATTAAATCACCAAACATCTTTGAATCCAATTCTGCAGCCCCATCCAAATAGTATCAAGCTTGGCAAGAACAAGATAGATTGGTTAAATGTTGTCTCTCCACTTCACTTTTAACAGGAATTACTCCGATTTCTCTCGGATGTCATACTGCCAGGGACTTATGGGTTGCTCTCGAAACCCATTTTCTGTAACAATCAGAATCCCAAAGATCCCTTCTTTGTCCGAAACTCATTACTATTTGAAAAGGGAACTTAACAGTGTCAGAGTCTCTTACCATGATTTCTTCAACATCACAAGAGCTTGCCGTGATTGGTGATAAAATTCCGGATACCGACCTTGTTCTTTTTGCTCTTAATGGCCTCCTGCTGATTATGCCCCATTCATCACTACAATTGAGAATAGCAATCCACGACCTCGCTTCTTTGACTTTTGTGCACGACTATTGGTGCATGAGCAGCAGCTATCCTCTTTCAACATCACACCACCGTCGCACACCGAGACGACTTTCACCATCACTTATGGTTTATCCCTTAGCTCAAAAATCTCAAGCTCTTCACTGTTTTAAAAATTTCAAAGTTACAAATGAAAATCTCTTCTCCACCTCCATAAAAGTTTTTCAGTGTGATGGTGCTTCTGAACTCATCAAAAGCGCCTTTGCTCTATATCTCGCAACTCACGGCATCTCTTACCGCATTTCCTGTCCTCACACTCCTCAACAAAATGGCATTACTGAATGGAAAATCAGACACATCACTAAAACAGGCCTTACTCTCCTTCTCCATGCCTCTCTACCAAAATCATTCTGATTTGAAGCCTTTTCTACTGGTGTGTACCTCATTAATCTTCTCCCCACTCCTGTTCTGAATTACAACTCTCCACATGAGCTTTTTTTCACCACAAAACCCAATCTTTCCCACCTTCGAGTCTTTAGTTGTACCTGCTTTCCTTTTCTTGGCTCCACTCGCTTGGACAAATTCTCTCTAAAATCTATATCGTGTGTCTTCATAAGCTACTCTCCAGTTCACAAAGGTTACTGATGCTTTGACCCTAGAACACGTAAACTCTACATCTCTCGCCATGTTCGCTTTCTCGAAACTGAGTTTCCTTATGACACTATTTCCCCTAATAACTCCCATTCCTCCCGGCCCTCTCAAGTCATCCTACCATTACCACTCGCTCTTTCCACACAACCACCACAATCCCAACCCTCTTCAACATCACCACCTCCTCTATCCTCATCATTTAAACCTTCTTCACCATCACCCCCCTCACCACCCCCAACAACACCACCCTCACCTCCGCGATATCCCATGATCACTCGAGCTACTCACTCTTCCAACGATCCTGATCCCACCTCTTTCACTCAAGAAAATAAGTTCCTCATTGGCGTCAAGCTATGCTTGATGAGTTCAATGCTCTTCATCGCAATCAAACTTGGTCTTTTTGTACCTCCACCGTCCAATGCCAACATTGTCGGTTGCAAATGGGTCTTTCGAACAAAACAAAAAACCGATGCTTCACTTGATCTTTACAAAGCTCACTTGGTTGCTAACGGTTACCATCAATCTCCTGGCATTGACTACACTGACACCTTTAGTCCCATTGTTAAATCAACCACTATCCTCCTCATCCTCACCGTAGCTCTCAACAAAAATTGGTCTGTTCGACAATTAGATGTTAACAATGCCATCCTCCATGACACTCTTCAAGAACCAGTCTACATGAGTCAACCCCCTGGCTTTGCTGATCCTCACAAACCTTACCATGTCTGTCTTCTTCATAAAGCCCTCTATGGTCTCAAACAAGCTCCACGAGCTTGGTTTCATCGATCAAGCCATAAACTTCTTGATCTCAATTTTCCACAATCTAAATTTGACACTTCTCTTTTTATACATTCCACCCCTTCTCACACTACTTATCTTTTGGTTTATGTGGATGACATCTTGGTAACAGGTTCTTCACCATCCTTTATCACTTCCATCACACATGACCTCAACACTGCTTTCTTTATCAAAGACCTTGACTCTCTCCATTACTTTCTTGGCATTAAAGCTACCACAACACCCAATGGACTTCTCTTAACCCAAACCAAATACACAAAAGACCTCCTCGTTCGCACACACCTTGACTCCTCTAAACTTGCTTCCACACCCATGGCCTCTTCTTTACCTCTTTCCCTTCTTTACATGGAACATCCTTGTCTGATCACACCGAGTATCGAAGCACTGTTGGTGCTCTACAATATCTTTGCCTTACTCGCCCTGATATTCAGTTTGCAATCAACAACGTTTCTCAGTTTCTTCATTGCCCTACATACTCATTGGTCTGCGGTCAAACGGATTCTTCGGTACTTGCGATCCACACCATCTCATGGCATTCACCTAGAAAACGCCACCTCACTTGACCTACAAGCCTACTGTGATGCTGACTGGGCTGGTTGTCCTGGCGACCGACGCTCCACCTCTGGTTATTGTATTTTCTTGGGTCCAAATCTCATCTCATGGAGTGTTAAAAAGCAATCCACAATTGCTCATCCAGTACTGAGGCTTAATATCGGAACATTGCTTTAGCTGCATCTGAACTTTGTCGGATAACCTCTTTGCTCAACGAGATTGGCTTGTCTCATCTCAAGCCTACGCTATGGTGTGAGAATCTTGGTGCTACCTTTCTAGCAGCTGATCCTGTTTCTCACGCTCGTACAAAGCACATTGAGATAGACATTCATTTTGTTCGTGACTTGGTCGCCAAAAAGGCCCTCTTTATTTGACATATTTCTACACATGCTCAAATTGCTGATGTCATGACCAAACCTCTCTACGCTTCGACTTTTCATCGCCTTCGTGACAAGCTCATGGTGGCTTGCTCCCGTCAGCTTGAGGGGGGCTGATAGCAAAATATTTTCTAGAATTATTTAATTGCAGATTTATAGGCATTAGTTTAGCATTATGTTGATCCTATAAATATTCTTTTCATTATTGTACTTTCTTAGTTTAACATTATACCTCCTGTATATAAAGGAGTCCCCTATACCTATTGTAATATAAAAGAAACAATATAGAATATAAATCTAAATTTCTACATTTTGAGCATATTGTCAATTCCTTTCACTACAATTCTTCTACTATTGGGAGAGATGGTACCTCAGCATGTTCCGATCTCAATGAGTAGTCTTCAACTGCAAATTGCTCCTCGGACCAATTTGGAGCTTCATTATAAAGTAACGAATCATTAAAATCAAATTCAATAATCAATTTTAATATTTAGAAAGATATGTTAAAGTATAAGAATTACTTACCTGATAAATCATTTTCAAAAACTGGTATATTTTGTTACATTCTGCTCCCAAGTCCTTAATCCTAGTGTGTGCTGTATTTCCACAAAGAAGACATATGAGCAAAATATTTATTTAGATTAGCGGTAAACGCACACTCAATACGTGTCTAAAAAGAATATTATTTTCTTTAAACCGCCTTGAAAATACAAAACTTGCATTATGCTCAGTATAATATTTTATTATAATAATTACACTCACACTCCTCAATGATGGGATAATTACACAAACCTTCCTTGACTAATTGATAATTACAAACACACGCCCTCAAGGGATCTATTTGTAAGGTTTACAGGGGGCGCAATTGTAAGAAATCTTTAACATGAGGAGGTGTGTTTGTAATTATCAATTAGTAAGAGGAGGTTTTTGTAATTACTCCATTATTAAAGGGGTGTGAGTGTAATTATCCCTATTCTATTTCATAAGCTAAAAAAAACTTAAAGCAAATCATGATTAGCAACAACTCAAGGTCTGAGCCAAAGTACTCCTTTTTGTTCATTTGAAGCTTAAAAATTTCTTAGACAATAAATAACATTCGTCACTTAAAGGAATTAAAGTTAAAGATGGTTAATAGATAAAGATGACTTTGGTGCAAGAAGCAGTACTTCAAAGGTAGACATTAAAGTAGCTTCCTAAGTTACTTTCTTTTGATTCTTCTATACATGAATTCAAATTTCAAAGTACTCATAAACAAAAACCAATCATTTGTTAGAAATTGAAAAACAATGTTTATGCTTATTAACTCACATCCTCTTCTTTAATTTTGCTGGACATAGTATTACTCATACATCAAAAGGATGTTTTTAGACTTTTCATGCTTATATCCTACAACCACAAGCAACCAAATGCGGAAAACTCCTATGTCCTTAAAAACACACACACAACTTTTTGTCAATAATAGACGTCTCCGGATATGAGGGTGGGAATGCGTCCCGTGAAGGCAGGTGCTGTGTTCCGGCGACTGCAAGTGGGATCATGCCCTTAGTACTCCTCCAAGAAAGCACACGATTCTCTGATGATCTCTTTCACCAAACGCGGTGCTGTTTACATCGACTTGTATTCGTTGCTGCTTTGGGATGGTAGTAGTGCCATTATCGAGAAACTCAGCTAGCCTTAGCGTTTATATATTACAGATTTCAGTTCCTCTTTGACTCCCATCAATGGGATGGCGTGTTGTGCGTAATTACGGTTTATCATAGTGCTATTTTGTGTATCATGAAACATCTCAAGGTTCCACACCCTCCTCAGTATCGCAACCGATATGGGTCTAATGATTATTATATTTGGAGTTTTGGTTATGACAGTTATCTTGATGACTACAAATTGGTGTTCATATCACATTTGGAAGAAAAGAAGAACGGTGGTTTGGGTAGATTTTCCATGTGGGTTACAGTGTGAAGCTTGGTTTTTGGAAGAGCATAGGTGATATGCCATATTCCCTCTCCCTTTCCACGAAGTCCGGTGCTTTTGTTAGCGGAGCATTGGATTGAAGAGCACACAGGGAAATAGGTGGTCCTGAATTTATTCTTGCTCTTGATCTTCAAAATGTGGAATACCATTTTGGTGCCTCTACCAAAGTGTCTAGAGGACGTACAAACTACTGAAAGGGGATTTAACTTGGGGGGTACTTGATGGACGGCTTTATGTTCATTCATTTTCTTATACGTCCTCGGATTTTGAATCGTGGGTTATGAAGGAATATGGCTTAAAGGAGTCTTGGACTAGGTTGATTACATCTACTTATTCTTGTCGCATCTTGACACCCATAACATATGTCGAGAATGGCAAAAAGTTACTCTTTTTTAACGCATCTAACTCATTAGGGTATGACTCTGAAACTAGATCATGTAAGAGTGCCAGTCCCGATTTATTGCCAGAATCAAGTTATCCAGTTGCTTATACCCCTAGCCTTATCTTTCCTGCTCGAAATGGTGTGGGTGTTTGTGCTAAGAAGTTCTGAGATAACATGTGGAAGCTAAGATATTGCCCCAACACGTGCATTTGGAACAGTTGCAAACATGTATGCTCCCTTGTATTATTTTCGATATGATCCAGTACCTTTAAAGTTGTTTGCATTAAGTTTATTTTGTAATATAGTTTGCTTCAAATACTTTGGGTTCCTTCCACATATCAGTTTTCCTTTTCTAGTGTTTAGATCTATCAGGGGTGATGTACTTTTATATTTATTAATATTGTTAATATGTTGTCTTGCATTTCTATCTTTAGTTTCGGGAGTACCTGTGCGGAAATTCATAGTAAAGTTTGTCAATCAATAATTTCCTCCTATTATATTTTCATGATGCCCTGCATTTTTTTTTATGTATTATATGGAATAAGAGGATGCTACACACAAACAATCAGAAGGGGCTGATTAGTATTTCTTTTTCCCTTTTCTGAGAAAGGGGTTTGAATTGAGTGCATTCCAACCTGCCATTTGCGATGTGGTATGAATTGGGTGCAGTTGGGAAGGTCTTGCGGTTTTTGGTGAACACCACTATGTAACACTCTAAATTTGGATAGAGGCAACAATAAAACACTTTCTCTAATTTCAGTGCTTGAAATTGGTTGAAGTATTATAAGCACCTGAACAAAAAGTAACTAGAACTAGGCAACATTTTTGTTAAAGTATATAAGAGCATGAAAAGTGATTAAATCCATGCCCAAAATGGCAGCACAAGGGAGTGAAATTTATAAACCATCAATAGTCGATACAGTATTTTCGACTACCACATGTGGAAGAACAAATGGCAAATGATGAACACAATGGATAAGGAAAAACCCTGGTTGCAGCTATTGGTGTGTGAATATCCCATAGCTTCAGCCATGTCCTTTGCTTCTACTAATCTCTTTAATTTAAGACAAGAGAACTTGTTCTATTGCCACGCGTAAACAACACAAGAGGGGTCATAACTTTATTAAAATAAAGAGATTTTCAAGAAAATAATTGAGAATATCATATGCTTATAACAACATTGGCAATCACAAGAGACAAAGAAATAATCAGTACATATTTCTTGTTTAAGTTAGTGGTCTAAATTATTCAACACCCTTAATTTGCCTGTTCTTGGGCCATCACAACAACCATGATTGTCAGGATTAAATTCTTAAGGTTCTTCATTCACAGGATGGTTTGCTTCAATGCAAACTTATACCCCTAAAAAGGGAAGTACCTTCCAAATCATTACTTGATTTTAAAAAAAAACACATGTCTTTAAGATTTTAATTTTAAAGTGAGGTTTGAACACAGGTATTTCTCGCTTCCTCAACATCAAATTTTACTCGATCAAAAATCAAAGCATATGGATGAATAGAAATCAAAGGAAAAAAGTAGTTTCACTTCTTGCTACCTCCTTTCCATTTGCATAGTACAACATCGGTCCACTTCCCTTTAACACCAATTAACATATGAAAGAAAATAGTAAGGCTAGCACTACTACAAAAATGATCTATGACAGCGGTTTTTTTGGGCCTATGACAGCGGTTTTAACCGCTGTCATAGGTACCGCTGTTATAGGGGTGGACCTATTACAGCGGTTTTTAACCGCTGTAATAGATCAACCTATGACAGCGGTTCCCTGAAAACCGCTATCATAGGGTCCCCCTATGACAGCGGTTTTTAAGAAACCGCTGTCGAAAAATCAAAAAAAATAAAAATAAAGGACCTGTGACAGCGGTTTTCGGAAGAACCGCTGTCATAAGTACAATTTTTTTTTCATTTTTTTTAATTATTTATTGCCCTGTCATGATAGTACCTGTACAGTAATATGCAATAAACCAATTAACCAACAAATTTCAACTAACAACAAAACATATTCAACATAAACAAACATAACCCCAAACTTCAATATTACCATCTCTTTCCTCCAACAATAAAATGTTATAATCTCCAACAAAATGTACAATCAACTAATTAAATTACTAATGACCTTCCGAAATACAATAAATCAAATCTCAATTTACAACAAGTCACAATGCACAAAAACTACATTACCTAATTTCTAAGGAGCTGCTAAGAAAATGTAACGTGCAACTTCGCAGCGTACTTCATCAATTTGCTCATCAGTATAAAAGGATTGACAATCATCAAAGTACTGCAAGATATATATATATATATATAGAGATTAATTGCAAAGTGAAATGACGTTTCAATTACCTACCAAAGGTTTAATAATTTCAAAAGTAATAGAATTAAGTATATATTAGGATTATGTATACCGCTGTTGGGATTATAGATTGTCCGTGGCTAATAATCTCTTTCATAAATCTCATGATGAAATAGCCACTATAAAAGCAATCAAAGTTATGTTGTATTAGAAGACGAACTTCTATACGAATATATAATCTCATGAAACTAGAAAACGCTAACCTTTATAGTAAACCATTTACAGACCGAGTTTTTGGATTTCCTGGATTGGTTGTTGCGGTTTGCACGAAATATGTGCACAACTCTATAAAAGAATATAAAAAACAAGGAAATATGTTAAAAGCAAGCAATTATGTGAAATAAATACAATTTAAAAAAATATTAAATATAATGGATACATTGATTGAATGAAAAACTTACTGATTGAATTTTAGTATCATATCATCTCGGTATTGCGGCTCACCATGCACAGAATCCAGATAGTAAACAATCTCTTTAAATGGATCAATTGCAAGCAACAACCAATGACCCCTACAAAGCATTCAAAAGAAAAGTTGAAAATTTGTTTTGCGTAGCTAGTTTTACAAATTAAAGTCTAGTCTTTAGTAGCTCACCCGGTGTTGTAAGGTGCAAGAAATAACTTATTCTATTGTGCACTCTGTATCATAGCACGTGCTATGTACTGCACTTGTTGAACTGGCAGGTCTGTTTGAGCAGCTATAGAATGTGGGCTAAGGAACCTGAATCTTGCTTCTTTCCCTTCGGGGATCACGTAGTTAAACCACAAACACCTAAATTGAGCATAAAAAATGAATTTCGAGTAACGAAAATAATAGTAGCTCAGATGTAATAAAATAATTAAAAAACTTACTTTACGTACGCTGTAATGATAGAGGCTCCTATCTCTTTTCTATGCAGAAGGTGACAGATCTCCTCCTTTCCAATGAACTCTGGGAATGAAAAATTCATAATGGCTTCGTCTATGTATATATTGATCTGGGCACCAATCTTCATCATCTTCGTGTACTTTCCCAGAAATACAAGATCATTAGGGAGTCCATCTAGTTGAAGATCTGCACATATGTCTACTTCACCTGCAGGCTCGGCCACTTGAGATTTTCCTTTGACAGCTGACCTCTTCGACGTCCCTGACTTATGGTTTCCAGATGATTTGGAGTATTTAAGCAAGAAAATAAAATATGAATGTCACACACCAAAGTATATTTAGTAACATCAAACAAATTGTTATAATTTATTAATGACTCGCTATTAATTACATACCGGTGCTTTAGTGACAATGACAAGACTCGCTTGCCAAGAAACAAAGGTACCCAGACCACTAGAAATGGTGATCATTTCATCATTGAGAGGGACGGGTAGGAGTGTATTCGCCTCAACTGCAGTGTCAATGCGCACTTTCACATTGTTGGTGGCTAATAGACAGTTGTGAAGTGTTCTATCAGTCTCCGATCGATTGTATAGCTGTCCTTTAGCCACCACACGATATGATGGTGATGAAAGTGTTAATTGACATGGAGTGATACCCTACACACACACACACACACACATATATATATACAACATTATATTAGAAAGTTTTGTATGATTTACAGAAATAGAGAGTCACAAGTTGTATGATTAATAAACAAGTTCAAATTTTTACCTCAGGAAGCATCTTATAACCTAGTTCTGGGCTGCTATCTTTCAAAGAAATCACGTCATCTTCATGTGGTTGACGCGAGTTAGGGGCTTCCAAAACATCAATTCGTTGTTGCATGGCAACCATAGTTTCGGAGAGGTTTTTCACCATGTTTCTCAAGTTTTCCATCTCCTTTTCTGAAGCAGGCTTTGGATCCTTAAAATAGTCTCTTTGTGAGACCCCAAAGCCAACACCCCTAACGCGACCCGGATGCTCTTTCCTTTTAATAGCTTTAGCCAATAGGTCATCTCGACTCGTCTCATTTCCTCTATGGCTAGTACCCTCTTGTGAAATGCTCTCCTGTAATGATATATTTTTAAAAATAAAAAAAAATAGTGAACCTTGTGCTTTCAATAGTATTTCAAAACAAACATACAACACTTTATAGAGCTAAAATTCCCAATAACTCACCATTTCATTCACCACTCTTCTAACATTTTCGTTATCAATTTGATTTGTCGCATCGGAACGCGCAACCCTCCACACGAATGCTCGTGTCACATCTATACAATCGGATCCCGCATCCCTTCTTTTATTTCTCTATATTTTCATTAAAAAATATATGTATGCATTAACATAGAATTATTATTAAAAAAATTGTAAGGATTCACTGCTAAATGAACTACATACCTCCATTTGCTCCACAAGAGCATGTCCAAGACTCCCTTTCCGGTAAGGATATTCAGGGTCCTTTGCTCTTTCCTGATTGTCCATACTTATTTTCTGTTTATTACATTATCAAATTATTAGCTAAATATAAACGCAATAACCAACAAATGAAACCGTAAATTAAAATGACTAGCTACCTGCCAAGGTTGCGAACCTCTAAAAATGCTGCCCAATCGGCTTGGGATATCTCATATTGTGGAGGTGGGTTGACATTAACATTTCCATCATCATCTCGCACATACTTTTTGCTTATGTAGCTCCTGAAGTTACGTGCTAGCCTCCCAGCTTCTGCTAGTACGTACTTTTGTCGACTTTCGTCAATATCAAATGTCAACTACAAAAAACAAACAATAAAGTGTATATAAAATTATAATTTAGAGAATATGATAATACATTAACACTTACAAATATGATAATATCCAAATTACCTTCATCTCATCCCAAACATTTTTTTTATTGGTGACGGGAATTTTCACCAATTACTCATGGCAATCGACACCTTCTGCCGAACCTGCACGCCTATATACCCAACAAATATTGATTTGTTGGGGTTAACTGGCTGACCTCTATCATTCCAGCCGACAGGTAGCCTTATGCCTTTACTTCTGGCATTGATAACTTTTTTCCGTATCTCCTTCTCATGACCGCTATCTGATCCATATACATCATCCTCGGGAAAACTACCATCAGGATTTGAAGCCATCGACCTACAAAAGACAAAAAATACAGAAGTTAGATTCATATAAATTTGGCAGATTCATTTGGCAATAATAATTTTCAAATAGAAGTAATAAATCACAAAATAAACAAAATTATCCTAAACCACAAAATAAACAAAATTTAATCCTCAATTAAACATAATTAACCCCCAGCTAAACCAAATTAACCTTAAAATCAATCAATCCCCTATTTCCCTTAAATTTTTCACAAAAATAGGCAAATCTCAAGAATATAAATTTTCTAGCAACTAAGTATAAATATTGAAATAAGTCTATCATACAATTATGAAATAAGTTCAAATACCTTTCATCGTTTTCTTTTTGTCGTTGGCTTAGCAGTCTTTTGCTTCCCATCGGTACGACCATTTTTTTTAGTACGGCGCCCCTCTTGGTGATCTTGTCGCATATACAATTCATCATGACTTATATCCAAGTCATCGTCACTATCAATTGATTGTGAATCACCTAATGAGATAGGATTTTCTCCATCATCTTCACTTTCTTCATAATCATCATCAATACATGTATTTTTGTTTGCCGATAAAACAATGAACCACCTCTTATCAATAGGATCGGTAACAAAAAACACTTGCTTAGCTTCTGACGCTAAAATGAAAGGTTCATCTTTGTATCCCACCCTTTCAAGGTCTACTCGAGTGAAGCCTATTTCACTATTATCGACACCATGTTTATTGTCAACCCACCTACACCCAAATACAGGCACCCGAAACCAACTATAATCAAGCTCTCATATACGTTCAATCACCCCGTAATATGATAAATCGGCATAGATAGGATTATTATCTTTCGCACTTGAGATATGCATTGCTTGAGCTACAAGACTCACACCACTATTCTGCATTGTACTTCGTTCATCTTGGTCTTTTGTATAGAATGTGCGACCATTTATACGATAACCTGAATAACAAAATACTAGTCTGTCCGGACCCATCGACAGTCGTGTCAATTTATCTGAAATTGAAAGCTGTGGATTCTCTTTCTGTTTTTCTTCAAAATGCTTTCGGAACCAATCGATGAAACTCTTATTATGCTCTCTTGAAATCCAACTCTCATTTTTAATTGGATTGAATCTCCTAAGTTGTTTCTTATGCTCTTCAACATATGGGTCAACCTCATCGGTGTTGTGGAGCACATATAGGTGTGCCTGATCCCTTTGTGTAATATGAACACTAACTAATTGCTTTCCCATTAATCCGACTCCTTCTGTTCCCTCTCCCACAACATGAGACTTTGGAAGCTCTGCAACATTAGAATCTGCCAGATACTCTGTGCAAAATGTAATGGCTTCATCAACTATGTACCGTTCAACAATGCAACCTTCCGGTCGACTACGATTTTTCACGTAGCCTTTCAATACCTTCATATAACGCTCAGCCGGATACATATATCTCATAAAAGCCGGTCCACATAGTTGAGTCTCTCTAACCAAGTGAATGGGTAGATGAGTCATTATATCAAAAGAAGGAGGTGGAAAATACATTTCAAGCTCACACAAAGTGATGACAATTTATTTTTGAAGTGCAGGAAATTGGTCAGGATCAAACACCTTGCTTCACATTGCTTTGAAGAAGAAACACAATTTAGTTATCATGTCTCTTACCTTTTTTGGCAAAATGGCCCATATAGCAATTGGTAGCAAATGATCCATGATTACATGACAATCGTGAGTCTTCAAGTGCTTTAGCTTCAAATCCTTCATTGATACAAGACTGCTAATGTTTGAAGAATACCCTTCTGGAACTTTCACTCCATTAAGAAACTCACATAATGCAATTTCTTCTTTCCGGGCCATAGTGTGAGCTGCTGGAGGCAAATAAGTACGTTTCCCCTTATTTGTTGGTGCCAATTTTCCTCTTATCTTCATTTCAACCAAGTCTAACCGTGCCTTTACGCCATCTTTTATCTTTCCGGGCACATTTAGAAGTGTACCAATGACGCTATCAAATACATTTTTCTTAATATGCATTATATCGAGAAAATGTTTAACATGTAAAGACGTCCAATACGGCAACTCAAAGAAAATTGACCTTTTTTTCCACCCAGTTTTTGCAAGGCCACCTGCAAAAGTCTTTCCAAATTTAACCTCCAAGTCTCTTACATTCTCAAACACTTCTTCACCAGTTAAGCACTTAGGAGCTCGGCCTTCTTCTATATTCCCATTGAAAGCTTTCTTCCACCGACGATATCGATGGTTCCGATTTAGCCATCTCCGATGCCCTTGGAATGCATATTTCCGAGAGTGTGTCAATCGATATTGATCTGTACTCTTGACACATATGGGGCATCCACATTGGCCATGTACACCATATACCTCGAGGTTTGCTCTTGCCGGAAAATCATTGATTGTTCCAAATAACATGACTCTGAGATTAAAATTTTCTTCTCTCAACCCGTCATATACTTGAACACCGGTGTCCCACAACACCTTCAAATCCTCAATTAAAGGAGCCAAGTAGACATCTATATCATTTCCAGGTTGTTTCGGCCCAGAAATGAGTATAGGCATCATTATATGCTCTCGCTTCATGCATCG
This sequence comes from Buddleja alternifolia, assembly GCA_019426215.1. NCBI lineage: Eukaryota > Viridiplantae > Streptophyta > Magnoliopsida > Lamiales > Scrophulariaceae > Buddleja > Buddleja alternifolia. The sequence continues at coordinate 12,455,172 of CM033402.1, read as the reverse complement.
CGATGGGGGAAGGTTGTAGATCATCAAAATCACCGGCCATGTACTATGTGAGCTACTTTGCAAGCCATGAGGGTTCATGCCATCTGTAGCCAATACAAGGCGCAGGTTTCTTGATTCTTCACCAAATTCAGGGAAATCATCATCAATATTTTTCCATTGAGGAGAATCTGAGGGATGTCGAATCTTGACATCTTCAATCCTTTCTTCAAGCCTTCTATCAGCATGCCATGTCAAGTCCTTGGCTAAGTTTTTACTACTGTACATGCACTTAAATCGTGGTAATATAGGCAAATACCACATGGTTTTGACAGGCGCAGATCCATTCTTCTTGTACCGTGAGGCGCCACATTTTGGACAGGCCTTCAATGATGCATAGTCAATTCTAAATAATACGCAATCATTGAGACAGGCATGTATCCTCTCACATCCCATGCCAATTGAGGTTAACATCCGTTTAGCCTCATAAGTACGATTAGGTAACACATTATCCTCAGGTAGCATGTTTTTTAATAAACCAAGCAAGTCTGTGAAACTCTTATCACTGCACCCATTGTTGGCTTTTAACTTGTATAGGTTAAGAACTGCTTTCAATCTCGTGAATTTACTACCATTATACAGTGGTGTCTTTGAATCACTTGTCAAATTGTCAAACATTTTAGGACAATTTCGCAAATCCTCCTCAATCACATTTGTCATCTCCTCCAAACGATTAGGCTCATAATCATTCATGTTGAAATCCTGTGATGTGATGGATATGATGTACCACCCAAATCATCCAACGGGACACTGCTTTCACTGTGTCTTGTCCAACGTTTGTAGCTTTTATCAATTCCATTACACACCAAATGATCTTCCAACTCACATGGACTAATTCTCTTTCCAAAACAACAACGTAAACACGGGCAAGTGATCCTAGTTCGATCTGGTGCATGGTCAACCACAAACTTTATGAACTCTTTCACCCCTTTCTCATACTGTTTCGACATACGATCTGCTAAAATCCAACTTCGATCCATTTTGATTCTGAATTAATTAAATTAAACAATTTTATTAATCAATTGATAGTTAAATTAATTAAATAATTTTTATTTTAATTTATTTCCCATTATTCTAGAAAAAATTCGGCAGAGTAACAATGCAAAAATTTCTACCAAGTTCTCGACTTAATCTTCCCCCAAACTTGCAACCAACAAAATTCGTATATTTCAACCACAACAAACCCAATATTATAATCTTTCGCCCACAACAAACCCAAAATGCCGATCTTACTATACGAAAATATTGATCACCAGTTGGATCACATAAAACATCATATTTCTACAAATATTGATCACCAGTTGGATCACATAAATCACGTAAAACTAAAAATAAAGCACCATTTTATAAATATATATTGATCACCAGTTGAATCACATAAAACATCATATTACCAACTACAAATATTGGTCACCAGTCGGATCACATAAATCACATAAAACTACAAATAAAACATCATATTTTCAGCAACTAAGTATAAATATAGATCACCAGTTGGATCAATGTACCCTAAACCACCAAATAACCATAATTTAATCTCAAATCAAATGTAATTAACACCCGACTAACCAAAATTAATACTAAATTCAGTCAAATTCCTAGTTCCCTTAAATTTTTCAATAAATAGGAAAATTTCAAGAATATACACAAATATACATACACCCACACACACACAAATATATACATACACCCACACATACACAAATATATACATACACCCACACATACACAAATATATACATACACCCACACATACACAAATATATATACATACACCCACACATACACAAATATATATACATACACCCATATATACACAAATACACTCACACATACACAAATATATATACATACACTCATATATACATACACCCACATATACACAAATATATATACATACACCCACACATACACAAATATATATACATACACCCATATATACACAAATACACTCACACATACACAAATATATATACATACACTCATATATACATACACCCACATATACACAAATATATATACACTCACACATACACAAATATATATACATACACACACATACACAAATATATATACATACACCCACATATACACAAATATACATTCACCCACACATACACAAATATATATACATACACTCATATATACACAAATATACATACACTCACACATTCACACAAATATATATACATACACCCACACATACACAAATATATATACATACACCTACATATACACAAATATACATACACCCACGCATATACACAAATATACATACACCCACACATACACAAATATATATACATACACCCACATATACACAAATATACATACTCAAATATTTAAATCTATATATACCCTATGTGTGTGTGTTTATATATATATATATATATATATATATTACCTAAACTAAATGACCACTGTTGGAGGCGGCGGCGGCGGCGGGCGGCGACCGGCGGCTATACAATGTATATATATATATATATAAAGAGTTAAATATATTTTTATAGAATATATACATATATATGCACATATATATATATATAAATCTAGAAAGAGAAAGAGAGAGAGAGAGATACCGGCTGGCGAGGGAGGCGACGGGCGGGTGGAGGACGCGGCCGTTCGGATCGAGAGAGAGAGAGAGAAACCGAGAGCTAGAGCGCGAGAGAGAGAGGTGTACGGTCTTGGTGGTGGTGGTGGTGAGAGAGAGAGAGAGAGAGAGAGAGAGAGAGAGAGAGAGAGAGAGAGAGAGAGAGAGAGAGAGAGAGTGAGTGAGAGAGGAGGGGCCGGGTATAACAAAACCCGGCCCCTATATCAGCGGTTCAGCCGAACTGCTGTTACAAGTTTACATGTATCAGTGATTCGGCCAGAACCGCTGTTACAAAGGAACATGTATCAGCGGTTCGGCCGAACCGCTGTCACATGTATGCTTTGTGACAGCGGTTCTGTCCGAACCGCTGCCGCGTTCAATTTTTTTTTTTTTTTGTTCTGACACATATAACAGCAGTTCGGTTTGAACCGCTGTCATAGGTCCGAACCAAGTACCCCCTATAATAGCAGTTTTTCAAAATCGCTGTCATAGGTATGCTGTAATAGGGTTTTTTTATGGTAGTGTAGGAGAAAGTTAGAGACCAAATCTCTCACAAAAAGTACATGATAAATAAACATATCAATTACAACAACTTTCTGAGGAAAATGACTGATATGAAATTAGAGAACTACTTGTGTTGTCTTGAATTACAAAAACACATAAGACTTATCTTTGTTATCTTAGAAGAATGACGAAAGTTGCAACACTTTAATTCACAGATATGCCATTGAAGAAATGATAGAAGTGTCTTCCTTAAGTTTTCATGGCTATGTTAATGAATCCAACACATTCAGAGGTTATTTCAAATCTTAAGCATGTATAGATTATTTACAGATATTAGAGGAGGTTTCTTTCTTTCTATTTGTCTTTAACATGAGTATACTATAGAAGTGTGATGCGCACTGCAAGTTATAACTTCTTCCTTCAAGCGTGAAAACTCAAGGACCATCTGATGTTGACTTCAAGAAGGTTACATTTGCATATCATTCACTTGGCCAGTGTAATTGTTGAAACCGCTTTCGCTCTCCAGATTAAAGGCGGGCCAATGGTGACCTTTGCTAAATAAAGTAGATGAGGACTAATAAATAATATATGTGGCTGCTACCAGGCATTTGACAAAGGAGAAATCAAAGCTTGAAAGTCTTCTCCTAAAAAGAGAAGGCTAAGGAGCTTGAACGGTGATACATGAAGTATCTTGATCCACTTAGTTATATACTAGACATACTTAGTTTCGTATAACTTGTGTGCTTAGGTCCTTTTAGAGAAGGCTTAAAAACAAAGATATCTGTGTTATATTATATTCTTACATTTTTGTCGATTCTGTCACATGTTGGTAATAAAGTAGAATTACAGCTTGTTAGTTTTTTGGATTTTCATTCTCGATTCGTGAAAGTAATAGATTTGTTTCTAAAAGTAGGTTAAATTGTACCAACATAGGACGAATTTGTAGCAAATTATATACATGTAGGTGTAAGTAAATATAATCCAGGACCATCCGGAGTTAGAGGAGTTGTTCGTGATTGGCAGGGTAAAAGGACCAATAGGTTCGCTGAGTGAGTTATTTGGAAAAATATAAGGGACTTCAACTCTGCTTTAAACTTAGCGCAACAACTGTAATTCAGATCATTCATTCTTTTGGAAGGGGGCAATTGGAATTTGCTGCAGCTTCTTATGTTAATCAGGGGCTTTGACTTATGAACCATTAGAGATAACGCTATTAACGAACCGAAATTGGGTTTTGCTTTACACCCATTTTGTGTTGCCTGATCTGATTTTGAGTTTACTTTATTGAGAAAATATTGTTGACTTTTACTATGGATCATATGAATTATTTATTTCAGATTATTGAGCATCAAAATCATGTTTCTTGAAAAAAATTGTCTCAGGTTTTGACATTTCGAAACGTTGTTTTTCAATTAAAATTAAGTAAAATCCTCTTTTTTGTGTGCTTTATTCCAGTAACATTGGTACCCTGCAGAAGCCAGAAGGATAAAGCAGAGTTACTAAAAATTATGACATGGCAATCTATTTTTAATCGATGAGATGTCTCTTAGAGAATCTAAAATCAACTATAGTTCCCTAATATTTGAATCCAAAATTATGTCTTTTGGTCAAAATTCAGTTGTGGCGGTAAAAAAAAATAATGAAAATTCAATGTTGAAGTAATCTATAGAAACCTAAACTTAGAGATTCAGCATTTGTCTCTAGATTGCAAATTGTGATCTTTATTGCTTTCCATGAATTTAAGCAATTTCATGTTATATAGCATGAGAAGATAACAAATAGTAGTAAAGAGTATGGATTTGATCTCAGCATAGGCCCTTAGGCAGCAAGGAATTCTCTGTGTAAAGCAATCAAATTTTTTTCTTTTCTGTCTAGAGCAATTGTAGATTGTTTACATAATGTCATTGTCTTCAGAGACAACACCTGGACAATTTTGTCTGCTGATTTGGCACAGAGTTTTGTGTGGTGAATTTTTGAATTTTATCTGAAACTTAAGTGTCTTAAATTAGGTTTCTAATCTATTAATGCTTGCATATGTAGTGAAAAATTCTGGCATATTTCTTGCATTGGTTGACGACTGTTCATCTTGGGAATACGATTATCGATTTTCCAGAGGGATCTGGTTCTGCGCACACCATAGTAGGTATTGAGACTAATCATCTTGCTCCTATCGAAGAAGGAGACAAACGCCGTACTAGGACCGGGGCTGCGGCTCACGAAGCTGGTCCTTCTTGTCCTGCTGAAGCAAATCTGGATAAACTTACATGGCTCTCAACTTTTTGTTGTTAGCATTATCAAGGAATGCGACATTTTTGTTTTTCTTGTCTACCATATTCAGTTTGTCTAATCTAACATACCTCAATTATTTCTCTTTTCATTTTTTTTCTTTTTAGGTTGGTCTTTCCCTCCACCAGCTTGCATTGTAATGTTCTTTGTTCAAGAATGATGAGGTCGTTTTGTAAGCTGAGTTTGATGCTTATAAGAAAGAACATGAGTTTGCTCTTGCTTCGGTTGATGAGGTCAGGAAGTGTTGAACTGAGAGAATGTGGAAAATGATTTCATTGCTTGAATAGTAAGCTGTACATTAGGGTATTTATATACAATAGCTAACTGCTAAACTTAATAACTAATCCAGCTGGATTACATATTAAAATAGAAGCTTCTAGCTAAATAGGAAAGTGAACTCTTTTGTACAAAATATCTTCTCAACACCCCCCCTCAAGTTTGGTCCACCTTGAATATGTTCTTAATACCAAACTTGGACAAGAGATGTTGATGTTGATCTCTTCCTAAACCCTTTGTTAAAAGATCAGCTGGTTGCTCTTGGCTCTTGATATATTCAGTACACACCACCCCTTTCTGTATTAAATCTCTCACCATATGACAATCTACTTCTATGTGTTTTGTTCTTTCATGAAATACCGGATTAGTTGCAATGTTCAATGCAGATTTACTGTCACTAAAAATCTTTACAGGATGCTTCATTTCAATTCCTAAATCTGTTATTAACCCTATCAGCCAAATGATCTCACAAGCAGCAGTGGCAATCGATCTGTATTCAGCCTCACAAGAAGACCTTGAAATGGTTTTCTGTTTCTTGGTCTTCCATGAAATTAATGATTCACCAAGCTGTATAAAAAATCCAGTGAGTGACCTCCTTGTCATTAAGCATGCAGCCCAGTCTGCATCACAATAAGTAATTAGTTCCAGTTTGCTCTTGCTTGATAAGAAGATTCCATTCCCTGGGGTACCCTTCAAGTATCTAAGCACTCTCATAGCTGCACGCATGTGGGATTGTTTGGGTTTCTGCATAAACTGAGAGAGAAGGTGCACTGCATAGCTTATATCTGGTCTTGTCATTCCTAGGTATATCAGTTTACCAACTAATCTTTGGTACTCAGTAGCATTTTCCAGTAGCTTGTCATCACTATTAACTCCTATTCCCTCATCATAATCTTTGCTGGTCAACTTCAGATTCTGTTCAATTGGAGTTTCCATTGGTTTACAACCTGTAATGCCAACTTCCTTTAACAATTCCAGCACATACTTTCTTTGAGTTAAGCAGATTCCATCCTTTGATCTGGCCACTTCAATTCCTAGGAAGTATTTTAATTCTCCAAGATCCTTGATGTGAAATGTCTTGTGTAAATATTGCTTGAGCTCAGTGATCATCATAATATCATTTCCTGTGATGATTATATCATCAACATATACTAACAAAATGACAATTGAACCATGTTTCTGTTTGGTAAACAAAGAATAATCTTGTTTAGACTGCTCCCACATTAACCAATGCTTCTGTAAATTTACAATTCCATTGCCTTGAGGCTTGTTTCAACCCATACAAGGACTTTAGCAATCTACATACCTTTGTCTCCCCCTGATTGTGAACACCATCAGGCAGCTGCATATAAACTTCTTCATGTAAATCACCTTGAAGAAATGCATTAGTAACATCAAGTTGTGCAAGAGACCATTGATTAATAGCAGCAAGAGCTAAAACAGTCCTGATTGTAACAATCTTAACCACAGGACTAAAAGTTTCATGGTAATCTAAGCCTTCTTGTTGAGTATAGCCCTTGGCCACAAGTCTAGCTTTAAATCTGTCCAAGGAACCATCAGATTGAAGTTTTACTTTATACACCCATTTGCATCCAATTGCTTGTTTACCAGGTGGGAGATCAACTATGTCCCATGTTTTGTTAAGCTTTAGTGCCTTCATCTGAACACTCATAGCATCCCTCCATTTGACATCTTTAACTGCCTCTTGATAACAAGATGGCTCAATGTGAGCATCAATGGAACATATGAAAGTTTTATAAGGAGGAGATAGATGAGAGTAAGAGAGGAAAGAAGATAAAGGATAAATAGTAGAGTTGGAGTGAATGGTGGGACAAATGTAGTCTGCAGTCCAGACAGGTTTAGAGGGAAGTCTTTTGGATCTTCGAGGAACAGTAGGAATGTGATCAGGAGATGGAGATTGATTAGAAGTATTGTGATCATGTGGCTGTGTAGGAGGATGAGCAGAAGAAAGGTGAGTGGTATTAGGAGAAGAAATGGTATAAGGAAGCAGAAATTCTTCATAAAAGGAGTTAGAATTTTCAGTGAAGTTGAGATTTGGAGGGCTAGGATTGGATATGGCAAAAGGAAAGATGGTCTCATAGAAGATGACATCTCTGGAAATTAGAAAGGTGTGAGTTGATAGGTCAAGGAGTTTGTATCCCTTTTGTGTTAATGAGTAGCCCATTAAGACACAAGTTCTGGATTTGGAAGAAAACTTATCAGGTGAGGGTAGAATTTTGGAATAACATAAACAACCAAAGATTCTTAAATGAGAAATGGAGGGTGGTTTGTTATAGAGGACCTCAAATGGAGTTTTACCATTGAGAAGAGGTGTAGGGGATCTGTTTATGATATATACAGCCGTCTTAATGCATTCACCCCAAAATTTAATAGGTGTGTGAGATTGAAACATAAGGGCTCTAGCTACATTGAGTATGTGCCTATGCTTTCGTTCAACTAGGCCATTCTGCTGAGGTGTGTAAGTGACAGAACTTTGGTGAATAACACCTTGTGATTCAAAAAAAGATGTACATGTAGCTTTAAAGAAATCCCAAGCATTATCTGTTCTAATAGTTTTGATAGAACAATTGAATTGAGTGTGAATGTAAAGAAAGAATTTCTGGATAATAGGAAGAATATCAGATTTGAGTTGCATGAGGAATATCCATGTGGCTCTTGAGTAGTCATCTACTATAGTGAGGAAATATTTATCATTAGAATATGTAGGACTGTGAAAAGGGCCCCATATGTCAAGATGAACAAGATCAAAAGGAGTAGAAGTGGTATGAATGCTTGTGGGAAAAGATAGTCTAGTTTGTTTAGCTTGAGGACAAATGGAGCAATGTGTGGAATTTATTTTAAGATGAGAGCCAATATTAGGTAATTTTTGCAATCTGAAATAAGAAATGTGGCACATTCTTTTATGCCAAAGATTTGCATCCATTGATACTAAACAACTAATAACATTTGTATTACAAGAAATAGTATTCAATGAAGAGTCATTACATGTAGAGTGTTTGAATTTATTACAAGAAGGAAAATTTGTAGACTGAATCATAGATGAATTACAAAGAAATTGGAGATCACTGGTCAAAACCAAGGGGTCAAGTATGTATAAGCCATTTCTAACTTTACCAATCCCCTTGATCTTGCCACTCCATAGGTCCTGAAAAACACAAAAGGTGGGATATAAGACAACAGAACAATTGTTGTCTTGTGAGAGCTTAGAAACTGATAGGAGATTGAACTGAAAGTTTGGAACATAAAGAACATTATTGAGGGAAATTTCAGAATTAATTTTCACTGATCCAATTTTGCTCACTGAGGCAATGTTACCTGTTGGCAATTTAACAGAAGCATATGAAGGTGATGTGTGTGTAGAAGATTCAAGCATGTCAAGACTGTAACAAATATGGTGATTAGCACCACTGTCTATGATCCATTCTGTGCTAGATGTGTTTGCCATGAAAGCAATGTAATTGTCAGTTGTACTTGACTGAGTAGTGTTGGCAAAGTGTGTTTCTGCATTTGAATTATTCTGATTCTGAGTATTGAAACCTGTTGCATTCAACAAATTGAGAAGGTGCTGATATTGATTGTGAGTGAGAGCTGGAGTGTGAGTCATAGGTGCCAATGCAGTGTTCCGTCCCATTGAACCAATATTAGTGTTTATGATTTGAGATGGCTCTCCTGGATCAAATTCTTCAGAGTGCATGCTAACTTGATTTGCATTATAACTCCTACCATTCCCTCTGTAATGTCCAGATCTGCCTTTTCCCCTATTTGAATTTCCACCTCTCTTTGGGTAGCCAATAAGTCTATAACATGAGTCTTTAGAGTGTCCCTGGATTCCACAATTGTCACATACTATTTCAGATCTTTTCCCTTTATTTCCTCTAGAGTTAGATGCTGAGTACAAACCAATTGGATTTTCAGGTTGTATAGTCACATGATTATGAATTGTTCTTTGGAATTCTTCATTGCACATCATGGAATAAGCCTGTTTATGACTAGGTGGAGGTGTCATCATCAATATTTGTGATCTTAAAGCAGCATACGAGTCATTCAAGCCAATAAGGAACTGCAATAACTTGTGTTCATGGTTGTAATCAGAATAAGCCTTTGAAGCCACACACTCACATGTTGGTAGATTCAAAAGTGAATCATACTCTTCCCACATTTGCCTCAATTTTGTGTAATATACAGTAACTGTGTTTGTCCCCTGAGTGTGTGAGTTTATTTCTCTAAATAGAGCAAAGATTCTAGCACGGTTTTTCTTACTAAATTGCTCATAAAGATCACTCCAAGCATCGAAAGCAGTTTCACAATACACTAATCCATTGTATATGTCTTTACTTACACACTTAAGGATCCAAGATAGTACCAGTGCATTGCATTTCTCCCAGTGTTCCAGTAATGGTGATTCTGCATCTGGCCTTTTACAGGTACCATTTATAAACCCTAGCTTGCTTTTACAGCTCAAAGCGAGCTTCATCGCCTTGCTCCACACACCATAGTTCTCTGCTCCGCGCAATTCATGAGGAACTAGATGTAAATTAGGCACATCAGCTGGATGTACGTATAGAGGATCATACATATCAATTATAGGGTTGAGATTCGCCATTGATGATCGAAATCTCAAAAATCGAAAGAAGAATCTGAGGAAGAAATGAATTTGATGATCGAATATATAGTAATCGATCAATAACAGCAATAATCGAGTATAATCTCGATCAAGAATGGATATGAAATGTGCAGCAATGGCAGAAATCGATTTGGGGAAGAAGAAGATCTAGAGAGCATATCTTTAGGCTCTGGATACCATGTTGAACTGAGAAAATGTGGAAAATGATTTTATTGCTTGAATAGTAAGCTGTACATTAGGGTATTTTTATACAATAGCTAACTGCTAAACTTAATAACTAATCCAGCTGGATTACATATTAAAATAGAAGCTTCTAGCTAAATAGGAAAGTGAACTCTTATGTACAAAATATCTTCTCAACAGGAAGGAACTGGAGACGACTCGCAAATCATGGGAACAAGAGAGGGCTAAGTTCACTATTGAAGTACGAAAGACAAGGCCTTCCTGGATAAAATAAAGAAGAAGTTAATTGATCATAAGGGCACCTTATCTGAGGAGTAAGCTAAGAACGAAGAATTTAAGCGTCAAGTTGAAGGCCTCCGACGCAGCTTAACGATGCTCGCATTGCTGGTGCTTGTGGCTTCATGTGATCCACAGGGTGCGAGGATATTTTAATGAGTAAAAGCGGCGAAGGATAGGACAGATGGCTTTCATAAAGACATTGATTATTTGAAGAATGAAAATGCTATCGTCTATAGGGATATGCCACAACTTCAAATGTTGAATTTGGCGAAAATGAGTTTTCCGGGCACTTGCCAAGCTCTTTTGGCTGCAGCAAGAAACAGGAAAATTTGAATTTATTAGGGAATATATTTTTCGGGCAAAATCCCACGATGCTTTGGTGAATTTTCACAAATTATGGAATGTAAACTGAGCGAGTTATCAACTAAAAGGTCAAATTCCTGATCAATTGTCTTATTGCAAGAAGCTTGTGAGTTTACACCTCAACCATAATCATCTTTTTAGGGAAATTCCTATTAGTTTGGGTGAAATGCCTGTTCTTGGTCAGCTTGATTTGTCTGAAAATGATCTGACTGGTAAAATTCCATTGAATTTAGGGAAATTACAATAACTTCGGCACTTTTATGGAAGCTTGCCTTCAATAGGAGCATTTCTTGCAGCCACTTCCAGCTCAGTGATTGGTAATAAACTGTGGTGGTGAGAAAACAAGTGGTTTACCATCATGGAATGGTATTAAAAACCGCGTCTCTTGGTTCGTATAAATCTTTCTTATTTCCTCGTTGATCATCTTCGCGATCTTTGTTTTTATTGCAGTTTTCATTAGGTGAAGGAAAGAATTATCCTCAAGGTGAGGAAGGTTGAAAGTAGTGAAGATGGCACTTGGGAAATGAAATTTTCGAATTCGAGATTTTTTTACAAATGTTAAAGATGCTTTGTCATCCATGAGGGAAGAAAATATTGTGGCAAATGGGCTACAATTTCAACAAGGTGTTAGATGGAATGGACTGAATTGTGCAAGCTTTATCATCCAAATATTGTGAAATTGCTTGCAAAATGTAGATCAGAAATGGCAGGAATTTTGGTATATGAATATTCTAGACAAAGTAAATTTATGTCCAATTAAATTGTGAAAAGTGGAAAATTTGATATTAATTATCAATTTAAGTCTTTTAATTTACATTTTTGGATTTATCAAATTTAACTCTAAAATTAAATAATTAATTTAATTGATATTTTAATATTTATTTTATTAGCATATCAAATCGCTCCACGCGTCAAATTGATTGGCATATTTTGAGGTGTTTTAGCTAATCAAATTATGTCTTGCGTTTGAAAAGTCAACAACCAATCACACTGCGCCAAGTGGATATATTAGCCAATTAAAATGCTCCAAATTAATTGGTATTTATCTCTATAAATTAATATAGATATTAAAGAGATAATATCTATTAAATTTATCCTCATCAAATATTAGCCAATCAAATGACTCAAAAGTAAATGATATTTATCTTTTAATAAATAAATATTAAAGAGATAATTATCAAAGGTGTTTCAAAAATTTGTGGTTCTCCATCCTACACCTATAAATAGGGTCCTTGGGAGCTCACAAAAAAGGAACAAATTAAATTGGAGTTAGAGAAGACAAGAGAAGTTCCCAAATTCTCTCTACAAGTTCTTCAATTCAAGAAGGCGTTCAAGGCAAACTTCATAGTGTTCTTGACGAAATTCATGAAATTATATCGTTTAATCCGAGATTAAGGTGTTAAACCCTCGAATAAACGTTATAAGAGTCCAAATCAAGTTGAAGGAAGATCAAAGCGACGAGCTGGCCTTGAAGCTTTCAACTTTCCCAAAACATTTACATCATTTGATTCAAGAATAAGCTTTCAAGCTCTTGAATCGTGTTTGGAGTGAAGAATTAGGGGATTAGTCTTCGGTAGGAGAATTATTCCACTAAAATCGTAATTTTCTTTAAATTGATTTATTTATTTGTCCATATTATCTTTTCTTGTCTTTTATGAAATTGCAGACTTGAAAATTTGTGTGAACAAATTTGGCACGCCCAGTGGGACCGAATCTACCCCTCATCTCTTCCTCCGACATCAAGTTTCAAAGTCTACATTTGCAACTCCATGGCTCCATGAAAGAATCAAGTTGTTTTGACCAAGAAAAATGATGCTAACATTGTCGATGATCCTATTGACCAATCTTTTACTGGAGGCAAGATCGCGACAACAATCATTCTAACGGTTCAAACCCATCATCTCCAAAGGGAGTCAACTCCTAATCTTCTTCATTTGTTGAACTTCCTGCAATGATGACGGGAGCTACATCGGTGGATGAACAAACGGCTCTAATGGCTCAAACCATTACTGATATGCAGAAAGCTTTGGAAGACAAGGATCTCCAAATTGCTCAATTGATGAACAAACTAGAAAACTCCAATGTAGGAGAACCTAGTCATAATCGTGCATCTCCTCCAAGTCAAAATGCCAAGGAGACGCCGGTCAATGAACTGCCTCATCAACATGAATCTGTGGAGAAGTTCAACAACACCAACACCACTATTGGTGCATTGTCTGTTTAGCAACTGCAAGATATGATTTTCAACACCATTAGGGCTCAATATGGTGTATCTTTGCACAATTCGCTCGTGTACTCGAAGCCGTATACAAAACGTATTGATGCTCTAAGGATGCCGATGGGATACCAACCACTGAAACTGCAATAATTTGATGGTAAAGGAAACCCGAAACAAGATATCGCCCACTTTATAGAGACATGCAATAATGCGGGGACTGATGGAGATCTACTTGTGAAGCAATTTGTATGATCTCTAAAAGGAAACGCTTTTGACTGGTACGTTGATTTGGAGCCCGAATCCATAGATAGTTGGGACCAAATGGAGAGGGAATTCTTGAATCGTTTCTATAGTATTCGCCGGATTGTGAGCATGATTGAACTCACAAATGCTAAGCAATGAAAGGATGAGCCCGTTGTTGACTACATCAACAGGTGGTGTGCGCTAAGTTTGAACTGCAAAGATAAACTCTCTGAGATATCTCCAGTGGAAATGTGTATCCAAGGGATGCACTGGGGGCTTCTCTACATACTCCAAGGGATCAAGCCTCGCAACTTTGAGGAATTAGCAACACATGCTCATGACATGGAACTAAGCATTGCCAATCATGGAGCACATTTCCCATTAGAAGATCAACGGAAGGAAAAGAAAGGCTTCAAGAAAGTTGAGAAATATGTTAAACCCTCTACTAAGGTGTCTATAGTTGTCAAGGCAACTCCTGTCAAAATTTCTGCAAATGACAAGAAGCATAATGAGAAAGCTGAAAGTTAGCGTGTTACAAATGAGAGACACCGACTTTCCTTGAAAGAGATGCAAGAGAAGGAATATCCTTTCCCAGACTCTGATGTTTCTCACATCTTTGATGAACTGTTAGCGGGAAAGTTGATTGAACTTCCGGAGCCAAAGCTCCCAGAGAAAGTTGGAAAGGTGAATGACCCCAAGTACTGCAAATATCACCGAGTTGTGAGTCATCCTATAGAAAAGTGCTTTATGGTCAAAGACAAAATTATGGCACTGGTAAGAGATGTAAAAATAATCCTTGACAGTGAAGATGTTGCAGATACAAATCACGCTAGCATTGATGTCATTACAAATGATTCGCAGCACAAGGTTCTTTCCTTATCATCATCTGCGAAGGCACCACCAGCACTTCAATTTAGGAGTCTAGAACCAGCAATGGTCAAAGTCCTTCTTGTTAATGAAGGAACCATGAGCGATGAAAATTCTATTGATAAGTTTGAAGAAGATGGCGAATGGATCCTTGTGACGCGTAGACGGAGACAAAGGCGTTGTATTGATGAACTACATCCACTGTTCTTAAAAAAGTCATACTCACCAACGGTCGGGAAGCCCAATCCAGTGAAAGCTTTGAAAACTCCTCATGTGAACTTTAAGAAGTCATCAAAGAGTAACCATAGAACTCTTGTGACTCTAGATGATTTCTTTCCAAAGAATTTTTTTGAATCAAAGGTTGAAACTGTATACACTATAAATGGTGGAGATGAAATCCAACACTCTATTTCTTGTTGTACTACGATCGCCTTCATGGATGAGGATTTGTTGCTAGGATCAAAGCCACATAATCGTCCACTGTTTGTCTCCGAATTGATGCAAGAGCAGAAAGTCAATCGCATACTTGTTGATGGAGGATCAACAGTCAATATAATGCCAAAGTTTACTATGAAAACTTTGGGACTGACAATGGAAGATCTGTCTCGTAGTCGTCTTACTATTTAAGGATTCAACCAAGGTGGACAGCGAGCCATTGGTATGATCCGTTTAGACTTGACGATAGGAGAACTAAAAGCAAGCACCATATTCCATGTTATTGATGTAAGGACATCTTATCGTCTGTTATTAGGAAGGCCATGACTCCATGAAAATGGAGTAGTACCATCAACCCTCCATCAATGCATCAAATACCTAAAGAATGGGGAAGTGGTAAAAGTGGCTGCTGATGTGAAGCCATTTACCGAGGCAGAGTCATACTTCGCTAATGCCAAACTCTATCTCGATTCTAACTTAGTGCAGGGGGAATTGCCATTTAAGGCTTCGACTAGCGGCCATGTGGGGGAAAATTAAGCTAAATCAGTGGTTGTAGAGCATATCCCTCAGGTGAATCCCAAAGGAAAAGAAATTGTAACTGATGTACATGTTCAACCAGGCAACACGAGCAAAATACAACCTAAGGTAACGAGATCAAATGATTATCAAGTGATGGCCAAAGGGTTGATTATGCCGATTACTAAAATAAATTCTTCGCCTGTCAAAATTCCATGCCAAAAGTTTCAACGAACATTTAGCCTTAATGTTTACAAGTTCCTCGAAAAGTCTGGATATGACTTCTCCAATCCATTGGGTCTTGGGAAATTGGAACCAGAATTGATTGGGGAAAAGATTCATGGTCTCACCAAAGCACAACATAAATTGAGGAAACAAGGGTATCACATGGATCAACCAAAGATTGGCTTGGGATTTGCACTCGCTAAAACAGTTACAATACGTGTCACGAAGAAAGAAAAATGCGTCAATGTGCAGCATATATCAGTAGAAGGTGATGGAAAGGGAAAGAAGCCTAGTGATAATCGTGTTTCCGTATTTGATCGTCTTAGTACTACTACTGCTCGTCCTCCCGTCTTTGGAAGACTTGGTTCTAGTAGTCGAATCCCTAATCTTCATGATAAACTCGGTCTAAGCAATATTCCCCAAAGTTCTATCTTCAATCGACTTGGAGGTGGTTCTCCACAACGACCAAAAAAAAGGAACCATGATGGCGAGACGGAGTCGAGAAGCAATAACCAAACTCTTATTCTATCTCAGCCGCAAGAAAGTAAGTCATCACTGGTACTTATCACTATAGATGGGACAGTCAAGGTAAAACAACGCATCATTAGCAATTCTCATCGTTCAAATGAGAACAACCCAAACGAAGATGAGGTGGAAGTCATCATCGACTCTAATTATGCCACAGTAGATGAAGATTCTAACCTTGAAGCCTCAGATGATGAAATCTAAGAAGCCCCTCCACAACTTGAAGATGGTGGACAGACGACTGTTGATGAACTTAAGGAGCTAAATCCCGGTACGAAATATGAACCACGCCCTATTTTTGTTAGTACTCTTTTTAGTCCCGAAGAAGAAGACCAATACCACAAGATCCTGATCGAGTATAAAGATGTTTTTGCTTGGTCATACAAGAAAATTCCAGGCTTAGATCCAAAAGTTGTGATTCATCAACTTTGCATAAAATATGGAGTACGTCCTGTAAAGTAATCACAACGAGTAATTCGTACTGATCTGGTTCCTCAAATTGAAGCTGAAGTGAACAAGCTCATTGATGTTGGATTCATCAGAGAAGTGAAATATCCGACTTGAATTTCTAGTATCGTCCCAGTAAAGAAGAAAAATGGTCAAATACGCATTTGTGTTGACTTTAGGGACTTGAACAAAGCGTGTCCAAAAGACGACTTTTTGCTACCAATCATTAAGCTTATGGTTGATGCAACTACTGGACATGAGGCCTTGTCTTTCATGGATGGCTCATCCGGATACAATCAAATAATGATGTCACCGCAAGATAAAGAGTGTACAGTATTTCGTACTCCGAAAGGTATGTTCTACTACAAAGTAATGCCTTTTGGGCTAAACAATGCTGGTGCTATTTACCAATGCACTATGCAAGTCATTTTTGATGATATGCTACATAAAAGAGTGGAATGTTATGTCGATGATCTTGTTGTTAAAACCAAAAGGAAAAGTGATCACTTAGAAGACCTTCAAGTAGTATTTAACCGACTGAGGAAGTATGATTTGAAGATGAATCCACTAAAATGTGCTTTTGGCGTCACATCTGGAAATTTCTTGGCTTCATAGCTCGCCACCGTGGGATTGAAGTTGATCCTGCAAAAATAGATGCGATCCAACAGATGCCTGCACCAAGAAATCTCAAGGAGTTGTGGAGTCTTCAGGGAAATCTTGCATTCATAAGGAGGTTTATCTCAAATTTTGTTGGAAGATTTCAGCTGTCCAATCACCTTATGAAGAAAGACACTCCTTTTGTATGGGACAAAGGATGTTAAAAGGCTTTTGACTGCATAAAGAAACACCTCATAAATTCTCCTGTCCTAGGAGTTCTTGTGCCTGGGAAACCGCATGTATTATACATTACAGCGCAAGAAAGATCAATTGGCGCTATGATGGCACAAGAGAATGAAGGGGGCAAGGAAATGGATCTATATTACTTTAGTAGATCCTTGACTGAGAATGAATTGAAGTACTCTCCCATTGAGAAAATCTGCTTAGCTTTGTTTTATGTAATTAAGAAGTTGAAACACTACTTTGAAGCATATCCCATACGACTCATCTCTCGGGTTTATCCAGTTAAATTTGTGATGTCGAAACCTGTACTTTCTAGACGTTTGACTAAATGGTCCATCATATTTAATCAATATGAGATTACATGTGTGCCACAAAAAGCTGTCAAAGGGCAAGCTCTTTCAAAATTCTTATCTGACCATCCTATCCCAGTAGAGTGAGAGCTTTGTGATGACCTTCCTGATGAAGATGTCATGTTTGTTGAAGTCTTACAAGCATGGCTGATGTTTTTTGATGGAGCATCTCGATCTGACGGAGCGGGGGCAGGAGTAGTTTTTGTTTCGCCTGAAAAGCATGTTTTGTCATACTCAATTGTGTTAGGTGAATTGTGCTCCAACAACGTCGCTGAATACCAATCTCTGATTATAGGACTTTAACTAGCGCTAGAAATGGACATTCTTGAAGTTGAAGGCTATGGTGATTCAAAACTTATCATAAATCAACTTTTGAATGAATATGAAGTGAAGAAAGACGATCTTGTGCCTTATTTCCAGTATGCCTCAAATTTGTTGAAGAAATTCGAAACAATCGTCTTGAGTCATATTCCAAGAAAAGATAATAGAATGGCTGATGCATTGGCTAACTAGCTACTACTCTAGCTCTTTTCGGAGGAGAAACTACGAGTGCTCCTATGTGCAATACATGGATTGTGCCTTCGCTCTTTGAGCCTAATCATGAAGATTCAAACGCCATTTCAATTTCAATTAGTGATGACCAAGATTGGAGAACACCACTGGTTGACTATTTGAAACATGGAAAACTTCTCACTGATCCACAATATAAGACAGAAGTATGTCGGAGATCAACTCGTTTCATCTTATACAAGGACATGTTGTATCGTCGATCCTTTGAAGGTACATATCAACGCTGTTTAAATGGTGAAAAATTAGTTGAAGCCATGGCGGAAGCACATTCTGGAGTGTGTGGTGCTCACCAATCAGGACCTAAACTCCATTTTCAAATCAAAAGAATGGGATACTACTGGCCAACTATGGTGAAAGACTGTTTGTATTATGCGAAGAGATGTGAAGCTTGTCAATTACACGCTAATTTCATACATTAGCCTCCGAGGCCTGTACACCCTACAGTTGCCTCGTGGCCCTTTGATGCATGGGGTCTCGATGTTTTTGGACCTATCGCTCCTAATTCCTCAACTGGTCATGCATATATACTGGCAGCTACTAATTAGTTTCTAAATGGGCTGAGGCAGTTCCTCTAAAGGAAGTAAAAAAGGAAACTATTGTCGACTTTATCAAGTCAAATCTCATCTTCAGATATGGAGTGCCAAGGTATATTGTCACTGATAATGGAAAGCCTTTCTACAACAAGCTGATGGACAAGTTATGTGTGCAATTCAGGTTTAAACAACATAACTCCTTAATGCACAACGCAACTGCAAATGGTTTAGCGGAGGCATTCAACAAAACCTTGTGTTATTGAAGAAGATAGTCTCAAATTAAAAAAAAAGACTTGCACGAGAAAGTTGCTGAAGCTCTTTGGGCATACCGAACAGCACATAGGACTGCTACTCAAGCTACTCCATATTCGCTGGTATACGGAGTTGAAGCTGTTATTCCACTTGAAAGTTAAATACCTTCATTACATATTGCGATTCAGGAAGGACTCACTATTGAGGACAACGCTCGTCTTAGACTTGAAGAACTTGAAGCGCTAGACGAGAAAAGACTTGAAGCACAACAACTTCTTGAGTGTTACCAAGCTCGCATGATGAGGGCATTCAACAAAAAGGTCTGCCCATGGTCATTTCAAGTTGGAGACTTGGTTTTGGCAGTACGAAGACCTATCATCATCAATCAATGAATGGGAGGCTAATTCTTGTCCAAATGGGATGGTCCTCATGTAGTGAATGAAGTGTATACAAATGGAGCTTACAAGTTGGTGGATAAAGATGGACTGCGAATTGGCCCCATAAATGGCAAGTTCCTGAAGCGGTATTATCCATGAAGGAGAAAGCTCCGTGACGCACGAGCCTAAACTGCATGTTACTCTTGGCCCACATGACTTTTTATTAGGGTACGTAGGCAGCTTAGATTCCCTTTAAGTTTAGTCATAAAAAATAAAACAATCATGTTTCCCATATAGAGTGATGTTATTCATTCAAAATGAATTATGAAAAAATTGCACAAGTTGATGAACTTGAATATACTTGAAAGGTTGAAAGATAGAAAAGAAAATACTTTTATTACGTAATCTCAAAAGTAAATGTTCATGACATGGGGGCAATTAAAAAAAAAAAGAGGACAAGTTCCTAAACAAAACTAAACAAAGGAAAAACTCAAGGAAGAATATCTATGTTCTTCAACTCCTCTTGAACAGATGTCGGGTGTGTCATCGAAGTACTCAAAATCTTCGCTGCTTCTTCACTCAAGGGGGCAGTCTTCTCAAGAGCAACAATATCATCCTCAATACTGTGAATATCAACCTCGGCACTCTTAGGAATTTTTTCTAGACTCTTTAAGGATGAAGACAGTTTCTTCTTGTGGCGCTTCAAATCTTTAAACAGTCCTTGGTATCACTGAGCTGTTGATCAAGAAGCTCCTTAGATAACCTTTCTAAAGATGAGGATCTCGTGGCATCATAAGTAGCTGCTTTATAAAACAATGATTGCAATAGGCCGTCGATGTGAGAAACATCTATGTCTTTGAAGACCTTCATTGAGTCATAAACAACTTGAACTTCGTCCTTCAAGGATGAAATGTCATCGACTTTTGCTTTTTTGATCTTGTCCCGGATAATACACCATAAGCTCTGAACATGAATGCGTTGTTGCTCAAGTACATATTTTATCCCCACAAATACTGAAGCCTCAGGAGAAAGTGGTCTCGGTTCAACACTAGCGGGTTTGGATGTCTCTTCTCGACTTTTCTGGCATGCTATAGGAGCTACATCCGGTGAATTGGATTCATCTTGAGATTCCTCATCAGCATCAACATCTAAAATTTCTTTACGTAACTGAAATAAAAAGGCTTCATTAGAGAAAGTTTTGGAAGCATTTCAAATGGAATAGCAATAAACCAAGAAAAGAAAGGCGAAGAAAACCTGTATGGAAAATCCAATAACGATGGACTGCTCAAAACATCGGCATCGGTATGTCGCGGTAGATTTGGATCTTTCTTTTGCCTCTTCTAGTGTCGGTCCACATTGCTACTACGACTCTCCTCTAAGTCACATGAAGCATTTCTCTTCTTACTTCTCTTAAGAGCTTCAGCAGCTGGTTCACTGCATTTGATGATAAGGGATGGAAGACGAGGATGTGGAGGATCAGGAGTAATGTCTTCAAGCTTGAAATCCTCTTCAATGTGCTTTTTTCCTTTATAAAGGCTTGCTTTGAACCACTCAAGAACGATATGTTCTCCTCGAGATATGTGCCATGAGTCTTTGCCCACCATTCTTTATAATCATTTGAAAAGAGCTTCTTAGTATTTGGGGGAATAGAAAGAAGCATCACCTTAGAAAGGGACTTGGTAAAAGTACACAAGTGCCAATAACGAAGAGCCTCAGCGGATGTGACTGTTCGAACATCATATTTGATAACGTCGGGAACCTCCTGATAAAACCCAAATTAGCGTCCAAATCTATGTGGACTATAAGGCTCAACAATGGACTTTCCACGTTGTCTCAAAGAAAGATAGTGCAAGCGAATGGATATGAAAAAATTCGCCTTAGACTCTCCGGATTCGCCATCATCAATAAACATGAGATCCTTGCTTGTCGTGATCATTAAGCAAGTCCAAGAAATAGTCTCTTCCTTATGGATGCGTTGTCGGGCGTCTATCGGATCGAAGTATCTTGCACCCCCTTCGCCAGAGAATTTTACCATTTTAGGATCACGCAATTCGCTCTCGACGGAATAGGGAGTCTTGAAGTAGTAAGCCAACCAAGCATATACGAAATGGATAGGGAACGAAGTATTCGCTTTAGTTAGTCTCACAGAAGTTGAAACCTCATTCAAGCCTTTGTAAGTGCTTGCTAAAACAAGACCGTCAAGCTAACTTGTCGACCACTAGCCATGATTACAGCCACCTTGAAAGTACTTGGCCGTATGGTGTTGGCCGTATGGGAAGACCTGCGAGGGCGTATAAATCCCACAGAGATATCGAAAAATCGCCAATGGAAGTCAGCAATGTATTCGTAGTGGGACACCAAACCTCGGAAAAGGCTTTCATGATGTTCGTGTTTTGGTCGTAAGTATACATTGAGGCATACACTGCATTGTAGATCCTGGCAGACAGTAACTTGTCTTTACATCGAATGAGGATGTTCTCTGTCCACTCCCAGTAGCCTTTGATGTAGTGGAATTCACCAAGGAATTTGATATCGTCGCCCATCAACTTCGCCTTGTCGTCAATGATGTTGCGCCCCAGTGTTGGAAAAATGAGTGGCTCCTTCGATGGTTGGTGGTGAGCAGCTCACAATCTCCATACCTTAGTTGTTTTGCTCAAATTAACTTCTTCACACCATTCCCCCATGGACAATGAGTTCGTCAAACTTGGCCATCATTTAGCCTTTCAACCGACCAGAGGAGTATGAACCAGGAGATGTACGCCTTCCTCCATAGGTTGGTTCTCGTTGTCAAGTATAACCAAATAGGCTTCCCCAAAAGAATATGAAGCATCTTTGAAGTAAACCATGATGAACCTGAAAAAAAAAAACGTTAGCATAATAAATAATAATAATAAAAAAAATTAAAAGAACCTATTACTGAAGATGTTATATAGAGGCAGAAGCCTCACCAAGCAACAGAATACAAGCGTGTCATGTGTCTAGTGCGGCTCAGTTTTAGAGGCGGTGTATTGAATTGAACGACGGAATCTAGAGTAACTTTAAGTTCAATAACTCAAATCATCAGGCTGAATACCAACCACCTTGACTCCTTCGTATTCTGCAAATACAAGAAAGGAAATCAGCTATAGTAATAAAAGCAGAATTTTGCTTTTGGGCAGTGTGTGGCGAAATTTATCTTGGTCCAGCAAGGTATTATTCAAAATAAAAAGGAAAAAAACAAAGCAGAAGAACCGCCCCCCCCCCCCCCCCCAAAAAAAAAACAGGAGATGAATATTAATGCAAGCATACAAGCAAGTTATACAAAAAGAAAGAATTTTCATAATCTTTATGCCTTGTTGAAAAATCGAGAATTGAAATCGACCCAAATTCAAGTAAGCAATAGTCTGTTTGAAAAGCTAAATTTTATTGATAAAAAGTTGCTATGGGACGTGAAAAAAAAGGGGGATTCTCAAAATCAGAATTTTTCTGCTACGTGATATGTGGATGTGAGGAAGAAGGCTACTTCTGCTAAAACTTACGACTCTGGTTTGCTTACAACCATGGTTCACCGGAACGCCGCAAAAGCTGTTCCGGCACGGGAACGGCCCCCGGTGTTCCACAATTCCAAGACATTTCGTTTTTGTACCTGGAACGCGGTGGAACGGCCAAAAAACTACGAGACGGGCGAGATTATGTTGAGACTCCGCCGTTCCGGCAATATCCCGGCCATGGAATGGCCGGAGCGGAAGAAGGAAACTTCAGTCTGTGTATGCGGCCAGTGTTAGTTGCTAGCAGTTGAGAAAAAAGTTGTAAAATATTGTTCAACATGTGCCTTGCCTTCCAGACCAATCCAAGGTTGTCAATCTAATTTCTCCACACAATCCCTGTCTCTGCCACATTTGAATTGGAAATGAAGGTAGGTGAAAAGGGGAGGAAAAAAGGTAGGTGAAAGAGTTAAAAGGAGAAAAGGAAAAGGAATAAAATATGAAGAAAGAGACGTCAAAGTTAAAAGGAAAAAGGAAAAAAGGATAAGGAATAAAATAAGAAAAACTTAAAACTAAAAAGGAAATAAAGGAAAATGATTTAAAAGAATAGTCAATGAAGGTAAATAGCTTAAATTTAGTATTAGATTGAAAACTACTTAAATATAGACTAAGAATATTATGTGGCGATTGTGAGTCTAATTTTGAATCTAATTGTAAATTTATTAATTACAAATTTTTCTAGGATTTTTTTTTTATAATTTTTGAGAAATTTAAGCTAAAAAATTGTGGAACGTCCGCGACCGTTCCGCGATATTGCCATGGAACTGGAACGGTGACCTCCGCGACAACCACCGCGACCGTTACGGTGAACCATGGTTACAACATAAGTGAAATCTCTCAAAATATGAAGAAAAAAAGTTTCTCTCAACTAGCTACTCTCAAACTGAAGAAGGATTGTGTTCTAAATTTCTACCCTTCTTATTTGCTAGGCGTAAGAAATTATAAGGGAGAACAATACTGACTTCTAAACGTTTTTTGCTGCTGATCGCGTGAGAAGAAGAGGCCGAATGGAGGGTTTATATAGATTTTGTTGTCAAGTTGTTGAGTTCAAGTGGGTTTTAATTTTGATTGAGTTCTATTAGAATTGGAAGTGTTGATGTTAATCTTCATCCTGTGAAGACCAATGGAATTCAAGACAACTATGATGCTCTTCAACTTTTACAAGGATTTGGAATTCTGAAAATTCCAGGAATCCTCGATTTGGCAATATCCAGAATTTTAGTTCTGCTCGCTTTAAATCTTTAAGGATCCGATTTGATGCAATCAATTGGTTGAGCTAGAATTCTAATGTTAATATGAAAGCTCATTGAAACTTGTTGCAAGTTCTCGCCACTTCAGCTGGAGAAAAAGACTTGACAAACTTTAATATGCTGTTGGCCTATGTAGACCACAAGTTTGTGGAACCCAATTGATATATAAAATTTGTGAAGTCTTCCGCTTGCGTACAATGATTATATATGCTGGAAAAGGGTGGACTCAAAGTTGTATTCTCAAGTAAAGCTAAAGCAGTGGCCTTTCATCATGAAGTTAAATTAACTTATAAACTTGGCCCACTTTCAAATAGATGGGTGGATTTATTTCTTAAAGTTTACAAGGAATTCAATATAGGTGCATGATATCTTTCACAAAAGGGGTGGCCTGGTGTTCTTAAAGTGAATAAGTGAGCCCATTTCAAAGAGGTTAGACATACAATCATTTTGCCAAATTTTCATACGCATAAGATTCAATTTGGGTCCTTGTTCAAACAACCACATGGGATGGCGCACTGAAATTCTGAAATTCGATTTGTGTTCAAACATTCACTTGGGACAGCCCACTGAAATTCGATTTGTGCATACATTATGGTATGGAAAATATAGATACTATGAAGAAATAATGATCATCCACTTTGAAGCACACTTTCAAGATAAAAGTTTCGTGAACGAGTCTCGAGGGGGCATTTGTAGACAAAGCAAAATTTATGTCCAATTAAATTGTGAAAAGTAGAAAATATGATATTAATTATCAATTTAAGTCATTTAATTTATATTTTGGGATTTATCAAATTTAATTCCAAAATTAAATAATTGATTTAATTTAATAATTATTTTATTGGCATATCAAATCGCTCCACGTGTCAAATTGATTGGCATATTTTGAGGTGTTTTAGCCAATCAAATTATGTCTTGCAGTTGAAAAGTCAACAATCAATCACACTGCGCCAAGTGGATATATTAGCCAATTAAAATGCTCCAAATTAATTGGTATTGATCTCTTTAAATTAATATAGATATTAAAGAGATAATATCTATTAAATTTATCCTCATCAAATATTAGCCAATCAAATGACTCAAAAGTAAATGATATTTACCTTTTAATAAATAAATATTATTGAGATAATTATCAAAGGTGTTTAAAGAATTTGTGGTTCTCCATCCTACACCTATAAATATGGTCCTTGGGAGCTCACAAAAAATGACACAAATTAAATTGGAGTTAGAGAAGTTCTCAAATTCTCTCTACAAGTTCTTCAAATTCAAGAAGGCGTTCAAGGCAAACTTCAAAGTGTTTTTGACAAAATTCATCAAATTATATCGTTTAATCCGAGATTAAGGTGTTAAACCCTTGAATAAACGTTATAAAAGTCCAAATCAAGTTGAAGGAAGATCAAAGCGACGAGCTGGCCTTGAAACTTTCAACTTTTCCCAAATCATTTACATCATTTGATTCAAGAATAAGCTTTCAAACCCTTAAATCGTGTTTGGAGTGAAAAATCAGGGGATTAGTCTTCGATAGGAGAATTATTCCACTAAAATTGATTTATTTATTTGTCCATATTATCTTTTCTTGTCGTTTTAGTTGAAAATTTGTGTGAACAAATATATACAAGGGAAGGATTTGAGTGAATTATTCAAGGCGTGAGCTGGACTTGTCGGCTTAAAATTTCGGTTGGGATTGCTAAAGCCCTTAAGTACTTGCATTGTTATTGTTCACCTAGACTAGCTTCATAATTGGTGCTATTTCTCCTTGTAAAATCATGGTTGATGAGAAGTGTGAAACCCACTTGAGATTAAGTTTTTCTGCGATTAATCTTTGTTCAGACAACATATGTTTCAACTCTTCTGCCTATGTTGCTCCAGGTAATTAAAATTTATTGCAATTTCTATTTTTTATAATATATATCTTATTTTAATCGTATTTGCTCAAATTTCTTGACCCCTTTTTAGTTCACTTATTGTAAATAATTTTTAAAATAAATAAAATAAACTAATTTAACACGGATAAGTTCAATCAAGAAAATAATGAATGAGACTCACTTTTCTGCTAAGTACAAAATGTAGAATCTATATCAGTATATTTTCACTTTTATCAGTAGTGGAATCCTTTTGCTTTACATAAGTTGAAAATAAAATGGAGAGTTATAAATCATTCTATAGATTGCTATAAATACGCATCTTTTTCATGTATTGATCATATATATCCATGCATGTATACTTAAAATTCATTTTTTTCCCTTCCAAATCTGCAGAAATCAAAGGATTATCAAAGGGATTTACAGAAAAGAGTGATATATATGGATTTGGAATACTAATGATTGAACTCTTGTCTGGAAAATCCATGGCTGTGCATAGTTGAATGGGCTAGATATTGCTACTCAGATTGCCATCTTGAGATGTGGGTTGATTCAACTATCAAGGATAATCCTGGACTGAATGATTATCAGAACCAAATTGTTAAGACCATGAATCTTGCCCTTTAGTGCACCGCAGGTGAGGTTGTGTGCAATTTGGTGAAGGCTTTAGAATCAATTGTGAAATCTAGTTCTTGTGTTTCTTCAGGGTTTGAGCTTTTTTCTGCTAGTGTGTAGTATTTAATTTGCTTTTTTTTTTTTTTTTTTTTGGGACCATTTATTTTATTTTTTGGGTTGTTTTTTGTTAGTATAAATAGGAGAAAGATGAATGCTAGTGAATCCTTTGGTCGACTTCCATATTTTGATTTAGGATGTCATGATCTATCTTTTGTGTATAGGGATAATTATGAAATTTTGGAATTTGGAGTAGTACTGCTTTTTTTTATTTTTTTTTGGTTACAGGAATAGGACTGTTATTACCTACCATCTTAGTTTATCTCATATTAGGGGGATTAGTTGTATTGTTATCTCCATTGCAAACTTTTTGTCTTGATGGAATGAAATTACCTAAAAAATAAAATAAAGAAGTTCATCCCATATTTTGTGTTGTACATTTTTCTTTTTTTATTATTTGGAAAATATTGCATGCTATCTATCGTTCATATATGCAAATTTTTTTAGATAAATCATTTACAACTTACAAGTTGTCCTTGCAAATTAATTCGTTGTAGTTTTCCTCACATTCCTTTCAAAAAACCTATATGTCATTACGGACGGTAGACTTCTATTCCAAAACAACTATTCTTAGATTCTCCTTAATTTACTCATTTGTTTTTCTTATTCCCAAACTAGCCTTACCAGTTTTCCATGAAAGACTTGAATACTTAATAGTGGATTCAAATGCATTTTCTTAAGCGTAATATACTTCTAGATTCTGTTTTGATTAAAGAGAAACTTAACAAGCTCTCTCTCTTGTATAGATTTTTATAAAATATTCTAATTAGGTTATAAATCAAGTCGAGGTTGCCAACTCAACTTAGGGTGGGCATCGCGTAGAGCTCCAGCCGGGCTTTTCTAGAGCCTGACGCGAATCAATTATATTTGTTCAGAGACTCGAGAGCCTGTATAAATTATAATATTTTATTTATTATTATGTATATATAATATTATATATATAAATAATGATATATTTCATTATATATATTAATACAAAATTAATAAAATATATAAATAATTTTTTTAAAAAAATTAGCTCAAGCTTTTGGCTTGATCTAGGCTCGAGGTTGAACAAGCTCGAGTTAGAGCTCATTTGTTCAGGCTCGTCAAACTCAGGGTCAAGGACAGAACTCCAAAGAAGAGTGTGTTAAATAAGCATATATTAAGTTTTAAATGTAAAATTCGTTATTTTGATTAAAATTTGAATTATTACTATTATTAATTTATATATATATATATTATGAATTTCAAATTAGTTTCACTATTATTATGAATTAAAATTTTGATATTTCGGATGAGCCTGTAAAATTATATACCCATAGGTTTGTATGTATGTATGTATATATATATATATATATATATATTAAAATTTAGTTGCGCGGCCAATTTTAAAAACTAAATAAACAACACCTAGCAACTTGCTTGCACGGGAAGTTGCCGGTTTGTAATTGTGGAGTCATTTATGCTTTTTCCATAGTTTTATTCCTCATTTTCACTCAACTCTCCCGCTCAACAAAAGAAAACAAAATCCTAATTTTCTCTACACCAAACCCTATTTTTATCAAGTCTGGCAAACCCTAATTTTCACTTATATCCACAAAATGAAGCACGTTTGTCTATGTTTCGGGATTACCTATGGGTACAAAAATGGCAGAAATTTTTGAGTATTTCAATGACTTTGGTGAGGTCGCTAAAGTGATCATTCACCAGAATTACACCCTCATCCAGTTCAATAATGCGGCTTCCATTGCACGAGCCAAGGACATACACTCAGTTGGTGGTGTGAGGGTAAGTAGTATTTATACTTTAAAATCATTTCTTGGTCCTATTACTTTGAGTTGATTTGACCAAGGCGTTGATTTATTGTGAATGCGTATTTGGAATCACATTTTGTTATTTGGTGTTCAATTGTCTCGAGTGAATATTGTTTGTGTCTTTTAATGTCTTTTGTTGTTGTTTATTTGATGATTCTTTGTATCAATAAAGATTTGTATTTTGTGTTTGTGTCATTTTAATGTTTGCTGTTGATTTTTACATGAAAATTCTTTGTATCAATAAAGATTTGTATTATGTGTTTGTGTCATTGAATATCTGCTGTTGTTTTTTAGATGAAGATTCTTTGTATCAATAAAGATTTATATTTTGTGTTTTTGTCATTTAATTTCTGCTGTTGTTGTTTACAGGAAAACTCTTTATATCAATAAAGATTTGTTTGAGTGAATATTATGTGTTTGTATTTTTCTTTGATGCTGTTGTTGTTTACTGGAAGATTCTTCGTATCAATAAAGATTTGTATTATGTGTTTGTGTCATTTAATTTCTGCTGTTGTGGTTTACATTTTTTCTACTATTGTTGGTTGTGTCATTATGTGTTTATATTTTTCTTTGGTGCTATTGTTGTTTACAGGAAGATTCTTTGTATCAATAATAGTTTGTATTCTGTGTTCGTGTCATTTAATTTCTGGTGTAGTTGTATACTTGGCATGAAGACTCTTTGTATCAATAAAGATATGTGATTTGTCTCAGAGTGAATATTATGTGTTTGTATTTTTCTTTGATGTAATATATTTTTTTTTCCAGATATGTGTGCATAATTTCGTATCATAGTCACGCCTTAATGCCCTGCGTCCATTTAGGTTAATAGCGACTTCCAGACCTTTTTTGGGAATCACTGTACCTATTTTAAAAGATTTTTCGATTTGGTTGATCCATAACACCTGACCGTTGGCATAAGAATCATACATTTTCATAGGCGACTTGTGTGTAGACCTACGAAGGCTCATATAACCTTGGCGGACATAACCGGTGATCAGTGGGTCTAACGAAATGGCAAAGTGCACCGGATGCCCAATGGTCGTGTGTTCACGTCTACAAGTTCTGAGATTGGGCAGTATTTTGGAGCTGCTCTTGGACCTGGTGAAATTGGACAATATTTTGGACCTGGACTTGCTGAAATTGGACAGCATTTTGTACCTTGACCTGCTGAAATTGGACATCATTTTGTACCTGGACCTGGTGAAATTAGAAGGTATTTTATAGAGCAGTAACTCCTGAAATTGGACAGTATTTTGGAGATGGAATAGCTGAAATTGGACAGAATTTTGGACTTGGACCTACTGAAGTTATACAGTATTTTGGAGCTAGAGCAACATGTCACAGACTTAGTCTCTTACTAACATCTTGTGCGGCACTTAGCTTCTATCCGCCTCTTGCGTGACTCGTGCTAAGTCAGCCTCGCCCACTCGTGCTAAGGGAATTTGGCAAAGATCACAAAGAAGCCTTTAAAGGAAAGCACTCTTTATTGCTCTTCCAACTCTTGGATGGTTACAAATGAATGCATAGCCCTCTATTTATACTAACCATCCTTGAAATGGACGACTAAGATTAACTTGATCCTACGGCTATGATCTATCATCTAGATAATTATACTAGATATTTTTCTAGGTAATTCTACCTATACAAGTCTCTACAAAATTCTAGAGAAGTCCTACCATTCTCTACACAATTCTAGATACATTCTAGATTGCTCCTACCATTTTCTACACATCTCTAGAATGTTCTATCCACTATTATAAATACATGGGAACTTAGATAGTAACCATTTTGGAACCTCATTTGGTGGGAAGAGTTCTTGAAATCTCCCGGGGCATGACAAGCAACTCCTATTGGACTTGCTGAAATTGAGCAATATTTTGGAGATGGAGCTCCTCGACTAGGTCCCAGAATACGAGATTTACCACAGTCTTTCGGAGCAACAGCCTCCATAGGACGAGGTGGTTTAGGAGGTATACCACGTGGTTGCAGACTGGGTGTCATAGGAGATATGTGATTTGCACCTCGCGGTCGCCGATGAGGTGGACACTATATGGAGGAGATCTTTTTAGATATACTTGATTTAGTTTACATTTAGTTGTTTTCGATATTTTGTTGATATTGTGAATGCTTTACATATGTGTTGATATGCTTGGATATTGATATTGGACTTAGTTGTTCTACATATTGTGAATGAGCGTAGATATGTGTTTGATATGTTTGGATATTGAGGGCTCGTTTGGTAGGGCCTTTTATGGGTGATACACTCCCATGTCACCCATAAGAAATGTTTTGGTTGAAATTGTAAAGCCCATTATAAAATCAGGGCCTGGTCCACAAATCACGCTACATGGTGATTGTGGATTCCGTCTAGGGGGTGGAATGTACTATCATCCCCAATTTATCATCTAAGGCCCACATGTCCATTTATACTTTTGCCCTTAAATAATTGATGTTGTCTTGTTTGTACTAACCAAATTTGCAATCATTTATTACAACATTTCACTTTCATCACTTTCACACATATTTCTTTCAACTCTGTCTTCAACACCTCAAACCTGGTAAAGTTTGTTCTTCCATTTTTGTGTCTATTTTTCCGCATCTATTTTGCATAAAACGGGTAACAAATTTTGGGTTTAAACAAATCGAGGTGCTTATGATGATTTATTTGTTTTAGGGTTAATATTTTTTAGGCATATGTGTATATTTTGTGGGGAAAATTAAGTAGTTTATCTCAGTAAACATTTCTATGAATCACATTTTTATGTTTATAGTGTTTTTGTGGGTTTGAATAATCCTTGATTTTGTGGATAAAATAGTGTTTGTAAAATTATTTCACATAGTTATGTTCTGTTTTATGAATGTTTTGTGGATGTTCTCTTCTAAGTTCAGAGGCGCCTTCATGTAAGGTAATACGTACTATTAAGTATTTTCTTCCTTATTTCATCTTATATATATATTTTTAATATTTTATTATTTTCAATCTGTTGTTGAATATGGTTGTACAAGGCCTTAATTAAGTCTATTTGGTAGTGAAATTCAATAAAATAAAGTTTATTATTTTGCATTAATTGTCGCAGGGAATGGGTTAAAATTATGGAGTATTTTATGTAGTTAGGGCTTTTTGTGTATTGTGAAATATTTACATATAGTTAGCTACTATGTTTTCAGAACACATGGCGTCTAGATTGAAGAAAAACACGGAGATTCTTATTGTATTTGAGGAAATAATGCATCGAAGCAAGTTCATGTTGAGCTTGTTTGTCCAACACATGCTTGAGAATCCTGGGACACGTTGAAATAAGTGTAAGAGAGCTATTAGATATGTCATGATCCATAATACCAAAACAAATAGAACACGTTGAAAATTTAGTTGAACTTAATGATATAGACTGCCTAGACAACCTACGAATGACTCGTGGTTTTTTTTCCGAAGCTGTGTTATTTGGTAAAACATGTAGGAGGTGTTACTGATTCAAAATATGTCATGGTTAAAGAGAAGGTGGCTTTATTTTTGTCTTTCTTGTCCCACCACAAAAAAATCCGAATTGTGTGTTATGATTTCAAGCGATCCATGCAAACAGTAAGCAAATACTTTCATGAAATTTTGGGTGCTATTTTGAAGATCCATACTTTGTTGCTAGTGACCCCTGTTCCAATTGGGGATGATTGCCCAAACCCGAGATGGAAGTGTTTTAAGGTAAACATACTTGGCAATGCCAATCTTTTAGGACAATTATTGAAAACACAACATATATACATATACATTAGACCTTGTAGAGACAATGAATTTGTTTTATATTTTAGGGTTGTTTGGGTGCTCTAGATCGAACTTATATAAAAGTGAAGGTGAATCAAAGTGACAAAGGAAGATATACAACACGAAATGGTGACATAGCTGTGAATGTGCTGGTTGTTTGTGATATTAACCAAAACTTTATTTATCTTTTAACTGGATTGAAATGATCGGCCGCTGATTGTAGGGTGCTACGTGATGCAATTAATAGGCCTCACGGTTTGAAAGTTCCCAATGGTATAATACATTTGAAAATAGTAGAATATTATTAAGTAATCGCAAATGAAACTAGTAAAACGCTATTTTTTTGTGATGTGATATCAGAAATTATTATTTGTGTGACAATAGTTACGTAAATGAGGATGGTTTTCTCACTCCACATAAAGGTGTTAGGTACCATCTGGATGAGTGGGGGAGGGATCATTGTCTCCCCATGATCCACATGAATTCTTCAATATGTACCATTCAAGGGCTCACAATGTCATAGAGCGTACAATGGGTCTTTTGAAACAACGATGGGCTGTTCTTCATAGCTAAACTTTCTATTCGATTCAAACGCAGAACAGAATTATCATGGCTTGTGCTTTGTTGTACAATTTTATTTGCATGGAAATGTTGGTTGACCCACTTGAGGATAGTTTGGAAGATCTGGACTCCGATGACGAAGAAAGTCATGATGGTGAGTTCATAGATGCTGTTCATTCTACTTCTGCTTAGACCAATAACAGAGAGCAATTAGCAAGATCGATGTTTAACGAATGGAGAGGGGTGGGGTAATTTAATGTCATCTAATAAGGCTTTGGCCGGACTATAAATTTGCTGTTGATTTGATTTTCTAGTTATGTTTTTATTATCTCGTAAACTAAAACTTATGGATGTTAGTATTATTTGTGTAACGTGTATGATTATGTATCGTGAACTATTATGTATTGTTGTTGATTATGATTAGGTAATGTGTTTTGTGAATTTTTGATAATTATGTCAATTATTGTGTTTAATATGAACTAATTTTGTTGTATGAGTGCATGTATATTTTTATAAAGTAGTTGTCCTTTTCATGGAGTGCAAAAGCAGTAATGCATGCCGTGGTGGTCCTAAGAAAGGTGTTTCCACAAGACAAACATGGGTACATCGGGAGGAAAAAGTTCTGATGGCTGGGTTGAAGAAAATTGTTGCACAAGGATGGAAGACGGATAACAGTTTCAAGGTTGGGTACCTTGGATTGCTAGAGGCACACATGCAATGTGTTTTCTCAACACTGATTTGTGGGCAACTCCTCACATTAATTCTAGGATGCACGTTTGGAAAAAAAATTATGCAAGTCTTTCATCTATGTTTAAGTGAACTTGGATTGTGTATAATCACACAGCCCAAATGATTGAAGCACATGACGAAGCTTGGGAAAACTACGTGAAGGTATCTATTTGCTGAAATGATGTGTTTTTACTTATGTAAATTTGTTAATCTGTGATACGTCCATTACACTTGAAATGGCATTTGCACTTGTTGACAAAGCTATTTTTTACAATCTTTATGTTTTATTCTTCATATGCAGACTGATTCTAATGCATGTTTGATGTGGTATAAGACTTAGCCACTTTATGCGGATTGGATAGAGGTGTTTGGAAAGGACAGAGCAACCGGGGAGCATGCATCGGGCTTTGTGGAAGCTGTAAACCATACATTAAACAAAAATTACCTAGACGATGCCCAGATATTTGAAGATTTAGAAACACTAAACGAAGAAAAGGATGGTCAGCCTGATAAAATGTCGGCAAGTCATGCCCCGTCTAGTGCGAGTGCAAGTGGTAAGAAAATTGGGCCCAAAAAGAAAAAAAATTAGTGTGAAT
Organism: Buddleja alternifolia; assembly: GCA_019426215.1. NCBI lineage: Eukaryota > Viridiplantae > Streptophyta > Magnoliopsida > Lamiales > Scrophulariaceae > Buddleja > Buddleja alternifolia. Next base: position 12,420,805 of record CM033402.1, on the reverse strand, counting down.
CAGGAACAAATGTACGAATTACTTGGGAGCTATTACCAAAATAAAGATTCATGGCTAGGAGAAATTGAGCAAAGGATAGGTGTTGAGTATGATATTGCAAATGCAAAGAAGGCGGTATATGTGCCTGTTAACAAGGTAGAAGGATTGACGTTGCATGAAAAGTTATTTGTTGCTGATAAGTTGGTGAAGACAACAGAAGATGTGTACCTCATATTTAGCTTGCCGGAAGCTGAGCAAGCTGAATATATATGTATGAAACTAGTCGGAACAATGTAAGTGACAAATGCCCCATTATATTATCCATATGGTTGATGTAATGATATTAGTCAAACCATTTGAAGTCCAGATTAATTGGATACTGCTTTTGAGTTCTAGAACTTTGTTTAATGGGGCTACTACTATCTTTTGGCATGTATATGTTGGTTTAATGGAAAAGTCTAGATTATTTATAGAATTAACTGTATCAAAATTTATTAGTTTGGGTATTTGAGCATTTCCAAATGACATGACTATTGAACTTGTAATGGAAAATTTGGCTGTCTTTATTTCAAGTCTTCTGGTAATGTGTAGTATTCGAATGATTAATTTTCGGACATACTCACTTTTAATTTAAGAAATGGTAGGGCTCATGGCAACCTTAGTTATTCGTGATAATTACCAAAATATTCTGTAATTTTTGGCATACGTTTGAAACAAAAGAAAAATTTGACACTACACATTGGTGACCGTCTACTAGACACAAGATATTATAAAAAAAATAAAAAATTGACTAGACACAAGATGTTGTGTAGTTTTTGGCTCTACTCAATGATTCCTCCCAATGCAATCTTTGAAAAATATGTTTGTAGTGCTTGTGTCATGTGTGGTTCCAAAGAACCAAAGAGCAGTCAAATTTACCTATTTCTATGTGTAGTTGCATGCATAGCACATGTATAAAGGGGAACTTCTTGATTTTCTTTGTTCTACCTAGGGGTGTTCACGAATCGACCTAACCGACCGAGAACCGAAATTTCGGTTCAGTTTTTGGTTTTTTTTTTCTTGCAAATTTTGGTTTTCGGTTTTGAGGTTCGGTTCGGTCGGTTAACCAAAAAAACGAATTTTTTATTTTTTATTTTATTTTATTTTTGATATAGTATAATATAGACAAAAAACTATAAAAAATGTGTTTCCAAGTGACAACTTATAGGAAAATAAAGAAAATGAATTAAAATTAGTCATAATTAAATTTCAATTATTTATTTATATCTAATATATTTATTCCGAAAAATCAAACCGAACCGGCTCACTTTTTAATTTCACTATGTCAATTTTAGTTGGTCGTGCTAAACATAATTATAAATATATAAATGTATGCATTCCAAAGAAAAAGTTATTAACAATAGCAAAAAAACAGTAGCTACTGAGTTTTTGAAAAAACAGTACCAAAAATAAATAAAAATTCTTTTTCGGTTTTAACCGAACCTATTCGGTCGGTTTTTTAATTGAACCGAACCGACCCTGTTCGGTTCGGTTTTCTGTCTGAAATGTCGGTTCAGTTCGGTTAAAAAAACGACCGATGAACACCCCTAGTTCTACCATATCTTAGTCCAACCTAACCACTAACAAAATAAATGCATCTACACATGTGTATGACAACCATTTTTGGTTTGACTAAACTATTCTTTTTTCCAAAATAAAATAGTGGTGAATGATACACTAATAGCTAACGCGCTTTAGGAGCAAGTATACTAGTAGTGAACTATTTATAGATGGACAAGAAGTCCGGGTTGTCGAATCTCGGAGAACTTCGACGGTGGAGAGGTGACTAAGGCTCATGTTCGGGCACATGTTGTACATTGCTATCCTAGGATCGTTTACTGTTTCATTAGACGCGCATTAATATGGTGAAAGCTTCTAAGGTAAAGAATAACCGATGTCTCGCGATAGACTCCTATACTTAAGTGACGGTTTCCTAAGTATGTCTACCCGGAAATCTAACCACTAAGCATGCATTAACGCACTAGAGCTTTCTCGATATAAATCGAACGACTACATCCGAGAGTGTTTACCTATTTTTAGGGCAATTTCTATTTGGTTGGTGATGTGAAATTAGCGCACCCTAAGTCAATTTTCTCTCCAAATAGCAACCTAGGCATAAAATTCTAACATATGATGATCAAGCATATACAAGGCTTTCAACAACAAAATCACAGCACATAGCAATATACGAATTGAAACGGGAAAATGATCTTATTATCACAATACTAACAACGTGGCCTTCTCATGGCCCTAGTTCAACAAATTAGCTCATAAAATGCACAAAGGAGAAGCTAAACATCAAATTCATATTCATAGACAAATAATGAATCTAAGTTAAGAAACTCCCTATGCTCGATTGATGATTGGATCTTCGATTGGAAGCTTGAATCCTTTCTTTCCCTTCTTCTCTTGCTCTTCAAGGTGAATGATAAGATGACCTAAATTCCAGAAAATACCCAGCAATTACCCAAAAATCAAACCCCTTCCTTGTGCTAAATTTTGGATTTTATACATTTGAAAAACAGTTACAACTGCGCCCAGGCGCGGGTGGATCGGTTCCTAGGCACCACCTATGTGGCAGATGTATCTTGGGGAATAAGTTGGGGGCGCCTAGGCACAGAGGTAATGGTGCTCGGGCGCAGATGATACGACACCTAAGCTCGGGTAAGATGGCGCCTAGGCGCCGTACTGCGACTTCACTTTATTCTCCTCTTCACTCGTGCCTGGGAATGGCTGAACTAGCGCCTGGGCGTAGATATGTGAACACTTGTCCTGAGTTCGTTTGATACGTCGTCTTTTGCCCTTTTCTTCGTGCACCTTTATTTAACGCCTGAAATCACTTAACGCACAAATTAAACTCACAAGTGACAGAAATCAAACTATAAACAAACCTAAATTGTTAACAAAAGGGGCCCAAAACATATGTGAAAACGACTCCCATCAATCCCCCCGAACTTATCAATTGCCCGACCTCAAGCAATAAGAGCTATAAAATACGAAAACATCATCTAACAACGGAGAAATAAAAAGAAAACTACCTAACTCACTTTCATGGAGTGAACGGTTGCGCTTAGCGGGTGCAACAAGACTTTGAACCCTCGAGTTAACTTAAAGGACGAGTTATAGTCTTGTGAGGGTTTGCATGCGATATATCCACAAAATCGAAGGATGCTTAACTCAAACCAATTAAGATAACTTGAAATAAGAACTGTGATGTAATGACATGAATCAAGTGACAATAAAGCTCAACAATGTGTACACAAATGACGATAACGCTTATTCAACACCTAGAATCGAACCAATTTCCAAAGGGTGTAGTGGGATAAGATCTAGGGCATTATGATCAAAAGACATCCTTACCATGCTCGAAAACATTCCCCATATCTACCAACTTTTGATAGATCATAAAGATTATCGAATTATAGCAAACTTTAAAGTCATAATTGTGCTTATTTCCATTCACTTTACATTGACATTAGACACTTTGAGATGACATAAGCTTATAACAACATAATGCCTCGTGCGATGTTCTACCCCCTTAGGTCTTCTTTGCCACCCATGTAACGGGCTTTAGGTCAACAACTCCCAAACTAGACAGTTTTAGGGTGCTAAGTGTTAAGACATTCTTACAAACTTAATCACCCGAGTGGCAAAGGCTAAGAAATAGAACAAGGTATTTTATTCAACTCATTCCCGATTGGCTTGAACAAAGCTTAAATTAGCTCAACGAGTATAGTGTGTAGGCAATGGTGCTTTGGTGACCTCCAATACTCGTTGGCCTGATCGAATTCTCAAGGTCATACCAATCTCATCTCAATCATTCATTCCATTACACAATTATGAACCCATAATCAACTAATTATCTCAAAACAACATGAAAAATCTAGGTTAATATATCCGGGGATGCTCCTCACATGTCTCTGGATGGGGAACCCTTTTCAATCCCTCTATCTTCGACTTATGTGCAACATGTATCATCTAACGAAAATTAATTCTCAACTAAGGTTGAAATGAGCATAATCAAAATGTGTAATTTATCATTTCAGATCATTAATAGAAACATACAAGATATCATGCCATTGTCTCGAGTTCTCAAGTCTAATTGCACCAATTGACAAGCTAACATTCCAGAACAAAAAAATTTCCATGCTTAAAAATTAGCTACTTTCACATATATAGGTAAAACTCCCCCAAACTTGGACAAAAATGTATAAAACACGAACAAGCACGAAAATCATGGATAAATGATACCCCTCCAAACTGAGAACAAACATTGTCCGCAATGTTCGAAAGAGATAGGAGGAAGTACACTTCACCATACGGGATGCTGAAAAGCAAACCCGAGTCCTCGAAGAAAATCCTGTCCAAGGTTGGGAAACAGCTACTTGGGGCAATGAAAGCTCAATGTGAGCTATACAACTACAAGATGAAATAGTGCTAGCCGTACAAAATGTTAAACATTGCATATATTCAAATAAACCAAAAATACATCACAATATGCATCAAATATAATCCAAAGCATGCATTGAATATATGGATAGACAGATCGTTCAAAACATAATCCAAAAACAAACATAACAAAACAAACTCCAAAAATAAAGATAGGAAATGGACTACAAAATCAGTCTAATCATCAAATAACGGGACACTATCATCATCTGCCCCCACATCCGATATAGGCTCGTCATCATTACCACCCATGAGGTCATCAACGTCAAGCATATCATCGCCACCCCCGTCGGGCTTATCATCATCAGCCCCATCCACTACTAAGTCATCGACGTCAACCGTGTCATCGGGCTGAGGAGCTGAGAAAGGTGGGAAAGGCAGCGGCTCGGGATAATCGAATGGACCCCAGCCAATAAAAGCATCCTGCTCTCTGATAAGATGGCAGAAGTAGGCATGCTCGAAACTGATCATCGCCTCCATCCTCTACATTCTCTGATTGAAATCGGCCCCAACTAAGCTTAATCGGCCTGAAGAGCATCCATGATAAGAGGTGTTTTTACGTATTTTTAAGACCGTAATTCTTATGATTTGGATTCACTTATTGCTTAAATCATGTCACATTTGCATTTAATAGGTGTGTTAAGTGAATATAGGTAATAAATGAGAATACATGAAGAAAAGGGAAGAAAAACGATGTACAAAATAAGTTCAAGCATGTTTTTCAACACCTAGGCGGTTTATGCATCTCCTACCACATTCGAGCGATAATTACGTACATTTCGAGACTGAATTAGACAACGTTTCCTTCTACAAAGTTTTAGATGTATGTTGTAGCTTCAAATGGGGAACTTGAAACATCCAAATCGGAGCTCTATAGAGATAATTGTGAAGGAAATACGATTGCTGCGCCGAACAGAGAAGTACATGTGCCAGGATACGCCCCAGCGCCCTCCTAGTCATGCCTAGGCATGGATAGTCCGAATGTTACTCCTTTTTAGCCTAAATTCCAGCATTATATGATGGGTAAGAATCACTTTTGGCCATAATTCAGCACATGTGTTGAGGGGTTGTCATAAGTGTGTTTCTTGGTAGATTTACTTTATGGGCGCCAAATCAGAAACAACCTCCATGTTGAAACGTAATTTAGGTATACTTAGCGACCGAATTGGACAAAATGTCCTTCTGGAAAGTTGTAGATCTATGTTTTATCTGAATATGGGGACTTGAATCATCCAATTTGGAGATCGTTGGAGACGTTTATGAGGAAACTACTAAGACTGCGCTGGAAAGCAAGAAAATGGCAGCATGCATGTGTTTTGTTGAAGTTTTCACATGGTTATGCTTGGTGGAATTCTTAAGGGCCGAAAGTTCAGCATTTTTTAGCTGGTTGGAATCTTAAAAGCCAAACTTTAAGCATCACCTTAGGTGGAATTCTCATTGGGGAACTTTAATGGGAATTCTTAATGCATACTTTAGTGGAATTTTGGCTATAAAAGGAGGGGGAACCCATACTCTTCATAATTCACTATCAATTTCAGATTCTTGGAGAAGAGGGGGAGGAAGTGACCGATCCATGGTGTGGCTGCTGGGATCGTCTTCCATTTCCCCCAAACATAATTCACTATCAACTCCAACGCATCATCCCATCGAGGTTCGTCTTCCATTTCCAAATGCACAAAAAACGAAAAAGAAGGATATGGATCCGATTTTCCGTAGGATTGTGGCGACTCTTTGTGAGGACCCAGGGAGGCTCACCATTCCGTGCACCATTGGCCCTCTTACTTTTGAAAAGGTTATTTGCGATACGGGAGCAAGTATCAATCTCCTCCCGTATTCTCTCTTCAAGAAGTTGGGCCTTGGAAATCCCAAACCGACATCAATGAGCCTCCAACTTGCCGATGGATCAATTAAGAGACCAAAGGGGATAATAGAAGATGTTATTGTACAAGTTGACAAATTCTTTTTCCGGGTTGACTTTGTGGTCCTTGATATGGAAGAAGATGTTGAGATGCCCTTGATTCTAGGAAGACCTTTCCTAGTCACTAGCAATGCCAAGATCGACATGGGAAAAGGTAAGTTATCATTGAGGGTAGGAGATGTAAAAGTGATATTTGATGCTTCTAATAACAGGAAACCATCTATGGATGATCTTACTTGTTCCAATATCGATGTTATTAACCCTTTTCTTGATGAGAAATGTGCAAATGGCAAGGCTAAGGGCACACTCAAGTTGGAGGATGAGATTCCCTATGATAAACACAACAAAGAGGGAAAAGAAGATTTATGCATGAAATACATTCCACCCTATCGCCGTGCTCGTAAGATTGAAAAGACTCATCCAATACAAAGGGCTTATTGCAAAATTCCGCAATATGAGTGGAAACAAGTAGACCATGGAGCTAAAAGGAGGCATGACAAGGATTTGGTCGTGTTAAATGGACCACCTATTTGAACCTCAAAGAGCACAAAGTCGAGCTACCGACTCTAAACTAGCGCTTCTTGGGAGGCAACCCAAGTTTGTGAGTTTGTTTTTCTTTTTGATTTTGTTTTTGTTTTGTTTAGTTTGTTTCTTTATGTTGTGTTCAAACATACACTTTTGGCATGTATGTTTTCTTATGCGTGATGGTTTGAAAAGTTGAAGTGTTAGATATGATGCAAATTTGGACCATGCTCATTTTACTCGAGAGGAGGAGAAGTTGTAGGATTATGTATTGGAAGTTTAAGGATGTTTTTCAACATCCTTGGTTGTAAGTGTTCTTTTACTATTGTGTATGCTTGTTGTAACAACATTGGGGACAATGTTGGATTTAAGTTTGGGGGTGTTTAGAAGAGTACTTATTTTGAACTTTGATGGTGCAATCCTAATTTTTAGCTTAATTTTAGGGAAAGTTTGTTTGATATCATGTTTATATGCTTCTTTGTTGAGAAAATCAAGCATGAAAAATTTTTAGTCCTTCCAATTGATGCATTGAAATTGATTGACTTGGAAAAATGGCATGAATTCTTGAAATAATCTGAATTTAATGGAATATATATATCTTTGAAATTTCTCGTGGAGACCTTAGACTAGAATTGATTCTTTAGATGATTCACAATGCACTTAAATCGAAGGTAGAGGAGTTGAGAGGATAACCATCTTGAGACACTTAAGGAATTATTCCCAGAAATATTAACTTAGATTTCTCATAAGGTTATAAGTTGAGTAGTAATTTTATATGCTAACAATGAATTAAAAAGGTTGAATTTTGGTATGACTAAAAGTGGTCAGGCTAATACGTACCGGAGGTGAAAAGTTTCATGCCTATATACTGTACTATTATGCTAATTTGAGCTATGCTCAAGCCAAAAGAAGTGAATTGTTTAAAAGATCTATTTTTATTTCGTGGCCTTTGATACTCGAGTGATTAAATCTTTAGGAGTGTCTCTACACTTAATGCCCCAAAACTATCTAGTTTGGGAGTCATTGGTCTAAAACTTGTTATATGGGTGTCATAGAAAGCCTAATGGAATAAAACATTGCACATGATCTATCCTTAATGAAGTTTAATGGAAATTCCATATGAATTGAATGTTGAATATTTGAGATAATGAAATTTAAATGGCTATGAGATTTTCTATAATTCTTGTGCCTTGTGTTTGATCAAAAGTTGATAGATATGGGATTAATGTCCAAAATTTGGTAAGGATGCCTTTCGACTATAATACCCTAGATTTATTTTTCACTATACCCTAGGGAGTCGTTTCAAGTATTGGTGTCACATGAGCAAAAGTAGTTGATATGTATATATATATATTTGTGAACTTTAAAAGGTTGATTTTATGCCATTCATTCTTGTTGATCATATTGAGATGTGTTGATTCTGTTGGGATTGTAAATTTGCTAGATTTTGTGGGTATATCGTATGCAAACCCTCACGAGACTATAACTCGTCCTTTGAGGTAACTCAAAGGTTTAAAGGCTTGTTGCACCCGCTAAGTGCAATCGTTTACTCCACGAAAGTGAGTTAGTTAGTTGTTTTGTTTTCTCCCGTTGAATGATGTTCGTCTTGCCTTATAGCTCTTATTGCTCGAGGTCGAGCAATTGATAAGTTTGGGGGTGTCTGCAATAATTTTCAATTTTCAATCCACATCATGTGATGTGGTGCGGATGGATCCTGCTTTCTAAGAAGACGAAGGTCGAGGCCGCTTGGGCTGACGAAGAGGGAGAATTGGAGCAGCATCATCACGACGGAAAGACAAAGACCAGGAGGCCCTGTACCCTCCACAGGAAACAACTCAACTCAGGCTTTCTTGCAAAGGGCAGTGATAAGGGATGGGAAGATGAGTAGATTCCTCTTGGTCAAATCGCCACCCTTTTTCTTGGCTTTTTCTTGCCTATGACCGGGGTGAACTCAATCCCCATCTTGCACAAGTGGCCCAAAAATGACCTATAAATCACCCGCCTAAAGTCGATGCGCTTCTTGGTCATGGTGGAAAAGATGAGGATGGCCCAATTTTTGCTAACCTCAGACCGGTTAGTGCTTGGGATGAGATTGTAGCGGATGAAATCAAGCCAAAATGCGGCTCAGGAAGCAAGGCACGACAGGGGAGATGGCCACCGGCCATTCCTCCACTTCTCTTGCAATTATACTCAAGACCTCGACCAATGAAATATTGAGGTGCCCCTCATTGTAGAGAGTGGTATACTCGCAGACTTACGGGATGGTGATGCCTATGCATTCACTAATAATGACTTAATAGAAGTGCACTTTGCTGTGTCAAACATAAAGTTCGGGAGCACTCTACCCCTTTGATGCAATCTCTTCAAAATCCCCGACGCTAAGGATTCTTGAACCCACGAGACTCGGATAGCCTTAGGTGCCTTACAAAAGGGCCTCAAATTCTAGAATGCAACTAACTCTTGAACAGAAGGCCGACCACGTGTATCAAGATACCATTCTTTAATGAGAACCCAGTTGTTTATGGCTTGACATATGATTTGGGTTTTTTGGTCTGAGAAGCGAGGGTCAAGTCCCGAAAACTTTGTGTGGAGTGGAGGCTCAGGGACGTTTGAGGACCCTTCCCCGACCTTTTTCTTGCTCTTTGATGAAGTAGAAGCCTTTTTTGGCATGTCTAAGCAAAATTGAGCAGTGTAACTTCGTAAATAGCGTACCAAGTTTTTGACACGGCCCCCAAATTCAACTCAATCAATCCACAATGTCACAATTTAGCCTACCAAAACCCAAAATTTCAACTGTGCACCCAAATAATCAACATCTACTAACAAATTTCACAAATTGACAACAAAACTTCATAAATCGCACAAAACGGACAATAAGTTGCACAAATAGCCCAATACTATGCCCCAAACGACTTGAAGGGACATAAATGACAAATACGGGCAAGCCAATCACTCACCTCTTGGAAAAATTGAGCAAATCGAAGGACAATCGAGCCCATATAGCAAGGAGGATGGTGTAGTGACTATTGTGTGGCTCACTTTAGTGGTGGAGGTGGTGGTTCGGCAGCTGAAAGTGACGGGGAGATGCTGGAAATCACAGATCTGGAGCTTGGGTGGTGGAGGGTGATGAATTTGACTAGAAAGTAAAATTTATACCTGAGCGGCGCCTAGGTGCCGTGATGCGAATGTGGTTGGACACTTGAGTTTCATCCGGCACTTGGGCGCAAGACACTTGGCGTAGGGGCGCGGTTGGGAGCATCCATGTTGGTGCAGGGGCGCAAATTTTGTCGCGCATGGGCATGGGTGACACGGTGCTAGGGCACCGTGATGTGAAGCACATAACCAACTTTGGGCTAGACGGCGGCTAGGCATGGCCTTGGTGACGCTTGGACATGGGGAACAACTGAGTTGAAGTCGATTTCTTGAAGAAAATGTTTAAACACAAACTAACAAAGATGAAACAAAAGAAAATAAGGCAAATTAAACTAAAAACACAAAAATATATAAAAAAGAAAGAGCTTGGGTTGCCTCCCAAGAAGCGCTTGTTTATAGTCGTTAGCTCGAGTTGAAACGATGAATCATGGAGGATCCCGAAGTAGGATGGACACTTTGTCCCTTGGCCCATCAATCCCGTCATAGTGCTTTAACCATTTGGCATTTGTCATGAATGTTTACCCATTGTCCGTTGTAAGCTCGACGGCACCCGAAGAATAGACACGAGACACAAGGAACGGTCCTGACCATCGTCACTTAAGCTTTCCATGAAAAAGTCAGATACGAGAGTTGTAGAGTAAAACCTTATCTTCCTCGTGAAACTCTCGGGGAATAATATGTTTGTCATGCTACATTTTTGTGCGTTCATTGTATAGCTTGGCATTCTCATAGGTGTGATGAAGCCATTCCTTAAGTTCATGCAATTGGCGCAACCAATTGGTACCTATAAGTTTAGCATCAAAGTTTAGAAACCTAATAGCCCAAAAAGCACGGTGCTCAAGTTCAACCGGTAAATGACATGCTTTGCCAAAGACGAGGCGATAAGGGGACGTGCAAATGGGGGTCTTAAAAGCGGTCCTATATGCCCAAAAGACATCATCTACCTTTAGAGACCAATCTTTCCAAGATGCATTAACCGTTTTTTCAAGAATTCGTTTAATTTCCCTACTGGACACCACGACTTGACCACTCGTTTGAGGATGGTATGGGGTCAAAATTTTGTGCCTCACACCATACTTGTTCAATAATTGCTCAAATTGCTTGTTGCAAAAGTGGGTGCCCCCGTCACTTATGATTGCTCTAGGGGTTCCAAAAAGAGTGAAAATGTGTTTCATTAAGAATCTAGTAGCCACCGTAGCATCATTGGTGGGTAAAGCCTCAGATTCAACCCATTTGGAGACATAATCAACCTCAACGAGAATATATTTATTAGAACAAGAGCTAGGAAAAGGTCCCATGAAATCAATATCCCAAACATCAAATAACTCGCACTCAAGCATGCTATTCAAAGGCATTTCATGACATTTAGAAATATTACCAGTTCTTTGTCACCTATCACAAGATTGGACATACAAAAATACATGTTTAGAGAGTGTAGGTGTTAGGAAATTTCATGTTAGATGTTTGGATGATGACAAGATAGGATCCTATGTTAGACCCCAAAAAGAATGTAAGTTTATATTTTTATAAGAAGTTATGTATAAGTGTTTGAAAGTTTGTTATATTAATTAGGCTTGCAATTTTTATCTTTGTAGATTTTAGAGTAAGTATTAGATACCAAATCGCTAATAGAATTCTAGGTGAGTCTATTAGAGATGAAGTTGAAGATCAGCGTCTGAAGTCAAATGAAGATGAAGATTTGTTCTTAGCGTTTGTCAAAAGCTAAAGGACTATTCCAGGATTATTGGATCAAGCGCTCAAAGCACTCCAGCGATCAGTACCAGATTCACCTGAAATAAATCCTCAAGTCATGAAGGACTTAAATGCAATCATTTAACGAACATTTATTTCTAATGGAAAATAAATTCAAATGCATTAAATGCCTGATAAGAGCATTAAATGTGATAAGCTATTATGACTTGTGAACAAGCCACCTTTTGACTAGACTGTTAGATTTTTCAGAATTCAAGTCTGCTCCAGTCCAATTGGAACCAGCAGGATTAAAAGAATTTCAGAGAAAAGGCCGATTCACGCGCCGCAAGAAGAGCATGGGTTCACATGTGTCCAACGGGCAGATCCTAAGAATTATCTATAAATACCTTACCTCCAACAAACCCTAAAAGAGAAGCGATACGTACATACACAAGAAAGTAAAAACTTTGCTGAAACTCTTTCTCAAGAAAAACTTAGAAACTTCATAGCCAAAACCTTTCGAGTTTTTTACATAAGTTCCAGACAGTCACAAATATCTCAAACATCTTCCAAAGAAGAAACCTAAATTCTTACTGAAATATTCCAATTGTTTAATCTTTCTAAAAACAAACAAAACCTGTGTGATAAAACCGTCAACCTTTCATCTGAGTGACAAAATTGTTGAACCCCTTATAGGCAATATTTCTGAGTGAGAGAAGCTTGTAGAAGAAGATCTTCATTGGTGCTGAAATCCGTGTGATCAAGGAGCCCGAGATCATTTTTCACCTTTTTACTATCTTGTAGAAGATTCTGTGTGATTCTTTGATAATCAACTTAGTATATTCCCTCCAAGTGAAAAAGAAGAAGAAGGACATAGCTGGGATTACATCACCCAGTGAACCTTACAATTTCTCGTGTTATTTACTATTATTATTGTCTTGCTTTATATCTTATTATTTATTTTTAAAAAGACAAACTAAACTGCCAAGCGACTATTTAACCAAAACGAACGCTAAAGCTTTAAACTTATTTCCGCTGTGCTAACCCTGATTAAGTGATCTAAGCATTACCCTACTTTGGTAAACTGCTAAATTAACAAATTCTAAGTTCTCTTTACTAAAGCACCTGACCCAAGCTCTCAGCTTTCTAAGCGTTCTAATTTTTAAAAAGTGATACGAATTTTTGAAGTCGAAAAAGAATTAAGGGTCTATTCAACACCCCCCTTCTAGACACTTTTGTATGCCACTTGGGACCTCCAAGTGGTATCAGAGTTGTTGAAGTAGAAACCTAAGCATTTCCTAGCGTAACTGCTTGTTTAGATCCATTTTTCTAAACTCAGTCGCTTTAAATTTTCTTTCAAACATCTCATTATGGCTTTTAACAAAATGCCTAAGTTGGTAGAGTCAAATTATGATTCTTGAAAACTTAGAGCATTCGCGTATTTATGTTCTTGCGATAATGAAATGTGTGATGTAATTTTAGATGACCCCATTAAGATCATGAAAGTGATAACTCGAGCGCCTGGAGCTAATGAAGCAACTCCAGATGGTTATGTTAAAAAACCCAACTTAGAATGGACGCCAAATGATAGTAAAAGAGCTAATCTGGATAATATTGGACGAAGTGCACTTTACTCAGCGTTAGGAGATAATGAAGCACTGTTCAACAAAATCAAACAATGTAAAACATCAAAAGAGATATGGGATAAGTTAGCTATAGTGTGTGAAGGTTCAACACAGATGAAGGAGAACAAGCTCTCCATAGCCATGCAAAGATTTGAGCATTGCAAGATGCAGACCAATGAGATGCTAGAACAATTGGACGCAAGGTTTACTTTGCTCATTACAGAGTTAGCGTCATTAGACAAGGAATTGACCAACAAGGAAATGGTCAATAAGATTTTCAGAAGTCTTCCAAGCAAGTATTTGATTATGATTGTTGATATGAGAGAATCACAGACATTGGAGACTCTTACTCCAAAACATGTGTTTTTCAGAATTAAAGGCTTTTGAGTTCGAATTGGGCGAAGTCAGCGATACATCAACTTCAACGACTGAATCAGGAGCTTTAATGGCTACCACCAAAAGTAAGGGTAAAGCGATCAGTGAGGTGAAATCAACAGAATCCAAGGAAGAAAAGGATATGGCTTTATTAGTCAAGAAATTCAAGAAATTTCTAAGATATGAAAAGAGAAACACTATTGGACAAACTTCATTTCAAACCCCTCCCCCCTGCACTAGCACCTCAATATCAAGCGCCAGTGTATTCGGCACCTCAACCAATAGCACGAGTTTCTTACCAAGCGTCTCCAACTCCCACTCAGAATCTCTCAGCGCCAGTTGTTTCAAAGCGATTAACCACTGAACAGGAAATGAAAACTAATTTGTGTTATAATTGCAGGAAACCAGGGCACTACCAGGTAAATTGCCCTTATCCAAATGTGTCTAAGCCCACAAGGCAAGACTATGCGGATAGAAACCAATTTAGGAGCAATCTTCGCCAACAAGGTTTGCTAGCGAAATCTGAACCATTCTCCGCACCTAAAGAGGATTTGGAATCATCAGATGAAAGCAGTGATGATGAGCCAACGAGCGACTCAGCGTTGATTTGTGTCATGGCAAGAGATGATGAAGCGTCTGACGATTCGCAACCAGAGGTAACCACTGAATTATCTCATCCTCTTTCTTATGATGAATTACTTGACAAAGTCAATGAATACTATAAAGATTGTCAAGAGGCCGCCAAAATATATCAAAATCACTTCGCTATTATTTTATCACTCACAAGTGATAAAGTTACGCTCAAAGCAGAATTGCAAGTTTAGCAACAATGCATTGAGAAGAACTAATTGCTTGAGAGCGAAATTACTCAATTGAAAAGTGATCTTGATATAATAGTCAAGAGAGAAGTTGATCTGATCGCTAGATTTGCCAAATCAGAACAGCTCGTCTCATCATTATCAAAAGCTTCAAGAAAGTTGGATAATGTGACTGAGGTAACAAGAATGTTTGGTGAAAAGACCGGTTTAGGATGCAATAAATTTTCGGTAAACAACCAAATAAATATAATGTTATGGCGAACAACAAAGGAACGGGTGTTTTCTTTGTTGAGAAAGGTTCACAAAGTCAAACGCTGAATGAACCAAGCGATAATGGTACAAGGTCAAATGAGAAAGCCAAAGCCGACTCAGGCAAGGGAAAGGCAAAGGCACATGATTCACAAAGACAGGTTCATCCAAAAGCTCAAGACTGTGAATCAAGCGCTAAGCATCCAACACCAAAAGTGCAACCCAAGCCAGCGCCCAGGAAATACCAACGTCAATATCCAAGGCAGTCAAGATCATATTATCGATGCTATGATGATTATGTTTATGACTATGATTATGATTACTATTATAATTGAGGATATTATTATACACCCAAAAAGCACACACAACACATTGTGAAACCCAAGAAGTCCAGTATTCCTATAATGAAGACTAGGCAAATATGGGTTCCTAAAGTTTTAATTCAAACCAAAGCTACTAACGTTGAAGGACCCAAGACAACATGGGTATCTAAGAAGGATTAGAACTGTCCTTTAAATGCAGGTACCTAGAGCCAACACCGATACTTCAATTTGGTACTTTGATAATGTATCGTCAAGACACATTACTGGTTCCAAGGATCTATTGATCAACTATCAAGCAGCCAATGGTCCTCAAGTTGTTTTCGGTGATAACTCCAAAGGTAAAACCAAAGGTATAGGTATCATGCATAGTGGGAACATCATGATTAGTGATGTATATTATGTTGAGGTTCTTAAGCATAACTTGTTAAGCATTAGTCAATTTTGTGATAAAGGCTTTGAAGTAAAATTCTTAAGCGACTTCTGCTATGTTAACGACGCTAAGACGATGTCTACTA
This sequence comes from Buddleja alternifolia, assembly GCA_019426215.1. Lineage (NCBI taxonomy): Eukaryota > Viridiplantae > Streptophyta > Magnoliopsida > Lamiales > Scrophulariaceae > Buddleja > Buddleja alternifolia. Next base: position 12,405,148 of record CM033402.1, on the reverse strand, counting down.
AATTAAGAGGAAAAAGAATAAATAATGTGTATTTAGTGGATTGGGATTCTACAATTGATAACAGCCCCACATGCTTTGTTTCTAAAAGTCAAAATGAATTGGGTTGGTTATGGCATAGAAAAATGAATCATCTCAACTTTAAGGCAATCTCTCAATTAATATCGCTAAATCTAGTAGAGGGATTACCTAAGGGTTTCTTTCAGAAAAATTGCTTATGTGATGCATGTCAAATGGGTAAACAAGTTAAATCATCTTTTAAGAAGAAACCATGTCTATCTACTTCTAGAATTCTTGAACTATTGCATCTAGATTTGTTTGGTCTTATTCAAATCATGAGTGTTAGTGATAAAAAGTACTCGCTAGTAATAGTTGATCATTTCTCTCTCTATACATGGGTAGAATTCCTAGCGACCAAAGATGAAACTAGTGTCAAGATCACATCGCTAATTCATCAATTGCGAACTTATAAAGATCTCAAAGTGACAAGAATTAGAAGCGATAGAGGAACTAAATTAATAACCAATTTGTTGAGAAGTTTTGTATAGATTTTGGAATACTTCATGAGTATTCTGCCCTTAGAACACCTCAACAGAATGGAGTTGCCGAGGGACGAAACAGAATGCTTAAAGAAGCCGCTAGGACGATGCTTGCAGAGTCTAAGCTACCTCAAAGGTTTCGGGCCAAAGTTATCAATACCACTTGCTACACTCAGAACCGATGTATGATCAACAAGCAACATGAGAAGACTCCATATGAGTTGTGGAAGGGATGTAAGCCTAACATTTCATATTTTCATGTATTTGGTTTAAAATGTTTCATTCATAACAATGGATCCCAAAGTCTAAATACGTTTGATCCTAAAGCGGATGAGGGAATCTTTCTAGGCTATTCCAAAAAAGGAAAGAGTTTCGTATCCTAAATAAGATCAAATCGAAGGTTGAAGAATCCATTCATGTTGTGTTTGATGGCACTAACCAAGAACCGAGTAAGGTTAATCCTGATGATGTAGGAATTGAAGATCTTGCCCAACAAGTGTCACAAATCAATCTTGGTGAGGATAGTGATGATGAAGAGGATGATGAGATCTTTGTGCCTATTCCTAATATTGCTCGTGAGGTTACTAATGATGATAGTATCAGAATCGCCGATGATCATGAAGAGAATGATCATCAAGAGCAAGTTGGAACTGTGAATGATGCAACGACTGCGCCAGAGACAAATGAGTGTCAAGCGATTGATAATCAAAAGTCTCTCAACCCATTCGAACCAGACCGTAAATGGCTTAGAGACCATCCACCAGAGCTAGTCATTAGAGATATTGAAGCACCTGTGAGAACTAGGTCCTCTACAATCAATGAGGTCGTGTTCGCAAACTTTCTATCTGAAATGGAACCAAAGAAAGTGGATGAAGCGCTCAGTGATTCAAGTTGGGTAGAAGCAATGCAAGAAGATCTTAACCAATTTGAGAGAGGTAAGGTTTGGATGCTAGTATCAAGACCAACTCACCAAGGAGTCATTGGAACTAGATGGGTTTTTAGGAACAAGATGGATGGAGATGGCATTGTTATAAGAAACAAAGCCAGATTAGTCGCTCAGGGTTATTGCGAAGAAGAGGGTATTGATTTTGATGAGATGTATGCCCCAGTAGCCCATCTTGAAGCGATTCGTATGTTCCTAGCGTTTGCCGCATTCAACAAGTTCACAGTATATCAAATGGACGTGAAGAGTGCTCTCCTGAATGGTAAACTCCAAGATGAGGTATATGTGGAGCAACCACCAGGATTCATCAACAACCATGGGAAAAGTATGGTCTGCAAATTGGATAAGGCACTCTATGGCCTTAAACAAGCTCCAAGAGCATGGTATGATGCTCTCTATCTTCCTTATAGGTAAAGGCTTTTCAAAAGGCTCCGTTGATACAACATTATTTAAAATTACCCATAATGAAGATATTCTCTTAGTCCAAATTTATGTTGATGATATTATATTTGGTTCTATTAATAAGCGATTGTGTGAGAAATTTTCGAAAATGATGCAAGATCAATTTGAAATGAGCATGATGGGTGAACTAACTTTCTTCTTAGGATTACAAGTTAAACAACTCCCTAATGGCATATTTATCAACCAAGCTAAATATATAAGAGATATGATAAAGAATTTGGTATGGAAAATGCATCATCTTCAAAGATTCCATTGAGCCAAATGCTTCAGTTAGATAAAGATGAAAGTGGGAAGAAAATTGATATCACTAACTATAGAGGAATCATTGGATCACTTCTTTATCTTACCGCTAGTAGACCTGATATTATGTTTTTGGTATGTGCACGCTTTCAAGCTAATCCTAGAGAATCACACTTAAATGCTGCCAAGAGAATCCTTAAATACCTAAAAGGCACACAAAATGTGGGCTAATGGTATCCAAGAGACTTTCCTTTTGAACTAATTGGTTATTCAGACGCAGATTTTGTAGGATGCAAAATAGATAGAAAAAGTACTAGTGGTACATGTCAATTTCAAGGTGATAGACTAATTTTATTGCACCGTAAAAAACAACAATCTATAGCAACTTCTACCACTGAGGCAGAAAATGTAGCCGCTAGGAGCTGTTGTGCACAAATTCTTTGGATGAGGCAACAACTTAAAGATTATAGAACAATTTTAGGTCATACCCCAATCCATTGTGATAACCAAAGCGCTTTAGCTATGACCCAAAATGCTGTCCTTCATTCTAGAACTAAACACATTGATATTTGCTACCATTTCTTGCGTGACCATGTTCAAAAGAAAGATATATCCATGCATTTTATTAGAACTGACAAACAATTGACAGATATTTTCACCAAAGCGCTCATCGAACAACGCTTTCTCACTTTGAGAAGTGAATTAGGTATGATCGATTTAAACCCTTAAATCATAAAGCATCATATTTTATAGGCATATAACTTAGGGGGAATTCACTTTATGTTTATGTCTAAAGCGTTTTTCTAAATTGAAGAAAGTTATCAATTTTAGGGGAAACTTTATAATTGTACTTGCCTCAATCTATGAGCGACTGTGATCAAAAATGATTTTGAAAATTTTATGCATTGATCACTAGCGTTTATCTATCATGCATGACAAAATCAATCTCTAATAAAATTAAATGAAAATATATTTTATCCAAGCGATTGATTTGTATTAAAATCTTTAGCTTTAAAAGATTGACCTTTATCAAAAAGACTTCAGCGTTTAAGAATATTCCCACTTAAACACCGAGTAACTTTTTCTAAAAATCATGCATAGTTTTCATCGCTAAAAGGTAGTGTGTGGATAAGTCCAAAAGATTAGATTTGACAACTGCCCACACATGCTTATCAAATCAAACTGACAGTTAAATGATCCCTATCTAAAATTTAAGCGATTCAGTAACTGCACATGTCTGAGTACGTGTCAGTGTACTATCAGGCGCGTGTAATTCACGCTAAAAATTTCAAAATTATTCAAACGTTTTGAAAAAGTAAATGCGGATTTCAAACTTTTATAATTCATAGATGTTACCCTATTTTACCACACTCTTTGACATCCGTATTTATGAGTAAACGACTCAGATTTAATTTTTGTTATTTCCAAAATTAACTTCTGTACACGTGTCATTCATTTAATAGTCGAGGAGTTATTTTTGCCTCCTATTTAATTCCCTCACAACCTTTACAGTAAAACTTTATCACTTGCAAAATACTCCTGTTGTAAAGGTTTTTCTCTCTAAGGCAAAAAGAATCTCTTTTCTCTCCTCAACCGAAGCTTTTTCCGTTCATCAATGGCACCCAAATCATCAAAATCTACTGCCGGAAAATCTTCCAAATTTGAGAAACCAGTCACTGTTAACGCCAGTTTTCTTGTTAACTGAGACTACCTTTTTGCAACCAGAACTTCCCTCTAAAGACTGTTCTTCCCCTGGTTCAAGAGTCTGGTTTGAGAGATATGATCACTTCCTTTACAAATATCTTCGAGGAAGAAGCCTTATTTTTCTTCAAGAACGCAAAAATCTCCGACGATGGAAACTCCATTTCCTGTGTCTTTCCCTTTGCTCGTGAGACCTTCGTTCTCACTCCTCAATTCATATCATCTTTATTCAATCTGCCCAATCATGGAGGCGAAGTTGAGAATGTTACTCCTGGTGATGCTACCAAAGTCTGGGCTTTAATCAAGAAAGAAGATGTTGAAGCTGCGTATGAATCTAACTTCAAAAAGAATGACATGAAGGGCGAATATGTCATTCTTGCTAACATCTGCGCTAAGATGATAGAGTATAGGAAGGGTAGTTTTGATAATATTTCAAATATTCAATACAAAATGATGGTTGCTATTTTGACGAAGTTGAAAGTCAATTGGTCGCTTTATGTTTTCAATCGCTTCAAGGCAGCGATGGCCAAGTCAGTAAATCCCAAGACTTATGGGATTGTGCTAAGTCATATTCTAAGCGCTAGCGGTTTTGTTAACACCGCTGGAAAGAAGGTCCTAGCGCTTAAGTTCTATGGAAAGAAGATGGTAAGCGAGCTGCTCAAACCAAGAAGACGTGGCGGTGCAGCGCTTCCTAAAGAAAACCGTGAGCGACTTCTTATCGAAGGAGTTATTCCAAGTGATGATGAAGAGCAAGCGACTTCATCTTCATCATCTTCATCCAAAGAGGTGGTGGTGGTCAAGCGACCTAAAAGAAAACTAGTTTTGAAAGTCGCTGAGCCATCAAAGCCAGAGAAGAAGCAGAAGAAGAAGCTGGAGCCCAAGAAGAAATAAAAGTCTCCCTCTCCTTCTCCCAAATCTCCCTCACCTCCTCCAGCGTTTATCTTCATCCACTCCAGCTGCATTAACAAGAGCTCCAGTTGAGCCAGCGCTTGAAGAGACAGCAAGTGTTCCTCCTCCTTCTTCGGACGCTGTTTTTGAACCCAGTTCAGAGCCTCAGGCCCCTACTCAATCCAAGAGGCTTTCCCATGTTCAGGGTAAGTACTTTTGATAAGCAATGTATTATATCCTTTCCTCGTTAGTTTCTAAGTCTCTAACGTTACGATAAAATCTTTTCAGCCGAGTGTGCCGCAAATATCCAGACTGTTCTTAACACTCTTGAGAACTTGCGTATTCTCATTCGTGCTGATCCCATTACTTCTTTTCTCGATTTAGATCCAAAAGAAGTTGTCCCAGAGCCTGAGGAAACTGTACCAAATGTTGAAACAAATCAAGCAACTACATCAGTCCATGATAGTCCTCAGGGTAAGCGTTTTAGTATCTTATTTATGATTTCTACTTAGTAGAAATTTTGCTTACTTTTCTCAAACGCTTGCCTGTATCAGCTCAAAATGCACCAGACGCTGATGCACCTCCACCTTCTGAGGTTTCTGTTGAAGTAGATGTCGATATGACCAAGGTTGTGGATATCACTAAGGAAGTAGCTCAAGTCCTTTCTGACGCTGAAATATCTCCAGTCAGCAAAGTGACTGATGACGCTGAGCAGTCGATAGAAGTGGCCTCCATCCTAATCGAGTCAATTGCCTTTGTCCCTAATCCAACCGGATCTCCTCCTCGGGTCATAAATTTCTTTCCTCGTGGCTATGATGCAAATGATGAATTCTACTCTGCCACCAGGGAGCTTGACACCAGGCAATTAGTCGATATGGAGATAAACTTTCAAAACACTCTCCATAGGACTGATGTCTCTAATTCTGCTAAGTTCAATTTCTTCGAGCGCTTCGCTGATTTGGGTCACTACAATCTTGAGCGTCTTCAATCGCGTCTTGAGTATATCAGGCGACCAGCGTTCAACATGGTAGAATTTGACGAGAAGCGTTTAAATTTTACTGGCCATTCTGAAGAATCTTTTTTTCCCTTGCGCCAGAATAAGATTGTCTTTAAGAATCCCCATATGGGTGATTAGTCAAAGAATCCTGACGAAGAAATTCTTAACAGGATTAGATACTCTGCCTATCCCAAAAGTCGTTCAATCTTCTTAGAATGCTCTATCTCCAAGGCCCCTTAGACTGTGGAAAGGAAAAGGACCAGTTGTCACTGAGCGTCCCAATCTTATTAACGCTTGGATAGAAGTTCAAGCCCGCGAGTACCTTGCAAGATTATGGGTTGAGGATTATGATGAAGAAACAGACCGTTTTGAGAAATTCCTTATCTCCAAAAAAGATCAAAAGAAAGCTAACAAGCTTGGCAAGCGGTGGATGATGGATACAGCCAGATGGGCTGAACAGTTCGTTTTACACTTCTATACTCTTGAAGAACTCTTGAGATATCCATTCTTATTTGAATTTGGAATCGAATACAGACGCCGAGGGTTTGCTACCTTTTTACTTCAAAAGCGTCAGCATATTGCAGGAAATGTTAGCGATCTTCCAATTTACAGGCAACCTATCGAGCGCTACATCGGCCAACAGCTAGCCTTATTCAGTCAAGGCGGACGCTATGTGGTTCACCCTCATCAAGAGTTTGTTCAACGTATCTTCCCAGATCTGAACGAAGATGCCTCCACCAGTAAACGAACTCTTTTGCCAGGACAAAGTGAAGTTTCTTTGAGCATTGATAATGATCACGCTGAGTTTGCTGAGTTTTATAGAGACAGAAGAGCAGTGATAGAAAATGCACAAGCGATAGATATCATTTTTAACCACTATTCTGGGTTAAGTGAATTTCGAGGATACAACCTTCATCCTGTGCTCTTTTGCCAACAGAACATCCAAGTGGCCAAAATGATATCGCTGATCAGGCCAGTGGACCAAGAAGCAGCCCAAGTGCTTATGCCTTATTTATTGGACTTCTACAACTCTTACATTTCAGGAGTTGATCTACCAGAAGATGTGCAATTTGCACTAAGCAGTGAAGAGCGCGAAGATGCTATATTCTTTATTCCGCAGACCAACCTGATAAGTCTAAGGCATATCATGGAAGCGATTGGCCCCCTTTGGGTCATTGCTGTTGAGAATCCTTCTCCTCCCATTGATATTGTTGACATAGTAGAGGATATTACACCTACTGTGGAAGCCGCTCAAATTCCAAACGCTTCTTTACCAGATATTTCTAGTGCCCCAGTAGTCGAGATCTCTACTCAAGAACCTTTTTGTTAACCAACAACTGCAGATCCATCCAAGAAGTTCAGGAAGTCCTTGATTAGTGTGAAGAGCCTTTTGTAAGAGACAAATCTAAAGGCAAGGCTGTAGTTTCTAGCTCATACGGACTCATTCCGTCTCCTACGCGTTCTTCTTCCTCTGATTCCGATTCAAAAAGTGATCAAGAGACTCGAGACTTTAGAAGAGCTGTTAGAAACTCGCTCAATACCATTGAGGGTTCTTGCTCGAAGATGCTTGAAAATAATGATCTAAATATCAGGCTGGCCTTTGACACTCGAAGTCGTGATATTGCAAATTCTGCAACAAAAAGCACCATAGCAATCATGAATAGCATATCACCACTAATCACTACTCTTTCCGAAGAATTCAATTAGACGCTTGCCCAGAATGCATCCGTTGATACTGAGCGTCAAATACTTCCAATTTAATCTCTCAAAGTATCGCTGAGCAAGTTTCTCTTTTGATAGATGAAGTCAAGCTTCTCCGTTGGGACATCACTGAATTAAAGACTTCCCTTGATGATGCCAAGAAGGGGGAAGATCTTAAAGAAAAGTCCCAGTCCAAGGCCATCTCTAAGACAGACAAGAAGCATTGGCGATCTATGTTTGAGGAGATAGTGAGCATAAAGAAAATGCTTACTAAAAAGCGAAAGCCTAGATATTATCAAGGTAGGCACTTGCTTCCGGACTTAGATGTTGAGTTCTTAGAAAGTATGGGTTTTCACCCATATGTCGGACCGCTTAGAAGACCTATCAATTGGAAATCCACCAATGATCGAAGACAAGACATTTACCATGACTTGATTTGAGAACTTGGAATCCCTCCGAGGGATTGGGTGGAAAGTTTGTTGGAGCTGGAAGAAAGCGCTAGACGCAAAAGACATGACTACAATGATGTCCAACATACAACCATGATAGATGTTGATAGACTTCTACTGGACTTAGCGACTGAAATCTATCAAGAAGAAGAAGCAAATAGAAAGCGGCAGAAAAGATGAATGATTATGTTATTTTATATATTTTTGTTTGTCGCTTTAAAGTTTTTTTTTTTTAGTTGTAAATCATGTATGCTTGATTCTTCTATATGAATGAATGAATGATTTAACGCTCAAACAACTTGTTCTAACTTCAGCTAACTTAACTAACCTTCCCAAAACTAACTTTTGATCTTTTTGGACTTTTCTTTGAACTCTTAATCTATAAAAGAGTTATAAGAGTTAAGATCTTGACATCATCAAAAAGGGGGAAATTGCTAAGAAATTTCATGTTAGATGTTTTGATGATGACAAGATAGAATCTTATGTTAGACCCCAAAAAGACAGTAAGTTTATATTTTCATCAGAAGTTATGTATAAGCGTTTAAAAGTTTGTAATATTAATTTGGCTTGTAATTTTTATCTTTATAGATTTTAGACTAAGTATTAGATACCGAATCGCTAATAGAATTCTAGGTGAGTCTATTATAGATGAAGTTGAAGATCAGCGTCTGAAGTCAAATGAAGATGAAGATTTGTTCTTAGCGTCTGCCAAACGCTAAAGGACTATTTCAGGATTTATGGATCAAGCGTTCAAAGCACTCCAGCGATCAGTATCAGATTCATCTGAAATAAATCCTCAAGTCATGAAAGACTTAAATGCAATCATTCAACGGACATTTATTTCCAACGGGAAATAAATTCAAATGCATTAAATGCCTGATAAGAGCATTAAATGTGATAAGTTATTATGACTTATGGATAAGCCACCTTTTGATTAGACTGCCAGATTTTTCAGAATTCAAGTCTGCTCCCGTCCAATCGGAACCAGCAGGATTTGAGGAATGTCAGAGAAGAGAAAAGGCTGATTCACGCGCCGCGTGAAGAGCATGCACTCACATCTTTCCAATGGACAAATCCCAAGAATTATCTATAAATACCTTACCTCCAACAAATCCTAAAAGAGATAAATACGTACATACACAAGAAAGTAAAAACTTTGCTGAAACTCTTTCTCAAGAAAAGCTTAGAAACTCCATAGCTAAAACCTTTCAAGCTTTTTACATACATTCTCCAAAGAAGAAACCTAAATTATTACTGAGATATTCCAAGTTGTTGATTTCTCCAAAAACAAACAAAACCTGTGCGACAAAACCGTCAACCTTTCATCTCAGTGAGAAAGTTGTTGAACCCCTTACAGGCAGTATTTCTGAGTGGGAGAAGCTTGTAGAAGAAGATCTTCATTGGTGCTAAAATCCTTGTGATCAAGGAACCCGAGATCATTTTTCACCTCTTTACTATCTTATAGAAGATTCTGTGTGATTCTTTGATAATGAACTTAGTAAATTCCCTCCAAGTGAAAAAGGAGAAGAAGGACGTAGCTGGGATTACATCACCCAGTGAACCTTACAATTTCTCGCGTTATTTACTATTATTATTATCTTGCATTCTATCTTATTAGTTATTCTAAAAAAGACAAACTAAACTGCCAAGCGACTATTTAACCAAAACGAACGCTAAAGCTTTAAACTTATTTTCGCTGTGCTAACCCTAATTAAGCGATCTAAGCATTACCGTACTTTGGTAAACTGCTAAAATCACTAAGTCTAAGTTATCTTTACTGAAGCGCCTGACCTAAACGCTCAACTTTCTAAGCGTTCTAATCTTTAAAAAGTGATACGAATTTTTGAAGTAAAAAAAGACTTAAGGGTCTATTCAACCCCGCTCCCCCTTCTAAACCCTTTCGTATGCCATTTGGGACCACCAGTAGGCCAGAAGAAACCTGATTGAAAAACTTTAGCGACCGTTTTAGAAGGCCCAAAGTGGCCACCTACCGACCTGTTGTGACAATGAGCTAAAACCGATGCTATTTCCTCCTCGGGTACACAACATTGAATGAGGCCATCTGCACAAATCTTAAACAAATATGGTTCGTCCCACAAATATTGCTTCACATCAAATAAGAATTTCTTCTTTTGATGAAAAGTGATATCCGGGGGAAGAACTTCTGTGACAAGATAATTGGTAAAATTGGCATACCAAGGAGTATCATCGTGAATTATAGCATATAATTGTTTATACGGAAGCTCCTTTCTAATTGGTTTATCATGCAAGCACTTGGGAATAGGGGCCTCTAACCTAGACAAATGATCGGCGACTACATTTTCTACTCCTTTCTTATCTTTAATTTCAAGGTCAAATTCTTGAAGAAGTAATCCACCTAATGAGTCTAGGTTTAGCATCCCTCTTAGCCAGTAAATACTTTAGTGCGGAGTGATCAATGTAAACAATTACTTTGTTCAAGACAAGATAGGCATGAAATTTATCAAACGCAAATACTATAGCTAGTAATTCTTTTTTGGTTGTCGCATAATTCAATTGTGCATCATTTAGAGTCTTACTAGCATAATAGATGGTTCAAAATACCTTCTCTTTTCTTTGTAGAAGTACCACACCCACCACCAAGTCACTAGCGTCGTACATAAGCTCAAAGGGTAAGCTCCAATGGGGAGGTGCCATGATGGGGGTAGATATCAACCGCTCCTTGAGAGTGATGAAGGCCTGCAAACACGTGGAATCCAAGTCAAAAGGTGCATCTTTGACAAGTAGATTAGATAATGGTTTTGCAATTTTGGAAAAATTCAAGATAAGTCTCCTATAAAAACCGCCATGGCCAAGGAAGCTCCTCACGCCTTTTACCGATGTTGGAGGGGGGAGCTTTTCAATAACCTCTATCTTGGCTTGGTCCACTTCAATCCCTTTATGAGAGATTTTGTGGCCAAGCACAATCCCTTCCCAGACCATAAAATGACACTTTTTCCAATTTAAGACAAGATTTGTTTCCTCACAACGTTTTAGAACACGAGTTAAATGATCAAGACATGCATCAAAAGATGTTCCAAAAATAGAAAAGTCATCCATAGAAATCTCTAGAAAATCCTCAACCATGTCATGGAAAATTGCCATCATGCAACGTTGAAAGGTGGCCGGGGCATTGCATAATCCAAATGGCATCCGCCTATAAGCAGACGTGCCATAGGGACAACTCAAAGTTGTTTTTTTTTGGTCCTCGGGGGCTATGGAAATTTGGTTATAGCCAGAATATCTATCTAGAAAACAATAAAAATCACTGCTAACCTTTCAAGCATTTGATCAATGAATGGGAGGGGAAAATGGTCCTTAATGGTGGCATCATTTAACTTACGATAGTCTATGCAAACTCGCCACCAGGTAACCATACGTGTAGGGATCAATTCGCTATTTTCATTTTCAGTCACGGTTAGACCACCCTTTTTCTAGACTACTTGAGTAGGACTTACACATGCACTATCGAAGATAAGGTAGATTATACCTGAATCGAGTAATTTAATGACCTCTTTCTTGACTACCTCTTGTATTTTTGGATTTAACCTCCATTGTGGTTGATGTGTGGACTTGGCAGAATCCTCCATGAGTATCTTGTGCATGTATATAGCCGGGCTAATGTCATTGATATCCGCAATCTTCCACCCAAAAGCCCTCTTGTTAGCCCTCAAAACCTTCATGAGTTGGTCCTCTTGTTCCCCCTGTTAGAGAAGATGAGACAATTAGTGGTAATGTCTCATTGTCATTTAAGAACACATATTTCAAATATATAGGCAATGGTTTAAGTTCAAGGGTAACGACCTCTTCAATGGATGGGCGAGATGGAGCCGAAAGTGATCTTTCTAGCTTTTCAACCCCCATGACATGGTAAGGAGGATGCTTCTCTAAGCTAAGCACGGCTTCCAAGTGATCCTCACTCGCCGAATCGACATCCACAGATTGCAAAGGACACATCTCTAATGGGTCATCAATCATGTGTGCCTGAAAAGTCTTACCAATCAAAGTGTCAAATTCATCAATACATAAACAGGATTCGGGATCACATGGATGTTTAAGCACTTTATATACATCAAAAATAACTTTCTCCTCACCCACATGTAAAGTAAGCTTACCATTGGCGACATCTATGATCACTTTACCTGTGGCTCGAAAAAGTCTTCCCAGGATCAAAGGTACTTCAACGACTTTTTCTATCTCAAGCACCACGAAATCGACTGGAAAGTAGAAGTTATCAACTTGTACGATCACATCTTCAATAATTCCCTTTGGGTGTCTGATTGAACAATCTGCCAATTGTAAGGACATAGACGTTGGCTTGGGATTCCGGAGGCCAAGCTTCTTGTCGATAAAGTAGGGGAGACGATTAATGCTAACTCCCGAATCACAAAGAACTTTTTCGAACATGAGATGGCCAATAGTCCATGAGATAGTAAGACCACCCGGGTCCTTAAGCTTGCAAGGCAATTTGTTAAGTAAAATTTATGAGCACTCCTCAGTTAGGCATACCGTTTCGTTTTTCTCCCACTTTTGCTTGTTGAATATAATATACTTGAAGAATTTAACATAATTAGGCATTTGCAAAATGACGTCCTTTTCTTTTTCTGTGCCATTGGGAAAGAAAGACATATCTCGATGGGTGGAGAGGGTGTCGGAGACAAAGAACTGGAGGTGGGAGACACAGGTGATGGCACCTAGGCCGCACCGTGCGATGCTCATTATTCTGGATGGGTGTGATCGTCCCCTGGGCGCCATCGTGATGGTGCTTGGGCGCGGAGATGTGAACTTCATTTTCTGTATAGTATGTCACCGGTGCCTAGGCACCGTCTGAGTAGCACTTGGGTGCCGCTGTGCAAACTGAATCATTTTCCAATTGTTTTCCACTCATTAAGGCAACTGCATGACAATCCTCTTTTGGATTCTTCTCCGTGTCACTTGGTAGAGTTTCCGGGGCTCTCCTACTCACCGTGGTTGATAATTGTCTCATGTTTTGCTTTCATATCTTTCATTTCTATAAACATGTCCTTCATCATATTTCGGAGGTCATTGAACGACGCATCTGACTTCTTTTTATGTGCATCGAGACATTCATCGGTTGTAGGAGTTCTAACTTGCCCTTGCCCTTATACATTAAGATTACCTTGCCTTGGAGCTTTGTTGTTGTTGAATGGATGCCTTGGTGCTAGGTAAATACCCGATTACGCATTTTGTGCCGGATTGGGCCTCTTCGGGAAATTGTCGGGCACATGGAAGTTGCCCCGAGGTCGATTGGCTTTTCCAACATAGTTTACATCACCAACCATCGCTTCCAAGGTTACCTCTTATTCCAACTCTTGAACACAAGCGACTTTCTTGGTAGAACCACTCTCTTCATCATTAGGAAAGAGCTCACCTTCCCAGGCTAATTGTTCAATCTTGTCCCACACACTTTGCAATCTAAATCGAGAAGATCACCGCCATCACCCGCATTTAGCCTATGTCTAATGCATGATCGAACTCCATCGTAGAAGTGTAACACTTGCTCATTCAATCCAAAGTTGTGATCCGGGCATTTCCTAAGCATTCCTTTGTATCGAGCCCAAGTCTCGGCTAAGGATTCATTGGTCCTTTGCCTAAATCATTTGATGTTGCTCCGGAGCTCGTTGATCTTGGAAGATGGGAAGAATTTGTTCAAGAAAGCGTCTACTAACTCACCCATGTCGTGATAGATTGAGGAGGTAGATATTTGTACCATGTGATCACCTTATCCTTAAGTGAGAAATGGAAAACTCTTAGATGGATAGCATATAGATCCCTTGGATGAAGTTGAATGGTTATGAGGGCATCATCTAGAGTCTCCAAGTATGCGTGCGGCGATTCATGAGGCTTGCCAAAGAATGTTTCACCTTGCACCATACTAAATATATTAGACAGGATATGATAATTTGGTGCAAAGAAGTTGGGCAAGACCACGGGCCTTGGTATGGTGTGGACGGCGGTGGTAGACTACCTTGGACCGACGAAAGTTGTTGTGGAGGAGGCGGTTACATAGCTTGGAGAATGCCTTGTAGTCACTCTATTCTCCGGTAGATTCATACCCAGAAAACGTGCATTCAGATTTGGTTGATAGAGATTGTTTGCCATCTCTCGAGCATTGACTAGCCCAAAGAGTACATTCGATTTCAGACTCAAAATCCAAAAGAGGCTGGATGGAGGAGTGAGTCATGCACCAAGAACGAACCTATCAAGTAAACCAAAGAAACAAAAATTAGACTTAACAAGAAAAATAAAAGAAAAGTAAGAAATAAACGAAAAACTAAGAATTATGAAAGCGTAAAAGAGAAATCAAAAACTAAAATAAACAAATCCGCAGCAACGGCGCCAAGAACTTGACAAGCTAATAGCTAGCACACTTTGGTAGCAAGTATACTAGTCGTGGAATAATAATAGATGTACAAGAAGTTCGGGTTGTCGAATCTCGGAGACTTGAATTGTAGTGTATGATTTTTGATAACCAACGGAAGTAAATTAGAGATTTAACTCATAAGTAAAGCAGAATAAGTTAAAGCAAAAGTAAAAACAGATTAAACTTCCAAGGTGGAAAGGTGACTCAGGCTCATGTTCGGGCACATGTTGTGTATTGCTATCCTAGGAACATTTACCGTTTCATTAGAAGCGCATTGCTATGGTGAAAGCTCCTAAGGTAAAGAATAACCGATGTCTCGTGATAGACTCCTATACTTAAGTGACGATTTCCTAAGTATGTCTACCTGAAAATCTAACCACTAAGTATGCATTAACGCACTAGAGATTTCTCGATATAAATCGATCGACTATACCCGAGAGTCTTTACCTATTTCTAGGGCAATTCCTATTTGGTCAGTGATGTTGTGAAATTAGCGCACCCTAGGTCAATTTTCTCTCAAAATATCAGCCTAGGCATAAAATTCTAACATATGATGATCAAGCATATGCAAGGCATTCAACAACAAAATCACAACACATAGTAATGTACGAATTGAAATGGGAAAACGACCTTATTATCACAATACTAAAACATGGCCTTCTCATGGCCCTAGTTCAACAAATTAGCTCAGAAAATGCATAAAGCAGAAGCTAAACATCAAATTCATATTCATAAACAAATAATGAATCTAAGCTAAGAAACTCCCTATGCTTGATTGACGATTGGATCTTCGATTGGAAGCTTGAATCCCTTCTTTCCCTTCTTCTCTTGCTCTTCAAGGTGGATGATAAGATGGCCCAAATTCCATAAAATACCCAGCAATTACCCAAAATTTGAACGTCTTCCTTGTGCTGAATTTTGGATTTTATAGATTTGAAAACCAGTTACAACGGCGCCCAGGCGAGGGTGGATCGGCACCTAGGTGCTGCCTATGTGGCAAATGTATCTTGGGGAATAAGTCGGGGGCGCCCTGGCGCAGAGGTAATGGCGTTCGGGCACAGATGATGCGGTGCCTAGGCTCGGGTAAGATGGCGCCGTATTGCGACTTCACTTTATTCTCCTATTCACTTGCGCCTGGACGTGGCTGAACTGGCGCCTGGGTGTGGATATGCGAACACTTGTCCTGAGTTCGTTTGATACGTCGTCTTTTACCCTTTTCTTCGTGCACCTTTATTTAACGCCTAAAATCACTCAACGCACAAATTAAACACACAAGTGACAGAAATCAAGCTATAAACGAACCTAAATTGTTAACAAAAGGGCCCCAAAACATATGTAAAAACGACTCCTATAAGTGAATGAGTTGGCTGGGGTGCAAACCAATGCACTTAAATTCTTCATAAAATCCCACAAACCAAACACATACAATTGATGTTGTGGTCAAAAGGGCTTTATACATAGCATGCATGCAACCCAGTTGGTCCAAAAACATTTTTTAAAGGCTGCCACTATGTCATTCTTACAAACACACACACACACACAAACACACACATATATATATATATATATATATATTATTGTATATATACTGTATAGTATAAATTTAAAATATACATGTGGCACGTTAATATTACACGTATTATATATACAATATATTTAATTTGAATTTGTGGGGAACCCACCACATTATATAAAGGGCTAAGCCGTAACCCCATGAGCTGCCATTGCCTTGCAAATTCACAAATTACACTTGAAGATTTTTTAGCATTCAACAAGAGCTTATTCCATCCCAAGTGAAGGTAATTTTTAGGTGACCTCATTTGTACAATAAAAAAATTGCACAATAAATTTAATTATTATGAAATTTATTAATGGGCTATTGATGCCATACGAAACACCTTGCTCGTCTTGTAAGTGGTACATTTTGTTATGCATTTTGGTGAATATATATGTATTTTGGTAAATAATTATGTGGTTTATTATGACAGTGCATTCCTTACGAGGCATGTATCAATCATGGACTCCGTGCAAAAAACAAAGCCATTCTAAAGGTTCCAAATGAAGGTGATGGACAATGGGAGGTAGAGCTTAAATGGATCTGGAAGAATGATCAAACTAACTGGGGATCATTCACTTGGTTTTTCCAGAGAAAACTAGATTAAGGAGGGCGATGTTTTCGATTTCGAGATAGTTGATGAGGAGGGCAACTCGGTGACAATGAAAGGCACAATTAATCATGTTTCGCATATGCGTTTAAAATGCTTGTTAAAGTAGTACACCTTCGAACTTGTTTTAATTTGGAGTATTTTGGTGTTTCATTTTACCTAGACGATGTTTAATTTGGGTATTTTGATTTGAGTATTTTGTTGTTTTATTTCATTATCCTAGATATTTATTTTTCTAAAAAAAATACCCACAATATATATATATATATATATATATATATATTTTGTGAGTATCATAACATTTTACAGTAATATACTTAAACTTTCCATTTACTAGGTTATAAATTGGATTTTGGCTATGTATTCTTATTTTTTTTAGTTTTTTCAAACGTGCCCAATATATATAATTAAGCATTGTTTATATACATACATTGTTAAATATATATAATTAAGCATTGTTTATATATATATATATATATACATACATACATCGTTAAATACTAATTAGAACCTTACTAACTAATATTTATATATAACACTGTATGTTTTAGGTTTCCTGATAACTTCTCGTATTTTCTTGATCCTGTGCCACTCTATTAGGTGGTGGAACCTGTCCTTGATGTTCACTTTGTGGTGCCAGTGCCTCGGGTGCCCCCTCCTTAACAATATCCAGATCAATTTCTGTTTCCTTCTGGTGAGTGTCCGTTCTTTCAGTATCTTTGGTTCCCGAAGCTGGCGGTGACCAAAGGAGCTTGTGTAGATGGATTCGCCATGGTCTCCACCGGTTTCCTGCTTTTCCTTTTCTGCATTTAGGGTGTGGCGCACATTAGACTGCTAACGTAAGCCGAGAGAAAAAATCACCTAACCCCTCTAAAGTGCAAATCTTATCTACACATAATGTAGATTAATATTATCTCATAATATTTCGTATCCCATATACGAGTGTAGTTTAAATTTCGCAGTCTAAAGTCGTGTTTCACACACTTTTAAATACAATTTCCAACAAAACATTAATATCAAATCTAAATGGCATGATTGCCCCAAACAATCAACACAATTTGCGTAACAACTTAGGATCCACGTGATTTTAATAAATTTACGACATGAATAAGCATAACAATAGATGATTGGACACGTGCTATTATCCTGGTGACCCAAATGTCACATCAAGAATAGTGATTTCCTGCTAATATAAATACTTCTCATGATCATATGTGGGGGACTCACATTTATTGCTAAAAAATTCTCTCCCGCTTACCTCCTATTTACTACAATTATTTGGGTCATTATTACCACTCTATTCAAGCCTACAACAATAGTTGTATCTTATATAATTGAATTTCATCAAACTTGATCCTATTCGTATAGGTATATATGCAGTTTAACCTTGGTCAAAGTCCAATCTATAATCTATACTAATTAGGTTCTGGATTGACCCAGATGGTCATCACATTGGTTCGGGCATACCAAACGAAATTCAAGTTAAATCAATATATAAAAGTCTAGAATAAGTAATATATATATAAAAAAAATATACAGAAGTATATATCCATCAGATGGAACAAATATAAAGTATACTCGTAACAAAAAGGGTTAATTACATTAATTACTCCTCTTATTTAGTGTAGTTAAAATCCAAATCGCACATTTTGACCACATAGCAGACGCGGTTATAATAAAACCTTATAATCCATTTTTCCCTTCTCCCAGTCAACTTTCTTCGACCAAATAACCCCTAAGGGGATGAATGGAATTTTTTAAAATAAGAACGGTAGCGTAATTGTAACTTTTAATCTTAGACTATATGATTTCAGATGAAACTTTTTAATATCTTGATAATAAAGTGAAATCCAGATTTATGCAAATATAAAACAATTCAGATGAATTTAACAAAACAGTTAGAGAAATACACTCGATGAAATAGTACCAAATGTGAGCCAAAATAGCATACTAATACCTTATTGGATATTTTGATTTGGTATATTGTTTTACCAAATGTATTTTGATTTCAATTTAGGCAAACTGGTAAATAATTTATGTAAGAAAAATAAAGGAAAAATTAAGATAAGAATCAATTTTTATTAAAAAAATAAAAACATCAAAGAAAATTATATAAAAATAAAATATTGTATCTGGTCCAATTCAGTACAACCCTCAATGCTAATTGAATTGAATATCGAACTTTATATAAAATAAAAACAAATATCGACTTTCAGTTGATTTTATCAGGAAGATTGATAAAGGTGAAACTGTTTGGTGCCCGGCATGCCATTTAGTGGCTTGAACATTAGATTGTAAACATTATGACAGCCTTGTTTTAAAATTATATCGAATTCTTTATGTGCAACATTTTGTTTAACGCATATACTTTCAATAGGTTAGATAAAGATCTAGGGGAGCTGTCGTAATGGCGACTATGGAATACTCTCTATGGTTGTGATCCTAAACCTTGTTCCAAGTCATAGAGACTATGAGATATGGGATTTCATAGTCTCTTCAAGACTTATTTGTGTATAACATTCTCAATAGGTCAGTGCATGCACAAAGATCCATACTTGAGTGAGTATGAGATTGAACGACCCCACTAGGATTCCTTGTTGGTCCCCTGTCAAACTAGGAAGCCAAAGGTTAACATAGGTGAGAGATTAGTCCTCGGACCTAAGGTATCATGCCTGGGATGTGTGCTACTCATTAAACTTTGATATATACGTGAATTTCAGGAGAATCCTACTGCGACATATGTTGGGTGTAATCTGGTAGTATGACGGAACAAATGACATCAGATACATGATCCATCCACGACTTGAAGACTGGTATTTCCTATGTTGTTGCATGCGTAAGTTGAATGACGATAAAACCCTCTGATCAGAGTGGTATCTTAAAAGAGGGATTGTTGGTCCCTGCTTAGAAGACCAGATTATTAGTGTTCCAAAATAGTCATAGTTTCTGAGTCACTAGGGTTTCAACCGGTGTCAAACCCTAGACTACAGAAGAGAGATGGAAGGATTCGACTCACATAATCGTAACCTGAAGAGGTTTGCTGTTCATCATTAATATCTGAAAAGTTAAGCGATGTTGCTAGACATTGAACGCATGATCAATAGGTGCCTTGAATTAATATGGTGAAATTAATTTGAGGCCTAATTAATTATTAGGCTAACTAAGTTAATTAAGACAATATGTGGATTGTCTAGTTTTTTGGGGATAGGACCTATTATCAACTTATTAATGAGTCTTAGGGATTACAAACTTAACTTAGTGTCATACATATTAGCGAAATTAATTCTTTGTGAATTAATTGAGAATAACAAATAAATTGATTAAGTATTTTGAATTAATAAAAGTCTTATATTTAATATTGGACTATTAAATGGTGATAAGACTAATTGATTAATTAGTGGTCTAATTAATTAAAGGAAAAAGATGTATATTAATTAAATGGGCTTAATTAATATTTAGTCTTGTGATTTAATTTGTTAGATTAAATTAAGACAAGAACAATTAATTAATTAGTGGGCTAATTATTTAAACATGGGCTTTGGTGGTCCCAAGTGGCATACGAAAGGGTCTAGAAGGGGGAGGGGGGTTGAATAGACCCTGAAATCTTTTTCGACTTCAAAAATTTCGTATCACTTTTAAAGGTTAGAACGCTTGGATTAGACGCTTCAGTAAAGATAACTTAGACTTAGTGATTTTAGCAATTTACCAAAGAAGGGTAACGCTTAGATCACTTAATCAGGGTTAGCACAGCGGAAATGATTTTAAAGCTTTAGTGTTCGTTTTGGTTAAATAGTCGCTTAGCTGATTAGCTGGTCATTTTCAAAGAATATAATATAATGTAAAACAAGACAATAATTAAAGTAAATGACACAAGAAATTGTAAGGTTCACTGGGTGATGTAATCCCAGCTACGTCCTTCTTCTCCTTTTCACTTGGAGAAATTTTACTAAGATGATTATCAAAGAATCACACAAAATCTTTTACAAGATAGTAAACAGGTGAAAATGATCTCGGGCTCCTTGATCACACAGATTTCAGCACCAATGAAGATCATCTTCTACAAGCTTCTCTCACTCAGAAATACTGCCTGTAATGGGTTTCAACAGCTTTCTCACTCAGATGAAAGGTTGAAGGTTTTGTCACAAGGGTTTGTTTGTTTTTATGGGAAGATCAAACAACTTGGAATATCTCAGTAAGAATTTAGGTTTCTTCTTTGGAAGAGTTTTTGAGATATTTGTGACTGTCTGGAATGTATAAAAAGCTTGAAAGATTTTGGCTATGGAGTTTCTAAACTTTTTTCTTTGAACGAGAATTTCAGCAGAGTTTCTTGTGCATGTACGTATATCTCTATTATTTTTGGTTTGTTGAAGGTAGGGTCTTTATAGGCAATTCTTGGGATCTGTCCGTTGGACACATATGGGAGCGTGCCTTTCACGCAGCGTGTGATTCTACCTTTTCTCTGACATTCCTGAAAATTCGCTGGTTCCGATTGGACGGGGAGCAGCTATAAACTCTGAAGTTCTGACAGTCTAGTAAAAAAGGTGGCTTGTCCACAAGTCATAATAGCTTATCACATTTAATACTCTTATCAGGCATTTAATGCATTTGAATTTATTTCCCGTTGGAAATAAATTTCCGTTGAATGATTGCATTTGAGTCCTTCATGACTTGAGGATTTAATTCAGGTGAATCTGATACGTATCGCTATAATGCTTTGAGAGCTTGATTCATGAATCCTGAAATAGTCCTTTAGCGTTTGACAGGTGCTAAGAACAAATCTTCATCTTCAGTTGACTTCAGACGCTGATCTTCAACTTCTTCTCTAATAGACTCACCCATAATTCTATTAGTGATTCGGTATCTAATACTTAGTCTAAAATCTATAAAGATAAAAATTACAAGCCTAATAAAAAATCACATACTTTCAAACGCTTATACATAGATCTATTAAAACAGAAATTTACATTATATTTGGGGTCTAACATAAAATCCTATCTTGTCATCATCAAAACATCTAACATGGAATTTCATAACAATTTTTCCCTTTTTGATGATGTCAAGACTTTTAACTCTTATAACTCTTTTATAGATTTAAGAGTTTAAAGAAAAACCCAAATCAGTATAAGTTAGCGTTTGGAAAGTTAGTAAAGTTAGCTAATGTTAGATTAGCTTCAACAAGTTGTTTCAGCGTTAAATCATTCATTTATATAGAAAGATAAGCATACATGATTTATACTGATGATTGAAAGCGATAACAGGAAATAAAAGATAAAAAAAGAAGCATTCATTTTTTCTGTCGCTTTGCTCTTTCTTCACCTTGATAGATCTCATTTGCTAAGTCCATAAGGAGTCGATCAATATCTATCATGGTGGTATGTTGGAGTTCATCATAGTCATGCCTTTGTTTTCTAGCACCTTCATTTAATTCCAACAACGTTTCCACCCATTAGCGCTTAAGCTGCTGCCTGGTCCACTGCCCTGATCAGCAAAATCATCTTGGCCATTTGAATATTCTGTTGACAAAAGAGCACAGGGTGAAGATTGTAGCCTCGGAAGTTGCTTAGCCCTGAATAGTGGTTGAAAGTGATGTCCAACGCTTGTGCTTTTTCTATCACTACTCTTCTATCTCTGTGGAATTCAGCAAACTCAGCGTGCTCATTTGAAACATCGACAAAAATTTCACTTTGGCCGGGAAGAAGCGGCCATTTACTGGTGGAGGCTTCTTCGTTCAAATCTGGAAAGATGCGCTGAACAAATGCTTGACGGAGGTGAAACACATAGCGTCCGCCTTTAATGAATAAGGCTAGCTGTTGACGAATGTAGGTCTCAATGGGTTGCATGTAACCCGGCAGAGCGCTAACATTTCCGGCAATATGCTGACGTTGTTGAAGCAAAAAGGTAGCAAACCCTCGGCATCTGTATTCTATTCCAAATTCAAAAAGGAATGGATATCTCACGAGTTCTTCAAGAGTATAGAAGTGTAGAACAAACTCTTCGGCCCATCTGGCTGTATCCATCATCCATCGCTTGTCAAGCTTGTCAGCTTTCTTTTGATCTTTTCTAGCGGCAAGGAATTTCTCATAACGTTCAGTTTCTTCATCGTAATCCTCAGCCCATAATCTTGCAAGGTATTCTCAGCCTTCATCTTCTATCCATGAATTGATAGGATTGGGACGCTTAGCAACTACTGGTCCTTTTCCTTTCCAGAGTTTTAGAGGTTTAGGGGATAGAGTGTTTTGAGGAGAATGAACGACTTTGGGATAGGCAGAGTATCCGATCTTGTTGAGAATTTCTTCGTCAAGATTCTTTGACCAATTACCCATATGGGGATTCTTGATGACGATCTTATTCTGCCGCAAAGGATAAAAGGACTCATCAGAGCGACCGCTGAAATTAAATCGCTTCTTGTCAAATTCTGTTCTGTTGAACGCTGGTCTTCGGATATACTCAAGTCGAGAGTGAAGACGGTCCAGATTGTAGAGACCAAGGTCGGAAAATCGCTCGAAGAATTCAAATTTTTCAGTGTCGGAAACATCAGGCCGATGAAGAGTGGTTTGAAAGCTGATTTCTGATTCAGCAAAGGTTTGAGTGTCTCGTTCTCTAGCGGCATAATAAAATTCAACTTCAGAAGAATATCCGCGAGGAAAAAAATCGATGACACGAGGAGGAGATCCAGTTGGAGTAGGAACAAAGGCAATTTCTCCTGTTAGAATAGGGGCCACTTCTATCGACCGCTCAGCATGTTCAGTCGCTTCACTGACTAGTGAAGTTTCAGCGCCAGGAAGGACTTAAGCTACTTCCTTAGAGATATCCACAACAGTTGCCATATCAACATCTACTTCAATAGGACCCTCTGAAGGTGGAGGTGCATCAGCGTCTGGTGCATCTTGAGTTGATACATGTAAACGCTTGAGAAACGCAATCAAAATTTCTACGAAGTAGAAATTACAAAAAAAGACTAAAACGCTTACCCTGAGGATTATCATCGACTGTCTCAGTCACTTGATCTGTTTCTACGATTCGTACAATTTCCTCAGGCTCCGGAACAACTTCTTCTGGATCTAAATCGAGAAAAGAAGTAATGGGATAAACACGGATAGGAATATGCAAATCCTCAAGAGTGTTAAGAACAGTCTGAATATTTGCTTCACACTCGGCTAAAAAAGATTTTATCCTAGCGTTAGGGACTGGGAACTAATGAGGAAAGGATAAATGACGTTGCTTAACACAAGTACTTACCCCGAACACGAGAAAGCCTTTCAGATTGAGCATAGGCTTTAGGATCTGAGCTGATTTCTGGAACAGCGGCAGAAGGAGGTGGAACACTCGCTGGCTTTTCAAGCGCTGGCTCTATTGGAGCGCTTGTCGAAGCAGCTGGAGTGGATGAAGGAGTACGTCTTCGGGCAAACGGTACTTCTTCTACCTCTTCGTCCTCTTCTGGAGAGATGATGAAGGCAGGTGGAGGAGAGGGAGATTTAGGAAAAGGAGAAGGAGATTTTTGTTTCTTCTTGGGCTCCGGCTTCTGCTTCTTTGCTGGTCTGGCTGGCTCAGCGATCTTTCGTTTGGGTCGCTTAACCACCACCTCTTCTTCCGATGAAGATGATGATGAAGATGAAGACTCTTGCTCTTCATCATCGCTGCGAACAACTCCTTCGGCAAGAAGTCGCTCACGCTCATCTTTGGGAACCGTTGCACCACCTCATTTTCTTGGTTTGAGCAGCTCGCTGATTATCTTCTTTCCATAAAACTTGAGCGCTGGGATCTTCTTTCCAGCGGAATCGGTGTAACCACTAGCGCTAAGAATTCGACTTAAAACAATCACGTAAGGCTTGGGATTAACTGACTTGGACATCGCTGCCTTGAAGCGATTAAAAAAGTAAAGCGACCAATTTATCTTCAGTTTGGTCAGAATGGTCACCATCATCTTGTATTGAAGGTTTGTAACCTTATCGAAGATTCCCTTTCTGGATTCGATCATTTTGGCGCATATGTCCACAAGAATGACATATTCACCCTTCATGTCATTTTTCTTGAAATTGGGTTCATAGGCAGCTTCAACTTCATCTTTCTTGATCAATGCCCAAACCTTGGTAGCATCTCCATGAGTAACATTTTCAACTTCGGCACCATCGTTTGGTAAGTTCAGTAAACATGAAATCAGAGAAGGAGTGAGAATGATAGTCTCACGGGTAAAAGGAACGACACAGGAAATGGAGTTTCCATCGTCGGAGATTTTTCCATTCTTGAAGAAGAATAGGGTTTCTTCCTCAAAGAAGTTGAAAATAGTAGTTAGCATATCATATAAACCAGACTCCTGGACAAGTGGAAGAACAATCCTCAGAGGGAAATTCTGGTTATCGAATAGATAGTCCCAGTTAACAAGAAAACCGACATTAAGAGTAACTGGTTTCTCTGGTTTGGAAGATTTTCCAACAGCGGATTTTGAAGACTTCGGTGCCATTGAAGAACTAAAGAAAACTTCGGTTGAGGAAAGGAAAAGATGTTGTTATTTTTGCCTTTAGAGAGAAAGAACTTTTACAGTAGAGGAATTTGGAAGTGATAAAGTTTTACTGTAAAGGTTTTGAAGGGTTTAAATAGGAGGCAAAAGTAACTTCCCAACTGGTAGATGAATGACACGTGTACAAGAGTTAATGTTGAAACATAACAAAAAGAAATCTGAGTCGTTTACACATAAATACGGGTGTAAAAAAGTACGGTAAAATAGGTTAACCGCTGTGAAATTTAAAGTTTTTCGGATCCGCAGTTACTTTTTGAAAACGTTTGAATTTAAAAAATTTTAGCGTGAAATGCACGCGCCTGATAGTACACTGATACGTACACAGACATGTCCAGTTACTGAACCGCCTAGTTTTTAGATAGGAATTATTAACCGTCATTTTGATTTGACAAGCACGTGTGAGCAGTTGTCAAATCTAATCTTTTGGACTTATCCATATGTTACTTTTAGCGATGAAAACTATGCATGATTTTTAGAGAAATTAACTAAGCGTTAAAGTGGAAATTTTTTTAACGCTGAAGTCTTTTTGAGAGCAGAATTTAATTTCTTAAAGTTTGAGATAAAATCAATCGCTTGAATTTATAAAAGACGTTTTCATTTATTGAAGATTGTTTTTTTTTGTCATGCATAAAGATAAGCGTTAGTGATCAATGCATAAAATTTTAAAAGTCCTTTTTGATCACAGTCGCTTTATATTGATACAAGTACAATTTTAATGTTCCCCTTAAAATTGATGACTTATTTCAGATTTTGATAAACGCTTTAGAGATAAACATAAAGTGGATTCCCCCTAAATTATATGCCTATAAATATGATGCTTTATGATTTAAGCGTTTAAATCGATCATACCTAATTCACTGCTCAAAGTGAGAAAGCGTTGTTCGTTGAGCTCTTTGGTGAAGATATCTGCCAACTGTTTGTTAGTTCCAATGAAGTGCATGGAGATATCTTTCTTTTGAACATGATCACGCAAGAAATGGTATCGAATGTCAATGTTTTTTGTTCTAGAATGAAGGACAGATTTTGGGTCATAGCTAAAGCGCTTTGGTTATCACAATGGATTGTGGTAGGACCTAAGATTGTTCCATAATCTCTAAGTTGTTGCCTCATCCACAGGATTTGTGTACAACAGCTCCCAGCGGCTACGTATTCTACCTCGGCGGTAGAAGTCGCTATGGATTGTTGTTTCTTACTATGCCACAAAATTAGTCTATCACCTAGAAATTGATATGTACCACTAGTAATTTTTCTATCTATTTTGCATCCTGCAAAATCTGCGTCTGAATAACCAATTAGTTCAAAAGGAGAGTCCCTTGGATACCATAAGCCCACATTTTGTGTGCCTTTTAGGTATTTAAGGATTCTCTTGGTAGCATTTAAGTGTGACTCTCTAGGATCAGCTTGAAAGCGTGCACACATGCATACTAAAAACATAATATCAGGTCTACTAGCGGTAAGATAAAGGAGTGATCCAATGATACCTCTATAGTTAGTGATATCAATTTTCTTCCCACTTTCATCTTTATCTAACTTAAGCGTTTGACTCATTGGAATTTTTGAAGATGATGCATTTTCCATACCAAATTTCTTAATCATATCTCTTGTATATTTAGCTTGGTTTATAAATATTCCATTAGGGAGTTGTTTAACTTGTAATCCTAAGAAGAAAGTTAATTCACCCATCATGCTCATTTCAAATTGTTCTTGCATCATTTTCGAAAATCTCTCACACAATCGCTTATTAGTAGAACCAAATATAATATCATCAACATAAATTTGGACTAAGAGAATATCTTCATTATGGGTAATTTTAAATAATGTTGTATCAACGCTGCCTTTTGAAAAACCTTTACCTATAAGGAAGATAGAGAGAGTGTCAAACCATGCTCTTGGTGCTTGTTTAAAGCCATAGAGTGTCTTATCCAATTTGTAGACCATACTTTTGCCATGGTTGTTGATGAATCCTGGAGGTTGCTCCGCATAGACTTCTTCTTGGAGTTTACCATTCAGGAAAGCACTCTTCACGTCCATTTGGTATACTGTGAACTTGTTGAATGCGGCAAACGCTAGGAACATCCTAATCGCTTCAAGACGGGCTACTGGGGCATATGTCTCATCAAAATCAATACCCTCTTCTTGACAATAACCCTGAGCGACTAATCTGGCTTTGTTTCTTATAACAATACCATCTTTATCCATCTTGTTCCTAAAAACCCATCTAGTCCCAATAACTCCTTGATGAGTTGGTCTTGGTACTAGCGTCCAAACCTTGCTTCTCTCAAATTAGTTAAGTTCTTCTTGCATTGCTTCTACCCAACTTGAATCACTGAGCGCTTCATCCACTTTCTTTGGTTCCATTTGAGATAGGAAGCTTGCGACATTAATTGTAGCGGACCTAGTTCTAACAGGTGCTTCAACGTCTCTAATTACTAGCTCTGGTGGATGATCTCTAAGCCATTTGCGGTCTAGTTGGAACGGGTTGAGAGAATCTTGGTTGTCAATCGCTTGACCCTCATTTGTCTCTTGCGCAATCGCTTCATCATTCACAGTTCCAATTTGCTCTTGATGATCATTCTCTTCATGATCATCAGCAATTCTGACATTATCACCATTGTTAACCTCACGAGTATCCTTAGGAATAGGCACACGAATCTCGTCATCTTCGTCATCACTATCATCACCAAGATTGATTTGTCACGCTTGTTGGGTGAGATCTTCAATTTCTACATCATCAGGATTAACCTTACACGGTTCTTGGTTAGCATCATCAAACACAACATGAATGGACTCTTCAACCTTCGATTTGAGCTTATTTTGGATGTGAAAACTCTTTCCATTCTTAGCATAGCCTAGAAATATTCCCTCATTCGCTTTGGGATCAAATGTCTTTAGGCTTTGGGATACATTGTTAACAATGAAACATTTTGAACCAAATACCTGAAAATATGAAACATTAGACTTACGTCCCTTCCACAACTCATATGGAGTCTTCTCATGTTGCTTGTTGATCATACACCGGTTCTGAGTGTAGCAAGTAGTGTTGATGGCTTCGACCCAAAAACTTTGAGGCAGCTTAGACTTTGCAAGCATAGTCCTAGCAGCTTCTTTAAGCGTTCTGTTTTGTCGCTCGGTAACTCCATTCTGTTGAGGTGTTCTAGGAGCAAAATACTCATGAAGTATTCCAAAGTCTATACAAAATTTCTCAACAAATTGGTTAGTAAATTCAGTTTCTCTATCGCTTCTGATTCTTGTCACCTTTAAATCTTTATAAGTTTTCAATTGACGAATTAGCGATGTGAGCTTGATACTAGTCTCATCTTTGGTCGCTAGGAATTCTACCCATGTATAGCGAGAGAAATCATCAACTATTACTAGCGAGTACTTTTTACCACTAACGCTCATGATTTGAATAGGACCAAACAAATCTAGATGCAATAGTTCAAGAACTCTAGAAATAGATAGGCATGGTTTCTTTTTAAAAGATGATTTAACTTGTTTGCCCTTTTGACATGCATCACATAAGCGATTCTTCTGAAAGGAACCCTTAGGTAATCCCTCCACTAGATTTAGCGATATTAACTGAGAGATTGCCCTAAAGTTGAGGTGATTCATTCTTCTATGTCATAACCAACCCAATTCATTTTGACTTTTGGCTACAAAGCATGTGAGGTTGTTATCAATTGTAGAATTCCAATCTACTAAATACACATTGTTTGTTCTTTTCCCTCTTAATTTAGTAGACTTAGTCTTAGCGTCATTAACATAGCAGAAGTTGCTTGAAAATTTTACTTCAAAGCCTTTATCACAAAATTGACTAATGCTTAACAAATTATGCTTAAGACCCTCAACATAATATACATCACTAATCATGATGTTCCCCCTATGCATGACACCTATACCTTTGGTTTTACCTTTCGAGTTATCACCGATATAACTTGAGGACCGTTGGTAGCTTGATAGTTGATTAGGAGATCTTTGGAACCCGTCATGTGTCTTGACGATCCACTATCGATGTACCAAACTGAAGTATCGGTGTTGGCTCTAGGTACCTGCATTTAAAAGACAATTCTAATTCTTCTTAGGTACCCATGTTGTCTTGGGTCCTTCAACGTTAGTAACTTTGGTTTGAATTAGAACTTTAGGAACCCATATTTGCCTAGTCTTCATTGTAGGAATACTAGTCTTCTTGGGTTTCACATCATGTTGTGTGTGCTTTTTGTTCACCTTGTGCTGTGTGTGCTTTTTGGGTGTATAATAATATCCATGATTATAATAGTAGTCATAATCATAATCATCATAGTATCAATAACATGATCTTGACTGTCTTGGATATTGACGCTGGTATTTCCTTGGCGCTGGCTTGGGTTGCACTTTTGGTGCTGGACGCTTAACGCCTGATTCACAGTGGTTAGGTTTATCCTTAGCCTTTTGAGCGTTTGGATGAACCTTTCTTTGTGAATCATTTGCCTTTGTCTTTCCCTTGCCTGAGTCAGCTTTGGCTTTCTCATTTGGTCTCGTGCCATTGTCACTTTGTTCATTCAACGTTTGACTTTGTGAACCTTTCTCAACAAAGAAAACACTCTTTCCTTTGCTGTTTGCCGTAACATTAGATTTATTTTGTTGTTTACCGAATTTATTCCATCCTAAACTGGTCTTTTCACCAAACATTCTTGTTACCTCAGTCACATTATCCAACTTTCTTGAAGCTTTTGATAATGATGAGACGAGCTGCTCTGATTTGGCAAGTCTAGCGATTAGATCAGTTTCTCTCTTGACTATTATATCAAGATCGCTTTTCAATTGTGTAATCCCACTCTCAAGCGATTGGTTCTTCTCAATGCATTGTTGCTAAACTTGCAACTCTGCTTTGAGCGTTACTTTATCACTTGTGAGCGATGAAATAATAACGAAGTGATTTTGCTATATTTTGGCGGCATCTTGACAATCTTTATAATATTCATTGACTTTGTCAAGCAATTCATCATAAGAAAGAGGATGAGATAATTCATTGGTTACCTCTGGTAGCGAATCGTCAGATGCTTCATCATCTCTTGCCATAAGACAAATCAACGCTGAGTCACTTGTAGGCTCATCATCACTGCTTTCATTTGATGATTCCAAGTCCTCTTCAGGTGCGGAGAATGGTTCAGATTCCGCTAGCAAACCTTGTTGGCGAAGGTTGCTCCTGAATTGGTTTCTATCCACATAGTCTTGTCTTGTGGGCTTAGACACATTTGGATAAGGGCAACTTACCTGGTAGTGCCCTGGTTTCCTGCAATTATAGCACAAATTAGTTTTCATTTTCTGTTCAGTGGTTAATCGCTTTGTTCTAACTGGTGCTGAGAAATTCTGAGTAGGAGTTGTAGGCGCTTGATAAGGAACTGGCACTAATGGCTGAGGTGCAGAATATACTGGCGCTTGATACTGAGGCGTTGGTGCTGGGGAAGGAGTTTGAAATGAAGTTTGTCCAATAGGATTTCTCTTTTCATATCTTATAAATTTCTTGTATTTCTTGACTAATAAGGCCATTTCATTTTCTTCATTTGATTCCGTTGATTTAACCTCACTAACCGCTTTTCCCTTACTCTTGGTAGTAGCGATTAAAGCTCCTGATTCAGTCGATGTGTCGCTGACTTCACCTAATTCGAACTCAATTGCCTTAATTCTGAAAACACATGTTCTGGAGTAAGAGTCTCCAATGTCTGTGATTCTCTCATAGCAACAGTTTTAATCAAATACTTGCTCGGAAGACTTCTGAAAATCTTATTGACCATTTCCTTGTTGGTCAACTCCTTGTCTAATGATGCTAACTCTGTAATGAGCAAAGTGAACCTTGCGTCCAATTGTTCTAGCGTCTCATTGGGCTGCATCTTGAGATGCTCAAATCTTTGCATGGATATGGAGAGCTTGTTCTCCTTCATTTGTGCTGAACCTTCACATACTATAGCTAGCTTATCCTATATTTATTTGGAAGTCTTACATTGCTTGATCTTGTTGAACAATGCTGAGTAGAGTGCACTTCGTCCAACATTATCCAAATTTGCTCTTTTACTATCGTCTGGCGTCCATTCTAACTTAGGTTTCTCGACGTAACCATCTGGAGTAGCCTCGGTTGCTCCAGGGGCTCGAGTTACAACTTTCATAATCTGAATAGGGCCATCTGTAATCACATCACACATTTCATTATCGCAAGAGCATAAATAAGCGAATGCTCTAAGTTTCCAAAAATCATAGTTTGATTCTACGAACTTAGGCATTTTGTTAAAAGCCATAATGAAAAAAAAATTTAAGAGAAAATTTAAAGCGACTAAGTTTAAAAACAATGGATCTGAACAAGCAGTTACGCTTGGAAACGCTTAGGTTTCTAATTCAACCGCTCTGATACCACTTGGTGGTCCCAAGTGGCATACGAAAGGCTCTAGAAGGGGGGGGGGGGATTTGAGTAGACATTGAAGTCTTTTTCGACTTCAAAGAATCTTCTACAAGATAGTAAACATGTGAAAATGATCTCGGGCTCCTTGATCACACAGATTTCAGCACCAACGAAGATCATCTTCTACAAGCTTCTCTCACTTAGAAATACTGTCTGTAATGGGTTTCAATAGCTTTCTCACTCAGATGAAAGGTTGAAGGTTTTGTCACAAGGGTTTGTTTGTTTTTTTGGGAAGATCAAACAATTTGGAATATCTCAGTAAGAATTTAGGTTTCTTCTTTGAAAGAGTTTTTGAGATATTTGTGACTGTCTGAAATGTATAAAAAGCTTGAAAGATTTTGGCTATGGAGTTTCTAAGCTTTTTTCTTTGAACGAGAATTTCAGCAGAGTTTCCTGTGCATGTACGTATATCTCTATTATTTTTGGTTTGCTGAAGGTAGGGTATTTGTAGGCAATTCTTGGAATCTGTCCGTTGGACACATATGGGAGCGTGCCTTTCACGCAGCGCGCGATTCTACCTTTTCTCTGACATTCCTGAAAATTTGCTGGTTCCGATTGGACAGGAAACAGCTATAAACTCTGAAGTTCTGACAGTCTAGTCAAAAAGGTGACTTGTCCACAAGTCATAATAGCTTATCACATTTAATGCTCTTATCAGGCATTTAATGCATTTGAATTTATTTCCCGTTGAAAATAAATGTACATTGAATGATTGCATTTGAGCCTTTCATGACTTGAGGATTTAATTCAGGTGAATCTGATACGTATCTCTATAATGCTTTGAGCGCTTGATTCATGAATCCTGAAATAGTCCTTTAGCGTTTGACAGGTGCTAAGAACAAATCTTCATCTTCAGTTGACTTCAGACGCTGATCTTCAACTTCTTCTCTAATAGACTCACCCAGAATTCTATTGTGATTCGGTATCTAATACTTAGTCGAAAATCTATAAAGATAAAAATTACAAGCCTAATCAAAAATTACATACTTTCAAACGCTTATACATAGATCTATTAAAACAGAAACTTACATTATATTTGAGGTCTAACATAAAATCCTATCTCGTCGTCATCAAAACAACTAACATGAAATTTCTTAACAGGCTTGGACTGAAAGAAAGAACAGAAGGCTACCAAGGTTTTGCAACACTGGCATAGACGACTAGGGAAGCGCTTACTGAGGATATAAGGATCCTCAGTGTAGGCGCCTTACACAAGTGTTGTCGGACAAAATTTTGTCGTTTTGTCTTATTCTCTCTTTCGGCATTAGAGCCTATACACAATATTTCACCATTTTTTCCATAACCCAAAAGTTCATTTTTCTCTTAGCTAGCACTGGTAGACAAGATAGAGGGTACGAGCTAACGTGTGGATACACCTAGATAAGCTTTGCAAGATTAGAGCATTAGAGCAAACGAGACAAGCAGAGTCTGCTTCGAAGAATTTCTTTGGTGGAAAAATCTTGGAAAAGGTAATTCACGAAAACTCCCTATGAATGTTTTGCGAAATTCGATGGTACCATGTCAGCTTAATCTTTGTTTATGGATTGTGCTTTACAAAAATTTAAATATCTATTTTCGCTACATGCACAATTCCGTGAATTAGCCACTGTATCCCAATAAAAGGCACAATCACTATATGGACAAAAATGCCCTTTAGCCTATTAAATGTAATTTTTATCATTTATTTTGACAAACTAGTTTCCGGCACTTTTCTAATTAAAATATAAAGATAAGTATTTCGTAATTTGATAGTGTATAAATTTAAAATTTGAAGCTGTGGACAACTACCACAGATGAGAAAAAAAATGTATAGATATAACAAAAGAATATTTTCTTATTTAAATTCAAAGTAGAGTAAGCGTTATTTTATCTTGGATAAGATTGACAATTATTTTTTAATAAATTTAACAAAAAATAAAAATAGCTATGTTTCTAGGTGGATGAATTGAGTTCACTCAAGCTAAATTAAGTGCAATATCACACGACAAGTATTTTTACCTTTTTACTAGTTTTTTGTCATTTCATGTTATATTAATTTTCAACAGTTATTATAGTGCAAATTAGCAACACATATTATTTGAGCGACTTAGATAAAATTATATTTTGGTTTGAATATCCATCACAAAATAATGAGTCTTATTATAAGATAAAAAAAAGTAGGTAATTTTAATATTCACGACATCATTATTTGTTCAAAATGAATTAGCAAAATAAATGCTTGAGATATAGGGCATTTTTTTCCTTTTGTATTATTTCCAGAAAGGTTACCACATAAAAATTCGGCAGAGTTAGAGTTAAAGTTAAAGTTAAAGTTATTTAGAAGTGATAATTAATTTCACCTTTTAAGAAATTGATAAGAATTCCATGTTATAGTTAACTTAATTGGTTTGAAAAGGATGTGCAGTGACAATATAAACTTCATTTAATGAGGAATGTCATAATTTAATGCTATTAATTCCAAATGAATAAGCTGCCAATAATTATGAAACGAGTTAGTAAATTTTAATAAGTTGAGAGAAAATAAATACAAGTATAAAAGTTATAATAAAATAGAGAAATAAAAAATATAGTATGAAATAATATAAAACAAAAAAAAAATTCAAAAGAAAAGAGAAAAGTAGGCACATAATAGTTATAAGGAATGAATGTAAGGTTTTATTATAAGAGGTTATACACTCAAAATAAATGGATCAAACTGTAATTACACACATAAATCGAGGGTAGTTAGTGTAATTAATCGTTTTTTAATTACTTTTTATTTATTTTTTTGAATCGAGAGTAAGATTGTTATTTTATACTTTCTGTAATGCGTGACTAAAAACTTTTAGTCAAAGGAGAGTTGATGTAATTAAGTATTTATTTGGGGGGGGGGGGGGGGGGGGGAGGGGCTATCTAATAATATAGTGTTATGTGCCCAAAATACACAGATTGAGTTGTAATTATTTAGGGGCGGGGGGCGGGGGGCGGAAGGGCTATCTAATAATATAGTGTTATGTGCCCAAAATACACAGATTGAGTTGTAATTACAATAAATAAGAGTAATTAACCAAATAAATGATCTCCAACAGTTTAATTAACTCCGAAACGTTTCAATGAGAGTAGAGATCACTCTCATATATCAAATAAGAAAAACGAACCAAAGCTTTGGCAATCGATGGAAGAGGGAGGAGGAGCAATGGGGAAGAAATTGAAGTTGATATTGATAGTATAGTTAAAACCAATCAACAAAATCATTAGAAAGATGAAGTTCCACTATATGACTATCTAATCATTTCATTACAAGAAAATTGAGTATTGACAATGAAAATATGTCATGACACAAAATTATGGTCTATAGCGATCTAAACTCATGGCTAACTTGGCCGTGGTAGATCTTTCATAAAGCCACACTAAAGTTAGCTGTGGTGAAAAAAAATGCTAGCTATTTTAAGCTCTAATTAACCGTGGTGGAAGAAATGTTAACCTAACACTTTTTTACAATGACTAAAAGTCATGATTTTTACAATGAAAAAAACATTGATCATGGCTATAAGTTATGGTAAATGTTTTGGCCATGTTTGTAAATACCACGGCCAAAGCCATAGCAAAGCCGTGGTGAATGGCAAATGAACTTTTCAACATAACATATATAGGCAATAATAATTTTATTTTTTTTGTAGTGTATGCTTATTATTTTCGACCACACGTTAAGGAACTTTGCTAAACAATATAAAGTTTTGCAGAAGAAACTTGGATCATAATTCATCTCAATTAGAACTGAATTATGATATATATGCCGCTTAAAAAATAAATAAAGTATTAGTGATAAAATGTGACAATATTAAAATTGTCATTAATTATATGTATTAAATGATAAGAATTTTTGTTTTGTTACAAGAATAATTTTTTGATATATAATAGTGACAAAAATTGTACACAATTATCACTTTTGGTAATTAGTGACAATATTAATATTTTTTTTTGAGTTTAAGTAACTACTATAAACCAACCAACACAATTTACACAAAAGTGCCAAGACACACTAGTTACATACCTAGTGCCTCTCCTCAGCAGTTACTCAAAGCGAAAAAAAAAAAAAAAACTACTTGAAGGCCTATACAAGTATCTAACAAAACTTTGTAGTTACATCTCCAGAATGGTCCTAGATACGCTGTGCATTACTCGCGAGAGTATTCATTCAACCTTTAACGGATGTGACCAAAATTGCGAAAAAATACAACATAAGATCTTCTATTACAAAATGGTGTTGCAACTCCTATTGTACTTACCTCTATACATGACAAATGTATAATATTTTCCTCAAATATATAAGTAATTTCAATTTTGTACACTTGTCAAGTATAGAGGTGAATGTAATAGGATATGCAATACTATTTGCAATAGAAGATCCGGATTGAAAAAATACATCCTAACTACGAGACTAGTTTTTAAGATCAACAACGCGACTAAAATTGCAACATACCCTATCATATGGGACTAATATTGTAATTTTCTAGTGAATTAATTAAACATGGGAGCCAAAGTTGTAAATTTAGTCCCATAGAATAAAGCTATTTTAATTCTAGTCATGTGCTTTACGTGATCTTATAAACCCAATAATTTGACAAAGTTGTAATGTTAGTCCTTTTTTTAAGCAATGTTGATCCCACACTTTATTTTCTAACGGAATGGTCAACTGAAAATTGTATTTTGCCCCTAAAATTATTTACCTTGTATCAAACACCCCCTAAACATATTTTTGTCATCTACCTCCTAGAAAAATAATAAAATAAAATAAAAAAAAAACAAAACCATCATCCTCCCCATCTGTCTTTAATGTTTTATTATTTTCCAGGAGTAAATGACATTAATATTTGTTTAGGGGGTATTTTATACAACTTGTATAGTTTGGGGGCAAAATGTTATTTTTTTTTAAGAAAAACATTCCGTTAATTTCGTTAACTTTAACAGAAAATAAGCTTTGGGACTAAGATTGTTTAGAAAAAGGACTAATGTAGCAATTTTTCCAAATTATTGGGACTAATTTTAATACGTAAAGCGTGAGACCAAATAGAAAACGACCATATCCCGTGGGACTAAATTTGCAATTAATTTTTCCAACATGGGATACGTAGCATTTTATTTTTACTACTAACAAAATCGCAAACAGTCTTTTGTTTAAAAAAATGTCTCATTTCATATTTCATTCATATACATATGCTATGTATATAAAATCCACATAACTTGCACTTTTATGAGAAAATAGTTATTCACATAGCGACATAGCATGTATATGAGATGTAAAATATGGTTTATTTATTTTTGGTAAAGAGATGTAGAATATGATATGAACCATTAATGATTTGAACAAATGATCCGAACCATAAACGGTCTTTAAATGGATAAGAAACAAACTTTTTATCAATGATATAAAAGATGATACCTGTAAAGAACTAAAAGGTTGGAGTTTGTTGTCAAATTAACAATTTTTTCAATAGAAAAGTTTGATAAAAAAGAGTAAATTGAACTGCTGAATCTTGAGCAATAAATGATGAATCAGAAACGACAATAATTTGGGAAGCCTATGGGTTGCACTTAGCTAGCATTAAGAGGTGAGAAATTTGAGTGAGGAAGAATAGTACATGTCAATGGGCCAACTTGCTAGATATTGCGTGCCAAGTGCCAACACTAGGTCCACATACAACAACATTGTGTTTAATAGTTAAAAACATTAACCAGCCATGGCATTCGTTATTCGTATATGCACATTATTACTATTACGGTGGGAAGATCACTCCAAATCTCCTGTTTTAATTTGATGTTGTATCTCATATTTCGTGTTACAAATAGCATATATGTGAAGTGTCTTTTACCAGTTTGATGTTTCAAATATATTACCGTTTTTGACGTTTCAATTTTGATGTTCCAAAGAAATTAATCTCACTTCGCATCTTTTTCTCCAAGATTGTGTCTGAATTGAAGAATTTGGATTTAAGGAGTGAATTTGATAGAATGATTTCAAATGACTCTAAAAATGAGTCATTTGAAATTCACCATAGTGATTAAGAAAATATCTCAAAATGACCATTAATGAATTTGAAATTCATTGCACATTTAAATCATCGATTCAAACAAACTGAACAAGTTTCTTTGTGGATTTGGAATTGATGGTCTTTAAGTCCCTCCATCCAAACAACCATAAGATTTTGAATACTCTATTCCAATTTGTGTCCAATCTCATATTCCAATTTACAAATACGCATCCAAACATAAAAAGAAATTTGTACACTAACTTGGCAAATCTCCGATACTTAATACAAAATAAAACATCAAATTGAAATTGAGGTTTCAAACATTTTTCCCAGTTTGATGTTTCAAAAGAACTCTCACTTTCCAACAAAAGAATTAGAAATATCAAACTGAAATAAAGGTGCAAATAGCTTTTCCAATTTGATGTTGCAAAGGAACTATCAATCAACGAAAAAAAAATCATATTAAAATATAGAGGATTCGAATTGCTTCTCCAATTTATATTTCAAACGAACAATCAATTTTTAACAGAAAATGAAAACCAATTGGAAGAATGTCCATAAAATAATCAAGAACCAAGTTTCTATGAGATGTTGAGGGGTTAATCGTATTTTTGGTCTCATAAAAGTACTTCAGTACACTTTTGGCCTCACATTTAACCAAATTCTCACATAGTATCAAATAAATTATAAGAAATCTCACATTTGATTCTACGACCAAATTCCGTCAAAAAACCAATGAATCTATTAGTCAGAGACAAAAAGAAATCACATATTACTTTGTCAAAAATAGTATCTATATGTTCTTTACCCGATATTGAGTTAAATGGTATCTATATATATGTTCTTTATCAAAAATATGAACAAGCATTTATAAATATAAGCAGCTTTTCTGACCTCTTCTTCTAGAGTATTTCTGTCCTTTTCGCATGTCCATTGCCGTCTAACCAAGCCCAGATTGAGTTTACATTTAGTTCAATCCATCAAGTACTATTCCTGGAGAAAAAAGTATACCAGAATGAAAATGTCCAACAAGCATCAAATAATTAGTAAAAGAATATTATTATTCTATCTAAAATAGGAAAAGAACTGAACCAAGACATAAAAAACTACCCCTTTATGGTAATTTATCAAAAAAAAAAAAAAACAAGACATAAGAAAGAAACGAGCACTTCAATTCTGGCAACACATTTTTCGTGAGTATCAAATAGTACCACAATTTCTACCGGCAGGGCAGGGTGATATTTAGTGGTTTCTGGGACCAGAAGTTCTGAGTGATCTCCACCGCACATGTACAAATGTGATGATGGAAATTATCCTGGCACCCCATGTCCCCCAAAGGCCCGAGTATGACCCAATTTCTACCTTAGAATATACATATATATATATATATATATATATATAAAACTTTGTTCTGGACAGAAGAATAATCACAAATCTATATCTGCAGTGTGATCAGCAGCATTTTCATTGATCTGCAGAGTTAAGTTCCCTCAGTGGTCAATCACTGTCGGATTTCAGAGAGCTCTGCCTGAAATGAAAACAAAACAAAAATACACAGAAATAAAATTAAACAAATTCATGTGGCAATAATAAAATATTGAGTTGAACACAAAATACCAAAACTCCCACCTGACCTGACAGAATCATACAAATTAAAGAACTTGGGAAGAGTGAGTTCTTTTTTGCCATCTTTTTAACCTGCTGTGTGACCGACCATTTTTGCTGCTTTCCTAGTCGTTTATTGCCCGATGCAGCATCATCAAGATTCTCACCGCCTAATCAAAAGCCATCTAGATGTAGAGAGAGAGAGAGGGAGATTTAGGGGGAGAGAGAGGGAGAAATTTTGAATTGAGGAATATGTACTATCAGCTTAATTAGCACCAGATGCCTTTGCATGTGAATCTTGATGATGCTACACCAGAATACAACGACTGTATATGTATACGTATATATATATGTATGTATAGATCCATGCATAAATTGTCCAAGATTTGCAGAGAGAACCCTATAATTGATTTTTTTCCGATGTATAAAAGTGTGTGTGTGTGAGGAGGAGAGATTGAAGACTCAAACTTATGTGTGTCTTGGAAATCCAAAAATATCAAGAAATCATCGAGCAAGAAGCTGATGTGGCTTATAATTAGACAAAAGAAGAGAACAAAAAAATCAACCCTATTTCATTTCACTGTCAAATATCATACCATTTGATTGCAAAACAAAGTGACAAAGGGGAAAGAATAAAAGATAACTCAGATAAAAATCAAGAAAGTGTCGTTTTCCAAATTCAACATCAATTAAGCTTATCTTTTCAATCAGCCCACCAAAAGGAAAAGGGAATGATTGATTTATTCTTATATATATAATTAGCATCTTTGAAAGAGAAAGAATGTGTATGATCAAGAAATTAGACGGATATATATTTAAAGAATATCGAATCAGATGTATACTTGAAAAATGGAATTTATAGAATAATTGTAGGGCAAATTGAAGAAGTACATAAATTAAAAAAGTAACAAAAACAACAAAACATAGATATGCCTGAGATCTAATGATTTGAGCTCTCAGCCTTTGAACTGCAGGTGAAGAAAAGGAAGAAAAGGGGGTCTATGGAGGGTGGGGGCGGGGTGGAAGGGTTAGGGAACTCACACTGTGGGTAAGGTGCTTTCGTGGGTATATATATATATACACACACACTTATATAGAAGACGGTATATACGTATGGTGGTTTCAGGTATTTTGTACTCTTACCCTAATTAAATTTTATTTGACTGATGCGCTAAGTTTGTAACAGCAGTAAAACATCTCCATCTTTTCCAAACCCTAATTTTCCTTATGAATTGCACAACTTGATGCGTACGATGGATCATCAATGCCTAATGGTGCGGAATTATTTGTTCATTTCAACCGCACAAAATCATCCAGAATTTGTGGATTATAAAGGGTGAGGGGACTAGGACCATCCGTCAAAATGTCGAAATTGCAATTCAAATTTCATATTTTCTGGCATGTCAAAGTGGAATCAAACTTTCAGTCTATTTTTTTACAAGTTGTATTGAAATTTTGATCGAAACTCGAAATTTATTAAAATTTTCATTGAAATAAAAAGTTTCTCAAAATTTAAAATAATATTAAATTATTGTTCGGAATCAATTTATCATGATAGAAGTTTTGCTGATGACAATTAAAATTTTGCTAGGCCCAATACTTTAGTAATTTTGAATTTTATGGAAGACTTTGTATAGGTTTTGAAATAATTTTGTTTAGACTTTAGTTTAGTGATTGGACGCTCAGCGTTGACAGAGTTTTGAGTGAGTTGATCAAAGGTGAAAAATAAGATCTAGACTTGAAGTCTGAATGAAGTAATCTGATAGGCGTTGAGAGTCGAGAAGACTGATGAAGTTATGAAGATTGCTCAACGTCGAAACAACGTCGAAAGGACAAAGTTTTACCTAAATTTATTTTCAAATCCTGGAATATATAAATCCAATCAATAACTAACATTTATTTCAATGTTCAAATGCGTTTCATCTGATTAGATTGTCAGAATTTTCAGGACTGCCACATACTTTTTCAGCATATTTTTGGGAAGTTGTTCACATGCCTACATGCATGTGTCAAACAAACCTTTTGGTTGTTGCCTATGAATAGATGATCTCATCTCCATTCAAAATAAAATAGACTTTTTATGAGCCAAAACTCTATAAGAACAACGCTTCAAAAAGGCTCTCAACAAACAATTTTCAAATTTCGATGAGCTTATATCTTCAAGTCTAAATCCTAGACTGTCATCATATCTCATATATCTTCAAAGAAGAAGACTTCACTTCATTGATAAAAGAGATAGTCAGTTTGTTTATTCAAATAAAACCATTCAAGACAAACTCTATCAAGCAACGACCTTTGTTTGAAGATTCAGTGTCATTTCTAAGTGAAAAGTTTTAGTGACCAAGGAACTCAAGCTATCCTTTGCAGTTTGAATCACTTTGATTTAAACTCAACCCACTACCCCAAAAAAAGCCTATTACAGCGGGTTTAACTGCTGTAATAGGCACCGCTATAATAGGGGTCATGTCTATTACAACGGTTATTTTTTTAACCGTTGTATATAATTTGTTTTTTACCTGCTTAGTTTATAACCTCTCTGTACAAGAACATAATTCAACAAACCAGCATAGCACAACAGATTCAACAGAAACAATAACAACCCAAAATTTCAATATAACCAATTCTCCCCTCCAACAACAAAATTTTATGATCTTCAACAAATCACGAGTTTACAATCAACTAATTAAACTAATCACAATTTACATACAACAAATCATCTGGCTTGGCACTGCTTTCACTGTGTCTTGCCCAACGTGTGTAGCTTTTATCAATTCCATTACAAACCAAATGATCTTCCAAGTAACGTGGGCTAATTCTCTTTCCAAAACAACAACGTAAACACGGGCAAGTGATCCTAGTCGGATCTGGTGCATGCTCAACCGCAAACTTGATGAACTCTTTCACCCCTTTCTCATATTGCTCCGACATACGATCCGCTAAAATCCAACTTTGATTTATCTTGATTTTGATTTATATTCCCTTTTTCCTAATTCAAAATACTCATGTGAGACAACTCTTGTCAAGACACTATAAAAGTTCTTTTAATTTTAATTTAATTTAAATTTTAATATTCAGAATTTATTGTTACTTTTTTTATAAATTATTATTCTTGATATATCAAAGTTATTCTGTATATTTTAATATTCTTGAATATTACTCTTAAAGTTGTTGTTGTGCGTGTCATAAGTATAAGCTCAACAGTTAAATCAACAATCTAACAACCACCACCGACAGTATACCAATTCCGCACAAAACCTCAAAAACCCAACTAGGCAACTTTACTTGACTCATATCCTCAATATGGCACTTTATTCATCTGATAAGTACAGGCAAAATTATCCGAAAAAACAAAAACAAAAATCGATATCGACTAAACCAATAAGCAAACATCATTTCAAACCACCAACTGCATTACCCACCAACTTTTAAATTCGTCAACACAATTTACATTCAAATGGCACTACACATATGCCAATTGTTATGTGAACCTAAAACTTATTCATTCCAAATTACTAATAAGCATTAATCCAAGTAGTTACAAGTTCAATATTTCTGGAGACTAAGTTAAACACACAAAAGC
Organism: Buddleja alternifolia; assembly: GCA_019426215.1. Taxonomy (NCBI): domain Eukaryota; kingdom Viridiplantae; phylum Streptophyta; class Magnoliopsida; order Lamiales; family Scrophulariaceae; genus Buddleja; species Buddleja alternifolia. The sequence goes on along the minus strand of CM033402.1, from coordinate 12,362,516 downwards.
AACTCACAACATATCAAACTCATAAACGTGCATTTAATCATAAATTCTTGATATATTCAGAAATCAATAAATGAATGCTTACCTACAATTATCTCGACAATGTGATATAGAGCAAACACATAAATGGAAAGAATCGAAGCTCAACAATGATTTCCCCTAGGGTTTGTTTACTATATTGCCCCAACTCGAAAATTCAAAATTTGCCCTACTTAAAAATTAACCCAACTCGAAAAATTCGCCCAAAATCGCTTAAACTCAGTGGGAAAGTATGAAACTTGAAACATAATAGGAGGAGGAGGTGTGGTTGGGTTGAATTTGGAATGGGTAGGGAAAATGAGGGGTTAATTCGAAGTTTGATGGTGAGAGGAAGGTGAAATTTGCCCCAACTCAAAAAATTTGCCCAAAATCGCTCAAACTCGGTGGAGAAGTATGAAACTCGAAAAATAATCGGAGGAGGAGGTGTGGTTGGGTCAAATTTGGAATGGGTAGGATGAATGAGGGGTTAATTCGAAGTTTGATGGAAAGAGGAAAGTGAAATTGAAAGATGGTGGAGAGAGAAAGGTGAAATTCGAAGTGTGGAGAGAGGGGTTTTTGCTGGGTTTGTGTGGTGTTAAGTTCAAGTTGGCACCTATTACAGTGGTTCTACCTATTACAATGGTTCATAAAAGAACCATTGTAATAGTTGATGCCTATTCCAACAGTTCTTTTATGAACCGCTGTAATAGGTCAGATGAACCTATTACAGTTGTTCATGTTTGAATCGCTGTAATAGGTCTCACCTATTAATGAACCACTGCAATAGGTGAGACCTATTACAGCAAATGAACCGCTGTAATAGGTGAGACCTATTACAGCGGATTTTTTATAATCGCTGTAATGGGTCTATCACAGAGGGGTTTTTTTTATATAACTGTTGTAATTTATATACTTATTACAGCGGTTTTATAATGAACAACTATAATAAGGGCGCTGTAATAGCCCATTTTTGCAATAGTGACCTTCGTAATTGTAGAAGTGTTCTTATTGAAACTTCGAAGATCAATTTAGTGAAATTCTCCTAGTGAAAAAAGGAGAAAAATAACGTAGTTGGGATTACACCATCTAACGAATCTTGCAAATTTATTGTGTTATTTACTTATTATTTTTGTAACTCTCATTATCATTGTTATATTCATCCCAAAGCATAATTTACAAGCACAAAAATTTAACTTGCACAAAAATTAATCAACTGAAAGGAACAACATTTTCATTGCTTCCAAACTTGTTTATATTAAGAAGACTCTAAAATTTTTGCTGTGCAACTCTTGATATGAGCTTTGTAAACTTGATTCTACATTGAACTAGCAACCAAATCTCCTATTAGTTCTTTTTCTAGAATAGTCTTCTTTGACGATGAGCAGCGTCGAGCTTTCTTCAAAGTGATGAAAATTTTGATACGAAATTGTTGAAGGAACTATTCAACAATTACAAAGTTGAGTTTAAATATCCACCGAATTAAATCAGAAACTTCAGGATCTATTCAACTCCCTCCTTCTTATGTCAATTGGGACACAACAATTATTTTATAAAATATCAACCGAATTAAATCTGAAACTTCTGACAATTTTCTTCGAAACTTGAAATTTCCAAGAATTCAAGAAACTACTAAACTATCTATATATGATTAAAATATATTATATTTAATTATAATATAAAATTTAAGTTTAAGGGTAAATTACATCCACACTCCTGACCAATGCTTAAATTACAGATTCACCATCGTATTTTGAGAAATTATCTGTTAAAATCTATACGATTATGAAACCTTAAACACTTACGAAAAACTTTGACAAAAAACACCCTTGATTAAAACAAAAGAAAAAAAATTAGAAATAGAAAAAAAAAAAACTTAACAAAAATTATGCCTTCTTCTTCGTCATCTTACTTGCTGCGCAACACTGCTAGCCTCGTCCGTTCTTCCCCGACAACCCCAAACCCCATACTTTAGCAATCAATTTTTGAAATTGATTCGTGTTAGGCAAAAAGTGGCAGGGAAGACAAGGCTGGGGCTGGTGGTGGCCAATATTGGCTGGTGGTATGAGGCGACGTGAGGTGGATGGAACGGGGAAGGCAGAGGGACTGGTAGGACTCCGCCTCAATTTTTCAGAAGTTTTAATTCCAATACATAACTACATGAAAATGCAGAATCCCCTCTTACAATATAATAAGCATCTTCATATTGGATTTCTATGACACTAGATATTACTGGTGGAATATAATGATTGTAGCAATTGACTTTTCCTTACTTAATAAATTTAAGGGAAAAATGTGAGATTGATCGTGTATCTATCTGGGGGTTGCAATTCCAGTCCCTTAACTTTTACGAATGGCAATTTTAGTAATTTAACTTTTAATGTTTGGGAATATTAGTCCTTTAACTTCTTAAAGGGCAATTCTAGTTCAATACATTTTCAGAAATTGGCAAATTTAGTCCTCTATCTTATCATTACAGCAAAAATATACCCCCGTTGCAAAAATGTTCTAATAGTTTTGAAATAACCGCATAAATGTTCGAGTAGTTATGAAAAACAGGAACCAATCCTTCCATGGAAGGAGATCGAAGTGGATACCTATAAGTTCTCCTAAGACCTTAAAGAAATCCAGAAAACCGTTCAAACTATGGTCACAGGTTCATCCATATACCTGTGAAAGTAGAACGTTTGAACCAGAAGATGGATGAGATCCTATAAATCTTTCCAGATCAGGGCAAAGCTATGACAGATCTGAAGATTGACATTTCAGATCTGCAAGAAAAACAAAAGAGTAATGCTGGAACATCCAAATCCAACAAGGATCGCATCAGTGACGCCTTTGGTCAGTTGCCTCTTCTATACTAGAAAGACAAGGTAACGGAGATCCCAAAGGCAAAAACTCAAAAAGATCTGATTATTGATATCCTCAAATAAATTAATATAAAGATATCAAGAGTAGATCTATCTGATCTTCATAAACTAGACGAATCCTTTTCTCAACTGAGAATGGTTGATTTGGTTAATGTCAAAACCAATGAGGTAAATCCAGTGTTACCACTGGCGGAAGGAAGTGCAACATCAAATGATTCTCTACAGGATAGCTAGATGCGGGAAGATGCAAATTTCCATACCAATGCTGCCCCAACCTTTTTGGGGACGTGGTTCAAAGAGAATCCAGGGAGAAATCCAAAAAGAGTACCAGAAAATACACCTTTGTCAAAGATCATGTTACAACCCTTGCATCCGTTTGGTACGATTCTCAACTTGGATATCATCGATTTCCGCAACATGGAAAAGCTAATCGATGAATGGATAGCCACCATAAAGATAGCAGCAATCACACTGGAACTCGACCAAGAAAACTTCATTCCATTAGTGGAGTTAAGCTTGGAGGGATCTGTAAAGGTCGAATGGGATAATACCCCGGAAGCAATCAGGCAAGAGTTTTTAGCTAGAGATTCTAAAAGCACAATTGCAGAAAGATTCAGAAGGCTTATCAAGTTACATTTCATCGGAGATGGATAGTTCCAAAAAAGTAAATCGGAAAAGACTAGAAAGAATATGCAAGCTCTTTTTGGTCTTGAACTAAGGAATATTTATATAGTAGATGAATATATCTATTGGTATCGCAAATATTTCTTCCAAAGTGGAGTCACAACAGAGATTGCGGCACCAATATTCTTTGTAAAGATTTGTAGTCCTTGGAGGAAAATGTTAATTCAATCCTATATGGTACCGCAATGACAACTTGATTCAATAGCCAAAAGGATGTCTTTTCTCAAAGACAAATTAAAAGACTAGTGTTATCAGGTATCTATCCAAAAGAACATGAAGAAGCTAAGAGGAAAAATAAAATGAACTCCTCTTTGCTGCAACAAAAATGATATTCCAACAATCATCGAAGAGTCAAGCGAGCAAAGGAAGAAGAGGAAGAAAATTGGTAACTCTGACAATAAAGATTACGGGAAGAGATCCTCTTTCAGAAGAAAGTCATGGCGGTCCAAATCAAAAGCTCGATCTTACCAATCTGGCCAAAGACAAGGAGCTACAAGAGCTTCATATCAAGGATCTAGGCAAATGGATAGAAGAGCCATTGGAAAAACCCCAACAAGATGAACTTTCAGACAAGCCTATACCCGAGCTAATGAAAGTTTCAAAGACTGTAACTACTGGACATGTGGTGTAAGAGGCCATATTTCACTAGATTGCTTGCAAAAATGTGGTGAATTACGACAGTTCAAAACCACGACAGATATTTTGGATGCAGTCTTTTACTAAGAATTGGTTTCAATTTATCAATTCAAAGATTTCCCTCAAATTAAAGTGTTTATAAGAAAGATATAGAAAGTGATTCGAATGGATCTTCAACGAAATCAGAATAATTACAACGATGGTGATAGGCTTCAAAATTCAAAAAGCCTGTCAGGATTCTTTTCAATGATGACAGTCTCACACAAGACTATGGAAAGAATAATAAAGCGAAACTCCAATCTAAGACCCTACGACGGTTTCGGAATTGGAGGAATAGGCCAAATCTTAAATCAAATAGGATTAAATCAATGGCGGCATCACATCATTTACAAGGTGAGCTCAGGTGAGTTTGCTATTCCTATGGGATTAGATGGTAATGTGATGGATATGCAACTTATTCCAATGGAAGAAATTCTGGAGGATTAAGTAAATTTCCAGAGAAAGTATCTGTTACTATGAAATTTGAAGTAGTAATAAAAGCCACTTTCAAGGAAGGTATTGATTCTAAAATATATTTATCAATAATGGATAGAAGAAACAATAACTTAAGAGATTGTTGTCTTAGTACAATGGTAGAAAATTTATATGCAGAAAAACTTATACTCTCTCCGTCCCGAAAAGGATGTCCACTTTGACTTTTCTTAGGAATTATTAAAAGTTCATTGTTTTCCTAAAATACCCTTTCCATAAAACAAAAAACAACTAATAACATTACTTTAAGAAAATGTCATGATTGTAATTTAATTTATGTGTATTATCTATTATCCATGTACAGAACTCTTATCCTTAAATACAATTGCAGTTTTATAGTAAAAATATATTAATTATACATTTCTTAGTTAAAATGGAGGGTAATATGGTCAGATTAGACAATAAATATATACATTTATAGTAAGGGACAATCATTTTGGGATAGACAAAAGTGGAATAGTGGACATCATTTTTGGAACAGAGGGAGTATTTGATATTCATCCTAGAATTGCATATAACCTAGCTGATCAAGATTTCAGTCGAGTCTTAACCCTTCATCAGGATTTTAAAAGAAAAGATCTTATGAAAGAAGAAACTAGACTATATTCTATAACATATAGATTTGCATATGCACTTTCCAACACATCATTCTGATTTGTTTCTTAGGAAAGAGTATATTGAGATTCCCAGAATTTTCAAGGAATTTGCTAAAGTAATGACACCGGATCCAATTCAAATACGTAGGATTGAGGGTGATGATATTTTAATAAAAGATCATCCAGTCTTAGAAAGAACACTTAGTTACAAGACGGATCTCAGTAGCCATTGTATCAATAAGATACTTGAATTTGATGGTTACTACGTCTCGAGTAGAGAACACCTAATTGATTGTATTAAAGGTGCTAAAGTGTTTTCTAAGTTTGATTGTTAATTAGGTTTTTACCTGATTAAGATGGAAAATGAATCTAAAAAATATACTGGATTCTCTACTCCACAAGGTCAATATATCTGGAACGTACTTCCAATAGATCTTGTGAATGCACCCCAACCCAAATATACCAAAGGAAAATGGATAATTTGTTCAAAGATTATTTCGAATTTATGTTTGTCTATATTGATGACATCCTTATTGCATCTAAAAATGTCAATGATCATATTAAACATCTTGAGATATTTTGTAATGTATGCTTTAAAGAGGGATTAGTGCTTTCTAAAAATAAAGCAATTATTGGAGTCAATAGGATACAACTTCTCGGTATCCTTGTTGATGAAACAATTATTGAACTTTAAGAACATATTGTGGAAAAGATCCGCAATTTTCCTAATGTTCTAAAGGATAAGAAAACATTTTCAAAGCTTTTTTGGAGTTGTGAATTTTGCAGGTATCTTCATCAAAGACCTTGCAAGATACAGAAAGGATTTCCGACCAATTTTGAAAGAGATAGAAAGTTCAAAACGGAAATGGGAAGAAACACTCAAAGGGCTCGTGAGTTGAAACAAGTCTGTAATAATTTGGCTAAACTTGCAATCCCGCAGGTAGATGATAATTTTGTAGTCTATATAGATGCCAATGATTATCGATGGGCAAAAGTGCTCATGAAAAAGACAACTTGGGGTGAAGAACCATGTAGATATACAAGAGGATTGTTCATTGAACAACAACCCAAACTTTGGCATATTAACAAGAAAGAACTCTTTGCAGTTTAGAAGGCATTAAAAAAATAGGCTTTATTTTTATTAGCTAAGAATTTACATTAAAAATTGATAATACTAATGTTAAAGCTTTCTTAAAAATTGAGAAAACACGTATTATTAGATGGCAAGCTGAATGTCAATATTATTGTTTTGACATTATTGTTGTAAAATCTCATGAGAATATTCTTTCAGATTTTCTAACAAGAGATGGAAGCATCTGAGGCAGATTTCATCATCACGAGATATAGGCATCTCAAGGAAAACATAGAGGAGTTTAACAAAAAGTTTGGGCAGTTATTTGTTAATGTTAAGGCAGCTGGTCAAGTACAACGAGCGGATTTAGACATGGTGCATACCACAATCAAGTAATCGGTGTTTGCCATGACTACATTGTGGATAAACCTACAAGAACCACTTCGAAAAGCATCATCTTTGGTGATGACTCGAGAAATACGAGTACAATACTTTGAACCTGTGATTAGAGAACGGGACTCTATACCCGAAGCGACAGATTCAAGTACTGTTTGCACAAGTCCTACACCAGACTCTAGTGAAAAGAAAACAATTGAACAAGAGAGAGATATTAACCTCAGGCCACAGACAGGCAATTCTAAGGTTAATACTAATGATTCATTTCCTTTTTAGCAGGTTTATCAAAAACTTGGGAAAACCTTGTCTTAAGAAACATCAGACAAATACCATAGAGTTTGGATGCTCGAAGGGTCAAACCCAGAAGAGGTTCGTGAATGGTATGACTTTGGGGCACTTGCCTCAATTCATACTATTGCACCAAGTTTTTCAGAGATCTCAAAACTTTCAGAATGGATTAGCCGAGCCGTGTATGATTCATGGCAAAATAACCCGCACCTTAAGAGAGCGGATATTCTAGAGTTAAAATTCATGTCAGCAGCTTCGGAAATTGTTGGAAAGGGTTCTCATCCAGCATTTAATTTTATTAAATTGCATAGACCTGACATGATGACCTTTAACAAAGTCGAGGTCGTGGCAGGAGAAGCTCCTTTGTTAACCTCTATTTCCAAAAACGAAATTACTACTAGAAGAGCATGGGGGTTTTGGGTCTGTCTCATTGACAAGGACAAAGTTAAGTATCCATTTAAGATTTTTTTTTCAAACAAAGTAAATGGATCTTTTTTATTAAATCCCATGATAAGGAAGAGTACTCAGTTTTTGGTAAAACTGTTCGAACAAAAATAAACACTTATCTGCAAGAATAAGCTACCTGAAACTGAGAATACCAGGAGAAAAACATGCAACATGATGCATGTGGACCAATGCATATTCATATATGCCCAAGTTGTGAATTTCAAGATAAACCCTTGTTCGATGCCAGAATTAGGGTTACAAATAATAAACCCGAGCCCAAACAGGACAAGGGTAAAAGGACAACATATCCGAGGGGTTTTCACAAACCTCGGTAAAAACTTCAAAATGTAAAAAGAGACAAAGGTGAGTCTAAATTACTTAAGGCTTATATTATTACATATTTAAACAGTTGTAATAATTAGTGTAAGAAAATATTTTGTACAAATATTTTAGTCTTTGTAAATAAATGACATTAAAAATGTAACAACTGGAAAAAAATAAGCAGGTGGCTGACAAAGAACAAAAGAGGATGGCCAAAAAAGTCAACAATGGTTGACAAAGTATTGTGCGATAACTGTTTAACAGCGACATGTACTGTGCGACAGTGACAGGTGTTGACGAATGTAGTGACGCCAGCAATATACAAGTTTGAAGTATGCGGATGCTTATAAGAAAGGACAAGGAAGCAGATGGAAGGCATCGAAAAATTCTCTCCAACTCTTCATAGTTACCCAAAGCCTAGAATAAAATATATTTTGTAATTTTGTTTACGAGTGCATGAGGATTTTCCCAAAGAGTGTAGTTTTCTCATACATGAGAGTCTAAATAGTTATCTCTTCCAATAGCAGAGAATAATATCTATGTGGAATATTAAGCTTTATTTCATTAACAAAAAATCAAGGCTTTTGTTCGACTCGCTTGTCCAAAATTCCAATTGGTCTTACATTTTGGAACCCTTTTAGAAAACGAAATTGGGTTGTGATGTACATTGCTGAAGGAGCTAAGTGTCTGTGAACCATCTATTGCGGTTGTGTAGTTGGAAGATTGAAAGTCGATCTAATTCATAAACGAGGACTTGAAATACCCGGTGATACTGCAGTCAAGCAAAGGTATGAATTTATGAAAAGCTAATTTTACTTCGGAAACATGTTGGGCCTGATTTATTTGTGGAACTATATTTGCGATATTCAAAATTTTTACAAGACTAAATTTGCAATATTTTTGTTAAAGGACCAAAATCGCCATCACCTAGAAAGATAGAAGACTATAATTGCTACCTTCGGAAGATAAATGACCAATTTTGCCACACCACTATGGTTACGGGACTAATTTTATAATTCTTTCTAAATTTAATTGTGCTTCATAATATTATTTGGTTACGAATTAAAATTCCTTGATTAAATGTGCTTTAGTGATATCTTTTATTAATTAAGGGCTTGAAGGTTAGTTAAGTATCTTTGTAGTGGCTTAATCTAGTTGATAAGTTTGGAGGGTCTATTTATTAATAAGAGAATTTTTATTAATTCCTCCACACCACTTTATATATAGTGCAGCCTTGACTCTTCATTTTTCTCTTTCATTCACTCCACTTAGCATATTATGACAGAAAAAAAAAATAGCATTAAAGAAAGAACTCTTCATTTTCGCAAAAAGCAGCCACAGTAGGTTGAGGTCTGAGTTAACTGAGCCATGAAATGATTTCCCATTTTTTTTTATTCTTCAGCTCCGTTTCTTCCTAAAAAGCTAAGGAACTACCTAATAGTTCTCATTTCACAAATCCAACTCGGAAAAATTCTAAATTTTTTTTGAATAAGTGAGAGAGCTTCCAAGTAGATCTTCAAATTTGCCTTTGGTGTAATTCCTATTTGTTTTTTATTTCTTGAATTGTTATTCTCCTCTACCATTGAAAGGTTATGTTGGTGGTTTGCCCTAAGACAACTTTAAGTAGCTCGAAAGTACAGTGAGTTGCCTCCCCAAAAATATTATACTTAAATGTCTTCAAAACTGGAAGGCAATTTTATTGCATTTTATATATACATACATATATAGTCAATTTTGTTCATTGTCAAATGAACCTGAATTTCCAAGCATTCTGACTGGGATCTTGAACTTCTTTTTAATTAACTATTGCATCAATTATGAGAACTATGTGATTGCATATTTCTATGGTTGATTATTTGGCCCAAGTATTGGGCATAGATAAGGCTAGGGTTCGGCTAAACAGGCATGGGCATGCGGTCTTAGAAACCAAATTGTTGGTCCCAAGTGGCATATAAAAGGGTCTAGAAGGGGGGGGGTGAATAGACCCTTAAATTCTTTTCGAATTTTAAGACTTGTTTTTAGAAAGATAACTTAGACAATAGTTTTGAGTACTTAATCAAGATGGATCAGGCGCTCAGCATTTATATCAAGGTTAGCACAGCGGAAGTTTTGTACAAGTCTATTAGAGTGAATAACTAGGCCCTTAGAAAATATTTAGTTGCTCTTAGAGATTTAATGTATGCTTTATGATAATGAATGAAAACAATAATGAATAAAGCAATAAAACAGTAAGTAAAGAAGACACGAGAATTGTAAGGTTCACTGGATTTATGTAATCCCAGCTACGTCTTTCTACTCCTTTCCACACAGGAGGAATCCACTAAAATGAATCACTTCACAAAGACAGCTTCAACCCAATAGCAAATGGTGAAGACTTGATCTCGAGTTCCCTGATCACAAAGATTTCAACTCGGATAAAATTTGCTTCTGACAAGCTTCTCTCACACAGAAATACTGCTTTGTTTTCAACAAGTTCACCACACAGATTGAAGAGGTTGATGGGTTTTATCAAGGTTTGTTTGATTTGAAAATTTCAAACACTTTTGGAATATATCTTTAGAAAAATGATAGTTCTTCTATGAAGAGGTAAGAGATACTAGTTTGGCTGTGGAGATGTATAAGCTCAAAGATATTTTTGGTTATAGAGGTTTTGAGCTTTTAGGGATGAATATAAATTTTAACAGCATAAGTGTATATCAAGTTTTTTATAATAATTCTTAGTGTTTAGGGTTGAGCTGTGAGTATCTATTTATAGACTTTTCTCGACATTTGTCCGTTGGACACAAGCTGGAGCGTGTTAAACACGAGTCATGTGACTTAGTCTTTTTCTGACATCTCCAGAAATTCTGCTGCACATAGTTGCTAGCAGACCTACTTTGAGTTGACAGCCAATGGGGAAGGCTTATCCATATGTCAATAGTCTTTATCACATTTAAGTCTCTTATCAAGCATTTAATGCATTTGAATTTAATTTCCGTTGGAATTAAATGTCCATTGAATGTTGCATTTAAGTGCTTATTGACTTCGGATTTAATTCAGGTGAATATAGGCGCTTGTGGCATGATCACCTAGAATGATTCTTAGGCGCTCGATAGTCGCTTAACGAATCTTTTATCTTCATAGTCTTCAGATGCTGATCTTCGATTTCACTTTGATAGACTCACCTAGAATTCTATCATAGCTCAAACGCTAGATACTAGTCTAAAACTATAAAGTTAAAAAGCCTGATACTAAAAATTACAACTCGATAACTTTAAACGCGTAGACATATTTTGATAAAGATAAACTTATATATCTTTTGGGGTCTACCATAAAACCTATCTTGTCTTCATCAAAACATCTAACATGAAATTTCCTACCAATTTTCCCCTTTTTGATGTTATCAAGACCTTAACTCTTTTATAGTCCAAGAGCTAGAAAATCACCAAAGAAAATACGAAGTTAGCTTTAAAATTTAGAGGTTAGCTATATGTTAGTATATATGGCAAGAAACGAGATGTTTCAACAAACTCATTCATTCATAGAATATCATTAAGTACAATGAGTTATAATGGAAACATTCATAAAAACATAAAAGCGCTTAAAATAAAATGAAATAGTGAAACTCTACTGTTTTCTCTTTGAGGAAGAAGTTTGCGATTTCTTTTGATCTAGCTTCTTTTGCTCTTGTTTGAAAAGCATCTCAGCAAACTTCCACAACCTATCGTTTGCTTCCCTCATCTTCTTCTGAGTGCTGTTGGCATATTGTACATTTCCCATTTTCTCGGCCAACTCCTCAAAACTGTGAAGGCGCTTGTGCCAAACAGAACAATCTACTCCAAGTTCACACAATAATTCTTCAAAAATTTCAAAAATCCTTGTGATTGGAGCTTTTTTAGGATTTATATAACAAGGCACATAAACAGCAAATGGAGGAATTCCTAACTCTTCAAGCATCTCAACAGAGAAATCAGGAATTGGGTAACCTTTGTAGAAACGAGGTTTGCATTTCTTAAGAACGGCCTGCTGGATTGCATAGATCGCACTTTTAAGGTCTTCCCAGCGCTTGTCTTCAGAGCTTGCCACGCTCTTGGACGGGCCTTTACCCTTTTCTACCTTCTTGACATTAGCATCAAGAGGTTGAGATGAACGAATCTCAAATAAATCTCAGGGCAAGAGCTTGACTTCATCTATTAACAGAGCCACTTGAGCAGCAACACTTTCAGCTGCAGAGTTAGAAAGAGAGTGACGTTCAACGTCTACGGTACCATTCAGGGCAAGCGAGTGGTTGACGCTTTCAGAAAGATCTTGGACAAGCAGAACCATATTATTCATGATAGTGATAGTATTTTGGTTGGCCGCATTCCGCATATCATTCAGTCGATGTCTTTCAACTGCATGTAGAATCGAATTACTTTGATCTTTCAAGCGAGAGCATGAGCCCTTGATATCAACTAACGAAATTTTAACTGCTTTCTTGAAGTCCTGAGCTTCTTAATCATCATCGTTGTAGGAACTATCACTGGAGGAATGCGCTGGAAGGGGCAATAGTTCTTTGGAAACAACAGCATTACCACGCACTAAATCTCGAATGAGAGGTTCCTCAGAATCAACAACTGGTTTCTGTTCTTGAAGAGCAACGTTTGGAGCATGGACTTCTGCAATGTCCATGATGGCATCATCTCCATTGGCCTCAGCGCTAGAAGGATATTCAACAATAACTGGAGAAGGAGCGCTGGAAAGGGCATCTTCTTCAAAAATTGTCTCCACGTCATCATCTGATGATGCTTCTTGGATAAAAGGAATACTAGCTTCTTTAAACTCAAAAAGCAGAATTAGTAAGTTGTGGCGCTGGAGAGTAGATATAGCGAAAGTTTAAAAGCCACCGCAACGACAAAAAGATAGGAGCATCTGGAATGATCTCTGCTGGAGTCATCCCTCTTGACGGCATTATCTGGGTCCATGGAATGTTCTCTAAAATTGTTGATAGCTGAAAGAGTTCTTGTTTAAATATGAAAAGTGGACTTTCTCAAGCAGCTACCCACATTGGACTGATTGAATCTATAGGGTGTACTGGAGTTAGCCTAGCGCTGGACTCTAGAATGAAGAAAAGAGAGTCCTCGGTTTGCTCCTTGCTGAAGTACAACGGCCTATCTTCGGGCAATACTTGAAGATTTGAGATGTAGTGCTTGCAATAATCTTCCAAGCATGGCAGGATAGCTTGAGCAAGCGCTGGGCTGTAGTGCCCTTCTAGCAAATCAATTACACGCTGGTAATGAGCGCTTAATTCATTGGGATAAGATTCTAGAAAGATAAATCCAGAGAACTTAATGATGCTCACCCCAGTTGATGTTGCAACATTTCTTGTAAAAATGTGGTCGAAGACTTTCACAACATCTTTAAGTTTCATGCGATTGAAAAGAAACTCATAGCGCTGCTCAAAGTCGACTTCCACGCTGGCGCTTGAAGACTCGCCACTCGGAGCACTGCTTGGCGAAGAGATTCTTCAACTGGATGCTGGACAGATGACAAAGAAGAAACTGGTCCGAGTCGTTGAATCCTGGAATCAATGCAATAACGGGCAAACTGTTTGCACTTATCATGAATTGTTTGATTAAAGATAAGTGGGTCGACAACCATTTTTTCAACTGTATGGCGCTTGGATGCATAAGCTTCAACCCATTCAGTTTCCTTAAGTAGCCACTTAGATCCGGCTGCTAGGATAGCTCTTATGCAGCGATCCTGAATGCTCTTCAAGGAGAGGAAGCGCTGGAGATCTGCGTTGTAATCTCCATGTCAAACTCTTTCAAAATAGAGATACGCTACGCGAGAGATCTGCTGATTTATCAGGAATGGCGATTCCTTTAGCTTTCCACAAGCTGAGAGGCTGAGCAGTCTCAAGGTTGGAGTAGTGAGCGACTCTCTCATGGAAATGAGAATAGCCAATCTTGTTAAGCATCTCCTCACTTGGACTAAGCGGAACTGGAGAATAGATATCACAAAACTTGAGAGTCTCATTCCTTGGCGGTCGAGCCTCTGGTTCACTGTGGAGATGAACACTGAAGTATGCAGAATCAATTTCGACCAAAGTCCTTTGAGCTAGCTTAGGAACTTTCTGTGGCTTAGAGCCGGCGATTTCAGGAAGAATATCAGCCAAAGTCCTTTTGGGGACTTTCTCTTCTTCAGTATTTAAAGAAGACTTGGACTTAGAAGCCTTAGACGATTTAGTCTTCTTTGACTTTTTCAAGGGAGACGCTGGATCTTCGGAGGCGATTCTAATAAGCTCTTCTTTCTGAGCTTCTATCAAATCCTTATCAAACATAATCCGAGAGAACCAAGCGTCAAACTCAATGGCTTCATGAATACAATGTTAGGCATGTATGTAGCTTCCTTCAAAATCCTCATGCGGAACAAAGTCTTCATTGAGTAAAGTCGGAGGATCGAAAGCGGTGTGGTCTATATCTTTGTCTAGAACCACCCAATGCCTAGGGGTGTTCGTGGTGCGGTTTTGGTTTTTTTTTACTAATTGGAAATCGAATTGCCAAGTGCGGTTTTTTAGTAGAGAAATCTCAAATTGCCATTTTGAAAAATAAAACCAAGGGTGCGGTTTGGAGCGGTTTTGGGCGGTTCGGTGCGGTTTACGCTTTTTATCTAGCTAAAAAAATATTTTAGGATATTTGCCTAAAAGTGTCATTTTTTAAACATTACCTAACTAAATCTAATAATAATAATTCACATACATAAAAATTATGCATAACAAACAATATTTATTCAAAAACTACGTAACATAATCAAAGTTTCGCAAAAACTTAAAATATTGGACTAAGTCGTCCTACTAAATAGTCCATACATAATAATGAAATAGCTTACAAGGCTTAAACGAAAACAATATGAAAGTTGGTCCACAAGGCTAAAACAAAATAAGAGAAGTACAAATTTTTCGGTACTTTTAACTTACAAATCAACCTGTTAATCTATTAAAAGTTTAGCCAAGTGATAAAATTCTTGCACACAACTTCAACTTCAACAGTGAAGTGCATCGAAGATGATAGCCAATTAAACTCATACTTCTCTTCTTAAAAGCCTGTAAATTAATAAACTTGATTAGAAAGTGAGCTAAACAATAATAAAGTAATTGTAGTAAAATGTTTTAGGCTGTAATGCAAAATTATGATCACCTTCATTCTAAAACAACAATATCCATGCAATATTATTATATCTCTTGGTATATGATTAGCACCCAAATAGTTTATCATACCCTACAAAAAGATATGAACATGTTAATTTAAGAAAATATGGACACGCATCTTGGGTGAACACTTCAATAATGATTATATATTTTTTATTGGTCCATATTAGATAAAAACTCATTCTATTTAATTATTTATTTAATCTATCATGCATTTAGGGTTTAGGGTTTAGAGTTCATGATTTAGGGGTTAGAGTTTAGGGTTTAGGGCTTAAGGTATCAATCTATAGAGGTGTTCATCAGTTTGGTTCATGTTATTTGATATATCTGATCTAGTATTACTTTAATCCTAATTCAAAATAAATAATTAGTTATAGCAAATGAAATTTATTTCTCAATATCAATTTCAATATGATTAAATAACAAATTCATAATTTTCATGTAAAATAATAAATAAACGCATAGAAAATAAAGCTTAATATGTATATAAATATACATATGTATAAATATAAATTTATATATATATATATATATATATATATAAAATAATGGCGGTTTTGCGGTTCGGTTTGGTGCGGTTTTGGTCCAAAACCATAACCAAACCAATTTTGCGGTGCGGTTTTTGTTTAAAATCGAAACCACGGTTTGCACAACAATTTGACGAAAATGGTTCGGTGCGGTTCGGTGCGGGCGGTTCGGGCGGTTTTAGAAAATTGTTGCCCAGCCCTACCAATGCCTAGTTGGTGATCCACCCACAGAGTATGGGAGATCATCATCAGAGGTTGCAGAAACTTCCTGAGCGATTGCTACAACAGTGGAAAGATCAACGTCAAACTCCACCGGCATGCTCTCTAAAATACTGGCAGGAGCATCTGCTTCAGTATCAACTTCTAAAGGAGCTGAAGGAACAAAACAAACCTTAAGAACTAAATTTTCTACAGAGGGTAGAAAATCGAGAAAAGGCCTTGGTAGAAGAAATTTCTTACCCTGAGCGCTAGTCTCATCAATTGTCTCCAGAGGATGAACTTGTGGTTCACTAGCCTCAAGCTTCTTTTGCACATCAGCTTCAGCGGTTGATAGTTCTTAATGAGCGTCTGATGCTCAGGGAGATTCAACACTTGGCTCTACAGGGGCCCTTGCGGGGGTGCTTGACTCAGTCTCGGTTGGGACAAATCCAGCTGTTTTCTGGCGCTTAAGAGCTTCTGTTTGCTCTTCTTCCTCGACTTCTTTCTAAAAATGGACGGGCGAAGGAGGAGAGGAGGACGGCTTCTTCCGCTTAGACTTCTTAGAAGGCTCTTGAGGAGCCTTCTTTGATTTCTTTAAGCTTAAGCCCAAAACAACATCAGTGGGGCGCTCTTCAGCTGGAGATGCTAACTCAGGAAAGTCTTCATGAAACTCAGCTGCAACAATTCTCTGAAGGGCTTCCTCTTCTTGCTTTTTGCTCAGCTTTTCTTCCTAACATCGAGTACGTTCTTCTTTTGGCAACGTAGCGCCACCAACCGTGGGAGGGTTGAGAAGAGTAGAGGTCTTCTTCTTTCCCAAAAACTTTTCTTTAGGAACGGCAGTTCCAGCGCTTGGAACATGACCGCTATGATATAAAATGTAACTTAAAAGCAATCCATAGGGTTTAGCAGGAGGCTTCTTCCCTAATATGGATACTATTCTTTTGAAAATAAACCTTGGCCAATTAATTTGATAATTCTTTGCTATGGCGACCATCATCTGAAACTGTAGATGACTAATTTTATCAAACGATCTGGCCCTGCTTTCAAGGACCTTCGCGCAGAAGTCTGCCATGATCTGGTACTTCATCTTCAGCTCCTTCTTCTTAAAGTTGTGCGAGTAGGAGGAGTCCGCCTTGGATCTCATAAGTTCCCAAACGACAGAAAAATCTCTGATTCCGACATTAGAGGGCAAAATCCCTTCATTTGGAAGTTGGAAAAAGTTGGCAATGAGATTTGAAGAAAGGGTGAAAGCTTTGTCTAGAAATTTAGGGAACATATATGTAATAGAAAGACCATCATCAGAAAGTTGGGTATTCTCATAGAAATCTTTGAGAGCCACTGAGTACAGTTGATAATGACTGGTCATGAGAGGCTTCAAATTTTGTTCTTCAAATGAAAGAAGGATGCTGCGAACTAGAAAGTGTTGTTGGGAGTGAAGATAATCCCAATCAACCAGGACCTTGGGAGAAGAGGATCAAGTTGGCCCTTGTGAAAAACTTGATGCACTATCTCCCTCCAACCCTTTGAGCGAAATGCGGCAAAAGAAAAGGAAGGAAAATCCATGGACCGACCCCATCATCTCCACCCCGTAGGAACTACGAGATTACCCTGAGGGCACCTTCGTCATCCAGGGGTCACGGACCGACAATAGAACCCTGTTCAATAAGTGGAACGCATTAACTGTCTGTTCTCTGGTTGGGCAGTAAGGGTCGGAGAAGGACAATCACTCATTTTAGGATTAACTTGAACTTCATCCTTGGATTTTGGTGAAGAAGGAGCAGCATCAGTTTTTGAAGATTTACGTGGGGCCATTTTTTAAAAGGCTGAAGAACTTTGATGCAGTTATCTTTTGAAGAGAGAAGAATTTGCATAGAGCTTTTAGAGAGTATAAAAGTGATAAAAAGAATAGTTCTGCAATTTCTTGTATTTACAAGAAAAAGAAAATAACTGATCAATTGCGATATGGCCACGTGTCAAAGAAAATAAATATGTGCCGTAAATTCCATAATAATGGATGGGAAAATGGGCGATAAATATCGAAACTGCATTTGGTAAACACAACATATAAAATTTGGCGTTCGCGGTTACTTTTGCAGGTACTTTTTAAATTTTAAAGGTTTTTGAAATATTCAGTGTGAGTTGTACGCGCCCGAAATACACTATAGTGTAGACACACGAGCACATTCGCTGAACCGCCATTTTGAAAGTAATAAGTACCCTTTGGTTTTCTTGATCAGAGGTGGTGAATATCATGTCAGCATTAATTGCTTTGACTTATCCACTATCTCTGTTTAGCATCAGGTAAAACGCCCTTTTTGAAATTCATTTTTACTAAGCGCTAACTAGGATTTAGTTAAGAGTTTAGCTTCTTTCAAGAGAATGTTCAGACGCTGAACAAATTAGAGCGTCTAAATACTTTTAATGCATAAATACAAGTGCTTATGAACAATGCAAAGAAAAATATTTTGGTCAATTTCACTTTTCTAATAAAGTCATCCTTTTTAAGGTTCCCCATTTTTAGGTTCCCCCTAAAATTAACACCTTATTAATTATTTCTTTGAAACATTTGAACGTAAAATAAGGTAAATTCCCCCTAAATTTTATGCCTATAAAGTATGATGTCTTAGATGATCAAGCATTTAAATCAATCATACGTAGTTCACTTCTTAAAGTAAGAAATCGTTGTTCGTTAAGCGCTTTGGTGAAGATATCTGCCAATTGTTTTTTTGTACCAATAAAGTGCATGGAGATATCTTTCTTTTGAACATGGTCACATAAGAAATGATAGCGAATGTCAATGTGTTTAGTTCTAGAATGAAGGACTGGGTTTTGGGTCATAGCTAAAGTGCTTTGGTTATCACAATGGATTGGGGTAGGACCTAAGAGGATTCCATAATCTCTAAGTTGTTGCCTCATCCAAAGGATTTGTGCACAACAGCTTCCAGCGGCTACATACTCGGCTTCAGCGGTAGAAGTTGCTATAGATTGTTGTTTCTTACTCTACCATGAAACTAATCTGTCACCTAAAAGTTTACATGTACCACTAGTGCTTTTAGGATCTATTTTGCATCCTGCAAAGCCTGCATCTGAGTAACCAATTAGTTCAAAAGGAGAGTCCCTTGGATACTATAAGCCAACATTTTGTGTGCCTTTTAGATATTTAAGGATTCTCTTGGCAGAAAATAAGTGTGACTCTTTAAGATCGGCTTCAAAACGTGCACACATGCATACCGAAAATATAATATTAGGTCTACTAGCGGTAAGATAAAGAAGTGATCCAATGATACCTCTATAATTAGTGATATCAACCTTCTTCCCACTTTCATCTTTATCTAACTTAAGCATTTGGCTCATTGGAATTTTCGAAGAGGGTGCATTTTCCATACCAAATTTCTTAATCATATCTTGAGTATATTTAGTTTGGTGAATAAATATGTCATTAGGGAGTTGTTTAACTTGTAATCCTAAGAAGAAAGTTAATTTACCCATCATGCTTATTTCAAATTGATCTTGCATCATTTTCGAAAATTTCTCACACAGACGCTTGTTAGTAGATCCGAAAATAATTCCATCAACATATATTTGGACAAAGAGAATATCTTCGTCATTGGTAATTTTGAATAACGTTGTATCAATGCTGCCTTTTGAAAAGCCTTTACCAATAAGAAAAATAGAGAGAGTGTCACACCATGCTCGAGGTGTTTGCTTAAAGCCATATAGCACCTTATGTAACTTGTAGACCATACTCTTACCATGGTTGTTGATGAATCCTGGTGGTTGCTCGACATAGACTTCTTTTTGGAGTTTACAATTCAGGAAGGCACTCTACATGTCCATTTTATACACTGTGAATTTGTTGAACGCTGCATATGCTAGAAACATATGAATTGCTTCAAGATGGGCAACGGAAACATATGTCTCATCAAAATCAATACCCTCTTCTTGGCAATATCCTTGGACAACAAGTCTAGATTTGTTTCTTATGACAATACCATTCTCATCCATCTTGTTTCTATAAGCCCATCTAGTCCCAATAACTCTTTGGTGAGTTGGTCTTGGTACTAGTGTCCGAATCTTACTACGTTCAAACTGATTAAGCTCTTCTTGCATGGCCTCATTACAACCAGGATCACTTAGTGCTTCACCCACTTTCTTAGGTTCCATTTGAGATAAGAAGCTTGCGAAGATGACCTCATTGAATGTAGCAGCCCTAGTCCTTACAGATGCTCTTACATCTCCAATAATTTGCTCTAGTGGATGATCATGTAGCCATAGTCTATCTGGCTGGAACAGGTTAAGAGGTTGATCAGGTGATTGATTATCTTGCACGGGCACTTGACTACCTTCATGTGTTAGGTTAATGTCCTCAAATGCCACTGAAGGATTAGTAAATGATAGGACATTGTCAAAATTATAATTGTTTTAATCAAATTAATAAAAGCCATGATCAGTTGTTTATTTATATATTGTATTCGACTATAAGTCCATGATCACAAGAGTTAACTCTCTAAGGAACTAGAAGAGTTTGATACTTATGTGTTGAATAGGTCTGCAAGTCAAAGATTTCAATTGAACGTTGGAAATCATGAAGACTTGTATGATATAAGTTTTAAAGAGAAAGGTGTCTGTCAATCACTAGGAAGTAGTCAAGAACTTATATCAAAGGTGCACTGATGAAGATGGTGGCACTCAGACATGACTCGCATCGATTCTGTCACATGAGTTTTCATTCTTTGACAATCAATGACAGAGTTGATTAATTATAATAGGTGTGTCTGAACTTTAGACTTGAGGAATTCAGTTGAAGATATACTTGTGACGTTAGGTTCGTCATTAGAGTAGTTAGGCCCAATTCACCCTTTACCGGGGTCAACCTCGAACTGCAACCTAATGGGCAAGTAGTATTCTTAATTGATATCCAAGAAAGGATTCGTTCCCTCGTAAGTGAGCGAGGAATTATCCTATGCGATTTATAAGTAAGTTAGATCCTAAAGTCTTTGGCCAAAGCATTTGATGATCTGGACTTATTATAAATATAGCACAGTGTCAAGTAAGTGAGTTTGACTAAAACCATGACTCTCACTTGATCGGGATAAGAAAACGAAGAGTTTGTATTCACACAGTATTTACAATTGGAAGGTAAAAGTGATCTAATCATTTCATCTTATTTGGGTTAAAATATGGACCATGTGATTGGCTAGACGGGTCTCATATTCAATGGAATCTTCCCATTGCGAAATATAGATGAACCTAAAGAGTCACGCTTAAAAAGAAAAGTTTGATGGAAAATGGAATTTTCTCTTGTGGTAATATTTTAAGTATTGGATACTTAAAATAAATAAATAGAATTAATTATTTGAAAAAATAAGTTAATTTATTTACGATTTAATTAATATAATATTTTTTGGAGAAATATAATTAATTAAATGAGTTATCTATTATTTAATTGAATTAATTAATTAATTGGATTAAGCTAATTAATTATATAATAGAATAAGCTAAGCACAAAATTAATACGCCATGTGGCACAATAAACCCTATGAGGGGCGGCCACTAGGAGTAGTAATGGGCTTAGTTTGAGTTCCAAAGCAATGACTTAAGTGATATAAATATCACATTAGTCATAAGCCTAGGTAATAAGTTGCATTACAAACACCACAAGAAAAGAATTCCTCTCCCCTTTCTCTCTCCTAGCTGTCACCTACTGTAGAAGAAGGAGGAAGAATTTTTCCCATCAAGTTATTCCGGCAAGACGATTTAGAGGCAGCACACTTGGACTACTTGGATCAAATATCTTTCAGCCGGAGATTTTTCACGAAGAATTAAAGAAGCCAAATTCATAGGATTTGTCAACCACTTCGCTAAAATGGGTAATAATTATTAAACCCTATCGTACATACGTGTGAATTAACCCCGGGATTGACCCTGAAAGGGAAAATCCAAAAAAAAAAATTAATTCACATTTTCCACTGCGTTTGGTTGATTTTCCCCAACATCTTGTATAGGCGCTTCTAATTCACATATTCTTTGCTCTTGATGATCATTCCCTTCATGATCATCAGCAGTTCTTACATTATTATACTTAATAACCTCATGAGTAATCTTAGGAGGGGGCACTAAGATCTCATCATCGTCGTCACTTTCACCATTATATCATCAACACATGATGACACAAATCTTCAACTCCTACATCATTAGCATTAACCTTACTCGGTTCTTGGTTAGCATCATCAAAAACAATATGAATGGATTCCTCAACCTTTGATTTAATCTTATTGAGGATGCGAAAATTCTTTCCATTTTTAGCATAGCCTAGAAAGATTCCCTCATCCGCTTTAGGATCAATTGTCTTTAGGCTTTGAGATCCATTATTATGAATAAAGCATTTTGAACCAAAGAGATATTGTTTGTTCTTTTTCCTTTCAATTTAGTAGATCCAGTATTAGCGTCGTTAATATAGCAATAATCACTTGAGAATTTGAATTCAAAGTCTTTATCACAAAATTGACTTATGCTTAAAAGATTATGCTTAAGACCCTCAACATAATCATCACTTATCATAATGTTCCCCCTATGCGTAGTACCTATACCTTTGATTTTACCTTTGGAATTGTCACCAAATACAACCCGAGGACCATTGGTAGCTCGATAGTTGATCAAGAGATCCTTGGAGCCCTTCATGTGCCTAGACGACCCACTATCGATATACCAAACAGATGTATCGGTTCTAGCTCTAGGTACCTTCATTCAAAAGGGAAGTTCTATTTCTGTTTAGGAACCCATTGTGACTTAGGTCCTTTCACATTAGTAGCGTTAGTTCGAAGTAGAACTTTAAGAACCCATATTTGCTTAGTCTTCATTGCGGGAGGATTAGCCTTTTTGGGTTTCACTTTGTGTTGTGTGTGCTTTTTGGGTGTATAGTAATATCCTGGATTATAATAGTAATCATTATCCCAATCGTAATCATAATCATCATAGTATTGATAATATGACCTTGATCGTTGTGGATATTGACACTGGTATTTTCTTGGTGCTGGCTTGGGATGCATTTTGGGTGGTTGACGCTTAGCATTTGAATTACAGTGGTAAGGTTTCTCCTTAACCTTCTGAGTATTTGGATAAATCTTTCTTTGTGAATCATTCTTTTTTGTTTTTCCCGTGCCTGAGTCAGCTTTGGCTTTCTCATTTTGCCTCGTACCATTGTCTTTTGGTTCAATATGTGTTTGACTTTTTGAACCTTTCTCAACAAAGAACACACACTCTTTCCTTTGTTGTTCGCCGTAACATTGGATTTATTTGGTTGTTTATCGAATTTATTGCATCCTAAACCGGTCTTTTCACCAAATAATCTCGTTACCTCACATTGTCTAGCTTTCTTGACACTTTAAACAATGATGAGACAAGCTGCTCTAATTTAGCAAGTCTAGCAATTAGCTCAGCTTCTCTTTTGACTATTATATTAAGATCACTTTTCAATTGAATGATCTCAGTCTCAAGTGATTAGTTCTTCTCAATACATTGTTGCTGAACTTGCAACTCTGCTTTAAGCGTCACGTTATCACCTTTGAGCGCTGATATGATATTGAAGTGATTTTGATATAATTTCACTGCATCTTGACAATCTTTATAATATTCTTTTACTTTGTCAAGTAATTCTTCATAAGAGAGAGAGTATTTACTTCAGATAGTGAGCCTGAAGACACTTTACCTCTGGCCAGGAGACAGATTAGCGCTGAATCATCCACTGGCTCATCATCATCACTACTCTCTTCTAAAGACTCCAAATCTTCAGGTGCGGATGCTGGTTCTGATTCCGCTAGCAAACCTTGTTGGCGAAGGTTGCTCCTGAATTGGTTTCTATCTAAGTAATCTAACTTTGAGGGATTGGATAAGTTTGGATAAGGGCGATTTACCTGGTAGTGCCTGGATTCCTGCAATTATAACAAAGATTAGTTTTCATCTTTTGGTCATTGGTTAACCTTGCAGTTTGTGGTTTTGAGACCACTGGCGCTGAGATATTCTGGGGAGAATGCGCTTGGTATTGATTTGGTGCCGAGGGAGAAGGGGCAGAATACTGAGGCACTTGACACTGTTGTTGTGCTGGAGGAGACCCTTGATAGGAGTTTTGTCCTTGATGCTTAGGGCCTTTTCCTTTCTTTTCATATTTTAGAAATTTTCTAAACCCATTTAGCAATACTAACTCCTCTTCCTCACTTATATCTGACACCTTTCCCTTATTACTTGATTTACCCTTGATTGATTCTATTAGCGCTCCAGATTCTATCACTGGACTGCTTACTACATCACTCGCAGAATTTAACTCAAATTCAAAAGGGTGAAGTTCTGAAAACGCATCTTCTGGAGTTAGAAGATCCAACATATTCGATTCTCTCATAGCCATTGTTTTCATCAAAAATCTACTGGGGAGACTTCTAAAAATCTTAATCACCATTTCTCGATTTTGCAAATCCATGCCTAGAGATGTTAACTTCGTAACAAGAGCAGTAAATCTTATATCCAATTGTTCTAGCGTCTCATTAGGCAATATTTTAAAACCATTAAACCTTTCCTTGGCAATCGAAAGCTTGTTTTCTTTAATTTGCGCTGACCCACCACAGATTGTAGCCAACTTATCTCATATTTCCTTAGTCGTAGAGCACGAATTGACCTTATTAGATAAGTTATCGTTATCACCGATAGCTGCATATAGAGCGTTCCAACCAACATTATCCAAGTTTGCTCTCCGACGCTCATCTGTAGACCACTCATGCTTTAGCTTTTCAGCGTAACCATCAGGGGTCTCTTCAGTGGCTCCGGGCGCTCTAGTGATGACTTTGAGGATTTGAATCGGTGAAATGATATCACACATTTCATAATCACATGAACAAAGATAAGTAAATGCTTTGACCTTCTATGAGTCATAGATTGACTCGGTCAACATAGGTACTTTTGCAAATGCCATGAAAGAAATTATTAAGCAACTAAATTTTAAAGAGGATCTAAACAAGCAGTTATGCTTAGAAATTTAAAAATTTCAATTTCATCCGCTTTGATACCACTTGTTGGTCCCAAGTGACATATAAAAGGGTTTAGAAGGGGGGAGGGGGCGCTGAATAGACCCTTAACTTCTTTTCGGGTTTTAAGACTTGTTTTTAGAAAGATAACTTAAACAATAATTTTGAGTACTTGATCAAGATGGATCAGGCTCTGAACACTTATATCAGGGTTAGCACAGCAGAAGTTTTGTACAAGTCTATTAGAGTGAATAGGTAGATGCTTAGAAAATATTTAGTTGCTCTTAGAGATTTAATAATGTATGCTTTATGATAATGTATGAATACAGTAATGAATAAAGCAATAAAACAGTATGTAAAGAAGACACGAGAATTGTAAGGTTCACTCGGTTTATGTAATCCCAGCTACATCTTTCTACTCCTTTCCACATAGGAGGAATTTACTAGAATGAATTACAAAGTTTCACAAAGACAGCTTCAACACAATAGCAAATGGGGAAGACTTGATCTCGAGTTCCCTGATCACAAAGATCTGTTTCTGACAAGCTTCTCTCACACAGAAATACTGTTTTGTTTTCAACAACTTCGTCACACAGATTGAAGAGGTTGATGGGTTTTATCAAAGTTTGTTTGATTTGAAAAGTTCAAACACTTTTGGAATATATCTTAATAAAAATGATAGTTCTTCTATGAAGAGGTATGAGATATTGGTTTGGCTGTGGAGATGTATAAGCTCAAAGATATTTTTGGCTATGGAGGTTTTGAGCTTTTAGGGATGAATATAAATTTTAACAGCGTAAGTGCATATCAAGTTTTTGATAATAATTCTCGGTGTTTAGGGTTGAGATGTGAGTATCTATTTATAGACTTTTCACGGGGTTTGTCCGTTGGACACAAGCTGGAGCGTGTTCAACACGAGGCGTGTGACTTAGTCTTTTTTTGACATCTTTGAAAATTCTATTGCACAGAGTTGCTAGCAGACCTACTTTAAGTTAACAGCTAATGGGAAACGTTTATCCGTACGTCAATAGTCCTTATCACATTTAATGCTCTTATCAAGCATTTAATGCATTTGAATTTAATTTCCATTGGAATTAAATGTCTGTTGAATGTTGCATTTAAGTGCTTATTGACTTCAGATTTAATTCAGGTAAAACAGGCACTTGTGCTATGATCACCTAAAAGGATTCTTAGGCACTTGACAGTCGCTTAACGAATCTTTTATCTTCAAAGTCTTTAGACAGTGATCTTTGATTTCACTTTGATAGACTCACCTAGAATTCTATCATAGCTCAAGCGCTACATTCTAGTCTAAAACTATAAAGTTAAAAAGCCTTATGTTAGGAATTTCATGTTAGATGTTTTGATGATGACAATTAGGATTTTATGTTAGACCCCAAAATATGTAAGTTTAATTTTTTATAGAAATCATGTATAAACTTTGAAGCGTTAGAATTGTAATAGGCTTTGTTTTATTTTTTTATTCTAGATTGTTAGGCTAAGTATTCTTAGACTGAGCGTCTGATAATTTATGAGTGACCTTATCAGTAGTCAAGTTTGAAGACTCAAGCGCCTGATGTCTGAATGAAGATAAAGTTTTCAAGGGTCCAAAATGACCAGCTATATCAAGCGTCACTTATGGGACAGAAGTAATTCAAGAATGAATGAGCGTCTATCAATGATGGATTTCACCTGAATTGATTTCTAAGTCCAGGAGGAGTTCAATGCAAATATTCTCAGTGCATTAAGTGTCAACGGGCATTTAATTCAAATGCATTAAATGCTGATAAGAGCATTAAATGTTATAAGCTCTTTCGGACGTATGGAGAAGCCACCCTATTGAACTGTCAACTATTCACAGACTGCAGCACCAACTTTTGTGCAGCAGATTTTCAGGAAAAAGGACAAAAGTTGTTCACTCGCGGAAGTGTGCATGTGTCAAACGGACACTTTTTTCAAGAATGCCTATAAATAGGACTTCAACAACAAGCCAAAAAATACGATCAATTCCAAGCCAAATTGTTGTTGCATTGAAATCTCTTTCCTGAAATTCTCAGAAAAGCCAGAATCTTCAAGCAAACATGCTCCTTGCTTTTCTTCAATTCTTAAGACAGTCAACCAAATATCTCAAACATTCTTTTCGGAGAAACCTACGTTACTATTGAGATATTCCCAGTTGTTTGAACTTTATCGAAATCAAACAAACCGTTTATAAAAACCTCATCCAAGCCTCGCGATCTGTGTGAAGTCGAAGTTCGATACTTGCATTATTTTTGAGTGAAAGAAACAAGAGGATAGAATTGTCTTGGAACAGAAATCTGTGTGATCAAGGAGCTCAAGTCATCAACATCCATCTCTCCCTAATTTGTAGAAGTTTTTGTGTGATTCTTTGAGATTCATCTTAGTGGATTGCCTCCGAGTGTTCAAGGAGAAGAATGACGTAGTTGGGATTACACCACCCAACGAACCTTTCAAATATTGTGTTATTTATTTTACAGTCAATTTACTTATTATCATATCATTGCATTAATTGATCAAGTAAAACACAATCAAAAGCTGAGCAACTAAGAAACAGTCTGTGATGCTAAAGCTTTCAAACAAGAAGACTACAAAATGAATTCCGATGTGCTAACACTAATCAAAGAAGTGAACGTTTAAACCTATTTGGTTGTAGTATTCAAATCTTGAAGTCTAAGTTAACTTTCTAAAAACAGTCTTCATTAGACTCTCAAGTCAAGCGCCTATTTTTCTTTCAAGTGTCCAACGAATTTCAATACGAATCTTTTTGAAGTCAAAAAAGACTTCAGGGTCTATTCAACCACCCCCTTCTAGACCCTTTCGTATGCCACTTGGGACCAACAGCTTATACTACAAATTACAACTCGATAACTTTAAACACTTAGACATATTTTAATAAAGATAAATTTACATATCATTTGGAGTCTAACATAAAACCAATCTTATCATCATCAAAACATCTAACATGAAATTTTCTAACACAAATCCACAACCAAATCCCACCACTCAAAGACTGAGTGTTCTGTTTGTGAAGTGGGTCATAGGAATTCAAATGTGTCATACTCCGGATATGATCAACTGGATATCGCGAGCCAGAGTAGGGAGGTATAGGGTCTCAGTTTTAAGCCTAGTGATCAGAGGTGACAAGGAATAATTAGCGGGACCCAATGCTCTATGAGCATAGTTATCGGACGCGGTTATTTACTACTTACATGACCCCCTACTACTTAAGCGTGCTTTACTAACTATGACTTGTTTTGTTTGCTTATTGTCTAAATGCATTCATCAAAGTTGATACTTACAATTTTAACTGATATTGTTTACCATCACTAATTTACGACATGTTACTTAACATAATTTTTAACACCCTTCACACGTACACTAGTGGTACTTATTAAACTTTCAATTTTGTACTTCATTTCCTTCCTTACAGATATAGGAGAATTCGACAATGGGACTAGCTCAGAGGACCATTGAGTTAGACCTGGTTGAGTTCAAGCGATAAACTTTTGTAGTATATTAATGTTGTGTGTGTAGCTATGTCGTAGTTTGGTTTTGGTAAAGCAACAAACCTAGTGGTGTTTAGGTTATAGTTTGTGTACTTAACTAGTATGTGAACATTTTTGACTGCTTAGAATCTTATCTATTTTGGTAATTTATTTTGTTTAAGCCTTCAGTTGGGACCCTTTGGGGATTAAAATTGAGGGTGTGACAAAGTGGTATCAGAGCTTGGACTAGTGCCTAAGCTCTACAGGGTATGTTCCTTGGAATGTGATTTTACATTTTAAGTGAGAGTTCAAGATTGTAATAGGGTTAGAAAGATGATGCTTCTGGTGCTTAAATTGAGATAGATTATTGGTTTGGTGGCCGACCAATAATTGTCTATTACAATTGTAGTGATAGATTAACATCGTGTCTATATTAAGTTATGTAGATGTCTTTGATTAGAAATGAGTGCTAATGTCACAGAAGTCCATTAAGATAAAGGACTTTGTGAGTAATTGTTTGAGATAATATTGTGTGCTTTAACTCATACTTTACAAAATTACTTAAAATGCTTTGGATTTTCTTGACTTATTAATTTTAATAAATTATAGGTATGCCCCATAGATTGTGAACATTATCTGGTGGTTCTCGACTTCCTAAGCAAAAAGATTATGTTATCAGAGGCGGCATGGGAGATTTCTACGCCTAAGGGATAATGGTCAGCGATATTATGGTATGATCACGCACGAGCATTGGGCCAAATGTCAACTTCAAGTTTAGTTGAGGGATGCAAGGACATGATTAGTTCAGCTTGAGCAAAAGTTGGAAGAGGCTTGAGGAGAGATAGAAACACAACTATTCCATATTGATATATTGCAACCAGAAACTATAGCATCAATGAGGATAAAGTGAATTATTTACATGATATAAATGATGGGTTGCTTCAACAAATACAGCAACAAAAGGATCATATTCAACTTCAAGGTGAAAAAATAATAGATTTGCAAGAGAAATTTGAGCTACAACTTAGTTGAATGAACTATAACCAATAAAAGAGCAAGAAAATCAACACACTATGGAAGAAAGAGAGGCGAATGCCTAACGACTTGCTAATATAGGTGAACGTCTCCTTAATATGGCCGAGTTTGTCCCTGTCATAGATGTAAATCAAGGTAACCAAGTAGGCTACCAAATGCCCCTAAAACATGTACAACAAGTGGAAGAAGAAACAAATCCCATTTCGAACTTCGACATTAATGTGGGTGATTTTTTTGGAGGAGATGAGGATGGATGGGTGAATGTAGTGGAAGGTGCCAGAGAGGAGAGCGATGTGTTGACTATAGAAGATATGTAGTATATCTACTGATAGCTAGCAAAATATTTAGGGTAACTAAGTATGAGCACTAAATGTTATTTGGGAAATTTTGGGAAAAGGTGCTATGATTCTTAGTGTTTTTTTGTAAGAATTGGTGTACATAGGATAACTATTTTGTTATATGAATTTTGTAACTTTGTGTTAAACAAAGCTAGCTAATCTATGAACGACTATATTGTTGCATGAATATTTGATCTTTATGAAGTGGGTAATTTTAAGAGCATTAGAGTGCTTCTTGAGGTTTAGTCCACCAGAATATTGGGTGAACCAGACGATGTTAAAGCGGACTTGTGGATCTAGAAAATGGAAAGTATCTTTTTGTATTAAAAAACACTAGGAAACATCAAATTACATTCGTAGTGTTTCATTTGGAAGCAGCAGCACGAAACTAGTAGAGGATTATCCATGAAAAATAGACAGGAAGTGATACATCAAGGACTTAGGGCAATCTCACATTCGAATTCAAGAAGCAATATTTACCACCGGAAGTTCGAGAAGCTCGAAAAGATTTGTTCTATCACTTGAAATAAGTAAACATGAATGAGTTCCACCGGTTATCTAAGTATGCTCCCAATCTAGTCAGCACGAAAGAGGATAAAACTGTACAAGTTTGAGAGAGGACTCTGAAGAAACCTCCAAGATCGCTTGTTGGAAATTAAACTAGACTCCTACGCTGCAACTAAAAAAGTTGTTGCTAGAATCGAAAAGGGAACTAAACGTCTTGGAATTATTATCGGACAGAGTAACAAATTTAAGCCACTTCTGTTAAATGTGAGGTATGGTCATTATAAGAAGTTTCATAAAACCAACCAGGGCATAGGGGTGGCATTGGAAAAGCTAAATCAGATGAACCACAACAGAAACCATGTACTTACTATAATAAAGGCATCCAAGATCCCTCTCAATGTTGGTATAAGTTAGGGAAATGTCTCAAGTACGGGAGTAACCAATATCAGATAAAGGATTTCCTTGGGATGTTGCAACCAAATGTACTCAAGGACAATACCAAGGGGTAATCAAAGCGGATCCGAGATAAATGTTGGAAAACATAAGGTTCAGGAACGTGCATTTGCATTAACAGGACAGCAGAACATGAATGTGGTTGAAAATATGCTACTTGTCTGTAGTATATATGCTAAGGTGTTGCTTGATCCTGGATCATCACATTCATTTGTTTCTCCTAATTATGTACAAAAAATGCATTCAAGTATTGAAACTTTGCTTTATTGTTTAGAAGTTACTACACCAATGGGTAGTGTTGTGGCGACAAATTCAGTGATTTAATGTTGTGAACTTATTATTAGTGGATAACATTTTGTGGCTGATCTTATATTACTGCATATACAAGAGTATGACATTGTTTTAGGAATGGATTAGTTATCATATCACTATGCAGAAATACATTGTCATACAAAAATTGTTAGGTTATTAATGCATTAGTTCCAACCATTTCGGCTATTAATGCACTTTTGAAAGGAAGTCAAGCCTACTTATCTTTAATGATTAACAAGTCTAGAGATAAGGTGCAAATTAAATAGGTACATGTGGTGTCAGAATTTTCAGATATGTTCCCAGAAGAGCTAACCTCTTTGTCTCCAGATATGGAGATTGAGTTCTCTAACCTCTTTGTCTCCAGATAGGGAGATTGAGTGCTCTATTGCAATACTACCTAGAACAACTCCAATATCTAAACACCTATACCGAATGACTCCAGTCGAATTGGAGTTTAAAATTTGGTTGCAAAAATTGTTGGAGCCAGGGTTCACAAACCCAGTACTTTGCCATGGGGAGCCATAGTACTATTTGTCAAAAAGAAAGATGTATCATTGAGGTTGTGTGTATATTATCAAGGTCTAAATAGCATCATAATCAAGAGCAATTATCCTCTTTCTCATATTAATGATTTGTTTGATCAACTCCAAGGAGTCAGGGTGTATTCTAAATTTGATTTGCAACAAAGGTATTACCAAAGAAGACCACGAACGGCATTTAAGGATCGTATTGCAAATCTTGAGGGGCAACACCCTCTATGCTAAATTCAGCAAATTGAGTTTTGATTAGAGAATGTCTCTTTTTAGGTCATGTGATTTTGAGGAAGGGAATATATGTGCACCCCTCAAAGATAGAATTCATTATGGAATGTAAAAGACCTAGAAATGTCACGGAGATAAAAAAAAATTTTATACTAGTGTGGTACTATCCTATTTTTGGCAAGGACTTTTCTAAGATAGCAGGGCCATTAATCAGGCTAACCCAAAAGAAGACAAAGTTTGACTGGGACGAGAACTTTGAGTCTAGCTTTTAAGAATTGAAAAAACGACGCACATCAGCAATCGTTTTAGCCCTTCCAGATGGAATCGATAACTTTGTGGTCTATAGTGATGTCTCTAAGGAGGGACTTGGATGTGTGCTTATGCAAAATGGAAGGGTAATAACATATGCTTCACAAAAACTTAAACCTTATGAGCACAACAATCCAACCCACGATCTGGAATTAACTATTATCATTTTTGCACTAAATAAATGGAGACATTATCTATACGGTACTTCTTTCACAATTTACACCGACCATAGAAGTCTTAAATTTCTCTCAAAAGGAGTTGTACTTGAGGCAAAGATGATGGATGGAGCTTCTTGAAGATTATCATTGTTAAATTCAGTATCATCCTGGAAAGGCTAATGTTGTAGTAGATTTCTTAAGCTAAAAAATTGTAAGGCCAGTGCTTAAGGAATGAAGAATGGTAGAGGATGTGAGCACTTGGAACCCTAAGAAATCAGGCTTCATAGCTTATGCGCCAATGTTAAGATGGAATCTGGTATTTTGGAAAAGATCAAAATTGCACAAAAACAAGATCTTAAGATTAAGAGCTTAACAGAGAGGTTCATTTAAGGAAAAAAGCCAGAATTTGAGATCGAAATGGATGACCTAATACAATTTAAAAATAGTGTGTGTGCCAAAAATGCTAGAAGGTAATACTAGATGAAGCTATTTCTTGAAGTATACCATACACCCTGGAGGTAATAAGATGTATAATGATTTAAAGCATTATTACTCGTGGACTAATATGAAGAATCAAGTTTCTTAATATGTCTCAAGATGCAAGACTTTTCGACAAGTGAAAGAGAAACACCAACAACATTTTAGGCTTTTACAACCTTTAGAGATACCCGAATGGAAATGGGAATACATAACCATGGACTTTGTAATTGACTCACCACGAACCTTAAGTGGTCATGATTCTATTTGGGTAATTGTGGAAAGGCTTACCAAATCAGCTCATTTCCTGCCCATCTGAAAGGTAGATCTTCTTTATAAGATTGCTCAACTGTATATTAAGGAAATAGTGAGACTACATGGTGTTCAAGTTAACATTGTCATGGATAGAAACCCAAGCTTCGTTTCACAATTTTGTAAAAGTTTACATGTTGCGAGCATGTGTTTTGGATTTCTAATTAAGTTAGGACTAGTAGCTAGCTTTAGTGGAGTTTGCTTAAAACGATAGCTATCAGTCCACAATTGAAATGGCGTCGTATGAAGCATTATATGGGAGAAAATGTTGATCCCCAATTCATTGGGATACTGAAGATAAATGGGTTTCTTAAGAAAAAAAATCAAGAACAATCACCACTCCTAAAATCATATTTGGTTGAAAAACCTATAGATATAATCCTAATATTTCAGGAGTGAATTAAAACAGCACAAAGTTGTCAGAAGGGTTATGCTGATCGAAGGAGAAGAGATTTGGAATATTCTATAGGAGATGAGGTATTCATGAGGTTATCTCCGCTTAAAGGTCTTATTCAACCCAAGAAAGGTGGGAAGTTATGTCCTAGATATGATGTGTATTTCAAGATCCTAGAAAGAATTGGCAAAGTAGCACATCGATTGGCACTCTCACCAGCACTTGCTAGGATGCATGATATCTGTTGGGTTACGCGAAAATTGCGTAGTGGGAGGTTTTAAAATCCCAAAGTGTTTTTCTTGATTTGCATATTGAATCGCATAAATGCTAAAATGAATAAAACTTACCCGTTGAAGTGAAGTGATTGGAGAACTCGATCTTCCTTCAAAAATTCGAACACTTGAAGGCTCCAATTCTTCAAAAACTCGTGCTATCTACTCTTCACGAATTCCTTGAAGCTTTCTTGAATTTTTTATCCGAACAACGAAAGTACGTTGCCTCTAAATAATCAAGCAGATTGATCAACAAAAAAAATCTCTTTTTTTTACCTTTGATGACCGACGGCTAGTCTAGGAGAGAGGGAGGAGAGTTTTTTTTTTCCTTTTCTAGGAGAGTTGTGTGAATTGTTTAATTCCATCTAGGTCAAAAGTCTTTTAAGTGATGATTTAATATCACTTAACTTGTTGACCAAGACAAAATATTAGAGCACATGTTGGGCATCCTAGAGGACGCCCAACTCGGCCCTAGGTGGCATCCAAATGGACACCCCCTCACTTGGCCCGGGTCATCTTTTGTTTTAATTAATTATCTATTTTTTAATTAATAAGTTATTATATCCAATAAATAAATTAATTAATTAAACAACCAAATTAATTAGACAAATTAATTCATTAATTTATTTCCTTGAGAAATGAATTTTATTTTTATAATTAATTATCTCATCTAATGAGCAATTAATTAATCATATTTAATTTATCCCATAAATAGAAAAATTCTTTTATTTTTCTTTATCACTCCATTACCGTGACTCTTTAGGTTCGTTTCATTTGGCAATGAGAGGAATCCAAAGGAAGTGGGTAACACCTAGCCAGTCAAGTGACCCACTTCGTAGCCCAAATAAAATCAAATGATTGGATCATTTCCACAACCTTTCAATCGTTAATACCGTATAAGTATAAACCATTTATTCATGCTTCCCAGTCAAGTGAGAGTCATGGTTATGTCAAACTCATTGGACTTGACCATATGTATTAATTATAATAATACGAGATCATTGAGTTCGATTTAGTGCCTCGCACAATTGTCTCTTTTGCTTTGGCCAAAGACTTTGATCTCTATTATCTATAATCACATATGGTACTTTCTCATTCACTCATGAAAGAACAAATCTCATATTAGTTATCAGCTAAGACTACCACTTCACCATCAAGCTGCATTTCAAGGTCGACCTCACGTGAATTGGGTCTAACTACTCTAGTGATAGACTTGACATCACAAGTGTATCTTCAGCCTGATACTTCAGGTCAAAGGTTCACTTATACCTATTACGCATAATCGATTCTATCATTGACAGCCACAGAGTCACAACCCATGTGACAGAACCGAAACGAGTCGTGTTCGAGCATATCAGTTCCACTGATGTACCTACAATCTTAAGCCCCCACCATCACATGGTGATGGACTGGCACTCCCATGTCAAAGCACAGATTGTACAAGTGTTCCAAGTTTTTATTTGTCCATTAAAGACTTCATATTACTTGCGAACGAGTTTAAGTAATCAAGATCAATCTTTCTAGTGTCAATCTTCCCATCCCATAGGAAGTAAGAGATTGCACTGAAAACATGGACAATACGTTTTAGTACTACTTATAGATGCGGATAAGATTTAAGTGAAAACTAAACAATGCCTTATATTATAAATAAGAATAAGTTCATTACAAAAAAGATGCTCTAACATTCTATCCTATATAGCATTTGAGGGCATAATCCTAACAATCTCCCACTTGCACTCAGTGCCACTCTTTGTGATATCTTATACCCATCCTTTCCAGGTATCAATCCAGAACAGCCTGAGGTAGTGATTTGGTGAACGGGTCAACTAAATTGTCAAGTGAGGCTATTTTTTGCGCTGCTATCTCTCTTCTGCCAACGATCTCCCTGATGATGTGAAATCTTCTCTCAATGTGTTTAGACTTGTTATGAGACCTTGGTTCCTTGGCTTGCGCTATCGCTCCATTGTAATCACAAAAGTGGTAACGGGAGATCTGCATTAGGAACCACTTGAATTTCTCCAAGAAACTTTCTCATCCAAATAGATTTTTTGAGGCTGCCACAAATTCTACTTCAGTGGTGGAATCAGTGGTTGTGCTATACTTGGAAATTTTCCAAGACACTGCCCCACCATTAAGCGTGAAAACAAACCCTGAAGTGGATTTTCGGTCATCTATATCAGACTGAAAGTCTGAATCAGTGTAACCTTCCATCTTCAGATCTCTACCTCCATAGATGAGAATCATATCCATAGTTCTTTTAAGATACATTAGGATATTCTTCACAACTATCCAATGTTCCTTTCCCTGGTTTGCCTGAAATCGACTCACCACGCTTACAGCATAAGCAATGCCAGGTCTTGTACACAACATTGCATACATCAGGCTACCTACTGCAGAAGCATAAGGTACATTGCTCATCTCCTTCCTATATTTCTCATTTTTAGGACAAATAGACTTAGATAAGTGTACTCCATGTCTCATGGAAAGGAATCCTTTCTTAGAGTTATGCATCCTAAATCCCTTTAGGACCTTTTCTAAGTAAAGGGCTTAGGAAAGACCAATCATTCTATTCGTTCTATCTCTATAGATGGGAATTCCTAGAATGTACGTTGTTTCTCCCAAATCTTTCATGGAAAACATACTCAAAAGCTATACCTTGATAGTGGTGAGCATTCCCACATCATTTCCTATAAGTAGAATGTCATCTACATATAGTACTAAGAATGAGATCTTGCTCCCACTAGTCTTCTTGTAGACACAGGGTTCATCTTCGTTCTTGATGAAGCCATATCCCTTTACTACTTCATCAAAACGAAGATTCCAGCTTCTAGATGCTTACTTGAGACCGTATATAGACCTCTTAAGTTTACATACTTTATGGATATTGGTCTCGGATACATAACATTTTGGTTGTTCCATATAGATGTCCTCTTCTAGGAATCCATTCAGAAAAGCAATTTTGACATCCATCTGCCATATCTCATAATCTAAGTTTGCAGCTATGAATAACAGTATTCGGATGGACTTTATCATGGCCACGGGCAAAAAGGTCTCTTGATAGTCAATTCCTTCTCTTTGACTATAGACTTTTGCTACAAGCCTGGCTTTAAAGGTGTCAATCTTGCCATCACTACCAATTTTTCTTTTGTAGATCCATTTGTATCCTATAGGGTTGATACCTTCAGAGGGATCTACCAAGGTCTAGACTTGGTTTGATTGCATAGAATCCATCTCTATTTCCATTGTTTCTCGCCATCTTGAAGTGTCGACATCCACCATCGCTTGATCATAGGTAGAAGGATCATCTTCATGACTTTGTTGTACTACAGTGTGAAGCTTTAGCTCCCTCTGTAGCAGATACCCATATCTCTTAGGTTCATGTGGTATTCTACCAGATCTACGTGATGGTTGTGCTACTGTTGGGTCAGATCTTGGTTCTTGGACAGATGTTACAGGGAGAGTTTCATTTTGTTCTTCTAGAACAATTTTTCTACCTCTGCTCCCTTCCAAGATGAACTCATCCTCAAGGAAGTGGGCTTTTAGGGCCACAATGATCATTTGATCATCATGTAGATAAAAGAAGAATCTCATGGAATCACCAGGATAACCAATGAAATGTCCCATCAAGAATTTTGTCTCCAATTTCTCCACTTTAGTCTTTTTGACATAAGCAGGACATACCCAAATCTTGATGTAGTTAAGACTTAACTTCGTATTATTCGACATCTTATGTGGAGTTTTAGGAACGAATTTGGAAGGACATCTATTCAATATACAAGCAGCAGTAAGGAGCGCATATCCCCACAACGACATGGGTAAATCAGTGTAACTTAGCATGGAACGAACCATGTCCAACAGTGTTCGGTTCCTACGCTCGGCTCCTCCATTTAATTAAGGAATTCCCGGTGGTGTTAGTTGTAACATTATTTCTTGTTCCCTAAGGAACTCATCAAACTTGGCGCTCATATATTCTCCTCCACGATCTGAACATTGAGTCTTTATATTTTGGCCAGTTTGATTTTCTACTAAGGCTTTAAGTTCTTTAAACCTTTCAAATAATTTAGACTTTTGCTTCATCAAATACACTAGACCATATCTTGAATGATCGTCTGTGAAAGTGATGAAGTAGTAGAAACCTCCACTAGCCATTGCTCCAAATGGTCCGCAAACGTCAGTGTGCACTAATCCTAAGACTTGAGTAGCTCTTTCAAAAGTCCCTGTGAAGGAAGATCTAGCTATCTTGCCTAAGAGACATGATTCATATGTTGGATAGGGATCCGAACCCAGTAAGCTTAAAAGCCCATCTTTTTATATTTTGTGGATCTTGTGCTCTCCAGCATGGCCTAGTCTAAGATGCCACTTAAGTCTTAAGTTAGCTTATTGCCTACCACGTTTATGTGTTACAACATTCACAACAGAAGAATTATGGACATTCAAATAATACAAACCATTCACTAAAGATGCATTGCCAACTATTTTATTACAATAATAAATGTCATAAATTCAAATCAGAAAAACGGAATGTATAGCCAGTCTTAAGTAATATAGGAATGGAAACAATGTTCTTAAGCCCCTTGGGCTAAACCAAAATATTATTTAAAAACAGTAAATGTCTAGAATTCAAAAATAAAAAAGTAGATCCAATCCTAGTAGCTGCGACGCTTTTCCCGCTGCCTACTTTAATCAGCACTTCTTCTCGGCCCAGCTTTCTACGTCTCTCCAGATCCTGATCCAAACAACACACATGAGCACTAGCCCCTGAGTTCAGAATCCATGAAGTAGAAAAAATAATCATAGAACAATTAGCTTCATAAAAGAAGAGTTTCATACCTTTCACCCCTTTGCCTAATTTAGGACAGTTCCCCTTCCAGTGGCCAAGATCACCGCACTCGAGACATCTATCCGTCTTTTTAGGCCCTTTGCTCTTATAAAACCCTTGAGTATTTTCCTTACCCTTTTGAACGCCCCCTTTTTCTCCTAGCTCGCCAGTCTGCTTTTTGTTCTTCTTCTTTCTACATTTAGACTTTTTAGGTCCAGAAGAGATCTCATATTAGTTATCAGCCAAGACCACCACTTGCTCATCAAGTCGCATTTTGTGGTCGACCCCACCAATGGGTAAATTGGGTCTAACTACTCTAGTGACAGACTTGACGTCACAAGTGTATCTTCATTTTGATACTTCAGGTCAAAGGTTCACTTATACCTATTACGCATAATCAGTTCTATCATTGACGGTCATAGAGTGAAAACCCATGTGACAGAACAAATGCGAGTCGTGTTCGAGCATATCAGTTCCATTGATGTGCCTACAGTCTTAAGCTCCCACCATCACATGGTGTTCGACTGGTACAAGTGTCCCAAGTCTTTATTTGTCTATTAATGACTTCATGTTACTTGCAAATGAGTTTAAGTAATCAAGATCAATCTCTTTAGTGCCACTCTTCTTATCCCATAGGAAGTAGAGAGATTGCACTGAAAACATGGACAATACGTTTTACACTACTCATAGATGCAGATAAAATTTAAGTGAAAACTAAACAATGCCTTTTTTTATAAATAAGAATAAGTTTATTATAAGAAAGATGCCCTATCATTCTATCCATTATGGCATCTGAGGGTATAATCCTAACAATATCTTCCACATTGGTAGGCTAAAAAAACACTAGCCTGATCCAGAACACGTACTTAGGGGGGATACTATAAGGTTTGTGAAACCACTGCAAATGGTGGACCGTAAGGTTCGTGAACTCTGAAATAAACATATCCCATTGGTCAAAGTAATTTGGAAAAACTAAGACAAATTAAAATAATCAACTTAGGAGATCGAAGATTACATGTGAGTGCACCATCCTCAACTCTTTTTAGGTGAGAATTTGGGGGGACCAATTTCTTTTAAGGGGGGAAAAGTGTGGCAACCAATTTTTTTACTTAATAAATTTAATTGTGTTTCTTTATATTATTTGGTTAGGAAATAAAATAATTTGATTGAATGTGATTTAGTGATATCTTTTATTAATTATGGGCTTAAAGGTTGGTTTTGTATCTTTTTATGGGCTTAATCTAGTTTATAAGATTGTAAGGTCTATTTATAAATAAGAGCATTTTTATTTTAGTCCTCCCACCACTTTATATATATATATTATTTTTTTTGGTCAAAAGGGAAAGCTAAAACAAGCTAAACTTCTACATTCAGTAAATCAAAGCAAACAGGAAGAGGATCCTCCCACAAAATGAGACCATCTTCCAGCTCATGGGCTAAACCCGCCAAAGCATCCGCCACTTTGTTTCCTTCCCACTTTGTATGTTGTAATTGACTAATCCAAGGCTTGTTAAGGAGGAATCTACAGTCTTGAATGATTTTGCCAAGAGGGTGTGACCCAATCCCCCATGTTGAACCAATTTGACAACCACTTCTGAATCAATCTCCACCAAAATCCGTGGCACTCTTCTATTCCATGCAATTCTTAAACCCACCCTTAGTGCAAGTAGTTCAGCCTCTGTAATTGTATATTTCCCAAGATTCCAACTAAAACCCCATCTCCAAATCCTAGACTCGTCCCGAAGTATACCTCCCGCAGTCGCCCTCGTCGAAGACTCTCTAAAGCTTCCATCGGTGTTTAACTTAAACCACCCTTTTTCTGGTTTTTCCCACAACACCTAGTCTTCATTAGGGGGCGATCTACTTCCCTGTTTAGGAAAGGCTTCAATAATCTCCAAAGCCAACTTCTTGATTTTGAATAGTGGTCTTCCAATCCTCTTCCTTCCCTTCGAACGTGAAGTGATTCCTACTTCTCCAAATCCACCAAATCGTTGCCATGAAAATGATGTTCCATGGAGTATCCGGGAGAATAATGTTGCCAAACTTCTTTTTGAAAATATCGTATAACCAATTCTCACCACTTTATATAAAGGGTAGTCTTGACTCTTGATTTTTCTCTTCCATTCACTCCACTTAGCAGATTTTGAGAGAAAAGAAAAAATATTATAGAAAAAACTCTTCATTTCCAGCAAAAATCAGCCATGGTAGTTTGAGATGTGAGTTCGCTTTGAGTCGTGAAACGATGTCCAATTTTTATGTTCTTGAGCTCTATTATTCCTAAGAAGCTAAGGAATAACCCACTAGTTTTCACACCTGGGAAAATTTCTGAAAAAATGTGATTAAGAGAGAGAGCTTCCAAGTAAATCTTCAAATATGTCATTGGTGTAATCCATTCTTGTTTTTGACTTCTTGAATTGCTATTCTCCTCTACCATTGAAAGGTTGTGTTGGTGGTTCACCCGACGACAAATATAAGTAGCTCGAAAGTATAGTGAGTTA
Source organism: Buddleja alternifolia (assembly GCA_019426215.1). Classification (NCBI taxonomy): domain Eukaryota; kingdom Viridiplantae; phylum Streptophyta; class Magnoliopsida; order Lamiales; family Scrophulariaceae; genus Buddleja; species Buddleja alternifolia. Next base: position 12,321,605 of record CM033402.1, on the reverse strand, counting down.
CCTCCTAACAATATTATACTTATATGTCTTCAAAACAGGGGGAAAATTATATTACGTCTTGTATATATATGTATATGGTCCATTTTGCTTATTGTCAAATGAAACCGAATTTTTAAGCTTTTCGAATAGGACGGTGAACTTGTTTTTAATTAACTATTGCATCAAGTATAAGAACTATGTTATTGCATATTTATATGGTTGATTGTTGGGCTCAAGTGTCAGGCGTGGATAAGGCTAGGGTGTGGCTAAACAGGCACAAGTCTGCGACCTTAAAATAGTTCTCGCTATCCACGGCCAAATCCTACCACCTAAAGATAGAGTGTTCTGAGGGTGAAGTGGGTCATAGAAATTCAATTGTTTCATACTTTGGATATGACTAACTAGACATCGCGAGCTTGAGTGGGGAGGTTTAAAGTTTCGGCTTTAAGCCTGGAGTGATAAGGAAAAAAGCAGGGGGGCTCGAAGTGTCATGAGCATAGTTATCGGACGCGGTGCTTTACTACTTACATGGGCCCCTAATGCTTAAACGTGCTTTATTGACTATTACTTGTTTTGTTTGTTTATTGTCTAAATGCATTCATCAAAGTTGATACTTACAATTTAAATTGATATTGTTTCTCACCACTAATTTACAACTTGTGTTTAAAAATTATTGAAACACTCTTCACACATACACTAGCACTCACTAAACTTTTGCTTATGTACTTCATTTCTTTTTTCCAGATATAGGGGAATTTGACAATGAGACTAGCTCAGAGGACCTTTGCGTTAGACTCGGTCGAGTACAACTGTCAAACTTTGTAATATATTAATGTTATGTATGTAGCTATGTCGTAGTTTGATTTTGGTAGAACGACAAACCTAGTGGTATTTAAGTTATAGTAGCTAACTAGTATGTGAACATTGTTGACTGCTTAGAATCTTATAAACATTGGTAACCTATTGACTAAAGAAAATAGACCGCAATAAGAGAAAGATTTAAGCATTGAAAATTATTACATAGTAAAATATTTATTTTATCTTGTACCCAATCTTGTCCTCCCTTGACAAAATTCTTAGTTCCGTCCGTAGATGGTGGTAAGATGGCAGTAGCGAAATTCTATTTTCTTTTTCTCCTTTTTCGCCCAAAATTTTGCTTTTAGATATTAAAATTTTTATACTAATTACAAGTGCATTTTTAATATTATTTTTTCTTTTTTCTTTTCTTTTTCAGAAGATTTAAGTTGAAAATTTAAAATTAAAGTCATAATATTACACTAATGTATAATTTAAATAGTTATTTGATTGTTGGTGATTAAAATAGTTTATTCAAATATAAAAATTAGTTTAAAATATATAATCTTTAATAGTTTCTAATTTTTAGACAATTTTAATAATTCTCTTTATCTTTCCTGAATTTTTTTAATGTTTTTATAATAATTTCAATATTTAGTGAATAGTATTTTAGCCATAATTAATATTTTTATCATGATTTTGACACTTATGTGATGATTTTTAAAAATTGTAGATACTTTTTAATGTTCATTTAATATTTCTATATCTTCTAGATTTTTTTAATATTTTATAGCAACATTAACACTTATTTAATGTCTTTCTAATATTTTGAGATATTTCTCTTTTTTTTTATAACAATTTTAACATTTATGTGATATTTTTCCTTATATTTTTAGATACTTTTTATTTATTTTTACAATAATTTTATCAATTGTTAAATGTTTTATTACATTTTTCTCCAATAAACCCAATTTATCACCTCCCAAACATCTCATGCACTGTTTAGTAACAACCACCCTCAAATTTTGAATAGAAAGTTTAATTGGGACTAAATGTGAGACTTTTTGAAATTATTGAAGTCTAATGTGAGAAATTCGGGATAATTGAGATCAAAACTAAATAAACAAACTTATAAAATGAAAAATGCAATTTACCCATTCAAACAGATGAATAAACAAAATCGAACAAAGTAATAATCATAAATAAGTAGTGTTTAGCCTTTTATAGAATTAATGTGTCGACATGCCCCAACTGATAAATGACGAAAGTACCCTTCGCAGACCCCAATACACGGCAGTAAATTATATTGACTAGACGTTGGGAGTTGGATCGAATCACCCGACCTCAACTTGCCAAACTCGACCCGAAGATCCAGAATGCCCCAAACTTCACGTGCGTGACTAAAAAGAGCATGTGACCCACTCAGATCATGAAAGTGTCTAATCAACTTGGATTCGGGGTCAACAACCTATAAATACTGATTTTAGGTCATTGTGTTAGGATTTATGCTGTATTTTCCCCTTATTTCTTCCTGTTCCATTGGCAGCCAGTCTGAGAGATCTTGTAAACTGTAACTTAGGTATTTCGGATCCGGATTGGATAATATAACATATTTCTTTAATGGGCATTACGATTTAATACGTAAATATAACTGTCATTATATTGTCCATTATCATTTGGCGTTGTCTGTGGGAACAAGGCCATGTGTCCTATCCAATCCCCTCGTCTGAAGGGGCTTATGTGTCACACCGGACGCCATTGCATGAGCTATTGTCCACTTTGGCCAGAGCCTCACGGGTTTGTCCTTAAAAGGCTCCTTGCTAGGAAGAAGTGAACTTGGGGTCTATAAGCCTCTCAAGATCCTCGACTACATCTGATATGGTAAGTAGTTACATATACATCATAAGCTCCCTCAGACAAGGGGCTTGGGTAGGGCACATGGTCTCGTTCCAACAGATGGTGTCAATATGATGTGGCATGCACTTGTCTTCTCGCACATCGGACGCCCTTGCATGAGGTATTATCCGCTTTAACCGGACCCTCACGGGTTTGTCCTTAAAAGGCATCTCGCTAGGGAGAGGGGTGCTTGGGGTTTACAAGCCTCTCAAGATCCTCGTCTACATACTCAAGTCAAGTGATTCTACATGTATACATACATATATATATATATATATATATATATTGATATGTGTGATATTACTATTTACCTATTTTTGGTGATTAACTCTTATTACTAATTGAATCAGAAAATTTGTTAATCTTTTTTTTTTTTTTTGGATAATAAATTATTTTTTTATCTATATAGTTTCAGTCGTTGATTGAAGTCAAATAAAATTATAGGGTGACCTAGTGAGCTAAAGAAGTCCTTTAATTTTACTGTGGTTACTTTAAGTTCTCAAAAGGTAATTAACTGAAACAGGCCCTTTAATTTTACTGTGGTTAATCAATGCTTTGGCCATGCATGGACCTACTGAAAGATATTAATAGCATTCTGAGAAGAAGATGACTTGATACATGTGGACCAAAAAAATCGAACGTGAAACATATGGCTATTCATAGAGAGATGCATGTACGTATGTTTTTTTTTTTTTGGCTATGTATGTGATGTCGGTCAATTTTCGGCAAATGAACGAATCAAAGAGCGATCTTATAGATAGTATTTGGGTACTCGATCAATTTGTTTATATACCTCCTTGAAGGTTCAAATCTTAAGTAGATCGAAGGTTTAGGTCAAATTTATTGGATCATAACCACTTGAATCTTATTTGTAGGATCGTATTAGAAGGGGCTCTAATTTATGGATAATTGCATATGATTCCCCTGTGATAAGTGAAATCTGCGTCAAATTACTCTATGTTAAGTTTATTGTGTAGCGCCCCCATATGTTCCAATAAACTCTGCATACTCTCCCTTTTTTGATTTTTTTTGGTGTTTTTTTATCATACTCAATATTCTAGATTTTACTCAAATTATATTATTTATTTATTATAAACATGTAAGGGGCAAACATGCATTTGGACTGACATTTATGATGGGGGAAAAAAAGGGAGAATATACAGAGTTTATTGAAACATAGGGGGGCGCTACACAATAAATGTAACATTGGGTAGTTTGGCACAAATTTTGCATATCACAGAATTATCCCTCTTATTTATAAAGGGAACTTACGTGGAATTTATAGAATAAGATCACTAGGGTCGTTATGGATTTCTACAGAGAGAAATATTTGAGTTAGATAGTAGATTGTCCCCCCCCCCCCCCCTCCCCTCCCCTCCTTTTCCTGTTATGACATGAAGCATTTTTAGAAATATTCTAGTATGTGGATGGACATAAGATGGACATATGGTTTGTATAGATGATGTCATGCGTCATGATTCTACATTCAGCATTTAGTGTTGTCGGATCGGGTCATGGGTCTTGCCCGATCCGACCATAAAAAACATGCGAATCATAAGCTTAGCACCTTGATATAGCGAACGTATTTTGGCCTTTGGGTATATCAATATCCATGTATCTTTTTTTCACTTTTGCTATGTATTTATGCATCTGTACTTTCCCTATATTAGTCTATGCATGATATTAAGTGTGACACTTTGGAATTTCAACTCAAATTTTGGATTTTCAGGCATTCTGAATCAAAATCTTATTTTCAGAATTTGTGCAAAATTTTCACCAAAATTTGTCCGGAAGTCCCAATTTTTTTAAATTTTCACCGAAAGCCGGATTCCCCAAACATTTGAATATTATTAAAATGGTCTTATATAAAATACATGAAATTAAATTAAAGATACCAATATACTAAATAAAGAAATAAATTGAAAATAAAAATTATTTTTCAATATATATTCTTTTAGTTAGTTTAAATCAAAATAATTTTGAAAAAAATAATTTAAGAAATAAAATCTCATTTTCAAACAAACTAACAAATGTATATATTTAATAAATTTCGGACATACGTTAAAAATTTACCAATCATAATCAAAGAAGCTATTAAGCTTCTGATTTAAAATCTTCAGAGTAAGTTATAAGTAATAATAGATATAAAAGATTCTTATTATTTATAAGAAAAGGCTATTTTCAGCGATAATACAATAATACAAATAAATAAAAAAAATTGTTATAGGTGCAATGTATGCGAATTTCGTTTCGTTTGCTATGTATTTATATTGTTACTCATATCGAGTGTGTTGTCCAGTTGGGATTTTGTAAGGGACAATGTTAGAAATATTTTTTCCACTTGTAGTACTACCAGCTTTAAATATTATGGATATCTAATTAATAATTTGTATTCGTAATATGAAAGTGGAAGTAGGAAAAAGATCAATGATAGTGACTTTGATCTCTTAAAGATGAGTTTTAAAAAAATACAAGTGATTTATTTCGATAAGATTTTTCAAGATATTTAGTCATTATTTTATTACCAAATTATTCTTACTTTTATCATTTTTTAATTTATCATAATACACTTTCATTATTTCATTTTAGTGACAATTATTATATACACATTCTACATATACAATTTTTTTATTTATTTAATCATGTTAATTGAAAATAATATTTGGAATTTCCATTCTTTTTTATAAATTTCCATTATTTTTTTGAAAACAAAATCGAAATTCTAGATAATCTCAAAACAATTATCAAAATATCCATTAATTTAAGCTTCGAAATATATATCGATACTGATATTTAATACGTCTTTTTTTAATATATTGTAAAATATTAATATGAGGACCTTGAGCGAGCATATATATTTGATAAACTAGTCTACAAAGAATAACAAACCTTGAGCCTTTTTTGTACTTTGATAATCAAACCTTTTAAGAAATAAATCACCTTAGTTGATGGACTTTTGAAATTAGTGAATCACCTTCAACAAATATCACAATTTTATAGTATTCTCTATTATGGAAACTTGTGTCTTCACTCTTTTAACTATCTTTTATGTTTGTGATGTGCGTTGTGGGAAGTCACAAACTTGAATTGAATGGAGAGGGTGCACCATAGATCCCTTTATATATATAGGATGCCAAATGATCATAGCGCATCAAAGATCATAGTCAAATTTTAGGAGTTCCTCCTAGATTAGATGAATCCAACCTTATTTAATGAATACAATTTATCTTCATGTGCATGTACTATGAATGTGGGATAAGAATTCAAATAAGTTCATGACCTTGGTTATGACTAATTGTATATTTCATGGATACAACCAATGCACCATGAATTTTTCTGCCTAACCGCTGGGTTTTTGGCTCAACGATTCCAACAAAAACGAATCTCTGCACAGGAATAGAAAAGTGAATATTTGCACCAAAATCTAACCACCAAATTTTAGACAGGGCATTAATTAAGTTGGCTCATAAAATACAGATGAAAAGAGAGTACCTTTCTTCAAACAGTTCCTCGCATTTTTTCGTAATTCTTCTTTAATTGTCCCGACTTGTGACTAAAATAACACTAAACAGCGTCACCATTATTGCTAGTGATAGCTTCTTGTTTTCTTTTATATGGTATTTTGTAATATGTTTCCTTGTAATTTCAAGCTCTTTAACCATAATGAACTCGTAATGTCATGTGGATTGCTTGCAATTCTTTTCTCCTTAATCTGTTTTCTTCTAGCACACACATAGAAATAAGTTCATTGACGGTCCACTTATCTCATAGAATTTAGAACGAATTGCACAAGGAAAGATTCGGGGGTGACCATGTACGTACTCTTAAGTTGTTCAGAAAGATTGTTCGTTTTCATTATGTGTTCATGCAACGGGCGAGCTAGGATTTTGACTAGGTGGCGAGATCGTAATGTTAAAAATATAAATATTGAGTTTTTAGTTTTACATATATACATTTTTTACTAGCTTAATGAGAATAGGAGGAAGAGAGCCTAAAATTATTTAAAATAGATATTACTATCTATAACTATCATTGGAACTTGAAATTTTAAGGCCTGTTTAATATTATTTAAACAGAACTTTGGAAAAGCATTATTATAAAAATTATTTGAACAAAATTTAAAATTCATAAATATTATATTAATTGGAAGAGACGAAAGACTTGAAATTGACAGTTTTTATACATAGTTCATATGCGTGTGTGTATATATTTCAAAAGGAAAATGTCCCAATCCCAATCCCCCATCGCTATGAAAATCCGGACTGGGTCACAAGGAGGTCCTTTTGGCACACCCCTCTTTAGAAGCCTTGGTTAATGTCTAAAGTCTATATAACATTGTCATGTAACACTTTTGTAACATGTATGCATGTGTGATCGGTGACTAGTGTAGACATGGGTGATTAAGATATGGAGAGAGAAAAACTTGTATTGTAAAAAAAATATGAATATATCTCTTCACATCCCAACTCTCAATTGTCAAATATCTATGAGTGTTACAGGAAATATTACACAGAAATGTTATAGAAGATTTGATCTGGTTAATGAGAAGAAAAATCAAATGTAATCCTACAACAATAACAAAAAGGAACGATAATAAATTAAGTACAACAACTTACACTTTTTAGACTTGTCATCTAAATTTAGTTCAACTAAGAAAAATATTTATATATCAAATTTTGTACTTCAGAATTAATTTCTATCTAACTAAAAACTTGGGAGGGAGGAGGATGGTGAGAAATGACTTTTGTTTGTAATATAATTATATTATAAGGTACATATTAAAAAATTTAAATTTTAACATTTGCAAAAAATGTATGATTAAAATATTTTAAAAATTGAAGCGACAAACTGGAATTGACGATTTTATATAATTGTTTAAGAATACATCTTGTCAATGGTAAGTCATTCACAGAATTATAATGAAAATTGCTAAAAATCCTTTAAAATAAATGTTTATATCTGAAAAATTCATAATAATATTTTTCAATTAAAAGATTCATCCCACCAATATTTTGTTGAAAAAAATATGTAGGATTAATAAACTTATACATTTAATTGTCCTTAAGTTTCCAAATTAAAAGTTAATAAATTGTACTCTAGTATAGAAAGTTATTATTTAAAAAATTTATATTGATATATGGGAGTCAAATTCTTAGAGCTTTTTTAATCTTCTAAAATATTAGAAAATGGTAATTTTAGATAATTACCATGTTAAACTCAAAGATAAATTATTTATTTGAAATACTTAATTCTATGAAACTAAAAATTCATGTTTTACAATTTATCCATTTCAGAAATATAAACGAGAATAAGTAATCAAGTCCTAACTCAGAATTCAAGGATATTTTAGTTCAAAAGGTAGTTAATTTTAACTTTTGTATTTATTTCAAATGAAAAGTCATAGTATATATGATTGTTTGAGATAAAAAAAAAATATTTTATGAACCTTGTCGAATATAAATAAATATATTTATTACGTAATCGAGTTTCAACTTAAATAATATATAAAATCTGGACAGTAGCATGAAACGGAACAAGAACATGAAAATCACTTTTTGAGTCAGATTTGTGAAATGAAAATGAAAAAAGTGTTGAAGGTAGGGAAAATAATAATATTATTTATTAGTATTTGATGGGTTAGATTCTCCACGTGAAAAGAGGACCCATTTCCGTACACTGATGTGCCCTCATATTAATTCTCATTTTATTTCGTGGGGCAAACCGCCGTATGTCTACTTCTCTTTTTCTAATTAATTAACATAATATAATAATAAATCATTCTTGTAACAAAAAAATAATAATAAAATAATTCTGGAATTCTTCCCGGCGTAGAAATTCAAATGGTTGATAAAAATAAATAAATAAAATCATGCATTATTGCTCAGGACCACTCAATAGATATTGGAGAATATATAGTAGCTATTGCCATATCTCATAACATTGTGATTACCATGTGTAAAAAGTAAATTTAGATATTCTACAATTACGTAACTTTTAGTGAGACTTCGAGGTCCATATAAAATTTATATTTAACTAAATTAGTTGACAACATTTGGAGAATGACTTTACGTTCTCTCAAGATTTTCGATAGTATTTATCAACATGTAATAAAAAGATAAAAAAATAGAAAGATAAATTTGTGACCTAAACTAAAGATAAATTGCAAAATTTGTTATGTGTAACATTCTAATCATAATGTTGCGAAATTCTTTTCATCAACATACACTTTAGTACATATGAGGATTTAGACATGTTATGTAACATACGCACAACAAAATCACCATATTAATAATTAATTAATTTTCACTTTTCTCTTTTGACTTGGGTTATGAAAAGGCAACCATTATAATTATATTTGGAATTAAATTGACATAAACATTTTCTGACGAGCAATGAGAATACAATCTATCAACACAATTGCTCCATTTGCTATTTTAAGTCAACCTCTTGAATATATTTTGGCAAATCTATCCATTGTTTCTTTATTATTTTTGAATTATTAAACTTTCGGATCTGATTGGTTCACATTATCGATGAAAATATTTATTTTTGGACAGAGAAAGTAATTATATGTAGAGTCTGTTTATAAAATCTTGTACTTTAAAAAACATGCTAAATCATAAAAACAGTTGTAAAAGTGAAACTTAGAAAAAATAGAATAAATTGGTAGAAGTACATATGAACTTACGTTTACTTTCTGCTTATTTTCAAAAAAAATTCTATAGAAGCAGAATCAGTAGAATTAAATAGTAAAAAACAGTTTAAATCCGCAAAAAGGTCAAAAATGCTTCTTCTTTTTTTTTTTCAAATGTTGTCAAGTATTCTACTAAAATACCTCATGTAGTAGCTTCTCAGGATTCTTGCTTGCACATAAATTTCCTCCGAAATCTCAAAATTTCTACCAAAATTTTGGATCTCCAAGGGTTCCGAAACGAAATTTCACTTTCAATCTAATTTTACAAAATATCTCCCAAAATTTTTTAAAATTTTCCGATATTTTTGTCGAAACTCAAAGTTTCCCAAAATTTGAAATAATATTATATTATTTATAAAATATCCAACGAAATTTTGACCAAAATCCGAAAATTTTCAAATCTTTTACCCAAACTCGAAATTTTCTAAAATTTATCATAGTATTTAATTATATTATTTTGTAAATAATTTAAAAATAATAATAAGTTTCTAATGGGTCCACATTTATTATGAGCATTATTGTAGAGTTTGGCCTACAATTTTAATGTTATAATTAGACTTGCTTACAACAAAATTGAAAAAATGCAATCCAAGGAAATATTATTTCATCAATCTCATCTTAAATAAATTTGGCCTCTAGCACTTTCTCAAAGCATAAGACTTTTTTAGTTTGAGTTGTTGGAAAACATTAGTTGATGAAGATAGCATTTTTGGTAATACTTATGAGCTTAAATCGTGGAATCCTTTTCAAATTTCAATTTTCAACCATAGCAACTTGACTTCAATTTTCCTAGAAGTTCCATGTGGTTTCAAATAATAATTTATATTTAAAATTGTGATACTTTGTTATGAAAAAGTTTCTATGAGATTTAGTTATTACTTTATTCTCAAATCATACTTATTTTATATTTTTCGCAGTAGATTTAGTTGTTAAGATGTAAATCTCCACATTGATTTTATTAAACACCAAGAGTTTATATAAAGGTGCAAAATAATAATAAACATAAAAAGAAATAAATAAATAAGGAACCTAGTCTAATATAAACTCTGAACACTCCCCCGCAGTTGAAACGGTAGGAGTCCGAACGTTGAGACTAGTATGAAACTCAACAAAAAGAAATGACGACAATCCTTTGGTGAAGATGTCTGCAAATTGGTGCGAAGAGGGCACATGTAGGACACAAACCTTACCCAAGGCAACTTTTTCATGCACAAAGTGTAAATCCTATTGAAAATGATTAGTACGTTGGTGCAGTATAGGGTTGGAAGAAAGATAGACAGAACTGATATTATCACAATAGATAATGGTGGCTTTTTGAAGAAGACATTGGAGCTTGAAAAGAAGGTTACGAAGCCAAGTAGTTTTAGGGGCAGCATTCGCAACCCCACGGTATTTTGCTTCAGCACAAAAGTGGGAAACTACATGCTAACATTTAGAGGACCACGAAATGAGATTGTCACCAAGAAAGACACAATAACCAGAGGTGGAACTACGAGTGTCAGGATAGCCAGCCCAATCAACATCAGAGTAGGATATGAGCTGAGACAAGGACGAAGGAGTTAGAGAAAGACAGAGAGAGAGAGAGAGAGAGAGAGAGAGATAGTACCCTTAAGATAACGAAGGACACGTTTCAAAGCATGCATGTGAGCATCACGAGGATCATGCATAAACAAACAGAGTTGTTGAACTGCAAAGGAAATATCGGGACGAGTGAAAGTGAAATATTGAAGAGCATCGGCTAGATTACGGTATAGATTAGGATCAAAGAACGAGGAAGAGTTAGAGGATGATGAGAGTTTTGACTGAGTATCGGTAGGGGTGGAAACAGAATTGCAAGTAGTCATGTTGGCTCGATCAAGATTGTGATGAGCAAATTTTTCTTGAGATAAGAATAGACTGGAAGAAAAACGAGTTACAGAAATACCAAGAAAAAAATGAAGAGGACTGAGGTCAGTCATGGCGAATTTGGAGGAGAAGAGAGAGGTAAGCTGAGAAAAAAGAGAAGAAGACGAAGTAGTGAGAACGATATCATCGACATACAAAAGATGAAAGGCAAGGGACGACCCACGGCGATAGATAAAAAGCGAGGCATCTGCACGACTACTAACAAAACCGTGTGGTGAGAAAAGAGGTGAAGCGATAATGCCAAGTATGAGGAGCCTGCTTAAGACCATAAAGAGCTTTCTTGAGAAGACACACATGATTTGGATGGCAAGGATGAGAATAGCCCAGAGGTGCTTCATATAGACAGTTTCAGAGAGGTGTCCATTTAGAAAAGTATTTTTGATATCGAGCTGATGAAGAGGCTAAGAGCGAGAGATTGCTAGGCTAAGAACGGTACGGATGGTAACGGGTTTGATAACTGGACTAAAAGTATCTTCGTAGTCAATGCCAGGCTATTGAGTGTAGCCATGGGCGACAAGGCTGGCTTTGTAGTATTCAAGGGACCCACCAGTATGAAACTTATGCCAAAAAATCCACTTAGAACCATCAATATTAGTATTGGAAGGAGAGGGGACGAGATCCTAAGTGTCATTCGAATGAAGAGCGGATAATTCAGCATCCATGGCAGCTTTCCAGTTATGGTCACGAAGAGCTTGAGTGTAAGACCGAGGAATAGGAGAAGAAGTCGAAGAGTAGGAGGATATAGATAGATTGAAGAGAGAACGAGGCATGACAATGTCGGATTTAGACCGAGTGACCATGGGATGAATAGGGATGAGGGGCTGGTCGGGAAGCACTGGGTCAGATCGGGTCCGGAAGGAAGAGAGGAGGGTGGATCATCGGGTGCAGACGGAGTAGACGAACTTCGTGGAGTGGGAATGGGAAAGCCCGGTGGAGGAGCATCCAAAGGGCGTGACGGCAAGAGATGAAGTAAGGGAGATGGATCATTGTCGGGAGAGAGAAAATCATAATTGATCGAATAAGGTGTGGAAGAGGACGAGGGAGAGGGAAAAGTGAATTTGTGAAATATGACATTGCGAGATAGAATGATTTTGTTTGTGTCGAAGACAAGTCACCAAAAAATCTTGTGATGAGAGGGATAACTGAGAAAAATGCAGGCAGAGGAACCAGGAGATAACTTATGAGGAGAGGTGGTAGAGGTATTTAGATAGCAGAGACAGCCGAAGACACGAAGATGGTCATAAGAGGGGGCAGTTTTATATAGTATTTCAAAAGGAGTTCGGAAGGAGAGAGTGGTAGTGGAAAGAATATTAAATAGGTGAAAGGCCATGCGAAGGGCCTCGGCCCAAAATGGTGGAGGAAGAGAGGCTTGAAAGAGGAGAGTACGAACCATATTATTAATTGTTTGAATAGTACGTTTAGCTTCGCCATTTTGTTGAAAAGTGTGGGGACAAGAAAAACAAAATTGAATACCATCATTATCAAAGAACGAGTGAAATAATTTATTATGAAATTCACCACCGTGATCACATTGAAAAGACTGTATTTCAAAATTAATTGAGTTTGCGCATAAGAGTGAAAATTGACAAAAACATTAAAAACATTGGATTTATTACGTAAAGGAGAAACCTATAAAAAAATGAGAATAATCATCCAAAAATAAAACATGATAACGAAAACCACCGGGCTCGGGACCGGTGATGTCCAGAGGTCGGAATGAATAAGTTCAAATAAACTATAGCTTGCAGAAACGGAAGAAGAAAAATGTAATCGTTTTTGTTTGCCAAGTTGACATGCATGGCATGAACTACGAGAAAAATCTTTATTACAATCAATAAATTTTCTACTAGATAAAAAATTAAAAATTGAGACTCCGGGATGACCAAGACAACGGTGCCAAGTTGAAGATGAAGGGGCAGCGGAACATCGGAAAGAGCTGAGAGCGGTGGAGGAGGCGGAGATAGGATAAAGGTCATCGTTGTTGTTACTTCGAAGAATCAATATACCGGTCCTAAGATCTTTTACAGAAAAACCAGAGGGATCAAATTCAATAAAACAAGAATTGTCACGAGTAAATTTACGAATAGATACTAGATTTTTAATGAGGGAGGGGGAGATGAGGCTATCACGAAGATGAAGAGAAAGAGAATTTGAGATGAAGGTGGATTGACCAATGGAATTTAAAGGGAGAACAACACCATTACCAACAATAATTGACTTTGAAAAATTACACAGTACAATATTAATTAAATTACCTGGGTTAGAGGACATGTGAGATGTCGCCCCAGTATCCATATACCATTGGTCGTCCGGTTGGTGGAGTGTCATAGTCTGATACAGAGAGACAAATTAGTGTTGGTGAGCTCTGAGGAGGGATGAGACGTGTTGGACCCGACTGGAGTGGACAAACTTGAAAATAAAGGTGGCCCAGAATTTGAATAGGGCTAGGCTGGTGGTGGGCTGAGTAGTCCAGGAGACGCAGATGGAAGCCCACTGGGAGCGGACGCTAAAGGTGGGCCATGAAAGAAAGCTGCCCAGATCGAGTGGAGGCAAACCAGTGGGGCGAATTGGGCTACTGAGACTGCTGTGCCCAATTCACAGATTGGTAGGCATAAGCGGCAGGTGGGCTGGGCGCTGAGTTGGGCTGATTTTGCAGTGGGCCAAACTGACGTGGGCTAGGAGAATTAAATTAGGAGTGCTGATGTTGCTGTTGATAACAGAATAATTTTGTGGGCCACTACGGGGGCTCATATGTGACGAACCAGAATGGCCTCCACGCCCATAATTTCGATTACCACCTCGACCCCTATTTTTTCCATTATTGCGATTTGTGTTTCGATTAAAGGATGGGGAAAAGGATTGAGAAATAAGGGCGGCATTGGAGTCAGAAGAAGGAGTTTGGAACCGTGTTTCATGGGATTCATGAATAAGAAGTAAGTTGCGAATTTCAGAAAATGAGGGTAGGGGTTTTTGAGTAGTGATGACAGTAACGAGGGAAAGATAAGACTCCGGGAGGCCTTGTAAAAGTTGTAAAATAAACGCTTGATCAAGAACAGGAGTGTCAAGATCGGCTAGATTGTCAGCCAAATATTTCATCTCTTGACAATATTGGGAGATAGAGAGGGCTCCTTTTTGCAAAGTCCGAAAACGTTCATTTATTTGCTAGGAGCGAGATAGTTTATTATTTCGAAAATTCTCCTCAATTGCAAACCAAAGCTTATGGGAAGTTGCATATTCTAAATCAATATTTTTAAGCAACTTTAAATCAACAGTAGAGTAAAACCAACGCTTGATGGTGGAGTCAAGCGCAAACCATGTTTCATTAGTATCAGAAGAGAGTTTAGATTTTCCAGAAATATGATCAAAAACAGAATAGCTACGACAAAGATCCATAAACACACCCCTCCATAGTTTATAGTTTGAGTAGTTTTCTGATAGCTTAAAACCAAAGGAGGAGTGAACATTACCAGCAGCAAGAGCAGGATGAATAGACGGTGGTTTAGGGGAGTCGGTTTGGGTGTGTGGAAGTGGCGGATGAGGCTTTGGTGATTGACATGATAGGATGGGGAAAGAATCGAAATACAAACACAAAAAATAATGAAAAATGAAGGAATAAAGACAATAACCAAAAAAATTTCAATAAGAAACCAAAGTGTGAGCCACAAAAACGAATGACGGGCTAGAGAAAGAGGCACAAAAATCCCTGATATAGTGGAAAGAACGTGTTGTTGAAGGCTATATAGTGAAAGACAGTGTGTTGTGGAAAGCAACAGCTAAAAGGGGAGGGAGAAGAGAGACGGCAGCCGGATTTGAGAGAGACGGCGGCGACCGGATGCAAGAGAGACAGCGGCTGCTTGGTGAAGAAGCAATGCCCTAGGAAAAATTAGGTTTGGCTGATGCCATGTTAAGATGTAAATCTCTACACTGATTTTATTAAACTCCGTGAGTTTATATGGAGGTACAAAATAATAATAAACGTAAAAGGAAATAAATAAATAAGGAACCTAGTCTTATATAAACTCTTAACATTAGTCATACCACTTAACAAAATTCACTGTACATATATTACATTACATATACAATATTATTTATATACAAGATCCATTATTATGGTATTTAAAGTTATACAAAGTTTTATTGAAAATTTTCAGTTATTTGACTATTTCTATACATTTCCATGATTTCTATAAAGTCGAAATCGAAATTTTGGATATTCCCAAAATTTTCATGAATTTATTACCCCAGAATTTACATCGATATCAAAATTTAATATCTTGCTTACATGGCACATTGAGAAATTTGTTTCCCATCAACTTCAGATTTTTAACTTCTGATTCTTCCTTATTTGCAACAACCAAAAAAAAAAAAAAAAAAAATCTAATTCTTACTTGAATGTTAAGCACCTTTATGTACATAATGCATTTTTTCTATTTATGATAATTAACTCACCATCACTTTAATTTTAAAATCTTAAATTTTAGATAATTAGAGAAATAAATTATTACGCATTCACAAAGTGACAAAATCTATATAGTTACCTCATAATTCAATATGAAAGGTAATAGTAAAAGTTAGTGACAGTTTTCTCTATCATACTTTGTATGTCAAATGTTTATTATAATTTTTTTGGGGTTGATTTCTTGTTTTTAAATTTTTCGGCAGCTTGATCTAGAAGAGGATGTTTGGGTGAGCTTAATTATAAGCTCTTCAAAACATATGATTATGAGCTTATAAGCTCTTCATAAAAGTGTGTGTAAATTCTTTTTATAAGCTCCAAAAATAATATATTATGAGTCTACGCACTTTTTAAACAATAAATCAAAGGCATTACAACTAAAACTAATATTAGAAGTCACTAAATATACATAACGAGTGACAATAACTTTTGATTTGTCACTATATGAATTTTTAGTGACAATAATTTATTTAAAGTTGTTACTATTGACAATTAGTGACACGTGTATAGTGACAACACAAATAGAGTGACAACTATATTTGTCGTCACTAAGTTATCACTAAAAGTGTGTCACTAATTGTCAACTGTGATAACAACTTCCTTGTCACTGATATAAGGTATTTATAAGAGTAGCTTTCAGAGTTTAAAATTTTACTATAATTATAATCATCTGAATTCATTTAGCTAGGATTCGTCATAGAAAATTTAACTGTAATTATATCGTTGGCAAGCTCCTAAAAGATACTCGTTTATATAGATACACATCATTATATTTGTCTGTGACCGGCATGCAACAATCTTTTTTTATTTTTTTAATTCTTTGATAAGAAAATTTGCATTTAGTTATAACCAAATAAAAGGAAAAAGAGTTCAATTGGCTTTAAAGGCTAATTCTATATATATATATATATATATATATATATGCCAAATCGAGTTCAATGGTCCAAGTATATATATCATGTGTTGATTTCTTTTACACAAATATGTGTGGGGTTAACAAACAATATATCTTACTGTGTGAGAGAATAAACACTAAGATTATTAAACCCTAGTTAGTTAAATACGGGATGACAAAATTTGGTATTTAATACGTACAAGTGTTTTATGAATTTTTTTGAAAGTTACGGAGAAATAATCGACGAAAAAATACGAAAAACGGAAAATAAATGAATTAGTACTTGTATGGGTAAAATACAAATAAATATGAATTATTCGAAAGTAAAAGTACGATTGATTTTTATATTACTTTGAATGATATATAGCTTGAACTTACTTTTATAATATGAAAATAATATACTGTAGGAGGCACTAGTTGACAATAATTTAATATTTTTATAAATTATTAATATTTGTGTTTTAGAATCGTATAATATTCAATAATAATTAGAATAATTTAAATTTAATATTCTATTTTAAATAAAAATAATATTTTTCTTGCCAAATATAGAATATTATTCGTCAAGTGTATTACATTGTATGTAAAGTATGTGTATTAAACGATTCAACATAAGTGTACGTGTATTATTTATTCGATTCAAAATACAGACGAGAAACGTAAATTTTTTCAATTATACATATATACACGTGCTACACGAATTTTGTACGAGTTATAACTAACAGAACGTCGAAACTTGATCAATCATATACTTTTCGTGGCATTAAATGTCCATCATAAGCATGGTTCAAAGTTTCTTTTCTTTTCCACCGAAACTCCCGTAAAGTTTCTGTTTTTCAACTTACGGAAAAGAAATCACCATATTGTTTCGAAATTACATTGTTTCCTAGGAAACTCTTAATGTTTCCATGGAAACTCTCAATGTTTCCATGTTTATTTTCATGGAAACATTAAGAGTTTGGTAATTTCTTTTCAAAAAGATTTGCTCTATCGCAAAGACAACAGAGCTCTCAAATCTCTCCACGTAGGGAAAAAGGTCAAAAAAAAAAAAAAAAGAAGAAGAAATGAAGAGTAATAAATTTAACAATCAAACGAATATTTATTTCACCAAGGAGCGCCTTTTTATCATGCGACTCAAGATGAAAGTTATTGTATTGTTGATTAAAGTAATTTTTTCATATAATTTGTAGATGAGTTTGAAACCATTGTATCATCCATATTAATTAACTGTTTATTTTTTTCACGACAACACTTTTATAATTTTTTATTTCACAATTTAAGTTACTAAAATTTTATCGGTTATATGTTATGTGAATATTAAATTTGAATCAAACGTTACCACTTTATTTATTAGTGTAATTTGATTGATTATTAATGTAGATGTATAAATATTTTACACAACTATTGTTTTTTGCTAGTGAAAAGAGGAAACAACTCTTCTTTACTTCTTTTTTCACCGTTTTTACCTTGTTTCTAACATTTTTCAAGTTTTTCATGATATTTTCGAAACGTTTCTTATATTTAAGAACTCAAAATTTATCATTGAAACGAAATTTTAATCCTTGATGCTAGGCGAAGTCCTACTACTTTTCTTATATATATATATATATATATATATATATATATAAAACAAAAGAGTCCTACTACTTTTGGTCCACATGAGAAAAAAGCTGAAACGTGACGATGTAAGACTTATGTGGCGCGTGGCGGGCGGCAATGAGAGAGAGGGGCGGATGCAGATATTTGTTGTGGGGAAGGGGAAGAGTTCACATGAATTGCAGGAGGTCCCCTGAGGGACGCCCACCCTACCTACTGCCCCACACGCACCCTTAAAAATTCTTAAAAGTTTTGAGACTTAGAGGGAAACTCCTCAAAATAATTTATGGAATTTATAAGCATTTTATGGATAATTTCTTTTCAAGTGAAGCTTATAACATTTTTAAGATCCAAAATTATTTTTTAAAATTTTAACAATATACACATACTCACATATTGCACACATTTTGCATGCAAACTGCACACACACATTTACACACACAACAAGAATATATTTACACATACACATCACAATTTACACACTCGAACACACAATTATTGAAGGAAAAAAATATTAATATCACATTTATAATATAGCATTTATTTTTTTTGCAAATACTAAACACTCAAATATCTTATATTCGACATTTTATTTTATCCAAACACTTGAGAACTAGTTTTTGAAATAAGATCTAACATGATATTATAAGCTTCTAAAACATTTTATAAGCTGTAGGAGCTTATAAGTCAGTCATGTCATGTACGGTCGGAGATGTAAGGTGATGAACCAGTTTGACTAGAGCTCAGCTCAAACTCAATCTCACTTATAGTTATTTATAAGTTTGCGGACCGACTCACGGGCTTTTTTATTGTTATTGTTGCTTTTTATTTTTATATATCTCTATAAATACCCACATTCCATAAATTTTATACTTCTAATTTTATTTACAATATATTGTAATGATACTCAAGTTAAATTTATTTATTTTTAGTCATGGAAAATAATAATAACAATAACAACATCATCAACAACAACAACAACAACAACAACAACAACAACAACAACAACAATAATAATAATAATAATAATAATAATTATTATTATTATTATTATAATAATAACAATAATAATAATAATAATAGTAATAAAGAGACGAAGAGAAGCAAAAGAAGAAATTTTGAATATTAGTTTATATTTTATTATATGCGTTTCAATAAATTAGTAATCAAAATATATATTTTTATGACACCCTGCTCTATTTTGTAAATAATTATTGTATAGAAAAATGCAAATATGTTTTTCTTATATTAATATTCATTTTCAATATTAATTTTTATTTTTCCTTTATAAATTAACTAAAAAAATATTATGAATAAAAAATTACCTTTTACAAACTAAATTACAAAATGGATATTTTAAGAACTTATCTCAAATTTAAAAAATATATAATTTTATAAGATCTAAAAGTTTATATGGGCAAATCTCCATTAATTTGGTAATGCCAATAAAGTAATATTACTCATAACAATACTAGTAATAATATAACATAATATATAAATTGTGTATAATTCATTAATACATGATCTATGTTTCTGAAACCTAAATTCTTTAAAACATTTTTTAATCACTTCCAATTTCATAAATATTATTGAAAAAAAGATAGATACAATATTATTTATCTTATCTTAAAATGTCTTATTATTATAATTATTATTATTTTGCTTTTGGAATCACGTTTTTAATTATGGTATACATTATTAACAGGTAAATTGCATTTTTTTATACACTTTTGGTCCCGCATTATTTGTTGCTAGTCTCACAAATAGTCTCATAATTAGTCAAAATCTCACATTTGGCACTGCAACAAAAAATAGGGAAAAAATAATTTTAGTGACAAAATTTTAAGTGACAATGTTAAATTTGGTTAAAATTTGAGAATCAAAGACCATTTTAATCAAGTCCGACAAATAGAGGACCAAAATTGTTTAAGCGGTAAAATTCAGAGACGAAAGGTGAAATTCTCTATATTATTTTCAACATGCAATTATTTGCTCGTCTGGCCTCGATCGTGCAACCTAATATTTAGACCTAGTTCATTACAAAGTAGCCACATCCACACGTCCCGTTTCAAACCTCTTAATCAATCAATATATTGTTTTTGAATGATTGGCGTTGGCCATGGGTCCGTATATAGACATAATTTTAATCATCCTTAATTACACAAAAGTAAATCATGGGAGTGTGTCAAGTGAATCGATTGATCCTGACTGCTAAATACAAGCTTGGTAGATAAATGCATGCATGTTTTTCTTTCTTTGACAATTCATAGATCACTATATATATAAGCTGTATCATTGCATGAACATTGATTGCCCTTGACTTGATGGTCACTTAGAATTTGTGATTCTAATGCACCAACGTCGCTTATGTATTGTCCACAAAATAAATTAGGTCCTATAATAAGTAAGGTGGAGACGGTTAGGAATGTGCCCTAAAATTCAATTATTTAATGTGTTTATTATGAATAAATAAATAATATATATTAGAAGTTATGAGTATTACTAAATGTCCTATGGGATAGGCATAGTCCATAATTACATATGAGAATCCAAATGGAAGTGATGTTTCATGAAAGACTTGGATTACGTATATCATGTGTTATTATAAATTGGTTATAGTCGGTGATAAGAATGGGCGTCTTATCTGCTAAAGACTATAATATGCTATATTCGATGATTTGTCTTAATCATGGGAATAGGGATTCCATATATAGTATATTCGTGTAAATCAATTAGATTGAAACACTGAACCGGACCAATCAAATTATTTATTTTGACTACTATCGAAAATAAATAATTTTGAACAATAACTCTTAATCCTATGATTGTCGTGGACTAATGCATCTAGTGCACATTGCTTTGATGTATTTAGAAGTGAGGTCTTCGGTAACCAATATACTTTATACATTGGGTAATGACATAAAAATGTGATTGGAAAGGACATTCATATGGGATCTATAATCTCTATAAAAGATAAGATATATCCCCTATAATGGATTTACAATGTTCGACTTTTCTAAAACTTTGGCCAAAGTGTTTCAAGTGAAGTGTCGCTGAAATTATATGAAAAATAGTTTTTCATTTGGAAAGTTGATAAAAAAAAAAAGCAAATTGAGCATTATAGGATAAGATGTGAAAAATAAAATAAAAGTAGTCTCAATTTTATTTCTTCATGGATATTTAATAGAGGAGTTAATGAAATATTTCTTTACGAAAGAATGGGAACTCAAAAATAAATTTCAGTTAATTTTAGAGTGCAACAATATTTATTTAGTGGAATTAAATATTGTTAAGTGATATTAAATATTATCATGTGATGATAATTTGATTTAATCTACTTGGAGCTAAAATTAATTTTCCCTAAGGTCCCTTCGCAAACCTCAAATTGAAACTCTACAAATAAATACTAAAGTATATCCATTAGATGGATAAGTTTGAACTTAGATGAAAAATTAACGTGGGAAATATGTTTGGAAAAAGATATTTAATTAAATAGTGATTTAATTAAAAAGGAAAAAGAAATTTAAAAAAAAAAAAATTGCACGTGAACAGTAGCGTACTGTTCACGTGCAGCAGCCAACCACCAACTGCTATTGTCAAAATTTCTTTTTTTCCTTTTTCACCCCACTAAGTTTTCTTTTTCTTATTTAACAATCCCACTTTTTTTTTTTATTCAAATTTCTTCCTTTTTTCACCCTATATAAAGGGGTATCATGTACAAGTTCAAACACACCAAACAAAAACGAAAGCAAGAAGTTTTTGTATATTTTTACGAGAGCAAGCTAGCTTTTAAGAAAATAAAATTCCTCTTACGGAGTTTTATTTTAGTAGTATTTTTGGAGCACACACTCCCGAGTTTGTTGAGGCATTGCGAAAAAGGCTTTGCGGTGAACGAGTTCTTCTTTTACCGGCGAGTTCCAATCTTCGGTGTAAGGTTTGTTTTCCTCGTTTTCAATTATTATTGTTTTTATAGTTATTCAATTATTGTTTTTAATTAAAGTGTTTAATTATGTAGTCTTTTAATTGTTAGCTATAGATAGGCAACAATAATTATTAATTAAAGTGTTTAATTAATTGCTTTAAGTCATAGTATGTATGCTTTAATTTTTTGATGTCATGCATGTGCGCATAAGAGCTAGGTCTCTATTATAATTCCGCTGCGTACCAATTTGGGTTTGATTTTGAATCGATTTCCCAACAACTGGTATCAGAGCCAGACTCTTGATACGTACATGTGGGACATATTGGCATGATGAGATGTTATTTATTTTAGAATTTTGATTCTAGATATTAAAGCTTTAGACATGTATCGATTATTAAGCATTCTTGTATGATTGGATCAATTGTTAGTTATAGTTGCAGTATTATATTGTGCTATTAAATTCGTCTAGTTAATTCTGTCTAGGAGATTGGGTTTTAAGCGCGACCGTTGTGACGCCTCCAATCTTTCCTGGAAATTAAATCTAGTTAATTCTGTCTAGGAGATTGGGTTTTAAGTGCGACCGTTGTGACGCCTCCAATCTTTCCTGGGAATTAAAACTAGTGTGGTTTTCTAGTACAATATTTACTCTCTATTTCTATTTTTGGTGGAATATGGCTCTGAGTTCCACAACAAGTTGTATCAGAGCCTCAGCTCTTGATCCGTACATGTGCGACATGTTTACATGTTTAAAATTAAATGATACTATGGAATTTTATGGAATTAGATTCTAGATATTAATGTTTTTAACATGTAAAATTTTTATGATTCTTAAAGCATGCTTATTTTGATTAGATCAATTGTTTAAAAGTATGAATACATGTTTATAACATTAATATATTTATTCAACATGATAGATTTGATTTGATTAAATATTTTATTTAAATTGTTTAAATAAATGTTGAATATCTTTATGTAAATCATATATTGTGATATGATGATTGAGTAGGAGTAAGATTCAAGAAGTTGAACCTTAATACTTCATGAGCATGAGATCACGTTGTTTAAATTGTTTAAATAATGCATATGTACATTATTTAAGCATTAGTATGTGTGATTGTATTCAACATGAGAAACTTGATGTGATCAAGTGTATTATTTAAATTGTTTAAATATATGTTGAATATATGATGTCAAATTGTTTTTGACATAATGGTTGAGTGGGAGTATTTTCCAAGATAAGGAGAAACGTTTTGATGAGATCATATAATTCAAATAGTTGAATTTTTTCTATTTAATTAAATTTCTTGGAAATTCTAATTTGATTAGTACTTATTATTATTTAATGTATTCATTATATGATAATGAAAAAATCCACGAGTTTTGAAATATCAAGTGGGAGAGAGATTCAAGAGTTGAATTCTCATGGCCTCCATTACTGGTCTAACGGTGTAGCAAGTGAATATTATTCCCTGAGGAAGGTATTCACTCAAGGTTACAAGATTAGATCCTTGATGGGTAGATTGAAGTATGCGTAAACGAGTGCGATCACGCTGCCGTGGAGTATCTTGAATACCATATGAATATCTAAGTAATGGTGTACACTTGATTGGGAAAACATATTAGCCTCCCCGAGGAGCTCTGTTATGTCATCCCAAAGGCTGAAGATTAATATGGTGGGTTAATGATATTTAGTAAGAGTTACAAGAGAAAAACATATTAATTGAGAAATGTTCTTGCCTAAACTTATTACATTTTTCGGTCCTGCCACCAGGAAGGAAAATGTATAAAACCAGGTCATCATTGCATGTACCAAAATGTGGTTTGTGGATCCCATATTTGGTTTTTATTGCTAAAGACTCGACTCATAACTTGTTTATAATTTATTTATTTCATAATTATGTTAGCTGGTCCTTTACAATCGTATTTCGAGAACATTAGTTCCTAAGGTCTAGATATGTCAAGTGGAATGTGAATCTTGAAAGTGTATCTACTTATGGTATATATAAACTCGTTCATATATCTACATGTTCTTTTAGTTCCAATTGACAATGAATCACTGACTGTTGCGGACCGTTATGAATGGTCACCTAAAGTCATTGAGATGACTAAAAGCTATATCCTGACCACTTAGTCAACCATTCTCAAGCACTTGATGCAAGAGATGGTTCTTCTGAAAAAAAAAAATTATTTTTTCAAGAAGACGTTTAATGGCGGGATTGGACAGTTAGACATGGGTAATGAGTAAGTTGAACATTACCAAGATGTCTTAAGGAATACTAGATCAATAAACACATCATGAAGATGATGAGGTGGGTGAATAAACTAGAATTCCTTAGTATAATAATTGTCAGTCAAACCCAATAGGATAGGATCCTAAACTTCCATGTATTGTTTTTTTTTTTTTTTTTTTGGAATTTTATAATTCACTGTGTAATAAATAATGAGATTATATATTGCATGACTCTATGGAAGAAATGGGTGTTGAGAACTAAAGAAAGATGGTACGAGTATATCAATTAACAAAAATATGATTTATGCTTTAGAGTAAAGTATTGATCTTGAATAATGTCTTTGTGTACCTTTATTTTGTAGAAATATAATTTCTGTTAAGATAGTGAATGTTTGATTCACAAATATTTAAAAGAATAAAAGTTATTCATAATAAATTGTTTATTAGTAAAGGTACTAGGAAAGATATTATTTTTTGATACTCTGTTCATAATTCTAGATACAAGTATGTGACTTACCATTAGAAAGATAATCTCTAATGACTAATAAAGTGTATGTTTAGCAGTAAGTTATATTAATCCTGATATGATCTAAAGACTGATTTATGATGGACTTAAATGTTCATTAGATGTAGAAGGGTCTACCAGTCTGCGAATCATGTTGTGGAAGATATAATGACTATGAGGCCATAGGCCAAACTAATTGTGCTGCTAACATTGCTTGAATTGGTTCACACTAATGATTGTGAATCAATTCATGTTTAAGTCAATAGAGTTCTTTGAGTTTTTCATGCGAGATGATTACTCAATGCATTTGTATATGTATATGATACATAAGTCTTAAAATGTTGAATAGTTCAAATTGATTAAGACTCATGTCGAGAATTAGTTAGATGAACGTATGAAACCATTTTGATATGATCACAATGATCAATATTTGTCCAAAGAGTTCTTAGATTTCTTAATTGCAAATGAGATAAGATCTCAACTTATTGTACTGGGTAACTCTAGTCGAATAGTGTTGCAAATAACAAGAAATAAGATGATAAAAGTCATTTTTACGTGTTATTAAGCCCCTTTGCGTTTATGTTTTAGGTTCATTTATCGCTTGATTTTGTCACTTGTGCGTTTAATTCGTGCATTAAGTGATTTCAGGCCTTAAGTGGATACAATCGAATAAAGGGTGGAAAAAGGACGTATAAAACAAGTTTAGGCCAAGATGTTTCACACTTCTACAACCAAACAAGCAAGAAATAAGCTGGAGTTAGCTAAAATCATGTTTGAGTACCATTTCCGCACACCTGTGCGCCAAATCAGAAAGAACCTCCACATTGGAACGTCATTTTGATATATTTAGAGATATAATTGGATGAAGTGGCCTTCTACAAAGTTGTAGATGTATGTCTTACCGTCACATGGGGACTTGAATCATCAAATTAGGAGGTCTTTGGAGAATTTTATGAATAAAACACTATCTCTGCGCTGGAAAACACGAAAGTGGCAGCTCCCATTCTTAGTAGGTGGAAAACAAGAGAATGGTAGTTCACATTCTTGGTAAATGGAAAGGAAGAGAATGGTAGCTCACATTCTTGGTAGGAGGAAAGTAAGAGAATGGTAGGTGGAAAACAAGAGAATGGTAGTTCACATTCTTGGTAGATGGAAAGCAAGAGAATGGTAGGTGGAAAGAAAAGAGAATGAAAAGACATGTTCTTGGTAGGTGAATTTTTTTGCTATAAAAGGAGGAATGGAGGCCATCCTACAAACACACTTGAAAACACATTCCCCATTGGGGGAGCCTAAACACATCCTATCATCATCTTCATCATCCTTAGATTAGTTATGAAGATTATCAAGAACCTTTGAAGGTGAAGAAATCAAGAAGTATGGAAGAGATGAAGATCGAAGTTCAACCATAAAAAATACGAGGGAGTTTCTTAGATTTAGATTTGTTTTTGTCTATGAATATGAATCTTAATTTAAGTTCCTATCTTTTATCTTTTATGATGAAATAGATTCTTCGAACTAAGGCCATGTTGAGGCTTAATTATGATAATTGAGATATAAATTGTGTTTTTCATATTAATTCTATTGTTGCTTTGTGTCTTGATCTTGTTTGAATGCATCATATGCTTAGCTACCATATGCATGATTTATTGCTTAAATTATTCGTTCGAGAGAAGGTAATTTAAGGTGCAAAGAGGATCATCACATAATCCGTAAAAAATAGGGAATTGCCCCTAGAGATAGGTAGAGATTCCCGGGTGCAGTTAGCCGGATTAATCCGGGGAAATTCTAGAACTTGAATACATGATTGTTGGTTAGATTCTCGGATAGACATATCTAGAGAACCATCAATTAATCATAGGATTATTACAGCCGAGACATCGGGTAGTAATTATTTAAGGTTTTTTCCACCAAAGCAACATTAGTCTAATAATATGAGAACATGTTTATAATGAAAATTGATTAATTTATGCCAACACATGTGTCTTAGTTGCTCTCTTCCATAGCTATCTTGATTTCGACATCTTGTTTCTTATATCTTACTTCCATAATATTTTAGTTAATTCTTATTTTAGTTTAAGTTCTTCAATTGCTTTAAAATCATAAACTAAAATACAAGTCCTTGAGGTTCGACAACCTGGACTTTATTGTCCACTTTATTACTACACATGACCAGTCTACTTGCTGTTTAATACACGTAAGGATTTTTCGTGTCATAAGACATTAGAGAAAATGGTAAGATCAGTTTTTGTGACTCTACCTAAAAGTTCCTTTTGGGATCTGTATTTAAATAGTTACAACCTATTGTACTTGTTTATAAGTCAGTTCCTGAGATAATTGTGGAACCATTAATTGGGTTAAGCCAGATTTTAAGTTCAAGCACATGAGGATCTTGACAAAGATAAGTAAATGACAAAGGTATATTTGTTTCTAGAGTGTCCTAAAGAAACAAAGGGTGGTTAATACTACAGTTCAATCATCACGAGTATTTTGTAAAGTACAAATACTGAGTATCTGGATGATGGACTACTGAATAACCACAAAAGTTAAAATGAACTTGTATTTCTGAGGATGATAGTATGAGATACTACATGTTGACAACCTAGAATAATTGAGAACATAAGTGGGATATAAGATGTATCCAATATAATTATTGATTGTGGGTCTAATATACTTGAGTGAGCCACAATGTAGTGGGAGTATTGTCATTAACATGACAGATATCTTCAGGAGACCCTAGGGGTGGAGCCTGAATATGAATCTGATACTCTTAGCAACAATGTAGCTCTACTAGATATAGATGTTGGCCAATGAGTCAAAGTAACGTATGTTTGATAACTTGTAGAGGCGCCAAAAGGCATTAAACTCATGAGATGTAAATGAGTCTACAAGAGAAAGAAAGGAATGGATTGGAAGGTAGAGAACCTCAAAGCAAAGATATTGGTGAAGTTTTATATGATAAAACCTGTCAGCCAGTAATCATGCTTAAATCCAGAATGATACTCCTGTCCATTACTCTCATTATGATTATGAGTTAAGAAATGGCTATGAAGACAATATTCTTGAATGGGCACCTTCAAGAAAAATATTATATGTTACAACTCAATGAACTTTTAGTTGAAAAGTCATGGTGCATATGGCATGAAAACTGAAGTAGTCCATTTATGGACTTAGATAAACATCTATATCATGAAACATCAAAATTAGAAGCTATCAAATTTTGAATTTGAATAAATGCCGGATGTCCTAAGTGCATATAAGAGACATCTTGAGAGTTATAATGTTCTTAGTATAATATATAGACAATATCCTAATCATTATAAATGATGTATGAATATTATCTGTTGCCAAGTTTTGGTTGTCTTAATAAGATTGATATAGATGACCTATGTGAAGTTAGCAATGTTTTTTAAAAGAACAAAGTGCTAAAATAATCACATTTTGCATATAAGAGATAATGACGAAGTATAATGTGATGGATTTCTAGAAGGGTTTATCTCCTTTTAAGTTTGAAATTAATCTTTCTCTAAAGAAAGAACACATGAGATAGTACCACATATTTTTTTTTATTGTCTTATGCGGTTTGAGTATTACATAAAGGTCAACAGTTATCAATTAAATTATAAACCACACTGGCTAGGAGTGAATCATATATTATAGTACTTGAGAAGGACTATATGTTATATGATGATCTATCTCAGTGAAGAGTTGAAACCTATTAGATACACAAGATCAAGTATTTATTTAGATAAGTGATCACTCCACTGGTATATGTATTTACCTTTTACTGTAAGGAACTATTGGTTGGAAAAATGTATAATTATGAATTAACCATTTTCAACTACATAAGCTGAATATGCCGCGACTTATGAACTTGCTAAAATAGCTTATTGGCTTAAAAGAAATTTTTATGAACTAGATGTTATTAGAATTTGACTAATACCAATCATATAACGATGTGATATTTGGTTGCGTAGTTAATTCTATATATTCTAGTAGTCATAATCGAAAGTGTCACATATTAGAGAATATGTAGACTACAATGCGATTGTAGAAACCGAATTAGTTTTCATGTATAATCTGACAAATTCCCTTTCTAAAAGTATTGACACAAAAGAGTTTTATTTATCTAACTGGGATGAGTCTGCTGGATATACTGCTAATTGGTTTTAAGGGCAAGTGGGAGATTGTTAGGAATGTGCCCTAAAATCCAATTATTTAATGTGTTTATTATGAATAAATAATAATATATATTAGAAGTTATGAGTGTTACTAAATGTCCTATGGGATAGGCATAGTCCATAATTACATATGAGAATCCAAATGGAAGTGATGTTCCATGAAAGACTTGGATTACGTATATCATGTGTTATTATAAATTGATTATAGTCGGTGATAAGAATGGGCGTCTTATCTGCTAAAGACTATAATATGCTATATTCGATGATTTGTCTTAATCATGGGAATAGGGATTCCATATATAGTATATTCGTGTAAATCAATTAGATTGAAACACTGAACCGAACCAATCAAATTATTTATTTTGACTACTATCGAAAATAAATAATTTTGAACAATAACTCTTAATCCTATGATTGTCGTGGACTAATGCATCTAGTGCACATTGCTTTGATGTATTTAGAAGTGAGGTCTTCGGTGACCAATATACTTTATACATTGGGTAATGACATAAAAATGTGATTGGAAAGGACATTCATATGGGATCTATAATCTCTATAAGAGATAAGATATATCCCCTATAATGGATTTGCAATGTTCGACTTTTCTAAAAATTTGGCCAAAGTGTTTCAAGTGAATTGTCGCTGAAATTATATGAAAAATAGTTTTTCATTTGGAAAGTTGATAAAAAAAAAGAAGCAAATTGAGCATTATAGGATAAGATGTGAGAAATAAAATAAAAGTAGTCTCAATTTTATTTCTTCATGGATATTTAATAGAGGAGTTAATGAAATATTTCTTTACGAAAGAATGGGAACTCAAAAATAAATTTCAGTTAATTTTAGAGTGCAACAATATTTATTTAGTGGAATTAAATATTGTTAAGTGATATTAAATATTATCATGTGATGATAATTTGATTTAATCTACTTGGAGCTAAAATTAATTTTCCCTAAGGTCCCTTCGCAAACCTCAAATTGAAACTCTACAAATAAATACTAAAGTATATCCATTAGATGGATAAGTTTGAACTTAGATGAAAAATTAACGTGGGAAATATGTTTGGAAAAAGATATTTAATTAAATAGTGATTTAATTAAAAAGGAAAAAGAAATTTAAAAAAATAAATAAAAATTGCACGTGAACAGTACGCGCGTACTGCTCACGTGCGTGAACAGTAGCGTACTGTTCACGCGCAGCAGCCAACCACCAACTGCTATTGTCAAAATTTATTTTTTTCCTTTTTCACCCCACTAAGTTTTCTTTTTCTTATTTAACAATCCCACTTTTTTTTTTATTCAAATTTCTTCCTTTTTTCACCCTATATAAAGGGGTATCATTTACAAGTTCAAAAACACCAAACAAAAACGAAAGCAAGAAGTTCTTGTATATTTTTACGAGAGCAAGCTAGCTTTTAAGAAAATAAAATTCCTCTTACGGAGTTTTATTTTAGTAGTATTTTTGGAGCCCACACTCCCGAGTTTGTTGAGGCATTGCGAAGAAGGCTTTGCGGTGAACGAGTTCTTCTTTTACCGGCGAGTTCCAATTTTCGGTGTAAGGTTTGTTTTCCTCGTTTTCAATTATTATTGTTTTTATAGTTATTCAATTATTGTTTTTAATTAAAGTGTTTAATTATGTAGTCTTTTAATTGTTAGCTATAGATAGGCAATAATAATTATTAATTAAAGTGTTTAATCAATTGCTTTAAGTCATAGTATGTATGCTTTAATTTTTTGATGTCATGCATGTGCGCATAAGAGCTAGGTCTCTATTATAATTTCGCTGCGTACCAATTTGGGTTTGATTTTGAATCGATTTCCCAACAGAGACTTGTTAGTAGAACTTACGAGTTCAACACGATTCAAGTTTTGGATGATATGGGATGTACTTGGACTCTTGGTCAAATTGCTTATGTATTTATTTCGAGGATTAAGCTCTATCTTAGACATGATGATTAATATGATCACTATATTGGCTGGTGGTCCCAAGCTTCATTTGTAAAGAATTACTTTAAATCTAGCTAGATAACAAATGTATTCTAAAGTTAAAGGCGATACTAGTATGATATGATCTGGAAGTACGTAACGTAATTACTTTTAAATGCTCTAATTGGAAGTATTTATAGAGGCCTTCATAATGTATGGATATTTGAAGAGCACATAGCTCTCCAAGGTGAAGCCAGGTGGGGGTGGTTATGGTACGAATTAAAGTGGTAGGATTGGCTAAGATCAGGATCAAACCAACCCGAATAAAAGCGCACTGACGTGTTGAGAGTATGGTAATTTTCATATATCTCAAGGGTATTTTTTGATTTCTAATAATTATACCTAACTTAGGCATATCATTTTATCATTTAGTCTCACACTACATCATATTTTGAAGTAGAGGTATTAATATATCACCTTTGAGGATGAGGAACTAGAACAATCGTACAATGTGAACCATTGGATGAAAAGGGAAGCTAACGGTAAAGTGATCTAGACTTTAAAAGCCATGCGATCGTTCAGTCGTTAATGATTATGTGATTTTAGACCATTGGATTTGAGGGTGAAGAACTAGAATAATCGTACAATGTGAACCATTGGATGAAAAGGGACGCTAAAGGTCCTGTGATCTAGACTTTGACGGCCATGTGTTATTTCAATCGTTGATGATCAACAGATGGTGTGATTTGAACCATTGGATCTTCATGACTTTTTCTATATATGAACGCCCCTTCCCATATATCATTTCACTTTTTAGCATTCAGAGTTTTTAAGATAGGGGGCGAATGCAACCAGAAAATGACGAATTTGAGGGGAATCATGAAAATGTAAATGCTAATTTATTTTGAGAGCATATTCATGTTAGGGAAGCATCCGAAGCAGCTCCATTGGTGACCTTACCGGCTTATCCTCCTCCCTTCATCCCTCTATTGCTGAAATCTTTTCACTTTGGATTTTTCTAAATTGATAAATATTTATATAATATGAATTTTGCGTTAATATTAAATATTTTAATATTTTTACATAACTTTTTTAGTTCAAGGTGTTAATTATCCAAAGTTATTTTCTCAAATAAGATCAAAACATTAAAAATTTAAACTCAAACTTGTAATTAACAGCATTATCAATATAAAAATTCTAAACAATTGTTAGATAATATAATATTTTTCTAGTATTTATATTAATTTAGGTTTCTTTATGTTTCCTTGTATTTATCTTTTCCTTGTTTATAGTTAAGGTTTCTTGTTTACCAACTACTCAGTAATACAAGTTCCTTACGGGGTTTTTTCTAATCTAACATGGTATCAAAGCTAAAGGGTTTTTCTTTCAACCCTCATGATCTTTCGCTTCCGCCAGCCTCTACCATCGCCATCCCCGTCCGGCTCCCTATATATATATATATTTTCTCTTTTTGTTCTTCCTTCACTATGGTGAATCTTTTGTAATTTAGTTTGGGTTTAGCAACCTATCTTTATCTTTTTCGTGTTTTAGCCGCCGCAACCATCTCTTTTGGCTATTGCCGCCGCCTCTCGTTTCTTTCCTTTTCTTTATCTTTTTCGTGTTTTGCCTGCCGAGCTTAGCCGCCGCCGACTTTAGTTTTGTTAGTCTCCGCTACTCAACCTTGAAAAATGAGGACTTGGAGTCGCCACCTTTTTATTTTATGCCGCCTTTATTTTGTTAGTTGTCGCCGCTCACCCTTGAAAAAACGAGGACTTGGAGCAACCTCCTTTTTATTTTATGCCACCGTCTTCTCTCTTTGGCCATGGGCTGCCGCGCTTAGCCACCGTCTTTAGTTTTGTTAGTTGCCGCTGCTCACCCTTAAAAATAGAGGACTTAGAGCCGCTGCCGCCGCTGCCCCTTAAGGCCAGCCACCACCTTTTATTTTTGTCATTGTCTTCTACGCAAATTCTCTATGACCGGATTTCTTTGGTCCAGTCTCAACGTTCAAGTCTCTCACGTTTCGACTGCGGGGAAATGTTAGATAATATAATATCTTTCTAGTATTTATGTTAATTTAGGTTTCTTTATATTTCCTTGTATTTATCTTTTCCTTATTTATAGTTAGAGTTTCTTGTTTACCAAGTACATGTATCTCTATAAATATATTACTCAGTAACACAAGTTCCCTACATGATTTTCTCTAATCTAACAACAATAACACTATATAAAAAAGGTACGATTCATTAATTCTTAATTTATAAAGCTAAAAGTAGTGGATCCCAGAAATTATTGACCATAATTGTTGGGTTCTTTTCATTGAAAAATTGGTGAATTGATGTTTTTGAATAAAAAAATATTATTATAAATATTTTTGGATATAAAGATTTATTTCAAGAGATTTTTAATAAATTTTCTTATATTTAACCACGAGATTTTTATTTTTTTTTGGTAAATTAGATATTAATTAAGCTATGTGGGGATAGTAAACTTTTGGTTGATTATGCGTCAAATTAAGTATAACATAAATCACTACGTAAATGAAGCTTTTGATCATGCTACTAATTTTTTTTATTTTTTTTATCATCGTGCTACTAATATTCCATGAAGTTTTATACGTCTTAAGTACTTAGATGCGAGCATATATTGTATTGGACTTCATGAATGGTCGTTTTGCACATAGAAAAGCCAAAAGACGAGTACAATAAAAGATGGAGCCCGCCAAGTATTGGAGAGGTACCATCATAATCCATTTGAAAAGTATAATTTATGAAGCTTAATCTACTTTTGACATTAAAAGATGTCCAATTGATAAGTCCCACTACTTTATTATGATGAATTAAGCATCCAATTAACCTCATTAGGCGCCGTGCTGTTTTTTCTTACCCTTTTCAGCATATTCGGTACCCCACTTATGTTCTTTCAAACTTCATGCGAAATTAAAGTATATCATCAACGTCGAGGGTTATTAGCGTCCACCTCCCTTAAGTTATTACACTTTAGCAAGGATCTTCCCTTGTGTATTAAATTTTGGCATCTACTACCTTTATGTGTAAAAAAAATTATATACTACCTATTTTATCCTTAATTTTTATTTTTTTCTATTTTCTACTTTTCCTTTCGTTCCTTTCTTCTTATTGTTAAATCTAAACTGAAAGAAATAGAAATTAAGCTTGTAAGTTTCTCATTTAAAAATAATTTTAATGAATAACATTTTTAATTAAAAAATAAATATAACAAATAATATATTAAGCTTATGTTAAATAGAAGTTAAATATTTAGTTTTTCAGTTATATTTTTGTGATTCTCGAATTATATTTTTAATGCTTCAAACAAGTTTTTACTTCTTAATAAATTAATAGTGCTTTATTTTATTTTACATTCTTATAAACAACAAAAAGTTTTTATCTTTATAGGTTTGTATTATTTGCTATTGCAAATAAAAAATCAAAGTTGAAAGAATAGTTTTGCTTTAATCTCTTTGTTCACAAAGCCATAGATGACTCTGGAGTAGATAGTGTCATTAAAAAATAAAGATTTTCTAAATAATATTATTTTGATAACTTATATATATATATATATCATTATTTGTGTCCATTGTCATATTAGATTTTTCATATCATAATATTTTTCACGAATATTTTTCACGATGGAATGTTTAATTTTTCGTTATATTTATTCTATTTCTTATTCTACTTAGAACAAAAAATAAAAATAAAAAGTGGCAAATTGGCTAAATGGAACAGAAATTTGAAACTAAAAGGAATTATTCTTTTAATTTTCAGATTTTTATTTATAAGTAATAATGTAAATTTATAAAGATAACATTTTTATGTCGCTATAAAAAATACTATTAATAAAATTTTAAACTTTTTTTAGAATATTAAAAATATAATTCAAGAACCACATAAAGGTAATTGAAAAACCAAATATTTTAGTTTATTAAAATAAGTATAATACGTTATTTGTTATACCTATTTCTTAATTAAAACTATTAATCATTTGGATTATTTATAAATAATAATTTTCATGAGCTTAATTTCTATTTCTTTCTTTTCCGATCTATTTAGTAAGAAAAAGAAAAAGAAAAGAATGGAAAATTATTAAATAGACAAAAAAAAATTAAGGGCAAAATAGGTATTATATATAAAAAAATTATACATAGGGGTGGTGGATGTCAAAATTTAATACATGAGGGGAGGTCTTTGTCAAAACGCAATACCTCAGGGGAGGTGGATGCAAATAATCCACGTCGTGGTTTAACGTTGAATTCTCCAATTTTTTATTTTATAATTTCGTGTTTGATCTTTATTGAAGATTTAGATCTCACTAATTGTATGGCGTATCATAGATTGATGTTGGTTAAACTTATAATGTTTATGCAATGTAAACTAAGATTTATTCTCAAATGTGTTGGTAGGATTTGTTCTCATGAGCGAGTGTTGGCGGTTATATGCCCTTTATTAGAGTAGATATTATGGGTTTCATTTCACCCAACATATGAAAACTAAAATATGCATATGTCATAAGTGACTCTATAAAGGAGGTATAAAGGAGGGAAAAAGAAAAGAAAAAAATTTAGGGTCCAATTCGATGGACGATTCATTTTTGA
Source organism: Buddleja alternifolia (assembly GCA_019426215.1). Classification (NCBI taxonomy): domain Eukaryota; kingdom Viridiplantae; phylum Streptophyta; class Magnoliopsida; order Lamiales; family Scrophulariaceae; genus Buddleja; species Buddleja alternifolia. The sequence continues at coordinate 12,286,022 of CM033402.1, read as the reverse complement.
GAATTTCTTTTATGAGAAAGTAGAGTAAAATATTTTTTAGAAAGTATAAATATGATTTTAACAGTGTGTTTGGGTAAATTACTTTTTAGCAGGCAAAATGTAACAATAACTATTTATGTGATATATGTTTTGTTAAAAAAAAAATATGTATAGATTGGTAGTTTTATAAGAAAATCTCTAAAAATTTCTATGCATAGCATTTTCCATATACATATTGACGACCAGTTTTTTGAAACCCAGCCGGTCAGAACAGTTGAACCGCCCCAACCCATAAAACGGACCAGATTAGACCACCGAACCTATAAAAGCTAAAAACCGCTCTATTTTTGGAGAACCATTAAAATTGGCAGTTCGACCATGAACAAATTGACTCGATCCCAGGTCATGAGACCGATTGGTTCTTGATATTTTCCAAAAATACCTAAAAATTGCATCTAACCGAATTTGAATTTGAGATCTTTCACAATAACAAAATGAAGATAAATACCACTAAATCAATGCCCAAATGATGTTATACTTTTGAAGTCATATACATATAATTAACTATATGCTCTGAACTTCTAATTCTGCTTTTTCTATACCACTGTTTTCTAAGTTTGTAATCAATTAAGTTAATCCAATTGATATTAATTATAATAATAAATTTTCTCGCCATTAACTAGTAACAGGTTTCCAAAAAAAAACAAAAAACAAAAAACAAAACTAATATTGAACCTTTAAGGACTTGATTATAAGAATTTATAGTTAATTTTTTAACTTTGTTATAACTTGTCATTAGATTTGATTGATTTATAATATCAAATATATGAAAATAGGATAAAATTAATTCTTTCTATGATTGAAACAAGCATTTTATATTGATATATATATATATATGTATATTTAAATATATTAATAATTTTTTACATAATTATGATATTACTGGTTTGATCATGACCGGCGCAACGATCGAATCAGTGACCCTTGACCCACTTAGTTTCAGTTTTATGACCGGCCCAATTGTCAAAATATTGTTAAGACTAATTCATCAATTAAGTTAGCCAAATATAGGCAAAGTGAGTCTTATTTCACACATTCCTTCATTCTGAATTAGGATATTTTCATATTGCTTCATTTCGAATTAAGATATTTGATTCTTTTGAAGCCTGGTGTTTAGATATATCTGATGAAGTCCTTTTTTGCGATCGGTTAAGCTATCTAATCATGAATAATAAAAATATTTATTTTCCACATAAAAAAATGAGGAAAATGAATTAAATAGAGAGTTGTTAAAGGCACTCCAATTTATGTTATTGGCACTCCTACTTCCTTTTGTTTTCACCAAATAGACCAAAATGTCCATCATTGTGGAATACAAAATTCTTGAAGATAAATAAATTAAGAATTTTAATGAAGCATTACTACAGTATCTTATATCTTGTTTTTTTGTTTTTTTGGTCTTTAGTAGATGACACACGTAAAATGTAGGGATAAAGAATATATAATCAATTAGCAATATTATCATTTTGGCAATATTTTAAAATACTATAAAACTAAATAACACATCAAGCAACACATTGAACAAAACTTAAATTTTGTTTTTAAGAGTCTAACAAAATTTAATGAGAAGAGGAAAAGCGTTAAAAAATATGAAGAAATAAAATTAACAATTGCATTATCACTGGTATGGGTGCAACTAAAGTCCAGCCGGCTCGAGCTTGAGTTCTTTGTCGAGTTGAGTTCGAGCTTAATAAATTTTAAAATATTTCAGATTTTAATTATATTAGTATTTTTTGTAGATCAAACTCGAGTCTTTAAAACTAGTTAGGCTTGTCGAGATCGAGCTTGAGCCAATAAATTTTATGCGAACTCAATTTGATTCGAATCATTTACACCCATTGATCAATGGGATGACTGGATTATTGATAATACTCTGAAATTTTCTAAAAGCTTTAAGTATTTATGAGTTTCAATGTCTTATCCAATTCCATTGAGCAACTAATGGATGATTCTTTTATTTAAACATTCATAGAATTGAATAAATTTTGTTTCATCCTAACTTTCTTTGAGACGAAGCTTGAATTATTTTTGGTATAGTAAAATGTTCACAATACATTAGTGTACATGACGGAGGAATAATTGTTTCTTGCAATTTTTTTTATATTTTTTGGTATTAAATTTATTTTTATTGCGTGATTTGATTTTATAATAGTTTTCACATCTCGCCAAATTTTCATCATATTGGTATTGTTGTTATTTGATTATATATTCTTTATCACTGCATTTTACGTGTGTCATGTACTAAAAACAAAAAATTGAAAAAGAACCCGAAAAAAGAGAGTAAGATTCTACATTAATGCTTTGTTAAAATCATTAATAAAAAGAATATATTTATTTTTAGGAATTTTATATTTCACAATAAAGAGAAATTTGGTCTATTTGATGAAATAAAATGAGAGTTGGAGTGCCTTTAACAACCCCCATTAAATATTGATCTAAGTCTTGGATCCTACCAGATTTTTGAAAATTTATATTTAAATAGATTTTTCTCTTAACAAGCCAATCAAATGCAATTTTTTTGTGAAAAAAAGAAGTGAAAAATGATTTATCGCAGATAAATACGCTATCAGATCATACCTTAAGTTTGTTGGACTTTATTATTTTTGATGGACTGAGTCCATCGGTTAATTAAAACTCGTGCTTTACCATATTACACGTACATATGTATAATTAATTTTTTTTTTTCTTTTGTATTTCATGCATGTATTCCAAACACAATGAACAATATTGTACTTTTGGATCGAACCATTTAGGTTATGTTTGGATGTGTTTTCATTTCATTTTCAACCATCATTTCATAATATATATGAGCAAATGAGTTTTTTTATTTTTGTATGAAAATATAATCATGTTCGGTTATGTTTCTGAAAATGGTTGGAATTGATGATTTGATGAGGTGTGCAATAATTAAGTTAGTTAAAAGTAATAATTATGTGAATAATATAGATAAAATAATAGATAATATTATATTGATTATAAGTAAATAAATAAAAATAGACCCCAAAAATGCCTAGAAATATTAAAAATAGGTCTTAAAATGCGCATAGACCTATGAAGTTAGTACTGTATATTTTATTCTACTATAACACCATAATTGTTGCCAAAAATATTGATTTTTAGAAAGAGATGTAAGAGAATAAAAATGTGAGTGTGATTTGGTACAGTGAAAAGTAGTTATTGGAGAATGTGTAAGAAGAAAATAAAAATAAATTTATTTTCAGATGAGAATAGTGTAAAATATTCATCTTTTACATACACGTATATAAATTCATTTATTTTCCGTTCTAGTATTTTTTGGCCCATATTTGCCTCGTAACTAGTTTGAAAAAAAAATTCATAACGTATTTGTATGTAATTTTTTTGAATTTTTTTAGAGGAAACGCATTTGTATGTATTTTTTTTTTAATTCAAGAGGGAGGGGATACCCTATATATCTAACCCGACAAATCCGGGTTGATAGTCATAATCCTGAGCCATAAAGACTCTATCTAGCTCCATAAAGGAGGGGAGTGCCACAACTTGTGGCAGTTTGGATTCGAACTCAGGACCTCTCACATAAAGTGAGAAATAGATACCAGTAGACCAACAGGTCTTGGGTGTATTTGTATGTATTAAACACCAAAATTTTGTCATTCCGTATTTAACCATTGGGTTCAGTTTCACTGAAAAGATTATTATAAAGTTAAAATGAAGCCCTACTTATTGTGGACCTATTGTTGATATACTTTTGGGCTTTTAGTATCCAATATGAAGATTTCATGTTGACGAATTTCAACTTTTGATGCTTTTCCAACGAAATTTGGATTCAGTACTTCACATAAGTGTAGAGTTCAAGATTATGTTTGGTTTTTTATTTTAACGAGGAAAATCCCGAGAAACATATTTATTTCATTTTAGAATTTTGTTTGATTCACTAAGCTAAATATTGTGAAAAATATTTTCATTCTTTTGAGTGATAGTATTTTTTTTTTTTTAGCTTTTGGACTATTTTCACTTTTCTCGTCAAAATTCAATGTTCAAACATAACTGAATGAATTTTGAGGTGAAATTATTGTAGTATACCAAGTCTCGTCATTAATGTTATTTTAGTACATAAGTGTTCAAACTTCAAACATGACTGAATTATATTAGTTCCTGAATATTACTTCCATTGGGCCAATCGATGTTCAAATAATAGTTTTCTATAAGAAATTGATCATACTACGGGCCGACCATCTAGCTATGGACCAAGGCGGCCTGACCCAATTGTATATAGTCTTTTAATTCCTTCCATACATTTATGAGTTACTATTTTAATTTGACAAGTACGGTAAAATTCAGGAACTAATATAATTCAGTCATGTTTGAACACTTATGTACTAAAATAACATTAATGACGAGACTTGGTATACTACAATAATTTCACCTCAAAATTCATTCAGTTGTGTTTGAACAATGAATTTTGACGAGAAAAGTGAAAATAGTCCAAAAGCTAAATAAAAAAAAAATACTATCACTCAAAAGAATGAAAATATTTTTCACAATATTTAGCTTAGTGAATCAAACAAAATTCTAAAATGAAATAAATATGTTTCTCGGGATTAGCCAACATCGCAGTATTGAGTTTTGTCTCAAAATTATAGAAGTATAGAACAACTTGACGTATTAGAGGTATACTTCTATATACCAACATCTCCAAATTATTTTATGTGTAATGTCTCCACTCTAATACGTCTGATAATGATGATTCTCACAGTTTATATTTGAGTTTTGATGAAAATACAGGTTAATTTTCCACTATTGATTATTGATATATTTCTTTTTTTAATTACATCCAATTTTAGTCAAATTTCTTCTTCTTTTTTGCTATATTCAAATTTATTTAGAAATCGTATTTAACGTTTCTAGAAACAAATTGAGTAGGTCAGCTAGCTTTTCAATACAGCACTGAGTAGTAAGTGAGCATTCTTGTAACCTTGTTCCAAAACCTAGTGAGCTGTTCACCATGTTAATTCATTGAACTGATCTTGATGCGGGATCAAAAAGTGCCGAGGTCTAAATTGGGAACCTCGAGAAAGGTGTGTCGGTCATAATTACCGTTTTCTGAGAAAAGCTCTAGTGTGTCATGAGTCAGCTCGGATCTCAGCATTCCATACACGTTTCCTGATACACCTTTCCCAAGGTTCCTAATTTAGACCTCAATACTATATTGATCCTGTATCAAATCTCCTTGAAAATTCGTTTATCAAAGAATCCTGCTTATCCCCAATAATGTCGAGCGCATATTAGATAAGCAAAGGTTAAAAGTATTTATTCTTCACTCTAAATCTTCTATTTTATTGTTGTTTTATTTTACATTCTTATGTTGGGTTAGTGGAGTCATATCAAAAAAGAAAAGTCGAGAGCAAAAGGAACTGGTCAAGAAACAAAGTTTGAGCAGAGATACGACAGTAACCACAACTAAAGTGTATTTTAGCCGCGGTTACCCAATGCAAAGTTTTGCACTTTTGAATCGGTATTTTTAGCCGCGGCTATTGAAGGGCAACAGTTCGGGCAAAGATTCGAACAGGCGGATTTTGAGCAGATTTTTGTTTTCTAATGCTATTAGACTTGTTTTCTTTTATTAGGATTATGATTCCTAGTTTGATAGGTTTTGTTATTGCTCTATTACTATAAATAGGAGACCTTAATTTGTAATTGATGAATAACTTTGAAAAGTTAATACGATCTAGTTGGAAGGTGATTTTTCCCTTATTTGGGTTTCCACCAAGAAATTTCACCTTCTTTATTGCTTTGAGTTTTTTGCTTTGTATTCTTAGTTTCCTGAGTTTTCACCCATTGATCCATTGTGTTCCTAACAATTGGTATCAAGAACCTAGGTTTTAGATTTGGGAGACGTCTTAGATCTATATTTGAGGGTAAACACGAGAGCTTAGTTGTAGCTTGAGATTTTGTCGAGTGGGAGCAATGGTAGGTGATTAGGGGAAAGTTAAGATTGATAGGTTTGATAGCAGGTGATATGCCCAAATTTGGGCATATAAATGTATTGCGCCCAAAAGGCCCTAACACGAACTAAAGGCCCAAAATTTAGACGAAGCCCATTATTGGAACAAGATCCGCATCCCATGTTCGTGTCACTTACGACCTGGAATATGACCCAAAACATAAGGAGTCATCTGATCAGTTACATGTGTTCTAATCTAAGCAACACACAGGTCGCAATTTATCCGTATACGTTGTCACTTATAAATACCCTCATACATGGTCAAATGAGACACATAATCACTATTCACTAAATTCACTATAAGATTCACTGTAGCACCAAGCTACAAGCTTCGACATAGATACTGAGCAGACCTACCTATAAATCACGAAGTTCATGTTAGGACTCTTTACTTGAATTAAACTATGTTAGACTTGATCCTATTAGTAGGTACGTAGGCAGCTCTACATTAGAGTGCAGCCTATAATCTATTGATCTTCGGGTCGGGTCCTACCCGAGCCTCGACTAATCCGTGTTGTAACTCTAATGAAATATGGCACCATCAGTTGGCACATTAGAGTGCATTGCCATACCGCTGATGAAATGATCAGGTATCCCTTCCTATTTAATTTTGGGATAGAATATCGGTGTAAGAGATATGCTTTATTTCTACTACAGCAGCGCGAGTCGCTTGTGGGTCCTATCAGCGCCTTACCATACTTTAAAAGAAGTATGGAAAGCTATATCATAGAACAACTCACTCAAATCAGTCAAGGGGGCTACATATTTCATCCAAGAGAAAATTTTGCCCAGCGACTGCAGTACGACTGACATAGAGTTCCCGAAAGACGCTGATCTAGCGTTAAGTTCTGAAGCGCATGAAGACGCTATCATGTTTATCCCGAGAACATTCTATCAGAGTCCAAAGCACGTCATGGAAGCAATTGGCCCTCTTTGAGTTATACCGGTGAAAAGAGACACTTTTGTGGAGATCACAGAAATTGACGCAGGGCCGGATCCTACTGTTGCAGACGTTGAGGTTGCAAACACTGATGTTTCATAGAAGATCCCAGCGACACAGTGGTCGATACGCCCGTTGTTGAATAAGATGTTCAAATTGAGGAAGCAACTAAATCCCTCAATCTAGCGATTGATGAAGTACACGCTGAGATGGCTGAAGAACCTGAGGAGCCTTTTATCCGAGATAAATCCAAAGGAAAGGTTGTTGTTTCTAGCTCATACGGACTCATTCTGTCCCCTGAGCGATCTTATTCAGACTCAGACTCGGACAGTGATCTAAAGGCACGAGACTTCAGACAAGCGGTACAGACTCACTCAACACAATCAAAGGTTCCTGCTAAAAAATGCTTGATACTGCTGATAGAAATATCCGAATACTCTCTGACACTAGAAGCCGTGATATTGCAAAAGCTGCTACAAAGCGCACTATAGAAATCATGAACAACATATCACCGCTGATCACTGGCCTCTCCGAGGAGTTCAATTGCCACTTAGCCCAGAACGATTTGGCTGATACTAAAAGGCATTACTCTTCAAATTTTGTTGCCTAGAGTAACGCTCAACAAGTCGCTCTACTCGTTAAAGAAGTTAGACTGTTGCGACAAGATATCGCTAACTTGAAAACTTCCCTCGATGATGCCAAGAAGGGGGAAGAGAAAGAAAAGCATCTAGAGTCTAAGGTCAAAGGAAAAGCCTCAATGGAGCCAATATCTAAAACAGACAATAAAAATTGGCGCTCCATGTTTGAAGAGATAGTGAGCATAACAAGAATGCTCACAAAGAAGCGAAAGCCAAGATACTTTCGAGGCAGACATAGGCTTCCAGATCTAGATGTTGAGTTTTTAGAAGGTATGGGTTTTCATGCATACGCTGGACCTCTTAGAAGACCTTTAAATTGGAAACCATCCAATGACCGAAGACAAGATATTTATCATGACTTGATTCGAGAACTCGGAATCCCTCCAAGGGATTGGGTGGAAAGATTATTAGAGCTAAATCGTAGTGCTAAGAACAGAAGCGATGACTACAATGAAGTCTATCATACCACAATGATAGACATTGATTGACTTCTTCTAGATCTAGCGAGTGAAATATTAGCTAAAGAAGCAAACACAAAGCGACAAAAAAGATGAATGCTTATATTTTCTTATCTTTTGTATATTTCTGTTGTTGCTTTCTTTTATTTTTAGCACAATCATTGTATGCTCTTTGAAATTATATAATATGAATAAATGATTGAACGCAGAAACACCTTGTTGAGGCAAATCTAACATTAGTTAACTTATCTAATTTTCTAACGCTAACTTATATTAATTTTTGGGCTTTTCTTTAAAACTCTTAAACTATAAAAGAGTTATAAGAGTTAAGGTCTTGACATCATCAAAAAGGGGAAAATTGTTAGGAAATTTCATGTTAGGTGTTTTGATGATGACAAGATAGAATTTTATGTTAGACCCCAAAAATGTAAGTTTAGGCTTTCATAGAAAATCTGTATAAGCGTTTTATAGTTTATTGTCATGTTAGGCTTGTAATTCTTATCTTTATAGATTTTAGACTAAGTATTTAAGACTAAGTCGATAATAGAATTCTGAGTGAATCTATTGGAGATGAAGTTGAAGATCAACATCCAAAGTTAAAATGAAGATGAAGATTTGTTCCAAGCGTCCGTCAAACGCTAAAGAACTGTTTCAAGATTTATGAATCAAGCGCTTATGATATTTGTGGATTTTAGACTAAGTATTTGACACCAAGTCAATGATGGAATTATGGGTGAGTCTATCAAAGATGAAGTTAAAGATCAGCGTCTAAAAGTCAAGAGAAGACAAGGATTTGTCTTAAGCATTTGTCAAGCGCTTAAAGACTGTCTCCAAGTTTTTAACATCAAGACTCAAGCGTTCAGCATTAAGATTCTCTTAAAGATAAAACCCAAGTTATCAAAGACTTGAAAATGCAATCATCAACGGACATTTATTTCCAACGGGAAATAAAAACAAGATGCATTAAAATCCGGATAAGTGCATTAATATATACACACTATAACTTATGGGCAAACCACCTTTTGACTAAGACTGTCGGATTCTAGAAACCAAGAACATGCCTAACCATTTAAATATAGCCAAAAATCAGGAATGTCAGAAACAAGGAATGTTTAGGGAGACGTGTTCCTAATTGTGTCCAACGGACAAAAGCCCAAGAAACCTATAAATAGTCTCCTAAGCAAAACCCTAAATATATAACCAAGATATACGAACTTGTATATAGAAATATATACGATACAAAAAGACACAAGAAAAGGGTCCAAACTTTGCTGAAAGAAAAGCTTACAAAATTCCATAGCCAAAATACTTTCAAGCTTTTCATAACCATTCCAAAGACAGTCGCTAATATCTCAAACCTCTTTTTAGAAGATCCTTACACTATTATTGAGATATTTCAAGTTGTTTGAACTTTCTAAAAACAAACAAACTGGTGACAAAACCCTCAACATCTTTCATTTGAGTGAGAAAGTTTGTTGACTTACAAGAAGTATTTTTGTGTAAAAGAAGCTTGTTGAAGAAGATCTTTATTGAAGCTGAAGTCTGTGTGATCAAGGAGTTTCAAGATTAGTGGAATACTTGCATTATTTCTGGGTGAAAGAAGCAAGGGGATAGAAGTGGCCTGTAGCAGAAATCTGTGTGACCAAGGAGCTAGCTCAAGTCATCTATATCCAATCTCTCACTACTTTGTAGAAGTTTCGGTGTGACTCTTCGATAATCGACTTAGTGGAAATCCTCCCTGATAAAAGGAGAAGAAGGACGTAGCCGAGATTACATCACCCAATAAGCCTTACAATATCTTATGTTACTATTTTATTGCTTTATTTTACACTGTTATATTATATCTTGAAAAGGTTTTTAAAACGATTAAGCGACTAATTGGTTAAAACGAACGCTAAGCTATAAAATCATTTCCGCTGTGCTAACCCTAATTAAGCGATTGAAACATTACTCTACTTTGTTATTTGTTGAAATCAGTATTTGTTGAAATCATTAAGTCTAAGTTATCTTGTTCAAGCGCCTGACCTAGCTCTTAAGCTTACCAAGTGTTCAAAATACTTCAAAGATACAAATTTTTAGAAGTAAAAAAGGACCTCAGGGTCTATTCAACACCCCCCCTTCTAGACCATTTCGTATGCCACTTGGGACCAACAAGGCCATTCATATGGTTTAGTTGATCAAACAAAGTACAAAGTCCTCTCAAAGTTGTGACATGAGATATTTGGGTAATAGGAAAAGCAATTTAGAGTTTGATGTTGGAGACTTTGTATTTTTCAAGGTGAGACCAATGAAAGGATTTAGAAGCATTGGAAATGGAGGCAAATTGAGTCCTCAATATGTTGGACGTTTTGAAATCTTAGAAAGAGTAGGCCGAGGGCGTATTGCCTCGCTTTACCATCCATATTAACTGGAATATATTGTTGGGAAAGTGTCCTCGATGCCAACGAGGAGATTAGAATATAAGACACTAGTTTATATTGCACAACCCTTAACTAATAGAAAGGGAATTTATATATTGTTCGTATAAGTCTTAGTGACATCTATAAGACTTGAATGAATAATAAGTCCATGTGAATCAAGGCAGACCTTCCACTCTTTATAGTAGTAAAGGGGGTAAGCACTGGAAGGGTTTGACACTTGATCACTTAAATGATTCGCAAGTCAGAGAATCTCAATTGGGCATTGAGATTCGTTTGGACTTGTATGATACATGCTCTGACAGGGAGTGCCAGTCGAACACTATGGGATAGTGGGAGTTTGTGTCATAGATACATTGATGGGATTAATGTATTCGAACACGGCTCGTAGCAATCCAATCACATGGGTTTTTACCCATTGACTGTCAATGATTGGATTACTGATTATGATAGTATGCGTGAACCTTAGACCTAAGTAATCACATTGAAGATGTGCTTGTGACGTTAATCTCTCATTAGAGTAGTTAGATCCAATTCACCCGTTTGTGGGGTCAACCTCGAAGTGCGGCTTGATGGGCAAGTAGCAAGCTTTACTGATTAGCAAGAAGGAATTCACTATTAAAGTCTCTGGCCAGAGCTTATGAACTAACTCGTGTTTAACACGGAGGGTAGTTCTGTAATCTCATGTTACTATGATTCCTAGCATAACATCGAGTCTTGTGAGTTTGACATTCCATGACTCTCACTCGATCGGGATACATCAGTCAAGGGCTTATACTCATATAGTATTCATAATCTAGAGGTTCGTAATGACATAATCATTTCATACTCGGTTGGACTACGATGTGGGGCCACGGTACTGGCTAGGTGTCACCCACATCCTTTGGTACACTCCTATTGCCAATCGAGACGAACCTAGAGAGTCACGCCATAAAGGAATAGACCAAAAATTGAGTTTTGTATTTGGAGGGTATTTTGGTAATTTGTCCTATGGTAGGACCAATTAAATAAATGAACGAACTAATTTAACTGGTTGTTTAATTGGATTAAGCAATGGTAAATTAAATTAATTAATTTGAATAGTTAATTAACTTGGTTAATTAAATATTTAAATTGGAATATTAATTTAATGTATATTTATTTAATTGGATTAAATGAAATATAATTAAATTTAGTGGACTAAATTGACTGGGTTAATTTAGCTCACATGGGGCGTCCAACGGGCCCTTATGGGCGTGTATCTGGGCTTAAGTTGGAGGATTATTTAATCCTCCAACACAAGCACTAGAGAATTAATTAATTCACAATTAATTCATTTATTCACACAATACAAAATACTGAAATCCTCCACCAAAATACAAGATAGTAAAAGATTCATATTGTCTCTGCCTAGCCGCCATGGGAGATGATGATGAAGATTTCCAAAAGTCCGCTCCTGCGTGATGATCTAGAGATGGGATGATTAGACCGCTAAAGATTCGCGAGGATTAATGGAACTTGAAAAGGTAAGTTTTCGCGTTCTTCGTTTTATGTTAAAATCAACGAAAATCCACAAATTGATCTTGGCTATTGGGAATCCAGATATGTTTTAAATTCCGCTGCGCATGATACATGGATTCCCAACATATATAATGTTTATGCATCTAGCAATGGAAGAAATACTACCCCGACCCTTTGTACATCATACAACATTAAACCCTTCCCCTTGAGCAAGACCTACCATATGATGAACAACCCGTCCAAATCCTAAACCAAAAGATACAAGAACTCTGTAAGAAAAGATTCCATTGGTGAAGGTCTTGTGGAGGAATCAAATGGTGGAAGAAGCAACTTGGGAGCAAGAGGGAGGAATGAGAAAACGTTATCCAGGACTCTTCAATAACTCAGGTTTGAATTTGGGGACCAAATTCTTTTAAGGGGGGGTGGAGTGTGATGCCTAAGATTTTAAAGTATACATTTTATGTGTATATATATATATATGTGTGTGTGTGTACACATTTTAAATAAGAAAGAAAAGTGAATAATGGAGTAAATAAAAGGAAGAGTAAGAATTATATTTTTCTTGCTAATTTACATTTTGGAAATACTTGATTTTCGTAAGTCATTCTATTCTAGAAATCGATAATTGACTATGTGTACAAAAATATTTATGTTATCGTGCATCTTGCAAAGAAAACAAAAAGGGGGAGAAATGGGCAAATAAAAGGATGAATGAGAAATTGCACTCAAGCCCTCCTTCATACTCTATATATATCTCTAACCATTTGGTCTTCCACCTTATTCCAACATAAAGACACAACAAAGAGGGAAAATTTAGCAATTCCCGCCAAGAAACTCAGCCCTGGCAGTTTTGTCCTTCTCAAGTTTTGAGATAGCAAATGACCTCCAAATTTAGTGTTCTTTAGCTCAGAATCTTTCTAAGAAGATAATCTAAAACATTATGAAACCCAAATTTACTTTACACCTACCCAAAAATCCAAAAAACTCCAAACCAAAAGCTGTTGCTGAGTCACATTCATACTTGCTTGTGTGGAAATTTAATCTATAATTTATTGTAATTTCTTCAATTGGAATAGGTATATCACCTATATCTCTGTTATTATGTTTTTCTATTTGAGTTACTGAAAGTTATTATGGAATATACCTTGATTTGTTCAATTGGGGGTTCAATGAGTTCATGCATGAGGTGATTTTGAATGTTGGGCTGAAAACTTTGGTTGCATGTGTAAATAAGGGTAGGATCTGGGTAAATTATTGTAGACCCCTGAATATATGTGTATTTGAAGCATAGTTGTGTGATTTCAAGTTAAATTTAATAGGTTTCAAAGAGTATTTAGGACTTGCATGTTTGTTTTGACCCGAAAGTAAGATGTATGGAAATTTCAGTTCTGGTTTTGATGTTGAAGTCTATATTTGAGGGACCAAATCTCTTAGTTTGATTATGTTAAATTTTTTGTATCATTTTGATTATGTTTTGGAATCCTCTACAAAATTTGGTAAAGATTGGAGTTCTGTGGACTTTTTTCTAAAATTCATTGAATAAAATTGTCAGTCTGTTTAGTGCGATTTAAAATTGCTTCGGTTTTGGGCTTATTTGGTGAATCTGAAAATTTTTATTTGCTCTGTTACTGTAGGTATATACATGTGTTAGGAAGCTTTCATAAAAATTTGGGAAGTTTTCAAGAAATAGGGTTTTCTTACAATATTTTGAAAATAGACTGTCTGTCTTGAAAAATCTATCGGGACAACTATGTTTATGGAAATTGAATCACTAATTTAATGATTTCAATTAAAGTTGCAGTTTTTTGTAGAATGTTCCAAAATGTATTTTATTGTGTTTCTCCAAAATTTCTGAGAAAATTCTTATCTTGAAAATTTATACAAAAGGCTATAGTAAAAGTGCACAAATTTGTAGCTTGCTTGAGTCTGCTTGCAACTAAATTGCCTATATGTCTAGATTATTCTTTTTTTTTTCTGTTGTGTATCTTGCCCTATTTAGTTGGATAGGTTTATTTAGGAAGATGGCGTATCATGGGTAGAATTTTTAGGTATCATAAGGTTAAGCCTGAATACGTTATTCATTTCACCGCCACAGGTAGCATACCCGAATTCCCGACAACCGATCCAGTTTAAGGTTATCATATTCAGTGAGTTCCCCTTAACTTTATAATAACATTTTTTGAAAACTGGAAGGAATATATGTATTTGAATTTTAATTGCTATATATGTATTGCATTAAAGAAAAAGTTTTTGTTTTTGAAAAATTCTGGAATCATGTTTCTGTTCTGAACTCATATCCTGAAGATAACTTATCTGTTTCTCCACAATTTTATAATTCTTTTGTTTATGATGATCAATGACTAGTATGGTTCTGTTCTGATTTGTTTATTTCAGTTGGATCCAACTTGGCTTGGGTTAACAAAGTGTACCACCGGGCAGTAGCGGACTTGCCAATTGGACCCCGAGTCCCCAGGCCCCCTCACAATGCATAACAAAAGCCGTTTGTGGTTGTGTTAGGTAATATCTGTTCCACATGTACTCGAGCATGTGTTTTTGTTTGGTAAGGTCGCTGCTTGCCTGGAGTGATAAGGTGGTCTTTCACTAGCAGTTGGGAATCATAAGGTTGTATGGTATCAGCAATTTGGTTATTTGATCATCATAATCATAATTGTTTTAAATTCTTTTATGCTTACTATTTTTTTTAACGTTATTTGGACGAAATATATTTATGACTTAGAAAGTTTACTGAAAAAAATCCCTAAAAAATATAGCATGTATAGACAATAATCTAAAAGTAAAAAAAAAAAGGATTGGGTTTTTGCTATCGGCGCATGATAGCCTACTACAGTGCGGAAATGCCTAAATGGCGAGGAAGAAATGACGGCGAGTGATTGTGAGCAAGGAGAGTCCGATGGCATTTGAGAAACCCATACGAGTCCACCGGTGATGAGAAGAACTACGGAGCGTGGAGAATCAAGTACACCACAGGAGAACAACTCAGAAGTGGATCTGAGCGCGATTGAAGAGAAAGAGCAATTGGAGACTGTCAATCAGACGGCTACGCAGTCGACGACTCAGTCAAGTGAGTTGGAGAAAGGGGAAGCATCACAATCAAAGAAAAATCAGGGAGCGAATCAGAAAAGAGATGCGAACATAGGATCCAAAACCTGGAGTGCCCTATTCACTGGAAACAGGGATGCAAATAGTGGATTGAAGTTGCAGAAGGTGGATTGTGTGGAGGAAGAAATCCGGTTAACAAAAGAGGATGTAGCGCCGAAAATTAAGTATTGAAAATACTCTCTAACAACGTACATTTTGAGCCAAGATGTGCCCACAAGTGTTATGGTGAACTTCCTTAAAGTGAGGTGGAAGGGCTTAATAATCCCAAGAGTAGTGAAGCACGAGCAAGGATATTTTATCCTCAGATTTGAGTCTGAGGAGGACATAAATGCGGCTTTGGAGAGAGGAGTGCAGTTTTTTTATTCGAAACCACTTATCACTACTACAAAAAGATGCTATTACAGCGCACCTATTACAGCGGTTCTAAGTACAAACGCTGTAAAAAATACCTATTACAGCGGTTTGGAAAGAATCGCTACAAAAACGAAGTTTGGTTCAAACCTATTACAGCGGTTCGGTTCGAACCGCTGTAATAGGTATCCACCTATTACAGCGGTTCGACCCGAACCGATGTAATAGGACACTATTACAGCGGTTCGGTGCGAACCGCTGTAATAGTGGCCTATTACAGCGGTTCGGGTCGAACCGCTGTAATAGGCGGTTCACCACCCCCCCACTAAAAACCGAACCCGCGCCCCCTTTCTTCTTCACTCTCTCTCTCTCTCTCTCTACTCTTACTCTCACTCTCTCTCTCTACTCTCTCACTCTCCATCACCCACCACCACCACCACCACCCAACCCGCCGCCGCCCCCCCAACCCGCCGCCGCCGTACGTCTCTCTCTCTACTCTCACTCTCTCTCTCTCTCTCTACTCTCTCATTCTCTACTCTCTCACTCTACTCTCTCACTCTCCATATATCACCCGACCCACCACCACCCGACCCGCCGCCGCCGCCGACCCACCACCACCCAACCCGCCGCTCGTCTCTCACTCTCTCTCTACTCTCTCACTCTCTCTCTAACTCTCTCACTCTACTCTCCATCACCCACCACCCAACAGCGCCGCCGCCGACCCACCACCTCCTGCCCGCGCCGCCGCCGCCGACCCACCACCCCCTGCCCGCGCCGCCGCCGCCGACCCACCACCACCCAACCTCGGTTTATTTCTCTCTCCCTTTGTTTACTTTTTTTGTGAAATAAGTTATAATAGTTTGTGGATTTTTTTTAATTTGTGAAATGAATGATAAATGTTTGTGGGTTCTTTTAAATTTGTGAAATATTGTTAATTTTTGAAATGAATGATAAGTGTTTGTGGTTTCTTTGTTAATTTGTGAAATGAATGATAAGTATTTGTGGGTTTTTGTTTGTTTTGAAATTAATGATTAAAGTTGTTTTTTTTTTTTTGAAATGATAGGTTCGGAGCAACGGTGAAATTCTTAGCCAAGTTGTGTCGTCTTAGGTATGCATAAATGTGTTTTTACGTGTGCTACAGTGATAACATGCGTGATTTATGAATGCTTTTTTTGTTGGATTGTTTATAGTGGGAACTATGATAGTTCTTGATTGTATTTTGGTTGAGTTTTATTGTTGAACATGTAGAAGTATAATGTAGCAATATATATATATATATAAATGTATGTATGTGTGTATACAAATGTATTATATTATAATATACATAGATTAGAATATGTAGCAATATATTATATATTTTGAATATATATATATATAAATGTGTGTATTATATTTATATATACTTATGTATGTAAGTATGTATATGTAAAATATATAAGTATAATGTATACATAAGCAATTGGTGATTTTGTGATTTAGGGTACATTGATCCAATTGGTGATCAATATTTATTTCTAATTGTTGGAAATATGATGTTTTATTTGTAGTTTTATGTGATTTATATGATATAATTGTGTTGGTTGAAATTTTGGGAGAAGATTAAGTCGAGAACTTGGTAGAAATTTTTGCGTCGTTGCTCTGCCGATTTTTTTGTAGAATAATTCGAATATAATTGTGTTGGTTGAAATTTTTGGAGAAGATTAAGTCGAGAACTTGGTAGAAATTTTTGCGTCGTTACTCTGCCGAATTTTTTCAAGAATAATTGGAAATAAATTTAAATTATTTAATTAATCCAATGGAATTGTGTGTTAAATTTGTTTAATTTAATTAATTCAGAATCAAGATGGATCGAAGTTGGATTTTAGCGGATCGTATGTCAAAACAGTATGAGAAAGGGGTAAAAGAGTTTATCAAGTTTGCGGCTGAGCATGCACTAGATCCGAATAGGATAACTTGCCCATGTTTACGTTGTTGTTTTGGAAAGAGAATTAGTCCGGGTGAGTTGGAAGATCATTTGGTGTGTCATGGAATTGATAAAAGCTACATACGTTGGACAAGACATGGTGAAAGCAACGTCACGTCAGATGATTTGGGTGGTACATCATATTCATCACAAGATTTCAACATGAATGATTTTGAGCCTGATCGTTTGGAGGAGATGACAAATGTCATTGAGGAGGATTTGCAAAATTGTCCTAAAATGTTTGACAGTTTGATAAGTGATTCAAAGACACCGTTGTATAGTGGTAGTAAATTTACAAGATTGAAAGTAGTCCTAAACCTATACAAGTTAAAAGCCAACAATGGGTGGAGTGATAAGAGTTTCACAGACTTACTTGGCTTAGTAAAAAGCATGTTACCCGAGGATAATGTATTGCCTAATCGTACTTATGAGGCTAAACAGATGTTAACCTCAATTGGCATGGAATATGAGAGGATACATGCTTGTCTCAATGATTGCATATTGTTTAGAAGTGATTATGCATCATTGAAGGCGTGTCCAAAATGTGGCGCCTCACGGTACAAGAAGAATGGATCTGTTCCTGTTAAAACAATGTGGTATCTGCCTATAATACCTAGATTTAGGTGCATGTACAGTAGTGTAGAGCTTGCGAAGGACTTAACATGGCATGCTGATAGAAGGCTTGTAGAAAGGATTGAAGATGACAATATACGACACCCCTCAGATTCTCCTCAATGGAAAAAGATTGATGATGATTTTCCTGAATTTGGTGAAGAACCAAGAAACTTGCGACTTGTATTAGCTACAGATGGCATGAACCCACATGGCTTGCAAAGTAGCTCACATAGTACATGGCCGGTGATTTTGATGATCTACAACTTACCCCCATCGCGATGCATGAAGCGAGAGCATATCATGATGCCTATACTCATTTCTGGGCCGAAACAACCTGGAAATGATATAGATGTCTACTTGGCTCCTTTAATTGAGGATTTGAAGGTGTTGTGGGAGACCGGCGTTCAAGTATATGATGAGTTTAGGAAAAAAAGTTTCAATCTCAGAGTCGTATTATTTGGAACAATCAATGATTTTCCGGCAAGAGCAATTCTCGAGGGATATGGTGTACATGGCCAATGTGGATGCCCCATATGTGTAGGGAATACAGATCAATATCGATTGCCACATTCTCAGAAATATGCATTCCAAGGGCATCGGAGATGGCTGAATCGGAACCATCGATATCGTCGGTGGAAGAAAGCCTTTAATGGGAATATAGAAGAACGTCGAGCTCCTAATTGCTTGACTGGTGAGGACGTGTTTGACAAAGTAAAAGACCTGGATATCAAATTTGGAAAGACCTTTGCACGTGACCTTACAAAAACTGGGTGGAAAAAAAAGTCAATTTTCTTTGAGCTGCCATATTGGAAGTCTTTACATGTTAGACATTTTCTAGATATTATGCATATTGAGAAAAATATTTTTGATAGTGTCATTGGCACACTTTTAAATGTGCCCGGAAAAACAAAAGATGGCGTAAAAGCAAGATTAGACTTGGTTGAAATGAAGATAAGGGGTAAATTGGCACCAACAAAGAAGGGAAAACGTACTTATTTGCCGCCAGCAGCTCACACTCTATCTAGGAAAGAAAAAATTGTATTTTGTGAGTTTCTTAATGGAGTGAAAGTTCCAGAAGGGTATTAATCAAATATTAACAGTCTTGTATCAATGAAGGACTTGAAGCTAAAGCACATGAAGACTCATGATTGTCATGTAATCATGGATCATTTGCTACCAATTGCTATACGGGCCATTTTGCCAAAAAGGTGAGAGAAACTATAACTAGATTGTGTTTCTTCTTCAAAGCAATGTGGAGCAAAGTGTTTAATCCTGAACAATTTCCTGCACTTCAGAAACAAATTGTTATCACTTTGTGTGAACTCGAGATGTACTTTCCACCTGCGTTTTTTGATATGATGACTCACCTACCTATTCACTTGGTCAGAGAGACACAACTATGTGGACCGGCTTTTATGAGATCTATGTATCCGGCTGAGCGTTATATGAAGGTATTGAAAGGTTACGTGAAAAATCGTAGTCGACCAGAAGGTTGCATTGTTGAACGGTTCATAGTTGATGAAGCGATTACATTTTGCACAGAGTATCTAGCAGATTCTAATGTTGCAGAGCTTCCAAAGTCTCATGTTGTGGGAGGGAGAACAGAAGGAGAAAGCGTAATTGGAAAGCAATTAGTTAGTGTTCCTTTCACACAAAGGGAGCAAGCACACCTATATGTGCTCCACAACACCGATGAGGTTGACCCATATGTTGAAGAGCACAAGGACCAACTTCGGATATTCAATCCAATGAAAAGTGAGAGCTGGATTTTGAGAGAGCATAACAAGACTTTCATCGATTGGTTCAGAAAGCATATGAAAGAGAAACAAAAAGAGAATCCACTTTCAATTTCAGAAAAATTGACACAATTGTCGATGGGTCCGAATAGACTAGTATTTTGTTATTCCGGTTATCGTATAAATGGTCGCACATTCTATACAAAAGACCAAGATGATCGAAGTACAATGCAGAATAGTGGGGTGAGTCTTGTAGCTCAAGCAATGCATATCTCAAGTGCGAAAGATAATAATCCTATCTTCGCCGATCAATCATATTATGGAGTAATTGAACTTATATGGGAGCTGGATTATAGTTTGTTTCGGGTACCTGTATTTGGGTGTATGTGGGTTGACAATAAAAATGGTGTCGATAATAGTGAAATAGGCTTCACTCGAGTGGACCTTGAAAGGGTGGGATACAAAGATGAATCTTTCATTTTGGCATCACAAGCTAAACAAGTGTTTTTTGTCACTGATCCTATTGATAAGAGGTGGTCTATTGTTTTATGGGCAAATAAAAATACTTGTATTGAGGATGATGGTCTAGATAGTGAAGATGATGGAGGAAATCCTACCTTAAGTGATTCACAATCAACTGATGGTGATGATGACTTGGATATTAGTGATGATGAATTGTATATGCGTCAAGATCACCAAGAGGGGATATGGATTAATCCTTCAGTTGATCGGCGTACTAAAAAAAATGGTCGTACTCATGGGAAGCAAAAGACTACTAAGCCAACGATAAAAAGAAAACGATGAAAGGTATTTGAATTTTTTTACACACTTTGTCAATGTTTCACTAAGGTATACAGTCTTGTATTATACATGTTGTTTCTTTTATGTTTTTATCTCTTATTCGTGTATGAGTTAGTGCGTCTGCTCTCTTCTTTTAATGAATTAATGAAATTCATGTTGGTATTAATGAATTGAGAAATTATGTTGGTATATAAAACTAACTTCTGTATTTTTAACTTTTGTAGGTCGATACCGTATACCACCATTGTCACGCTCTTCTCCACGTCTACCACCGCCACCACTACCACCACCACTGTAAGCTTTCTCTCTCTCTCTCTCTCTCTATATATATATATATATATATAAGATAACGAGTGTAGCCTGTTTATTGGTATTCTGCTTTATGTGATCCAATTGGTGATCAATATTTATATTTAGTTGCTGAAAATATGATGTTTTATTTGTATTTTTATGTGATTTGTGTGATTCAACTGGTGATCAATATTTGTAATTGCTGTTGTTGGTTGGGTTTATTGGGGAAGATTAAGTCGAGAACTTGGTAGAAATTTTTGCGTCGTTACTCTGTCAAATTTTTCCTAGAAATATTGAGAATGAATCTAACATCTAATTTATTATTGCCTATTAAATCTGCCAAATTTCTTATAGTTAATGTAAATTGTTTGCTTTTGTAGGTCGATGGCTTCAGATCCTGCTGACAATAATCCCGATAAGGATGTACATGCATCAAATAGCAGTACTGACAAGGAGGTACGGAGAGGTATCACTGTTATGAGGAAAGTTTACATGGCCAGAAGTAAAGGCATAAAGCCACCTATCGGCTGGAACAGCAGAGGCCAACCAGTTGACCCCAACAAACAATTATTTGTTGGTTATATAGGGTGCATGGCTCGACAGAAGGTGTCAATTGTCGAAAATAATTGGCGAAAAGTGGAAAAATCTCAAAAAGAAGCAATTTGGGATGAAGTAGCGGTAATTTGGAGTTTATTATGCTTTCTATTTTTTGTTTAGTTAATGCTTTATTAAGTTTATTTTCTTATATATTTCGTTGGTTGTTTTTTCTAGCGGGCATTTGATATTGAAGATGATAGAAAAAAATTCGTACTAGCAGAAGCTGGGAAGCTATTACGTAATTTTAGGAGTCTCTTGACTAGAGCGTGGTTATGGGATGCTAATGGGATCATTAATAAAAGTCCACCCCCAAAATATGAGATATCTCAAGACGACTGGACGACATTTGTAAATATTCGCTTAACTGAAGAGTTTCAGGTAGTCATTTTAATTTACCATTTCATTTGTTTATTATTGCATTTATATTTAATTAATACTTTGATTATGTAATAAACAGCAAACAATAAAGGGCAATCAGGGAAGAGCGTGATTTTCGTGCAACTTGCAACAACCGTGTGAAGAAATTCAAAAATATGGCCTGTCAATGGATTACAATAAAGGTTGGTGTTTTATAGTTTCAATAGATTATCTGTATATAAGTTAGTGTTCTAATGCAACTTTGATTAATTTTGTAGTGCCCCCGGCAGACAAACGAAGTGGATTGTGGCTACTTCGTTATGAGATTCATGAAAGAGATTATCATCCATGGTCAATCTATAATCCCGGCAAACGTAAGCATAGTTTTGACACACAATTTCTTTCACTTTTAAAGTAATTATTAAACATTTAGTAGGCAACTGATCGAATGTCATTTGGGTTTTCAAATATATATATATATATATTGCAGTACTTTCATGATTCTCGATGCTTCTGCTATACTCAAGAGCAAATAGATGACGTACGCTGTGAACTTGCACAATATCTTACGCTATGCGCTTAGAATTAGGTAATGTATATTTTGTACAATGTGATATTTTTTTGTTGTATTTTAAGTACTGAGTAACTTAATTAGTTGATTATAAACACGTGATGTACATGTTATAGATTATAAAATTTTGTTGTTGGATGAATGTTCGATGAAAGAATTGATTATATTGAGATTTTGTTTTTTGTTGAATTCGTTCGATATGGTAGCTATTTTTTGTGTTTTGGTTTGATGAATTTGTTATAAATATCTATTGTTATCAATCAATTAATAGGGGGCCGGGCCGGGAGGGGAGGGGCGGGCTGGAGAAAAATAAATAAAAAATAAAATCTATTACAGCAGTTTACACGAAAACGCTATAATAGGTGCCTTTCGGTTCGAACCTGTTACAGCGGTTTACAATAAACCGCTGTTAAAGGTCACCAAAAAAAAAAAAAAAAAAAAATTCGGTTCGAACCTATTACAGCGGTTCCTGTAGAACCGCTGTAATAGGGTACCTATTACAGCGGTTCCTGTAGAACCGCTGTAATTGGTTGGCCCTATTACAGCAGTTCTACAGGAACCGCTGTAATTGGTTGGCCCTATTACAGCGGTTCTACAGGAACCGCTGTAATAGGTACCTATTACAGCGGTTTTGAAGTGCTGTAATAGGCTTCAACCTATTACAGCGTCAGTTATTACAGCGGTTTGAACCGCTGTAATAGGGCCAAAAAAACCGCTGTAATAGGCCTGATCTGTAGTAGTGTATCCTCAAGAAATGGCAGGAAGGAATTACTAGGGGGGAGGAGATAAGCACAATACCTATCTGGGTACAACTGCCAAATTTACCCTTGGAGATGTGGGGAACCAGTAGTCTCAGCAAGATAACTAGTAAGATAGGCGAACCACTCTTCACTGATGAGATGACAACCAACAAACTGAAATTAGAGTATGCTAGAGTCCTAGTGCAGGTTAATGTGGGGACCGAATTACCAAAAACTATCCCTATAAAGAATGAGGTTACTGGCCATGTGATTAATTGATAAGAGGTATTTTTACGTGTTTTTAAGCCCCTTTACGTTTATGTTTTAGGTTCATTTATCGCTTGAGTGTTGCCACATGTGCGTTTAATTCGTGCATTAAGTGATTTCAGACCTTAAATGGATACAATCGAAGAACGGGCGGAAAATCGACGTATAAAACAAATTTAGGCCAAGTTGCTTCGCACTCCCACGCCCAAGCGCCCCTCCAACAACGCCCAGGCGCCGCTGACATCCAGTTCCGAGGATTTGCTTCGCACTCCCGCGCCTATGTGCCATCATACCCACGCCTGGACGCGGATTTCGTAACACTTTCCACGGTTGAGCGCTATTTCTGTACATTTAGAGACCGAATTGGACAAAGGTTTATTCTAGAAAGTTGTAGATATATGTCTTAACTTCACGTGGGAACTTGAATCATCCAAATTGGAGGTCTTTGGAAAGAGTTATGAAGGAAATACGATTGTTGCGCAGAAAAGTAAGAAAGCTGTCTAGACTTCGCACATACGCGCCTGGGCGCCGACACCTCCGACATTTGATTCCTTTTAGCCAAAAGTTCAGCATTTTAAGTGGAAGGGAATCATTTAAAGCCAAGAGGTCAGCACATGTGTTGAGGGGGTGTCTTGGTTGTATTTCTTGGTAGATTTACTTTATGGAATTTTATACTACATACTTTAGAGTAATGGAGGACACAAGAGAGGGACAACACATGGGAGGGAGGAGAATATACACCTATAAAGGCAATCATCTCTTGCATTCTTGAGGGTAAAATTGGAGAGGGGGGCAGCCCCTAATCTGATTTCACCATCATTCATCACCATTCTTTATCATTGAGAGAGAGGGGAAAACGAGAGGAAGGAAAAGAGCTTGGGGATTGAAGGCTCAACTTGAAGATCCATAATCATTCACCATTTAGGGAGTTTTTAAGAGCTTTCCATTTCATTTATGTCTATGAATATTTATATGAATCCTTTTATGTCTTTTATGCTTTCAATTATGAACTAAATTTGTAAGACTAGGGCCATGTAAGGCCAAATTATGATTTATGCTTATAATAGATGATTGTTGAGGTTATTCTTATATTGTTATGTGATGTGAATTTGTGTTTTTTGCCTATCTTGCATATACTTGATCACTATATGTTAGAATCTTATGCCTAGGTGAATATTTCGGGAGAAAATTGACTTAGGGTGCAAGAAATTCACATCATAACCCGCATCTAATGAGGAATTCCCCTAAACATAGGTAAAGATTCCCGGGTGAAGTTGTTCGATTCAAATCGAGTGAACTCTAGTAAGTTAATGCATGTTTAGTGGTTAGATTTCTGGATAGGAATATTTGGGAAATCACGATCTAAGCATAGGCGTTTAACGGGAGACATCGGTTATTCTCTACCCTAGGAGTTTTCACCATAACAATATAAGCGTAATTTCCAACGAGAACCTTTATAAGTATATTTGATCAATTTGGACCTAGCATGTGCCTTAGTCTCTCTTTACATATTTGTTTTAAATCATTTGTGCAACCTCGTTCTTATTGTACGCATTTTACATTCAATTTACTTTAATTGTATTTGTTCTATATCGTTATAAAATCATAAACTAAAATTCAAGTCTCCGTGGTTTGACAACCCGGACTTTTAGTCCACTTATTACTACACACGACTAGTGCACTTGCTATCATAGCACGTTAGCTTTTAGCGTGCCATCAATCAACAGATAAGATACGAATAGGTGTCGTTACATTGTAGAAGATGCCATAAATGGGGACACAGAGAGACACAATTCAATAAACAGGTGGCAAAACAGTGGCAAGTGAAACAGAGAGGGGAGGAAATTCAAGAACCAAATACTCAACAACATGAAGTAGGAAATCAGGGTAGTAGAGATAGTATTCAGCATGAACAAATGGAGACAGAAGGTACTAGTAGAAGGGAATTGCAGCAATAACAAGTGTCAATATCCCCAAACCCTCAGAAAGACAAAGGAAAAGGCATAGTAGCAGATTGGCAGGCAGTGAGAAACTCAAAGTAAAAAAAGTGGCACTCATGGGCAGAGAGGACTGAAAATGCAGAGGTACAACATGCTTTATCTAATCTGTTCCATATTCTTAGTCAAGTTGGGTCCAGGGTTGAGAATGAGATTGAAATAATTGATGGTCCCCCAGATCAATGAACTTAGGGGCATGGAATGTACGGGGTTACAGCTGAAAAACAATTAGATGTAAAAAAGTTCATAAAGAATAATAGGTTCGATGTATGTGGAATAGTGGAAACAAGAGTAAAGTCGGATAAATACCAAAAAGTCCGAAGAAGTATAGGGGATGATTGGCATGTTATTAGTAATAACATATTATCCTTGAATGGTAGGATTTGGGTTTGTTGGAACAAATCTACTGTTCAGGGAGTAGTGATAAGGGTTAGTGACCAGCATATTACTTGTAGGATGGTTGTGGGGAAGTATTCAATTGTGGTGTCCATAGTGTATGCTCTTAATGATGAGATGGAGAGGACAGGTTTTTGGAAAGAGTTGATGGACATGGATATCAGAGAACTATGGATCCTCATGGATACTGGATGAAAAGTTGAGGAGTGATGGCAGTCAAGAGGGTGGAAATGAAGAGATGAAAGTGTGTCTGGATGAGTTAGGTTTAACTGGCCTTCAATACACAGGAAGATTCTATACTTGGAGTAATCAACAAAGTGTGGAAACTAGAACATATTGCAAATTGGATAGGGTTCTGGTGAATGGGGATTGGATGCTGAATATTGCGAATAGCTTTGCTCAGTTTTTGGATAATGATGTTTCTGACCATAGCCCCATGTTAAAGAGAGGAAGATGGGAAATTCAAGCTTCAAGTTTATGAATGGATGTTGTTCTCATCCTTCTTTCAACTCAATAGTGAGAGAGGAATGGAATAGAAGGATTGATGGGTGCCCTATGTACAGGATCACTATGAAATGTAAGAGGATCAAAGCTCGACTAAAAACAATTCCTAAAGAGGTATATTCTGACATTTCAGAGAGAGTTATGAAGGTAAGGGAGCAGTTGGCAGATTTGAGGAACTAACTGAGTGAACAACCACTGGAGGCAGATATTATTAATAAAGAAAGAGAGCTTACTGTTGTAATGAGGGATTTATTGAGAATGGAGAGAAACTTTAAAACAAAAAGCCAAACAGATTTATACAATCAAGGGGATGAGTGCAATAAATACTTTTTTGCCAGGATTGAGGAAAAAAGGGCACAGGGCAATATTCCTAGAATAAGGAATAGAAGGGGAGATGTCCTCATAAAGGCAAAAGACATACAAACAGAAGCTATTCAGTTCTACCAAAACCTGATTGGTACTGATAGTCTGGCCACTGCTGAATTAAGTAAAGAAGTGGTGAACTAAGGTTATATGATATAAGTAATTTGGGCTTGTGAAAAGCCAAGGCTCGTTAGGCTTGCCAAGCCAAGCCTAAATAAGCCAAGCTTTTTGGGCTTGCAAGCCTAACAAGCCAAGCTTTTTAGGCTTGCAAGCCCAAAAGGCTTGGCTTGTTAGGCTTGCAAGCCTAAAAAGCTTGGTCCATTTGTCCAACGGGCCGAAAAAGCCCAGCTAATTAATTTTTTTTTTGAAAATATAATACATATAATAAATAATTCACAAAAAAAAATATATATATAATACATTAAATAAATTTGAGCTTGTGAAAGGCTTGGCTTGCCAAATTGAAGGCCAGCAAGCCAAAAAAGCTTGACAGGTATTTTCACAAGCCAAGCCGGCTTGGCTTGTTTGCTTCACAAGCCAAGCCGGCCCCTTAGCAAATAAGCCAAGCTTTTCGCAAGCCAAGCCGGCTTGGCTCGTTGGGCTTGTTTGACACCTCTAGTTATATCCTTCATACACAGGAGGAGATGGAGTGGCAGAGTAAGCCAATTACCAAAGAAGAAGTCAAATAGGTGGTCTTCT
This sequence comes from Buddleja alternifolia, assembly GCA_019426215.1. Classification (NCBI taxonomy): domain Eukaryota; kingdom Viridiplantae; phylum Streptophyta; class Magnoliopsida; order Lamiales; family Scrophulariaceae; genus Buddleja; species Buddleja alternifolia. The sequence goes on along the minus strand of CM033402.1, from coordinate 12,258,679 downwards.
CTAAACCAGAAAACAAGAGTCCAGGCCCTGATGGGTTTAACTCTTGTTTCTATAGAAGAACTTGGGATGTTGTAGGGGAGGAGGTAACCAAGGCCGTGATGGACTATTTTGTGAAGAAGAAGATGTTAACTGAAATTAATCACACCTTGTTGCATTTAATCCCCAAATGTAAAGTGCCAGAAACGATCAGTGATTTCAGGCCTATAGCCTGCTGCATTGTGATTTACAAAATCATTTCAAAACTATTGTGCCATAGAATTAAAAAAGTGTTGCCTCTGATAGTGGATAAAGCTAGGGAGCTTTTGTACAGGAAAGATCCATTGTAGAGAATGTAGTTTTGGGCCATGAATTAGTGAGGGGCTATCAGAGGAAAGGGATCCCCCCGAGGGAAGTTATGAAGGTGGATATCTGGAAAGCCTATGATACACTAAGTTGGGATTATCTGGAGAAAATTTTATTGGCTTTTGGATTTCCGCAGGAGTTTACTCAGATGATCATGTTGTGTGTCGCAAAATTTTCAATTGTGATGAATGGGGAAGTGTTTGGGTACTTTCAGGGTAAAAGGGGGTTGAGACAAGGGGACCCTATGTCCCCCTATCATTTTGTGATTGCTATGAATTATCTTACTACGAGCTTTAAAATGTTGAAGGGGGATAAAGAATTTAATTATCACCCAAAAATGCAAGAGGGTGGGTATTGTTAATCTTTGTTTTGCAGATAACTTGATGATGTTTTGCAAAGGCAATATCAAGTAAGTGTGCAAAATCAAAGGAAAATTTGAGCACTTTTCAGATGTTACTGGACTGAGAGCTAATCTTGATAAAAGTCATCTTATTTGTGGGGGGATTGGATAGGAGAATAAGGCCCAGTTGATCTGGGTTATAGGTTTTGTAGAAGGGGCTATGCCTATTAGATGTTCCTCTGATATCAACTCGATTTACACTAAAACATTGCCTAAGCTTAATTGAGAAAATTTTAAAGAGGATTACATCTTGGACAACAAGGTTTTTGTCTTTTGCAGGAAGGGTATTACTTATTAGAGCAGTTCTTTTTGGGGTCCAGATGTACAGGAGCCAAATTTTTCCTTTTCCATTGACTGTGATTAATGAGATAGATAGGCTATGCAGATTGTATCTTTGGAGCGGTAAAACAACAGGGAGATGCTATGCTTCTGTAAGGTGGAAGGATATTTGTCTACCCAAAAAGGTGGGAGGCCTAAGGATCATGGCTCTGGGTCAATGGAATGTTGCAGCAGTTTTCAAGAACATTTGGAACATTGCCGAGAAGTCTGACTCTTTATGGATCAAATGGGTACATGTGTATTACTTAAACGATCGATCTATTTGGGATGCCACGAGTAAAAGTTCGGACTCATGGTTCTGGAAGAAGATGATAGGAATCAAAGATATCTTTCTTGATGCAGTTGATGTTATACAAAATAAATGGAGGGGAGGTGGGTTTACAATTCAGAAAGCATACACCCATATAATGGAGAATTTTGAGGAGGTCACATGGAGTAAACTGGCATGGGGAAGAGGGCCGGTTCAAAAGCATAGGATCTTCCTGTGGCTTGCTGTTCTGAACATGCTGAAAACAAAGGATGGACTTCAGGAGTGGGTTCGGATGGACTTCAGGAGTGGGTTCAGATGGAAGACAATACTTGTGTGTTTTGTAAGACAAGTGGAGAGCAGAAACCATTTGTTTTTGGAAAGCAACATCACATGGGAAATCCATAGGCAGTGTTGGCAGAAATTGGGAGTCACTTGTAGGTGCAAAAAATGGACTGAAGTAATGATATGGTGTGGAATAATTAGTAAGGGGAAAACGGTTTTGAGTTGTAAAAAGAGAGCTATGTTTGCAACTGTGATTTATATGATTTGGCTTGAAAGGAATAGGAGGATTTATACTAAAGAGGTTAGTTCAGTGAATAGTATAGTAGAAAGGATTTGGGAGGTTATTCAATGTAAATTTGAGTGTTACTAACACCAGGTATGCTTGGGAAAACTTGTAAATTAAGTTTGAGTTTAATAGAAATGCGCTAATCTTTCCCAAATAAATATATATATATATATATATATATTTTTGTCTCAGATTGATATTTCTGAATGTTATAAATCGGTTACTTCAAGTTTAAATCTTTCCAAAGATTTATTTTGGTAAAAATCATTTTTGTTTATGTTCATGCATTTTGAAAATAATATGTATTTGTTAAACACATCGGGCATTCTCTGAGTATTTTACTCACGTACTCTCCATGCTTTACTTCATTCCTTCCAGTAATAAATGGTCACTTAGGTGAGACAATGGAGACTCATCTGGAGCCGAGTGATCTATGAAGATCTTTGCTTTGTAATAGCTAGGCGTTGTCGTTTAGTTTTTTTCGAATCGTGAGTTTTCATTAGAGTATCATTTCTTAAGATGTGTAGTTATGTTTATCGGGAGCACCTGATTAAAGGAGATTTGTCATACATTTTATTTTGGATATAATTTGATTAGAATTCATGCCTCGAGTTTGAACCCTTTTCAGTGATAAAATTGGGGCGTGACAGATGATAACAAAGCTAGCTCAAGTTTGGGAAAATTGAATTTTTGGTACACTGAAAGACCCTGTACATTTCTTTCATACAAAAAGGTGTCATGCTGGCAATTTTGGTATACTCCGATGAGAAATTTGGTAATATGAGTACATATTTTGCCCAAAAATTCAAAACTGGCCGGAAAATGTCTATGTGGCACCAAATTTGGGGATTTTGGTACGTGGAGGGAAAATTGCATACATGACACCTGAAATTGGCGAGAAATGAGGGAAAAAGTCAATACTACTCCCAACTTCCATGTGAATATAAAATATAAAAAATTAGAAAATTTTGAAATTGTATATTTCAAACCTTTGTAGTTTACAAAAATAAATATTTATTAAAATTTAAAGTTATATAATATTTAGAAAACTGTGAATATAGTTACTATGATATTAAAAGTTTATCTAAAAAATGTTAAAAAATTAAAAAAATCAGAAAATATTAGAACTTATATCATAAATTAATATTTAAGTTTAAATAAAATTATTTTTAATGGTGAAATAGTTTTTTCATTGACAAAATAAATAAATTAAAAACTTATAAAAATAAAAGATAAGAAATCTCAGAAAAAAGATAGAAATAAAAAAATTAGAAAATAGTTATTTTTTGAAAAATTCTAAAAAATCAGAAAATCATAAGAAATGGATTGTTCGTAGAAATTATATCTTAAACTAATTTTTAAATTTAAATAACATTATCTTTTAATGGGTACCTATTCCTATTCACAAAAAATAAATAAATCAAAAATCCAAAAAAAATCATAACAGAACATAAGAAATATAAAATAAATTGGAAAGCAAAATCAAAATAATTTTGAAAAATCAGAAAATAATAAGAAATAGTAAAACAATAGAAAAATAAAAACAAACAAAGAAAAAAAATCAATTATTTTGAAAATAAAAAAATTTAGTAAAAATCATAATATTAAGGAAAACATAGTTTAATTTGAATTCTGTACAAATAATATTATAAATTATTTATAGATGTATTAACTATACAAATTTTATCCATTATAAATAGAAAAATATAAGTTAGATAAATAAAATATTTGAATTAAAATTTGCAAAAAGTGGAACAAATTAAACAAAAAAAATTAAAATTATTTGGTTAATATCCCCAAATTGAAAGTCAATATTCCTTCACATTCAAAAATCCTCAAGTGGAAGGTTAATTTTCCCGCTAAATGCAAAAGAATCCCAATTCAAGTAAATTTTTCCGCCAAATTATATTTTTCGGCTACTTTTGAATTTTTCGGCAAAATCTGTATGCAAGTTGCCAAATTTCAGTGGAGTGTACCAAAATTGCCAACGTAACACTTTTTTACATAAAAAAATATACAATGTCATTTAATATACCAAAAATGCAATTTTCCCGCTCAAGTTTTGCCAGCAAGTGAGAGGCGCACAGAAGTAGATTTTTTAATTGTGACTTTGAAGAATAAAAGCTAGGGGAAAACGTGAAGTCGTATTACGTATATACTCTTGGCAATGTTGGCTGCAGTATAATTAGTTTATGCACATTACTTATAAGCTTAATATATAACTAATAATGCATTACATGTTGATTAATTCCTAGTTTCTTACTTTTTTTACTTTTCTTCGTTTGCTAAGTACTTTATAACTAATTTCCACTTGATTTCGAGCAAATGGCTATAATTATTGTTGTTACAAACTTCTGCCAAACAAGAACGAACAAAACTTGAAGAACTCGAACAAACTGAAAATCGTAAGAAAGAATAATCGAGGCGAGAGAACACTCACTTTCCTTAACGCACAATTGCCCCGGTACAGGTGGTATGAGTTTATGCAATAGTGTCCCAAAATACAACGATTAATTTCTGAATTACGAACCACTTCTAATTCAGAAAATCAAACGAACTCAAGAACATCTTGAATTTTCAGAGAGAAGAATATATGAGATGAAATGCTTGATTTCGGTGTGTAAAAATCAAACTATGGAGGAGCCTATTTATAGGCTTGGAATTCAGACAATGCATTAAAACCGAGTCAAAACCAGCCTTCAAATATATCTGTAACAGCAAAAACAAATCTGCATGTTACAAATATGTGACTGTTTGACTGCAGAAGTCAAACGGTTCTTCTAGAAGGTGGTTTAAAAATTGAATGACAAGAGTCCAGCTTTTTATTCAAACCATGACTTTAATACATGTCAGCAATTTCAGTAGTTGAATTTTCTCAAGAGAAATCCAATTAAACTTTGTCCAAAAAGATTAATTGAGGTCACTAGACTTGGCTCAAGCTGAGTTCAGTTCTTGACGTAAAGTTCAGTTCAGTCCTTGACTTAACTGTTAGCACTTGCCTCACCTCAAGGTGAGTTTTCAAGCCCACAACCACACACACCTCAAGCCCATGGACTCGGACCCGGTCCAGGCAGGCGGCGGCGGAGCGTGCGCGTGTTGTGAAATGAACCAAAGCTAGGACCTCTGCCCCTACAAAACCCACTGAGGTGAGATGACCCAAAGGGCCAACCCTTTACCTTAAGGTAATTGTATATAAATCCATTCAACTTATGGTTTTAATACAATGTGGGATTTCCACATTTAAACTCCTCACTTTAAAACTTAATTTCTCATTTGTTACTACTCGAATCGAGAAATTCGAAATGCTAAATTTATCTACTCACAGCGTATATTAATATTATCTAATAATATTTCGTATCCCGGATACGTACCGTGTTCGAATTTCATACGCAAAAGTGGTATTCACACACTTTTCATACACACAATATTCAACAATTATGAACCTGATGTCAGAAGTGTCAAGTGGCTTCTTGAATTTAACTAATTGTTCCTTAAAACACAGTCAATTTTTGTTTGTATTTCCCATGTATTAGCTACATCAGAACCAGTCCAAATATCCTGTAATATACAGTTGTGTAATATTGTTTGTTACTTGCATGATTGCGGGGATAAGTGTATGATTAGGATGTTAGAAAAGTTTGATAAATAAAAAAAATTAGAGTATCTCTCCACATCCTCATTAATCACCCGTATATACAATTAATTATCGCACATATATATGTGTGCGCAAGAAGTATTACAGCAATTGTGTAATAGGAGATCTAAGCCACATCAAAAGAAGCTTGACCTAGAGATACCACATATAAATTGTTACCCTGAATCTCATCCTGCAAGCAACTTATTCTCAACATCTCTAAAAACTTCAAATATCAAGATAATGTAATCATTCAGTTAGAACCCACATGAGATCGATTATATATGGATGATCGTGATTATATATACACCATTTAAAATTTTAGGAGCTCCTAAAAATTACTTCATAACATTGCAGCCTTTTTCATTAACAAAGAACATGGAATCCAACGATCCACAAATTCACTTGACCAACTAAGTAGGTAACGTATAATTGACTATTAAATGGCAACAGTACTTATACAGCTACATGAAGATTCTACATTGGCTGTAATTAGTAAATACTCACACACAACTGAATAATATATATATATATATATGAATCTGAGGGTATCTCTGGTAGATTCATTGCCCCTTTGGGATATACGATAAGGCTAATACTATATATTCACACTATGCATGCGGCGAAATGGATTCCATCTCTTATTAAACAAATTATCTTAACGTAACCATTAGGAAACTCCACTGCCTCTAAAAATGTCAACTCCTTCACACTATATATATATATATATATATATATATATATGTTGATCTATTTCTGGGGAAGGGTTGATCTATATATATATATATTGATACCTCTTCATTATTCCTCCATTTGTGTTGCTTGAATATACTTCAAAAAAATCAATGGGTGATATTGAAGGGTCTCCAGGCAGTTCCATGCATGGTGTCACCGGCAAAGAACCAGTCCTCGCATTCTCAGTGGCGTCGCCGGTGGTCAAAACCGACCCGACGGCGAAATTCGATTTGCCGGTGGACTCAGAGCACAAAGCAAAAAAATTCAAATTATTTTCCTTCGCAAACCCTCACATGAGAACATTCCATCTCTCATGGATATCATTCTTCACCTGCTTCGTCTCCACATTCGCCGCCGCCCCTCTCGTTCCCATCATTCGCGACAATTTGAACCTCACAAGAGGGGATATAGGTAACGTTATGATATGGAAACTTTTGATATTCTTTGTATTTTTTTACCTGTTTCGTTAATTATAGTGAAATTCTCTCAGTCTCTTTTTGGGATATAGTTATTGCCGAACCATGAAAATTGTTCCTACATTTATAGTTTTATGTCGTGTTTTTCCTAACAGGTAACGCTGGCGTCGCCTCCGTCTCCGGCAGCATATTCTCCCGGCTGGTGATGGGCGCCGTCTGCGACCTCCTCGGCCCACGCTACGGCTGCGCGTTCCTGATAATGCTGTCGGCACCGACGGTGTTTTGCATGTCGTTCGTGTCGTCGGCCGGTGGCTACGTGGCGGTGAGGTTCATGATTGGGTTTTCATTGGCGACGTTCGTTTCGTGCCAGTACTGGATGAGTACTATGTTTAATAGTAAGATTATCGGGTCCGTTAATGGAACGGCGGCGGGGTGGGGGAACATGGGCGGCGGCGCCACCCAACTGATAATGCCGTTGCTTTATCATGTTATTAAGAAGGCAGGGTCGACTCCGTTCACCGCTTGGAGGATTGCGTTTTTTGTTCCGGGATGGCTTCATGTTATCATGGGGATTTTGGTATTGTTACTTGGCCAAGACTTGCCTGATGGAAACCTTAGTGATCTACAGAAGAAGGGTGAAGTTGCTAAAGATAAATTTGGCAAGGTTAGATATATATTTATATTTCTCCATCTATACCAATTTGTTCACTATATTTTCTTTTTACAAATTCCTAAATTAATCTTTTTAAAGGTTATAATATGGGAAACTTTAGTCCGCTTCCTCCTTGCGCGGTTCAAATCTTTTGTGACATATCCGTGTTACACTCATGTTACACATGTAGATGTGCGACAAGTGTATACACGGATGGTTAGGACGTGGAGAGAGAATTTTCAAATTCTTTTCTACAACCCATGATTTCCTTACTCCTAATCCTAAACAACCGTGTATACAATTGTCACGTATTTATGTTGTAACAAGAAGTCCTACACGGGTTGTCTTACAGAAGATTTGGATTGCCCTCATCGACTACAACCAAATGTATTTCATAAAGCGAGTGAATTGCACAAATTTTGTATAATTGGTCACTCACCTTGTGAAATACAGTTGAATTCGACCGAGCCGAGAGTGGGGCTAGAATTTTCCCTCAATTTAGTATTCTTAATTATTAGTTAAGGCAATAGGGTGAAAAATTCACACGTTTTTTAGTTAAATTATTTATTACTTGGACTTATGTGATATTTTTTCATTATTCATATTCAGGTATTGTGGTATGCCGCGACTAACTACAGAACCTGGATTTTTGTCCTCCTTTATGGGTACTCTATGGGAGTTGAATTGTCAACTGATAATGTCATTGCAGAATACTTCTACGACAGGTCCAATTTCTCTTCCTCAAAACTCTTTGATTAATTTCCACAAATACTTATACATTAAGCATTTGTAAGATGTGAACTTACCTTGATTCAAAAATTGATTAATTTCCAGATTTGATCTAAAGCTTCACACAGCGGGAACCATAGCAGCCACATTCGGCATGGCTAATCTCGTCGCTCGCCCATTCGGTGGATTCGCTTCCGATTATTCAGCGAGAAAATTCGGAATGAGGGGTAGACTATGGACACTTTGGATCCTCCAAACACTTGGAGGAGCTTTCTGTCTTCTTCTTGGGAGGGCTAATTCCCTCCCACTCGCGGTCACGTTCATGATCATCTTCTCCATCGGGGCTCAGGCCGCCTGTGGAGCAACTTTCGGCATTATCCCCTTCATTTCTCGAAGATCATTAGGAATAATATCGGGCATGGCGGGTGCTGGAGGAAACTTCGGGTCTGGTCTAACTCAACTTCTATTTTTTACGAGCTCAACGTACTCGACTTCTACCGGGCTCTCATATATGGGGATAATGATAATTGCGTGTACTCTTCCGGTGACGTTAGTCCATTTCCCGCAGTGGGGGAGTATGTTTCTTCCGCCGTCTAAAGGTGCTGCCGAAGAACATTACTACTCTGCTGAGTATGATGAGGAGGAGAAGCAGAAGGGTATGCATCAAAATAGTCTTAAGTTTGCTGAGAATAGTCGCTCTGAACGGGGTAATCGTGTGGTTTCGGCACCAACTCCCCCAAACTCAACACCTAACTATGTTTAATCAGTGATAGATACGAAAACTACTAGTATAATTTGTAGTTTCAAGTAGGACAAGTGTAATAGAAAGATTGGGAAAATTCTAGCCCAGACCCGGGTTGGTTGTACCTAAGTGTATTTCACAAGGAGAGTGTATTACACTTGTTATATAATTGGTAAGTTATTTCAAAAAATATACATGAATTTGGCTGAGTCAGGAGCGGGCTAGAACTTCCCTAGAAAGATGTGCAATTTAGTTGGAAAGATATTTTCTAGTGCTAGCTATACATATGAACAAGATTTTCTTAATGGTCAATGACATATATCATTTTTTTAATTGTCGATCATAACATATATCATTTTTCTTCCATATAATTGTTTTCTCTTTGCTCCTAGACAATTCTGGTTGAAATTATTCTTTTTGAGCCATGTTAATTATGTGTGACCGTGAATACAATCTATTATCTCTTATTTAGAAAAAAAAATTTATGGGAAACTTTTGGGTTCTCAAACTTGAGTTGATTCAACAGTTAAACACTAGTGCTTTGTTTGGTTCAAAAAAATTGCTATGGAAAAGAAAAGAAAACACAAGGAAAACCATTTTTCATTATTAGGATACAAGAGAAAATGAAAAGAAAATACGAGAGAAAATCTAATATTAATTTGAGACAATACATTTTCTTTACCATTGGGTGATGAAAAGGGTTGGAAAAGGAAAATGCTTTCCTTTTCCTTGAAAAGGAAAACATATAGTATTTGTTTTAGGATTTGATTTCATTGATATCACATCATTGTGAGATCAACAAGTGTCTATTTAAAATTAAATTGCTAATAATAATGTAAATAAATAGACACTTATTGATTCCACAATGATATAACACCATTGTGGTACATCATTGTGGAAAAGAAGATCTGCTCCGGCTTATTTCTCTATTGGTGTCGATTTTGACATAAATTGATGCTTATCCTAAGGTTGGTGGTATAATTTAAAGCAAAGGTAATTTTGATAAATCAGTCCTATCCAACCTACTACCAACCAAACATCTAAAATGAAAACGAATTGGATATAAGGTTAATAATACGTGAAATAAACCAAATGATATGTACTATTTACACCAATTCTAGCATCAATATCATGCACAATTTTTTATCCTATGTGTAATCACAACATTGCAAGCAAATTCAGCCCTAGAGGTATATATAGATTTTACATGTCGGGCATAATTTCATTAGAAGCATTCTATGTACAAAATCCGGAAGCTTAAGTTATGTTTAAATCTGGCTATCTTACTTTTTTTATATCTAATGACGGTAAAAATCGTCAGATAGTGGATGCCACATGATTGACCACGTGGAGTAGTGGAACCGATCCCAACACACGACAAACTAGGTTTGGGGGTTTGTTAATGTACAGACTGCACTCGGATGTATCAAGTTGCTTGCGTACCCGAAGTATGTATCAAGTCAGTTCGTAGATCTTTTGTGGGGTTACTCTCGATAGCCAGTGATTTTTATTGGGGCAGTAGATAATGAGTCTTTCCCAGCTCCTCTAAGCTATTTATATATGGAGCTGGCAATGGGCTACGAGCCATGGGCTTCACTTTGTCAGTAGCCCATCAGGCGTAATGATTAACAATATTATTTTCTCTTGGACTAATAATATAACCCAATTATGTTTGATGGGACTTCAGCCCTTTTTGGGCTTCTATAGCGGGTTATCCACGGACATTAGCCCACGGGTGGCAACCAAACCCAACCTTGGGATACATGTAATTACTAATGTCCCTAGATATTTTCTGGTGCACATCATAATGCCCCCCACTCCTGGGTTTGATCGGATGTTGAATTCGGGAGTAGGATTAATTATACTGTGCTCGTGAAGCTATACAGTCTGACTTGGACTGGGGTGGAAGCCTTCAAAGCTTCCCCCACCTACCTTTATTTAAATGGGGGTAGGTGAGAACCTTTTCACTTTCACCTCTCATTCACAATTTTACCTCTTGCAAACTTTCATCTTATGAACCACTCTCTCTAGGAGGCTCTCGCTTGTTTCACTATGGCTAGAGACAGAAAGGTATAATTCTTCCTCTACCTCTTTATTTTACCCTTGCTCTTGAATATTCGATTCTTTCTTAATTTGTCGTATAGTGGGTTTCGTATATGTGAATGGCAAATCAATCGAACCCCTTTGACACCGGGGGTGGTCACTCGATGCACCCGAGTTCAATAGGCCCCGCAACCTGCGTGAGGCACAAAGCGCCTCGCGATGCGCGAGGCATACGAGTTCTTTTCACAAGCCTCGCGGTTCACCGCGAGGCGTACTTGGTGTTTTCTTTGGGCTGTTCGTGCCTTATTATTGTGCTACTGTAGTGTGACTTACGATCCTTTCTTTTCAGGTGTTGCGAGTTCTTCATCGTCATCTAGTGACAGTAGCTCAAGGAGAAAAGACTTAGTGTCACTGGCGAGTGACTATAGAGAGTTGGGGGAGTGGAAATAGGATGCCCAAAGTGGGAAGTTGGCACGGGATCGTAAGACGAATCTTGCTACTTGTTCTTCCACTATCACCGACAACGAGCTACGGACGCTCTTTGAGGAACTCCTTCCGGACCTTAGAGTGGTGAAACCCAGGCCGGATGACCGGATTCGGAGTGCCCCAAGGGGTTATGTGACTGTCTACTTGGAGTATTTTCGCATGGGTTTTAGTCTGTCATGTGACCCCTTGCTGGGGATGATCTTGACACACTACCAAGTGTGCATCAGTCAGTTGTCACCCAACAGCTTCGCCTAATTTGAGGGCTTCATCCGACTTTTTTGGGATTAGAGGCTGAATGTGAGTCTTGAGGCCTTTCAGGCTCTTTTCGACGTCCGAATGAGCCGGGGGGGGGGGGGCATATGTGCATTTCTACCCGACGTCTCCATATTGATTTCTAAAGGGGAAAGTTAGTTCCAATGGCAACTTGAAGAACAAGTTTTTCTACTTCCCCATTCTTACGCCTAAGCAATGGTGTAAGAAACTCGTCCCTCTTAAGCTCACTGATACTCACCACTAGCAACGGTTGGTTTTGATGCTGGCAGGGCTATTTGAGACCCGCTACGACATTAGGCAGATATACTACAGAGGTACTTCATTTTATTTTACTCGACACCGCTTTTTATGATTGTTTTTTTTTTTTGGAGTGATGAGTATATTCTAGTAGCACCAATTTATTTGTTGGGACACTTTGTTTTAGGAGCTAGAAGGCTTTCTAAGGAGCCAGCAGCTGCCCCTGCTCCCAAGGAAAGACGACTAGCCAGACGTGCCGAGCCCGCTCGTCCTCTTTTGAAGGACGAAAACCCAGACCAAGGGGTGCTAGACTCATTGCCATCTGTTGCGACACCAGCTCCCTTTGATTTTGATGTTATGATGTCTGGGTTGACTGCTAAATTCTTTGTGATTCCACTGTTGGGAGTTCCTCAAAGAGTCTCAAGAGGAAGGCACCGGCGGAGGAGGAGGACGCAGTTGAGGCACTAGGCCGCTCCCCAGAGCTTACTTATATTAGAGCTTCTCCTCTCCCGAAGCGCAGCCAGGATACTTCTCCCGCGAGCTTGGGTAACCCTGGTCGTGGCAAGGGGTTGTTTAATTTCGGGGTGAACAGCGACTCTACCGTCCATTCTTTCTGGGATACGAGCGATGTAGTCACCCCGTGGACAATATCGAGGCCGGCCGTGAATGATTTCGACTCCCGACGTTTGCACATGATATCGGCAGATCAGATTGATGAGGAGATTTTTGCGGACAAAGGCCGGGTGAGCGTAGTTCTTTTATTGAATTACTATTTTGTAATTTCCCTTTATTGGTTATTGGTCTTCTTTACCAAGCTTTTTTGCCGCCTTTTCAGTCGATCCAATTATCTCATCACCTCCGTCAGCGATATGAGCACTTTGCAGGGAAATTGAAGAGTTGTTCAAAGAAGAACAAGAAACTCCTTTCAAAATCCTCTAAGGTTGCGGAAGCAGCCGCAGATTAGGAGGTGAAGTACAAGGATGTTGTTAAGGAGTTTGATGAGGAGGCCTCAACTGGCCAAAGCTTCCTTGGCTCATCGGCTGATATACAGGCTTTGGCTGATGCCGAGGAGTCAGCAGTGAATGATTTTAGGGCGAGCACCGAGTTCATCACTGGGTGCAACAGGAAGGCATACAATATCGCCCTCGATTTCATGGGGAAGACGGTTCGACAATGACGTAGTGCTCTTCGCTAGAGAGGTCGCTATACCCATGATGATTTTTTATGGATGTACGAGGGAGTTGCTGATGACAGCGACGACGATGATGTGCCTCCCGCCAAGGGACGTGATGGTGACCTTCCTTATGATGGCTAGTTTTTATTTGTAGTGCAGTTAGATTTTGCCTTGACTTTGTTATTTAGCCTTTATGACTCGTTTATTTGTACCTCATGGGATTCACTCTTAAGTACTTTATTTTTTGTAAGACTATCTGCTTACTTGCTGCTTTTGTCTTATCATTACTTCTGTTTTTCTACCTCATGTTTTGATCTGGAAGGGATTTTGGCTTAAGTAATTAGTGACCAGCTACATTGTCTAGTTGTTTCTTTAGTAGCCAGCCATTAGCTTGCTACTTTTGTCTTTCTTGCTACTACTTGCCCCACTACTTCCTAACATGTACTTCAGCTAAACATTTGGGGAGTAAATGATCAAGTAACATCAAAATATTAGCTTTGGGAAGCTTAGACAGCCACTGGTTTTTATGCATTCGGTGCACAAATTAAACTCGCATGTTTGTTAGTAGGTGAAGATTTTGGTCTTTTTGCCATCTCCACCTACTCCACCTAATGTCCCCCACTCCTTAGTGTTGGCTGTGGTAAACACTTGGAGTAGCATGTTACCTTTTTTCGTTGATTGATTTGTTTAAATGAGTGACATAGCTCGTGTTACAGCGGTCACTTTGTAATGGGGGCATGGTTGCCTCTTATTTGTTCATATGAGTGACATAGTTCGTGTTACCAGCGGTCACTTATTAATCGGGGCATGGTTGCCTCTTGTTTGTTCACAATCTCAATCCATAACCTTAATGGAAGTGGGGAGACCTTTTGTAGGTCCTCAACCTCTCTCGATATTATTGGACGGATCATGGGGTGGCCCATCCTCAATCGAGTCTTGAACAGCTCGGGGGATTTTTGCGATGCCACCCATATTGACCTCGAGTGGGGTCGCGGGTAATTTTTATAATGTCTCTAATGGAAACTTACTTAGCTTCCAGGGGTCATATTGATGTTCTCGTTCCCCAATTAAGTGGGTAGAACGTTTAAGTATTTAATGTTATTGACAACGTGATAACATAATAACGGTGACATAAACACTCAATTATAATTTGGCCAGTGGCCATTCACACTAAATATTAATCAGCAGTTATCTGAATAACATATTTAGTAGTCAAAATAATTTAAGTAAAATACCTTTTGAGGTTGGATATGCCCCAAGTGTGTGGTACCTCTTTACCGGTAGCTGTCATTAACTTGTAGGTACCGGGGTTGACTATCTCCCTTACTTGGGAGGGGCCTTCCCATTTGGCCTCCAGTTGTCTAACGGGGCCTGTGGCTTGTTTTTTTCTCAAGTCTCCCACCTGGAAGCCTCAGGGGCATACCCGGCGATGGTGTACTCTTGCCATCCTTGCCTTATATTTTGCGACCCTTGCAACGGCGTCGTCTCTTACTTCAGTGATGAAATTTAAACTTTCTCTTCGGCGACGCCCATTTTCAGCGAAGCCATATTGACTTATCCTTAAGCCTCTTTCTCCAACTTCTACCGGGGTGATGGCCTCAGCTCCAAACACTAAGTTGAAGGAGGTCTCCCCCATACTAACTCTGGGAGTGGTACAGTATGCCCACAATACTGCTGGAATTTTGTCCACCCAATTCCGTATGCCTCACCGAGCTTAGTCTTCAGGTGTTGTAAAATAGTGCGGTTAGTGACCTCTATATGGCCATTAGTTTGAAGGTTGCTGATGGAGGTGAAGTGCTGCTTTATATTCAACTCTTAACACCATTCCCTTAACATTGCTCCTTGAAATTGGGTGCCATTGTCTGAAACCAAAGACTTGGGATTCCAAACCGCGTGATTATATTCTTCCATAAGAACTTCATCACCTCTTTTTTGGATATCTTGGCAAGTGGCTCAGCTTCCACCCACTTGGTGAAATAATCAATAGCGACCAGCAAAAACTTTCTTTGACCTGCGGCTAAAGGAAAGGGTCCAACTATGTCTAGCCCCCACATATCGAAGGGGCACGTACTTTCTAGAGGTCGCATCTCGGCCTCGGGGAGGTGACTTATGTTGGAATGCTCCAGGCATCTTCGCACTAAGTTTTGGGCATCTTTAACCATTGTCGGCCAGAAGTATCCTTGTCGCAATGCCTTAGTGGCAAGCGCTTTGACCCCCAGGTGACTGCCACAGCACCCCTCGTGTATTTCACGCAACACACAGTCTGCTCTGGCTGAAGTTAAGCACTTCAAATAGGGTTGTGAAAATCCTCTTTTATACAGTTTGCCATCTATAATGACGAATCGAGCGGCCTCATCCTGACCTTTCTAGCTATTCTAGGGTCGTTGGGTAAACTTTCGGCCACTCGGTAGTCAACTATCTCGTCTTTCCAACTAGGCTCCTCTGTCTCCCCACACAACACTTCAAGGCCTCTCCTTTTCACCTCAGGTTTGTCGGATGCTATGAAGGTTATCTTCCTATTCTTGATGGAGGCTATAGAGCTTGCTAGCTTAGCCAACTGATCCGCAGCTTCAATTTCAGCCCTTGGGACCTGCCTAAGGTCAAACTCTTCAAAATGTTCTCTCATCTGTTGAATAAGGGCTAGATATTGAGTCATCTTCATTTCTTTGGCCTCGTACACTCCATTCACCTGGTTAACCACCAGCTGTGAATCATTGTAGACTATCAACTTCTTTGCTCCAACCGCAAGGGCTAGTTTGGCCCCAGCAAATAGTGCCTCATATTCAGCTTCATTATTTGAGGCATCAAACTCGAACCTTATAGCATATTTAAGCTTATCCCCTTGGGGACTCTCGATTATCACTCCAGCTCCACTATCGGCACTGGTGGAAGAGCCATCTACAAATATTGTCCAAGCTGGCAGGGAGCAGCTGGCCTCGTCTTCCATCATCTGGGCGACAAAGTCAGCTAACACTTGTCCTTTGATAGCTGATCTTCTTTGATATTCGTTACCGTGCTCATTAAGTTCCACTTCCTATTTAACCATTCTTCTCGATACGTCGGGGCTTGACAGTATTCTTTTCAAGGGGTGGTTAGTGAGCACCACCACCGGATGTGACTGAAAATACGGCCTTAGTTTTCTGGATGCCACTACTAAGGCGAGGGCTAACTTCTCAATGAAAGGGTATCTTGGCTCGGCCGCCCGTAGTAGGAGGCTAACATAATAGATGGGTTTATGATCCCCATGTTCATCTCAGACCAGTACTGTGCTGATAGCTTCATGGGTCACTGCCATATATAAGAAAAGCATTTCTCCATCTAGGGGCTTGGTGAGCAGTGGCGGGGAACCCAAGTATTCCTTCAATTTCTCAAACGCCACTTCACACGAAGCATCCCACTCAAAACTTTTAGCTTTCTTTATTGCTTTGAAGAACTACTGTCCCTTATCGGCTGATCGCGAAAAAAATCTATTGAGGGCTGCTGCTCGCCTTATTAATTCTTACACCTCCTTCTTGGACCTAGGGGAGCTAAGTCTAAGATGGCTCTGATTGTTTCGGGGTTTGCTTCTATCCCTCACTCACTCACCATATAGCCTAAGAATTTTTCGTCTCGCACCCCAAAAGTACACTTATCGGGATTGAGCTTTAACTTGTAGTGCCTGAGCATTTCAAAGCATTCTTGTAGGTCGCGTACATGGTCTATTCCCTGTCTACTCTTAACCAACATGTCATCTACGTATGCTTCCATGTTCCTTCCCAGTTGTGCCTCGAACATCTTGTTGACCAGCCTCTGATAAGTGCCACCAACATTTTTTAGCCCGAAGGGTATCACATTGTAGCAAAAGGTTCTCTGATCAGTGATGAAGCTGGTCTTCGGGTGCCAGGGAAATTTGGTTATATCCTTGCCTCGTGTTCAGGAAGGTTAACAGTTCACAACCAGTTGTGGAATGAATCAAGTCATCGATCCGAGGGAGAGGATAGGAATCCTTAGGGTATGTCTTGTTTAGATCTGTGAAGTCTATGCACATCCCCCACTTGCCATTAGGTTTCGCTACCCATACCACGTTGTCCAGCCACTCTGGGTAGTGCACGACCCTTATGTACCCGACGGCCAACAAGGTCTCTACTTCTTCCTTAGCAACCAAACTCCTTTCCCTTCCCATAGTTCGCTTGCGCTGTTTCACAGGGCGGGCATCTGGGGAGGTGTTCAGATGATGAGTCATGACCTCGGGGTCAATCCCCTCCATGTCCCCCATATTCTAAGAGAACACATCCGTATTACCTTGGTGGAAATGTACCAAGTCACCCTCAAGTGCAGACCCCAGGGCAGCGCCGACCTTGGTGGCTTTCTCAGGATTACCCGGTAGTAACTCTACTATCTTCAGGCTCTCGGTTGCCTCTTCCGGGTGTTGCTATCGTCTTTCAATGTCTTACTTGGTTTGCCCTCCACTTGGGCCACCATGTCTATGTCTATTAACTCACGCCCAGTGTCTGGCTCCGAGTCACTTTACTTCCTTTTGAGTGAAGCTAAGGCGTTAGAACAGTATTCTGTAGTTAGTTGTTTGTCTCCTACGACTTCTCTTGTTCCGCAGGGAGTTGGGAACTTAACCTTTGAGTAGAAAGTAGAAATAATAGCTTGAAAGAGGTTCAAGCTCGGCCTCCCAAGTATAACATTATACTCGGAAGGGGCTTTAACCACTAGAAATTTCACGTCTTTGGTCACACGCTTAGGGAACCTACCCAAAGATAATGGCAGGGTCATCTCTCCTAACGCATCTACCGATTCGCCAATGAAGCTAATGAGTTGGGTTTTCACTGCTTGAACTTTGGCTCCACCACTAGATAGCTGCGTGAAGGTGTCAAAGAAGATAAGATCTGCAGAGCTCCCACTATCAACGAGAACTTTGCATACCCAGGAATCAGCGATGGTGACTGAAATCACCAAAACTTCATTTTTAGAGGGGATTCGGCTTTCCAAATCTCGAGCTCCAAACGTAATGCTTTGTGTTTCAGGTTCCATGTGACTGCTGCTTGCCCGAGTCGGAGGCTACCGCGAGGGGCACATGAAGAGTAATCTCATTTACCTTTTTTGTCAGGGGGGATTCACTATTTGCGTCCCTTGAGGCGCCTGCCAATCGCGTGCGCATACCACACTCAGCATATTGCTGCTATTACTCTGATTGTTGATATTACGTTTTTGATCTCTAGTCTACATGCTCAGTGGTCGGACCAAGGTTCCCACAGACGGCGCCAATCTGATGATGGTAAAAATTGCCATAGTGGATGTCACGTGATTGACCACGTGGAGTAGTTGAACCGAACCAACGCATGATAAAATAGGTTTGGGGGTTAGTTAATGTATAGACTACACTCGGATGTATCGACCTGCCTACGTACCCGAAGTACGTGAGATCAAGTCAGTTTGTAGTTCTTTTGTGGGGTTACTCTCGATAGCTGGTGAATTTTTACTGGGGGAGTAAATAATGAGCCTTTCCCAACTCCTCTAAGGTATTTATATGGAGCTGGCAGTGGACTATGGGCCATGGGTTTTACTTTGTCAGTAGCCCATCAGACTCAATGATTACCAATATTATTTTCTCTTGGACTAATAATATCACCCAATTATCTTTGATGGGTTTTCAGCCCTTTTTGGGGTGAATTACATGCACACTCCGCCACTTTAGTGTTACCCAAACTCCCCCTGACTTTTGGTAAATTATAATGAGACTCCTTCAAGTAGTCTATTTGTAAGGTTTACAAGGAGTGAAATTATAAGAATTTTTAAATGCACAGGAGGTGTAATTATTAGAATATCTTAAAATGAGGAGGACTTTATGTAGTTTCGAAAAGGTTAGGGAATTTTCAGTATTTTGCACTAAAATGAGGGGATGTACATGTAATTTTCTCTTAGTTAACTTAAGAAATTATATATGTGCGATTCATTTGAAAGTAAAATAAGAAGTTAAAGAGAGGTGCATGTATATATGTCTCCTCCTAGGGGTGCATGTATGTTTTCTCCTAGTAATATAGTAATATGTATCATAAGTGCTGTTTTCACGTGATGAAGCTAGATTATTGTCACTTAGACCTGGAATTCTCCTGTACTTTAGGACCACATTCTGTTTCCTTTCAATGCACATATAATGTTAATTATAATATTAAATATGGTTTAAATACTCCCAAGGGGTAACTGATGATATTTATACTTATTAAACCATAAATCAACTTTCCTTAAATGATTGATCAGTAGATAATGATAGATTAGGCGGTAATTAAAGAGGTAATTTGATCCTTGGGACAAACCAGGAGACTCTAGAATTACTACATATGTGCCCTTTACATTTTTTTATTTGGACATGCAATGTCTTAGATATCATCAATGCCAAATGAAGCCTCCCCTGGATTTTCTCTTTTCATTAGTGTCAACCAATTTGGATCATTTGTTCTGATTTAATATTGTATTTTGTATTCCAAGTTATATATGTATGTCATGATCATTTAATGTTGTATTTATGAAATATTTCATTATTTTGAAACCAAAGGAGCGTTAATCAAATAGTAATTGTTAGATGCTTGTAAAAATGATAAAAGGAGGAAATGTCTTGAGGTGTTATAATTACTTATAAAACACAAGCAATAGTGGAATGAACAAACAATTACAGAAATAATCAATAATAAAAAAATTCGGTTAATTGTAACTACCCATCATCATCTCGGTTTGATCATTGATGCAAGTGATCAATCTCAATTGAGTATAGTCAACTAAAAGACTCAATGATAGCATGTGATCCTTTTAATATTTTTTTTTATGAGTAATTTACCAAGGGATAACCAATTGATACATTGTAACTTCTAAAATCAGTCTAAAGATTAGGCTTTCGATTAATTTAAAAAGAAACATTAACAATTAGGCGAGAGTTAGCATGAAGAGTTAACCCACCTAGCATGAGTTAAGCCATTAATTTTGATTTCCGTAAAATGCTAACATCAATCAATTATATTAATCCCTAGTTCTATTAATATAAGGTCATATTTGATAGCAATTTAACCTAAATCTAGCAATGATTTGAAGAAATAGATGAGCAAGTTATACATCATATTCAAGCATTTCATCACCCTTAGCATACAACAGAAGAAAAATACTCATTTAGAACAATAATTAAGAACAATAATCTCACAATTCAAGTTAAGGATTTCAAATTTCAAATTTCTCAGTTGAGGTTTTCAGCCTCTAAAAACATTTTCAAAACTCTGTTCCAAGAGGATGAAAACATCAAAAGGGAAGAAAAGACTGCTCCGAAAATTGACCAAACACGTATTTATGGCACAAATTCCAAATCTAGGCTATAGTCCGGACTTCAAAGTTGCGGTGTTAAACAAATGAAATGAAGCTAGATCACTTACCTTTATATTACCACCATGATGGAGTTAATTGGATGTTTGTCAAGAGAGCTATGTCAAAAATGTTAACGCTGTATTTGGGGATTCATTTATTTTTCATTTCGTGCCATTTGCTTCATTTTTCAAATATATCTTTAGATGATCATACAAGATAAAAACCACATATTTAAGTGCGAAAATATGAAACTAAACTTAAATAAAAAATATTAAACACATACAAAATTGAACATGTAAATCTAGCACCTATCACATATGAATTTAAGCTTTATTTTTTCAGTTCCACCTCTCAAAATGTGAACAAAATGTGGGTGGATGGGGGACATCAATCATATTCAAAAGATATCCAGGCCGCTTAGGGTTCTTTTTTCATTTTCTCTATTTAGAAATGCATGGAAGAATCTAGCTGAATATTCAACCATAAGACAGCTTGTAACTGACATCACATCTTGCTAGATCATGCTATAATTAATTAAATTCGACACTAAATTTCTTAAATTCTCACTAATTTCATAACTTGGATCCAATTCTGTACATGATTATGATATTTCAAGTTGATGACAATAAACTAATTCTGCTCACTCGATTATTAGTTAGCCCACTTAGCGTGTTAAAACCCCAAGTTCTTGGAGACGTGGATACTCATTGCTTAATTATATATATCATTCCCATATAGAGGCTAAAATTATCAAGGGCAAAATTCATTTTGCCCCACTACTATAGACACTCCATTAAATACCCCCTTCTACACCTAATCGTCCCCTCCCCATCTACTATATTAAAATACATCAAACACTTCCCTACACACATTGATAGACAAAAATACTCTTGATTTATATAAAATCATAAATTCATTTTCCCCCCATCCATAATAATCTATAATAATTTGCCCCCTTATCATTATATTTCAATATAATTTGACTCCAAAATTGATTTAATGCTAAATTCATTAAATAAATTAATCTTCAATATATGAGAAATAGTTATAGATAATCCATGTTATTCATTGTTAGTTTTTTTTATAAAACCAAACATTTTTTTTAGTAACATATTACTTATTAAGATAAAGTAATAAACCTATTCATGTCGTCTTTTTATTATATATTATGTACATACTTATTTATGAAGGAAATTGCATCACCCTCTCTTCAACTATAGACATTTGCCATTTACACCCCTTCGCATTTAGTATCTTGGCATAGACCTCCCTTCTTCAACATTTTTATATATATTAGGTTTACTAATGAAATACTAAAATACCCTTCACACATGGGCTAAATATTTTTCGAATAATTGGATAATTGGTTTGAGAATGAAAAAAGTACCATTAAATGACATAGTAATTAAAAAATGCATCTTAAATTAAAAATATCTAGAAATATAACTCTAAAATGCAGAATTTTAAATAAAGAGAAAATACTTCCGCTAATCTAATCTTGTATTCTTTTATGGTCCAAATAAATATTAATTAATTATCATAATTTTAACTCTCTTTTGTTCGACTAACGCATAAATCTCATAAAAAAATATTATTAGTTTGATTATGCAAATTTCAATTGAAAATCTTAAATAGAAGAGAAATTAGTATTTTTGGTTGCTTTTTCTATATTGCATTTAGTATAATTTGGGTTTTCCTCGTTTTCAAATAAAATAGGAAGCGAAAGAATATGATGTTTGTACTACTTTTTTAGCTTGAATTTTATTGACTTATAACATTATTTTTTATTATTGGTATGGTTATAAATTATTTTAATTTATTATTTACATATGTTACTACTTCTACTTACGAACAAGAGGTGAAAGCATATAACAGATTTATGTATATTTTTAATATTATTTTTCTCAGTGCCATAGACTAGTTAAATTAGTAATTCTCTGATCCAAAAGAAATCACTAGATTTTATTTAAAAAATTAATACTTGAACATATAGAATTATGGATTATAAAAAGATTCGCTAGGTTTTTACTTCGGTGCTTATAGTTTTTTTTATTAAAAGAAAAATATTCAAGAATTAGTTTTAGGTTTAAGAGTTTCAGAGTTATATTAATAGATTTTTAAAAAATTAATAACATGTCATTCAATGATATTTCAATATTCTTTTTCATTCCCAACACATTATTTAGTGATATTCAACTTTTTGAGCTCAAAAGAGAAGGGTATTTTAGTCTTTCATTAATAAATTTAATAAAAAAATTGAAAGAGGGGAGGTCCATGCCAAAAGACAAAGCATGAGGGGTGTAGATGGCAAATATCCATAGTCCAAGAGAGGTGAATGCAATTATTCCTTTATTTATGAGAACATTTTTTTTAACGTTAATTAGTCATAAATGCTTCTCTTTTTTACTCTTTCTTAAATTGGTACAAGTAATACTGCCATGTGAATAAAACGTGCATACATAGTTCAAAGTATATTAAATAAAAGAGAAAATTACATATACATCCCCTCACTTTTACCAAAAATCACTGACCGTTTCAAAATTACATAAAGTCCCCCTCATGTTAAGATATTCTTCCAATTACAATCTTTGTGTATTTCAAATTCTTTCAATTTCACCTTCGTAAATCTTACAAATAGACCCCTTGAAGGGATCTTGTTGTAATTAACCAAAAGTCGGGGAGGGGGGGCGGGGGGGTTGGTAATTAACATTAAAGTGAGAGGGTGTGCATGTAATCACCCTACATGAAATATTACAATATTTAGTTATTTACTTTTACGGAACCAAAATTAGAAAGCGCAAAATAACAAGAATGTTTTCTAATATCTACTAATGCAATTAAGTTATGGAAAAAGAAAGAGTAAATTATTAAATTATTTCTAAAGGAAAAACATATAATAAGTTGGCTATATAAATTACATGAAATAATTTGAAACTTATTCTTTATTCCATCTATATTATAGCAAACATTTCTATTTATTTAATTTGTAATTAATTCAAAGATTGTGTATTTAATAAAACTATCCTTAAATAAAATTTGGGATCAAATTAAATAAATTTGATCCAAGAGGGGGCAAAATACTAGATCAATTGTATTAGATGGGTTCTAAGTGATTTTTTCATTCTAAATCAAGGGTATTTTTGTCTATCAATGTGTCCAGGGGGGTGTTTAATGTATTTTTTTTAATTCAAGAGGAATGGGGATACCCTAAATATCTAGCCCGACAAATTCGGGTTGATAGTCATAATCTTGAGCCATAAAGACTCTATCTAACTCTATAAAGGAGGGGAGAGGCACAACTTGTGACAGTTTGGATTCGAACTCAGGACCTCTCACATAAAGTGGAAAGTAAATACCACTAGACCAACAGGTTTTTGGTATGTATTTTAATATAGTAAAGGGAGGTGTTTAAAGATTTTAGGGGTAAAGGTGGGCATTTGATGGTGTGCCTACGGTCGAAAGGAGTAAAATGAATTTTGGCCAATTATTAATTAGTGAATTATTATTAGGATCTCTTGAGATTCGGACTTCAGGGCAATCGTAATATTTTGTCTGATAAGTTTATATTGGATCCATTATTCACATTGAATTCTATCTCATATACACATAAATAAAGTTCACATCATAGATATATTTAAGACAAAATGTTATACATATAGCATGAGGCATAGGATTGATGATGGCAGTCTATCTCATATACACATGTCATATAAATAAAGTTCACATCATATATATATATATATATATATATATATATATATATTTAAGACAAAATGTTATACATATAGCGTGAGGCATGGGATTGATGATGGCAGTCTTCCCCGCCTTCAACTTTTAAAATAAATTTTATTTTTGGCTTGCAAATTTTTAATATTTGTAAATTTTATCGGCCTAAAAATATTAAGAATTGTCAGTTTTTTCTTTTTATTTCGACCCTCCAATAGATTAAAAGTATCAAGTTTGACTATTTTATATTCTACCTACATTCATTTTAGTCAATTTTCTCCTCTGAAAAATATGAATTTCGCTCTTTTTTCTTGCCAAGAACAAACTTATTCCGGAACAGGATGTTATAAATATATTTATTCATTTTTCATCTTGAGTGTGCTCTTGCAATCATCATCTTTATTATCATTACTGAGAAATATAAATAATAACGTTTTACGTCTTATATATATATATTTCTTTTCTGCAGTTACATAGCTTATTTGGTTCTTATTTTTTAATATTAATGCCTGATTGAACTCTTATTTACATATACAAAAAAATAGCAAAACTATTCTTGATTTTTTCTTCAATTCTCTCCTATATTTATAGCCTCCTATCGGTAAAACTAAAGCTCTAGTAACTTGATTAATTGTAAGTGTGTAACTACTAAGCCTTACTCCGGTTGATTGGATCATAACCCGTTCATCTAAATGTGTGTTTACACATAAATTAAAATCAAAATTGGGCCTATGTTCAAATAAGGCCCAAAAAGGTAAAATCGGATGGGCTTGCAAGTAATAAAGCCCAAAAAATCTGAGTGCTTAAGTATTCGAAAAGAATATGGGCTGGATTTATGGAAAGCCCAAGGAGTAACAAAGGCAAAAAAAAAAAAAAAAAGAAGGCCACAGATCAGAAATCGGCTTAACACTAGAAAATAGGCGTCAAATCAAGAAAAAAGAATTCGAAAGAGAAGTTGGCAGCAGTTTTTGGAGAAGGTGAAGACGTGGAAGTTGCAAGAAACCGAGGAAAAGGAAAAGTATATACATAAGAGAAGAAAAAGAAAGAAAAGGGGGACAACCAAACAAACATCTGCAGATTTTTCATATCATTAGGAGTAGAAATAGAGTAATCGTAGCTTTTTAGGAGTAATTTGATTTAGTACCGTATATTTGTATCATTTTAGTTAGCAATAGTTTCCGCAACATTCGAAGGTTTGTAATCCTGATTATATCCAAGTATTGCAATAGAAGTAATTCAGACGAAGAATTCTTCATGGAGGTATAATTTACATTCAAGCTTTTAGCATTTATTAATTGCTTGTGATTCTCATATACTTTTGCGCTTCTCGAAGGTTTAAGCACAAATTAATAATAATTAAGTCATGATAAACCACCGTTAGCAAATATAAGTAGGGGTTAGGAGATAATTCTAGGTTGTGAATTATCAAGGGGCTTGGACCGACGACTCGAAATCCTTCCCTAGTCCAGTTTGTTTTTATCTCGAAACAAATTTGTGGCAACCACAGTGGGAGTCGTCGATTTTGACTTCCACAAAACCATTATAAGATGTCAGAAGAGTCTTCTAGAGAAGAACTCAATGATGATCTCGAGACACAGAATTCGAGCAGATAAAATGTATGAAAAGTTTGTTAAAGTCATGAAACAGACTTCAATAGGTGCTCGAGAGGATCAACGGAGGGAATTTAATGATCAATACCGGGCATTGGCTCAAGAGTTTGCTCGGATATTCACAGCAATAATGCAAGATATTGCTATAAGTGCCCAAGAGAGTCATGCAAGAGAAGTTACTCGAGTTATAACCGAGTTGGGGGAAATATTTAATCAGACTTGTGATGCATTCTCAAGGATGATAACTGCCCAAGTAGTAACTGCTCTCGAACCTTTAATTGAAAAGCATAATACTTTATTAGAAAAAGTGTCTCAGTTAATATCAGTGGAACTTAGAAGTCGAACAAGGCAATTCAACTTAGGGGAAGTTCCACCAGGTTATCCCAGGGAAACCAGGAATAGAAATAGCCGTTTTGAAATTGGCCAAACATCGAACCCTTCTCCTATGAGTGAATCAAATTTTGTGAACCAACAAGGACTTGGGGGGCAGGCAGGAATAGGACAACAAGGTTTTAGTCAAATCCCTCGTGCACATTCGAATAATCTCCAAACTCCTAATGCGAATCAATGCCAACCCCAACCTTTAAGGCCACCTTTTGTTACGCCACCAGTTGGTTATAGGTAGGTGCACGCAGGGTATCCTATCGGTAACACTGATTTTGGTAATTTCGAAACAACTCCAGGTCTTGCCCAAGGATAAAATCCTGGAGGGCAAAACTAAACATAAGGACCAGCATATCTAGGAGTTTCGAATACTCCTTTTGCTATGGGAAACCATAACTTCCCTGGCACACAAACCAATCAAGGAGTCCCTATTGTCCCAAATAACTTCCAAATGCCATATGCAGGGGGACAAGTTGTGCCCAATGCATATATGGGAGGACAGTTCCAAGATCCTTTTCAAGATCAAATCGAAATATCATTGAAAGGATGTATGGACCTGAATTTCGAAGAAATCATAGATTGATTCCTAGAAAACCTTATCCAGATTGGATAGACAAAATCTTCCTTTCCCTCGAAATTATAAAATTCCTGACTTCACTTTGTTTTGGGGAGATGACCATATTTCTGCTTTAGAACATCTATCAAGGTTTACTAGCCAATGTTGAGAGGCCTCTGACCAAGAATTTCTTAAATTAAGGCTTTTCCCTAGTTCATTGACAGGGTCGGTCTTTAATTGGTATATAAGTTTGTCGTCAAATTCAATACATAGTTAGGACGAGATGCAATTCCATTTTCAAAGCCATTTCGCTCGAACAGATCCAGCGATCTCGATGAGTGATCTTGCCAAAATCAAGCAAAATATTGGGGAATCGGTCGAAGAATTCCAAGCTCGTTTTAAGAAAGCTAGAATTAAATGTCACCTCAATTTACCCGAAACAGAATTTGTTCAGTTAGCCCAACACAATATGTCTTTCGAATATAGGCTAAGGTTCGATGGTATGCCTTTCGCTAATTTGAGAAGTTTGGCCAAAAGTGCTATAAGATATGAAAATATGCTCAAAGAAGAAAGTAATAGAAAACACCAAGGTTTTAATGCCTTCGAAATAGGAACTCCATGGGTATTCGAGGAAGCCTATGAAGTGGACTTAGCAGAATTTGTAAAAGTGCCCTCTTATCAGTGCGGAGCTCTCGAAAAGAAAGACTGTATGGCTACCGGGTCATTACAGACGAAAAAAGAAAATAAATATACTTTCGATGTAACAAAAACTGAGCAAATCTTCGAATGGTTACTCGCGAATAAGAAATTAAAATTTAAAGGAAAACACAGAATTCCTTCGAAATCTGAAATAAAAGGAAAACCATATTGTAAATGCAATAATGCATTTTCACATGACACAAATGATTGCATTCTATTTCAAAATATGATTCAAGAAAAGATAGACTCGAAAGATCTCAGTTTTCCTCATCTTCAAAAAACTAACATAGATGAAGATCCATTTCCAGTTATGAATCTCGAAATTAGCACTCTCGAATGTTCTATTTCTCAGGTCACTATCGAAACCAAGGTGGCAATAAGGACTTTCAACCGTCTGATTGATGAGGGAGTTCTGACTTTCCCCAAAGTTAAGGATAAAGGGCTCGAAGGGATGTGCAGGTGGCACATGAACACCTTTCACACCATTGATCAATGCCAGATTTTTAGGCGTTTTATGGCGAAGCAACTCGAGAAAAATCTGATTAGCTTATCCTCAGCCGAGAAAAGGATTTTAGGCTTGCATTAAAATGGGAAATTGAAAGAGAAACAGGCAGAAATCGAACCGCCTTAAGAAAAACAAAAGAATGAAGAGAAAACATACAAGCAGGCGCTCAAAATGCGCTTGTACAAAACCATATACGAAACTCATGTGAGAGTGGTGAACAATCTGACTAAACTACAGAAAGCGTTATGTAACCATTGCGCCGACACTCTTCATATTGAGTTAGTGAGGTTCCAGGTAATTCCAAATGATCCGAACTGGGTTCCTGCTTATCAAAAGGTGGAAAACTGGAATAAGAGGCCAAGGCAAGAACTTGGCAACAGAATCCCAGGACCAATGCCTTCGCAGAGGCATTTTTGAGGACGTGGGGGAAGAGGTTTGCCGCATAATCATCCAAGGAAGAATGATTATCGTGAGGATTTCGAGCAAAACAGAAACCATAGGGCAAAATCGATGGCCCAGCAAGTAGCCTATTCGAGGGCTACGGTAGCAATGGAGACGCAGCAAGAGGCAGTTATTGCCAACTTAAGAATTGAGGAAATAGCCAAGGGAGTTCTGAAATCAAAGATAGTTGGGAAGTCGAGCCATGATGACTTCAAAAAGGAGTTGGACCAGTTAAGGGACCAAATGAAGGATGCGAACCTTCACGAGAAAGATGCTGGGGTAGGAGAAGATGATTCGGGAAATTTTGAATCAGGAGATGACCTGGACATTCTATTGGATGATATGTTGGATAGACAATTGACAAACGAAGCTGAAGTAAAAGAGAAAGGCTGCCTCTGTTCAAAGGGCTTTGAATTTCGAGGAAAGCAAGGATTGCAATATGGTGACAGTTTAAGTTGTATTTATGGATAATTCCGAACATTTATGTGTAGTCGACAATGTTTTTAGGAAATTGATAATCGAAAAGCTTAATTCAAACTTGTGTAAAAACAGATTCGAACTCTGATCTGCATAATGATTATAATTTCGAACAACAAAATCAAAATATAGAAGATATAAACGAGGAGGGAATTCTGAAACCCGATGAAGATATTAGGCAAGATATCTAAGACCCCTTGGAAGAGGTTAATCTTGGTATGTTCGAAGAGCCAAGACTAACTTATATGAGCTCAGAAATAGAGCAAAACGAAAAAGAAGAATTAGTCAAAGTATTACATGATTATAAAGATTGTTTTGCTTGGGCTCATCACGAAATGTCACGAATAGATATGTCAATAGCCCGACACGAGTTGCCCATGAAACCTGGGTTTAGACCAATAGTTCAAGCTCCGAGAAGGTTGTCACCTGATTTAATGGGTGTAATTGAAGAAGAAATCGAAAAGTTAGTCGAAGCTAAATTCATTAGGCCAACAAGATATGTAGAATGACAAGCAAATATAATCCCAGTAATAAAAAAGAATGGAAAAGTACGAGTTTGCATTGACTTCAGAGACTTAAATAAGGCTACACTAAAGGATGAATATCCAATGCCAATGTCTGATACTTTAATCGACGCAGCTGCTTGATTTCAATTCATGTCTTTCATGGATGGATACTCAGGGTATTATCAATTGAAAATAGCCGAGACCGATAGAAATAAAATGGCATTTCGATGCTCAGGTTCTATAGGTACTTTCAAATGGATAGTAATTCCTTTTGGTTTAAAGAATGCCGGAGCTACTTATCAAAGGACCATGAACTTATTGGAAAATCAATGGAAGTATACATTGATGATATTGTGGTCAAGGCCCAAACTCATCAGGAACACATAAAGTCACTAATAGAAGCCTTTCAACGAATGAATCCTTTAAAATGCGCTTTTGGAGTAAGAGCTGGGAACTTCTTGGGATTTTTAATCTATAATAGAGGCAATGAAGTTGATCAAATAAATCCAAAGCAATCCTGGATGCGAAACCTCCCGAAAATAAAAAGGAGTTACAACGTTTTTTAGGACAAGTAAACTTTTTAAGAAGATTTACATCGAATTTAGCAGGGAAAATCGAAGCATTTTCTCCGCTTTTACGTTTAAGAGATGGAGAGAATTTTGTTTGGGGAAAAGAACAACATGAAGCTTTCGAGACGATGAAAAGATGTTTAACACAGCCTCCCGTTTTAATTCATCCTCGAAAAGGGGAAAAACTAAGGTTATATATATCAGCAGCAGAATATTCGATTGGATGCCTTTTAGTACAAGAAAATGATAGAGGATTCGAGCAAGCAGTCTTCTACTTGAGCATGTTATTAAATGATGCCGAGAAAAGATACACTTCAATCGAGATGTGGTGCCTCAGTCTCTATTTTGCATCTATAAAGTTAAGGAATTATTTTTCTACGTATGTTATAGAGATTGTATCTCCAACATATGTGATTAAATTCATGATGAATCAACCCTAAGTAAATGGAGTCTTAGTTACTCCAATTCGATTTGGTCTACGTACCCCAAAAGGCCATAAAGGGACAATCATTGGCTGATTTCTTGGCCGATCACCCTTCGAAGTTAGAAGAAATGTCGGACAATTTTGAAGTGGGGTTTACAGACTTAGTACCATGGGTTTTATATTTTGATGGTTCTAACACTCGAGATAGTTCAGGAATTGAGATATACATTATATCTCCAAATAAAGTAATCACCAAGATGTACACAAAAATCAAAGGGGTTGCACAAATAATAGAGCGGAGTATGGAGCTCTTATTTGAGGATTGGAAATATTACTCGAGATGAACGCGAAAAGCATTGAAATAAAAGGCGATTCCCAGTTAATCATACATCAAGTAAAGGGAATATTCAGATGCACAAGCCCGGTGGCAATTGCCTCATTTGCTCGAGTCCACGAATTATTTAAGCAGTTCAAAACTATTAAAGTTGCTTATGTCCCGAGAGAAAACAACCGAATAGCCAATGATTTAGCCCGGTTGGCATCAGGATACAAGGTTGACCCCTGTCTACTCGAAATAGCCACCCAACTCGAACCAAGGGTTTTATTACCTTTCGAACATACACAGTTATTTATTAATAAAATAGATATCATGAAAGAAAGAGACGATTGGAGGCGCGAGATTATTGACAATCTTAGAAATTCATCTAAAGGGGGTTTCTCGAAAAATTAAAATTAATGGCTCACCATTATTTTTATGACGGACAAGAATTATATAGGAAAGATTCCCAAGGGGTGTTGTTGAGATGTCTCAGACTTAGAGGATGCCTTAATTACGATGGTAGAAACACATGATGGCATTTGTGGGGGCCATCAAGAAGGCCAAAAAAGGAGATGGTTGATACATAGATATGGGTTTTATTGGACTACAGTCCTATGGGATTGCATAAATTATGCCAAAGTTTGTAAGCAATGTCAAATGTTTGGCAAAGTCATAAGGCAGCCTACAGTCGAATTGAATTCAATAGTCAGACTTTGGCCATTTCGAGGATGGGCTATAGACATTATCGGTGAAATTAAACTAGCCTCATCTAAAAGGCATAGTTATATTCTAGTGGCAACCGATTATTTCACGAAATGGGTCGAAGCGAAGGCTTTCGAGAGCATCAACTCGAAGCAAGTAGCAGACTTCATCAAGGAGAACATCATAACGAGATTTGGGATCCCTCAATCTATAACATTTGATCAGATTAGGGTCTTTAACAGCACGAAAATGCTCAAATTTTTTACTCAATTTAGTATAAATCTCCTGAATTATACACCATATTATGCACAAGTGAATGGACAAGCCGAATCATCCAACAAGTTAATTAAAGGATGCATTTCGAGAATGATAAACAACAATCCTAGAAATTGGCACGAATCACTAATTGATACCTTATGGGCTCTTAGGACAATCAAGAAAGACAGTCTAGGGATATCTCCTTTTCAATTAGTGTACGGTCATGAAGCTGTTATTCCGATTGATATTAACAAAAAGTCAAAAAGGATTCTCGAACAAGCACATCTTACAGCCGAGGAGTACGTTGAAAATATGAACATTTAAAAGTTGGACCACGAAATGTTACAAGTAATGGCTTTACAACAAATTGAACTTCAGAAAAAGAAGGTTGAAAGAAGTTATAACAAAAGATTAAAAGAAAGGTCTTTCAAGATAGGGGACTTAGTATGGAAAATAATCTTGCCAGAGGGTTCGAAAGATCATTTTTATGGAAAGTGGTCACCCAAATGGCAAGGACCATTTTTTATTGTAAGTAAATTATCAGGTAATTCATACAAGCTTCAATACTTAGATAGAGCCGAGTATGGAAGAGATTTAAATGCGAAATATATAAAGAAATATACACCAACAATATGGAAGGTAAACGAAGGAATTATACTCGAAAAATGACCCAAAACAGGAAAAAAAACTTCTTGAATTAACTTTAGATAAAAGAAGTCAAGAAAAATTGTCAGTTACATGTTTCGAGAGTAATTCAAGACTTAATAAAATTCAAAGAAGTAGATAAAATGTCTGAGGCAGATTCAAAGGCGTCCCTTTCGAGCAGAGCCGGTTGCGCCACTTCTTCGAATTGCCAGTTCAAGTGATCAATTTGGCCACTAAGACCTGCCAAATTTTCTTCAATACTGTTGACCGAGTTTTCAAGTTGATCCCTTCGAGCTTGGAGAAGGGCTATCTGTGCATCCAAGGAAGCTATTTCTCTTAAAGGATTAACCCGAGTATCCTCTAGAGTGGTTGCCTGGCTTCAAAGTTATCCACATTTTGGGTTTGGGAAGAGGACACTTCCGCCTCGAAAGGATTGAAGCCTTGAGCAAGTAAATCATGGAGAGAATCAGAACTCCTTTTGAGCACTCCACGGGTTGATTGAAAGATGGGTTGCCACGATTCAACTAGTCTTGAGGACGCTTCGTCCAGGAAAAAATGCAACCTTCCCATCAGCTCGAGATCATAAGGCCGAAGCCTTATATCGTGGGGCACTTCATTAAATCCTACCTTGGAAAATTCCAAGGTCGCTACATTCCCTGAAACAGAGAGAAAGTTTTATAAGAAATTGAAGGGTGTTAATTAAAAAAGTGACAAAAATAGGGAATTTAAAAATCATACCCTCGGATGAAGAACCCAGGGCTGCCATCATGCTCGAAGAAGAAGGGGCAGACTCCTTGAGGGCGATTTCATTCCCTGGAAACAATGAAGTCTTTACAATAAAATGACTAAAAAATCAAGGAGGGATCCTTTAAAATGGGATTTTTTTAATCAAGAATATATGGAGAAAAGTTCGAAAGCATACCTTCGGGAGGAGGAATGGTTGTTGCCGCCAAACTCGAAGTAGAAGTAGCAAATGATGACTCGAGAGTGGGCACAGGACTCTGGTCAGTAGTGACCACTTCGAAATCCGCAGGAGTCCCTGAAATCACTTAAGAAAAGGAAACTTCTTAAGCCAACTCGTAAGCTACAGAAATATTGAGAAAAAATATATATATAAAAAATAAAAATAAACAAATCATACCTTCGGGTAAGGGACTCGAAACCTGCTCATCCCCGATGTCCTCAATTTGGACTAACTAGGAGGAAACTCGCGGGGGAATTGGCAAAGCATGGAAGGTGAAACCTCCCAAGTGGTCCATCCCGAGACTACCCAATATGCTCGGGTCAATGAAAATGGCGCTCGAAACTCCGAGATAATCTGAGTGAAGATGGTAAGCTTGGAATGATCGGAGTCATGATGGGAGACGTCAGGACGACTTCTGGAAGAAAAAAGAAAAATCATATTAAGATAATGAATGGCTCGAAATCAAAAAGTTAAACAGATCACAATACCTGAAGATTGAGCAATCGAAGGATCGAGGATGATGTCCATCGAATTGTCAATATTCCGTTCGCGAGGGGAAGAAAGAGGAGTTTCTTCAAGAGGAACTGCTGCAAGAAATAAACAGAGTAAGTCAATATCGAATATGGAGAGGAAAAAACTGAGGAAGTAATTCAAAATGTTTTGAACTAAAAAGGAAAAAAGAAAATTTTTACCTTCAACATGTTCCTCCATGGAATTGAAGGCTCTCACCTCTTGATAATTGGAAACCTCCGAAGATGATTCGAAGTGAGGCTTCCCCATTAAAGGTGCAGATGGATCCCCTGTCTCGATTTCGGAGACTGATTCAACTCCAGTAGTTGTTCTGAAGATAGGCATATCGGGGGAGTCACTTCCACTCGAGTCACCAGTGGGAACTACAACATTTAGAAATATTCGAACTCATATTAAAAAAAAAAAACACAACAAAACGAAACTAAACAAAATAAAAACGTACTAGGAGTCTCGACAAATCCTTGTAAGAGAAGGTTTTTGGGATGCATAGTTAAGGGAGAATGGAAACACTTCTTAGTCATCCTCATCCTCGACTTGGATTCTAGGGGGCGCAGCTCGAGGAGCCCTAGGGGCCCGACGCTTTGGAGACACAGGGCCCGAAGCCACGGGAGCTCCCGACCGAGACTCTGTTGCGACGAAAAAATTGGCCAAAAGATCGACCCTGGCCGTAACAGGAGGGGGCTCAATCCTTGGGGCCACCTCGGATGTTTAGTTTGTTTCGGGAGGAGCAGAAGATGGCCCTACAGTCTCGCTGGTTCGAGAAATGGATTGTTCAAACCTCCAACTAGAAGTTAGAGAGTAGGGGATGATGTAATCTGAATCCTATTGAGATAAGAAAAAGGGGGATATATCAGGTGCGAAGTAAATAAAACATTCAAAATATAAGAATTAAAGAGGATAAGGTGTTAGTACCTAAGACGAAAGGTGTTGTGAAATCGGGGATAAATTGACAACACCGGCAAGAAGTTGCCAGAGGGCAGTGATCTGCTTTCGAATAATCCGTCTCAAGTAAAAATGGCTCAAGACTGAGTTCCAGAAGTCAAGGAAATAAGCCTCCACTCGAAAAACCCTACAGAAAGAGGGGGTAACAGAAAGAGGCATTTTGCAAGAAGCTTTGTCTCGAATGGTAGCCTCTGCCTTGGATCATTGAGAAGTAGATGGATGGTACTTCCTATCATACCAAGGGCGGTTCAATGTGCCTAGGAATGGTAAGGCAAAGCTTTGGCTTATACCAAACTGCCAAGAATAGAGCTGGAAATGCAAACATATGTGGTCGAGTGAGAAGAAATAAGCAAACAAGATAAAAAAAAAGAATGATATTCAAAATGATAAATAAAAATACCTGAGCATTGTAAACCTCAACACCAGATGCATTATCTGACAAAAGGTTCGTTGGTGCAGAGGTTAAGGGAATCTATGGCCCTTAACCAGACGGGAAAAGCAGCATGGGCCCAATGGGATGCCTCTTGCCCATGTCTTAACTCGAAAAAGGGGCACCAGATCCCTATATGAATAGGGTTGAAGACTGTGCTCAATACCAGGAGGTAAGATGCCCGTTCGAGGCGAATTAGCAGGTTTAAGGTGGCCTCTCCATAGCAAACCCAAGATGAAATAGGTTTGTACTGGTACCCTAAGGTCTTCTTCGGACCACATTGAATTTCTGCTTGAATAAGCTCATCGAGGGCCTCCGCGGACCTAATGTTGAGCAGATCTAGATAGTATAAAAAGGCCCAGCAAGTCAATATAAAGGGCCTGACAACCTATTGGCGTTCGAGGAGTCTCGATGTAAGTGGAACATCATCCGGTAAAAATGTGCCAACAGGAAGGGGGCCAATTCGAGCGGCCCCAGAGTAGCGAAAATATTGGCGGACAGGGTGATGAAGGTTTTGTTAATGGCACAGCCGGCGTTCATGAACAGTCAGGAAAAAACAAAGTTAAGGAATAATACCTCCTCGACTGGTGTGACAGGATATGAGGAGTTAACATAATGTTTGACTAGATTAGTATAGGCGATGTTCGATCCTTTACCTTTTCCATGTATCCTCAACCATTTCTCAGCGGCCTCTAATAGCTGAGAGGCATTACCCACCGTCTCCCCAGTTGGGAGGTAGATGCCGTCAGGAGATAACCCGGTGATAAGAGCAATATTTTCCAGAGTCACCATCTGGAACCCTCGGGGCAAAATGAAGCAGTTATAGGTAGGGTACCATGAATACGCCAAAGCGTTCGTCTCCACCAGCTCGAAGGGAAAGATGGGGTAACAGGCCACTCGAATTAGCCTGAGAATTTGGTTACCTTCCCATTTTTGATGAAATTGTTCAAGTCGCTCGAACCAAATAAATGCATGAACGGCCCCAATCCAGCCATTGGTGGGCTTGCTCGAATTGTTCCAAGCAAAGTCGATCGGCGAAGACAGAAAAAGAGGGCTGCCGACATCCAAACTAGGAAAAATCCCCAAAAGATAGGGACTGCCCCGGGGCGAAGGACTAAAAGATGATGGCATAAAGTGTGGCCTCAGAACTAGATGGGAGATGGATTCGCCTTGTCGAAGGGTAGCCAAGGGCGGAATTTTGTGAATACGTTTAAGAGATGACACCTTGGCGTCTCGATAATGCACCATAAAATCCTGGATGACGGCATATAAAGCCTGGGCGTCCTTTCAATTCAGATGGGTCTCACGAGAAACTAAGTTGGGAAGGTTATGGAGATAAGGGTTGCGTCGAGCAGCCGCCATTGACAAAATTTTGTAAAAAGAGTAGAGAAGCTCGAAGAATAAAAAGGCGAAGGATAGCTTTCTCTGTTTTTTGCTCTGAAGAGTAGAAGAGGATGAAAGTTTGTAGTAATGACAAAAAAGGAAAGACATGGTATATATATGAGATAGACACCCGACCATGAAAAGGTGGGCCCTTTCTTTAAAAACTAATGATGAATCTGAAGAGACTAGGACGACTGTTCATTAGGGGATGGCACGTCCTTTGTCACTAATTGCAGCCGCCGAAATGTCAAAAGTCTCTTGAGAAGGGACGGGTAATTTAATATACATGAATTCGAAACATTCATGTATATTAAGGGGGGCATTTGTTTACACATAAATTAAAATCAAAATTGGGCCTATGTTCAAATAAGACCCAAAAAGGTAAAATCAGATAGGCCTGCAAGTAATAAAGCCAAAAAATCTGAGTGCTTAAGTATTCAAAAACAATATGGGCTGATTTTAAGGAAAGCCCAAGGAGTATGAAAGGCAAAAAAGAAAAGAAGGCCCAAGATCAGAAATCGGCTGAACACTAGAAAATAGGCTCCAAATCAAGAAAAAAGAATTCGAAAGAGAAGGTGGCAGCAGTTTCTTGAGAAAGTGAAGACGTGGAAGTTGGAAGAAACCGAAGATAAGACGTAGAAGTTGCAAGGAACCGAGGAAAAGGAAAAGTATATACATAAGAGAAGAAAAAGAAAGAAAAGGGGGACAACCAGACAAACATCTACAGATTTTTCATATCATTAAGAGTAGAAATAGAGTGATCATAGCTTTTTAGGAGTAATTACATTTAGTACCGTATAATTGTATAATTTTAGTTAGCAATAGTTTCCGCAACATTCGAAGGTTTGTAATCCTGATTATATCCAAGTATTGCTATAGAAGTAATTCAGACGAAGAATTCTTCATAGAGGTATAATTTACATTAAAGCTCTTAGCATTTATTAATTGCTTGTGATTCTGATATACTTTTGCGCTTCTCGAAGCTTTAAGCACAAATTAATAATAATTAAGTCATAAACCACCATTAGCAAATATAAGCAGGGGTTAGGAGATAATTCTAGGTTGTGAATTATCAAGGGGCTTGGACCGGCGACTCGAAATCCTTCCCTAGTCCAGTTTGTTTTTATCTCGAAACAATGCGTAAGTTTTGATTTTTAATTAATTGTTTCTTTTCTTTCGAATATTGATTTCCTTTGCTTGCTAGTGTTTGATCAATTGCTTGACTAGAACTGCTAGATTGGTTATATATTTCGAGCATTGCTAAAGATCAAAGGGTTACTAATTAGAGACTATTTTACTAGCAATTACGAATTAATGTTAATGGAAAAAACAATGTTAGATTCCAAGGAAAAATTCGAGTTAAATCAATTAATGCTTCCTCTAATTTGGAGTGATAGCCTAGTCTCAATGTCAAATTATGGGTTAGGATTCGTTAACAGACTATGCATTAATTATATAAACTTAGAAGGTGTTTGGATCGAGGGATTTTGAAAGCCATGAATTTCAAATTCATCAGGAAAATTATTGAGTTTGTTTGGATAATTTTAAGTTGTAATGAATTTCAAATCCCGTAGTGTTCATTTTGAGCTATTTTCTCAATCACTATGATAGAATTTAAATGACACAAATGTGGAGTAATTTGAAACCTTTCCCCCAAATCCACCTTTCGAATTCAAATCCTTCCATCCAAACACACCCTTAAGGAAAGACGAGGAAGTTTAGCTCCAGCATTCGCTTTCTTTATTGGTAATTCATTATGGATTTGATTGATTAGTTTCGATTACCGGGTCTATAGAGACGGAGGATGTATCCAAGGTTTATAAAGACGGATGTATCCAATTGTAACTTTTGTTTATAAGTAATTTCGTCTTTTAAATTTTCGCCTTTTTATTAGTTTTAGATTCTTTCAATTTCCGAACTATCGCTTTTTACTCATTCAAGTTACTAACTCAATTGATTCTTATCAAACAATCCATGTGGTTCGACTCTTACATGCCATTAGCTATATTTATAAGAAGTAAGATATATATGTTTTGCGTCTTAGCCTGAATCAAAACCCTAAGACCTAACCACCTTCGTAGAACATATGATTTCATTTAGCGTATGAAACATGTCTTTAAGTTCTCTTTAATGGACGGGTAGTGTCCCGTGAGAGTTTCAGATATAAACCCACAAAAACAAACTGAAAAGAAAGTAAACACTCACAATTAATGCATCACTCATCAAGTCTTAAATCAATGTCAAAAACAATCTTAGCTTCATCATGACGGAAACATTGTCTTAATTATTGGCTTTTTAAAACCAATTTTCTCACGCATCCTATTGAAAGGTGAAGAATTTCAGTCATTTGATTGAGCGATCCAAGTAGTGGCATAGATTATTAGAAGGGAGATGAGGGTGCGTGTGGTGGAGATTAATGATTAGAAAACATTCTTCACTTACTGTACTCACTTATTAGAAATTACTAACACACCCCCTTAAAGGGTTTATTTATAGGGTTTATAAGGGTAGAATTTAAACAAAAAACTTAATACATAGGGAGTATAATTATAAGAAA
Source organism: Buddleja alternifolia (assembly GCA_019426215.1). Taxonomy (NCBI): domain Eukaryota; kingdom Viridiplantae; phylum Streptophyta; class Magnoliopsida; order Lamiales; family Scrophulariaceae; genus Buddleja; species Buddleja alternifolia. Next base: position 12,219,696 of record CM033402.1, on the reverse strand, counting down.
GGACTTAAAGGAAAGTTTTATGTAATTCTCAATAAGTGGGGGGATTTGGTAAATACACGATAAGTGATGAGGTTTTTTTTATAATTTTCTCAAATTAATAAGGCAATTTGGGCAATGATTAGCTGGCTTTGCATGCCTACATATTCCCTATATATTCGAGTTCTTCAATTCTGCAAAACGAATATTTCATAATTATACTACTAATCAACAAAGTTTATGAAATTTTCTCAATATCGTAAAGACAAGAGAGGCAAGAACAAGAGATTTTTTTAGTATAGTTTGAAGGGCGAGCTTATCACCACAGTTCCACAAAGATGTTGTGTAAAATGATATACCTCTACCACAAGGCTTATATCACGGGATACTATTGAAAAAGAAAAAAAATTGAACACATGTTGTCATTTATATTATGCCACAAGAAGAAGTTCACGTTCATCTTTTGAACATAAACTCTAACAATTTATCAGTCAAACTTACTAATTTAGATACCATCAAGTTATGTGATTATTGCTGTAAAAAAACAAAAAAAAAAAAATCAGCTAGCAGCAATGATCATATACAATATAACAAAAACCAAATATTGTTTCTTCTCCACGGAATCTATCGAAACAATCAACGAAAAAGAAACAAAAACATTAAAAGTAACAACTCCTACAACAAGAAATTCACATTGTACTCTCAAATTGTAGTTGTCATCTACTCAACAAGCCACAAACATTCACTATATATAAGTCCTACATTTCTTCAATTCCGACAACAAAAAACTCAAGTCGAAAATAAACTCGAAATAAAAAATAAAAATTGTAATCAAATGGCTTTTGGCAAGAAAATACTCTTCCTGATAGTAACTTCACTTGCCATAGCACAAATGGCCATATCCGGAGACCCTGATATTCTCACAGACTTTGTCCTTCCACCAAACTCACCACCAATTGATTCAAACTTCTTCACATTCACCGCCTTTCGATCCCTCGTCTCCGCCCCGGTCCCACCAACCTTCAAAGTCATGAAAGCAACAATGGAACAATTCCCAGCCCTCAATGGCCAGAGTGTTTCCTATGCTGTCCTAATATATCCGGGCGGGTCGGTCAATCCAGTTCACACGCATCCGCGGTCAGCCGAGCTCTTGTTTCTGACTCAGGGCACATTGGAAGTGGGATTTGTAGACTCAACAAATAAGTTGTACACTCAGTCACTCCAAACAGGTGACATTTTTGTGTTCCCCAAGGGATTGGTGCATTTTCAGTACAACGCTGATGTTAAGAATCCGGCTTTGGCAATATCGGCTTTTGGGAGTGCAAATGCCGGGACTGTTTCGTTGCCAAATAGTATGTTTAACTCTACCATTGATGACACTGTTTTGGCTTTGTCTTTCAAGACTGATGTTGCCACCATTCAGAAGCTCAAGTCTGGTCTAAAGGGCTAGAATTTTATAGTTTTCAAGTTTTTTCATTACTTTTTGGCAATGTAAGGTAGATTGTGATTTATGAACTTCTGAAACAAATAACTGTTATCCTATACAAGCAAATAATTAATAAAGAATGAAGAATGATGATACGTATCACCTTCAAAGTCAGTTTAGTTTATTTTTTAAGTAACATATTACTTATTAAGATAAATCGTCTTTTTATTATATAATATGTACACACTTATTTATGAAGAAAATTGCATCAACCTCTCTTCAACTATAGACATTTGGCATCTACACCCCTTCGCATTTAGTATCTTGGCATAGACCTCCCTTCTTCAACTTTTTTATTAGGTTTACTATTGAAATACTAAAATACCCTTCACACATGGGCTAAATATTTTTCGAATAATTGGATAATTGGTTTGAGAATGCAAAAACTACCATTAAATGACATAGTAATTAAAAAATGTATCTTAAATTAAAAATATCTAGAAATGTAATTCTAAAATGCATAATTTTAAATAAAGAGAAAATACTTCCGTGAATCTAATCTTGTATTCTTTTATGGTCCAAATAAAAATTAATTCATTATCATAATTTTAACTCTCTTTTGTTCGACTAACGCATAATCTCATAAAAATCTTAAATAGAAGAGAAATTATTGTTTTTGGTTGCTGTTTGTATATTGCATTTAGTATAATTTGGGTTTTCCTGGTTTTCAATTAAAATAGGAAGCGAAAGAATATGATGTTTGTACTACTTTTTTAGCTTGAATTTTATTGACTTATAACATTATTTTTTATTATTGGTATAATTATAAATTATTTTAATTTATTATTTACATATGTTACTACATCTACTTACGAACAAAAGGTGAAAGCATATAACAGATGTATGTATACTTTTAATATTATTTTTTTCAGTGCAATAGACTAGTTAAATTAGTAATTCTCCAAAAGAAATTGCTGGATTTTATTTAAAAAATTAATACTTGAACATATAGAATTATGGATTATAAAAAAATTCGCTAGGTTTTTACTTCGGTGCTTATAGTTTTTTTATTAAAAGGAAAATATACAAGAATTTGTGGAAATTAGAATTATTTATGTTTATTAAAAAATTGAAATTATATTAAGATTAACATACTACATAAATAGTTTCTTGAATTTTATTTTTGGTTACAATAATCACCAAAGAAATTCCCGATAAACCGAGAGCATATTTTCTAATTATTTTTAGGTTTAAGAGTTTCAGAGTTATATTAATAGATTTTTTTTATATTAATAACATGTCATTAAATGATCTTTCAATATTCTTTTTCATTCCCAACACATTATTTAGTGCTATTCAACTTTTTGAGCTCAAAAGAGAAGGGTTTATTCTTTCATTAATAAATTTAATAAAAAAATTGAAAGAGGGGAGGTCCATGCCAAAAGACAAACTGACAAAGCATGAGGGGTGTGGATTGCAAATATCCATAGTCCAAGACAAGTGAATGCAAGTATTCCCTTATTTATGAGCACATTTTTTTTTAACGTTAATTATTGATAAATGCTTCTCTTTTTTACTATTTCTTTAATTGGTACAAGTAATAACGCCATGTGAATAAAGCGTGCATACATAGTTCAAAGTATATTAAATAAAAGAGAAAATTACATATACACCCCCTCACTTTTAGAAAATTTCACTGACCGTTTCAAAATTACATAAAATCCCCCTTATGTTAAGATATTCTTCCAATTACAATCTCCGTGTATTTGAAATTCTTATAACTTACAAAGAGACCCCTTGAGGGGGTCTTGTTGTAATTAACCAAAAGTCGGGGGGGTTTGGTAATTAATACTAAAGTGAGGGGGTGTGCATGTAATTCATCCTACATGAAATATTACAGTATTTAGTTATTTACTTTTACGGAATCAAAATTAATAAGCACAAAATAACAAGAATGTTTTCTAATATCTACTAATGCAATTAAGTTATCTAAAAAAAAACAGTAATAAATTTATTAAATTCTTTCTAAAGGAAAAACATATAATAAGTTGGTTATATAAATTTACATTAAATAATTTATAATTTATTCTTTATTCCGTCTATATGACAGCAAACATTTCTATTCATTTAATTTATAATTAATTCAATGATTGTGTATCTAATAAAACTATCCTTAAATAAAATTTGGATCAAAATCAAATTAAATAAATTTGATCCAAGAGGGGGCAAAATACTAGATAAATTGTATTAGATGGGTTCTAAGAGATTTTTTCATTTTAAATCAAAGGTATTTTTGCATATCAATGTGTCTAGGGGGGTGTTTTATGTATATTTTTTTTAATTCAAGAGGAAGGGGGATACCCTAAATATCTAGTACGACAAATCCGGGTTGATAGTCATAATCCTGAGTCATAAAGACTCTATCTAACTCTATAAAGGAGGGGAGAGCCACAACTTGTGACAGTCTGGATTCGAACTAAAGACCTCTCACATAAAGTGAGAAGTGTATATTATTAAATTAACAAGTCTTTTGTATATATTTTAATATAGTATAGGGAGGTGTTTAAATATTTTCAGGGTAAAGATGGACATTGGATGGTGTGTCTACAGTCCAAGGGAGCAAAATGAATTTTGCCCAATTATTAATTACTGACTATAAAATTGTTTTTTGATTATTACATAAAGCATTCATTGTTAACTACCCAATTTAATAGTCATCATATCAAGATTGAATTATTATTAGGATCTCTTTAGATTCGGAATTCAGGGCAATCGTAATAATTTGTCTAATAAGTTTATATTGGATCCATTATTCACATTGAATTCTGTCTCATGTACATATAAATAAAGTTCGCATCATATATATATTTAAGACAAAATGTTATACATATAGCATGAGGCATGGGAATGATGATGGCAGTCTATCTCATATACACATGTCACATAAATAAAGTTCACATCATATATATATTTAGGGGTAATGACATTTTCCCATAATTCGAATTTTTGCACTTTTGTAAATAAACTTTTTTTTTGGTATTTTTTTATCTGAACTAAACGGCTTTTGCATTATTTTATCTAAACTTGTTTATTTTGTACACTTTCTTATATGAACTACACGAATTTTTACAAAATTTTATTTTTTTAGCATTTTTCAGTCAAATTTTACTTAACTTTTTAGCCTTATAAAGTTCGGATAAAAAAATGCAAAAGAAAAAAATTTGTTTACAAAAGTGCAAAATTCGAATAGTTTAGATGGGAAAATGCCATTACGCCATATATTTAAGACAAAATGGTATACATTATAGCGTACGTGAGGCATGGGATTGATGTCTGATGATGGCAGTCTTCCCCGCCTTCTAACTTTTAAAATAAATTTTATTTTTGGCTTGCAAATTTTTAATATTTATAAATTTTATCCGCCTAAAAGTATTAAGAATTGTCACTTTTTTCTTTTTGTTTCAACCCTCCAATAGATTAAAAGCATATCAAGTCTGACAATTTTCTATTCTACGTACATTCATTTTAGTCAATTTTGTCCGCTGAAAAATATGAATTTCGCTCTTTTTTCTTGCCAAGAACAAACTTATTCCGGAACAAGATGTTATAAATATATTTATTCATTTCATCTTGAGTGCGATCTTGTAATCATTATCTTTATTATCATTACTGAGAAATGTATTACTCAATAATAACTTTTTACGTCTTATATATATTTCTTTTCTGCAGTTACATAGCTTATTTGGTTCTTATTTTTTTAATATTAATGCCTGATTGAACTCTTATTTACATGTACAAAAAAAATAACAAAACTTGCGTTGATTTTTCCTTCAATTCTCTCCTATATTTATAGCCTCCTACTGGTAAAACTAAGGGGTAATGACATTTTCCCATCCAAACTATTCGGGTTTTTGCACTTTTGTAAATAAACTTTTTTTTTTTGCACTTTTTTATCTGAACTAAACGGGTTTTTCATTAATTTATCTAAACTTGTTTATTTTTAACACTTTCTTATATGAACTACACGAATTTTTACAAAATTTTATATTTTTAGCATTTTTCAGTCAAATTTTACTTAAGTTTTTAGCCTTATAAAGTTCGGACAAAAAAATGCAAAAGAAAAAAATTTGTTTGCAAAAGTGCAAAAATACGAATAGTTTGGATGGGAAAATGCCATTATTGTAAGTGTGTAACTTTTTTTTTTTTTTTTGTCCACCCGGTTCATCGGAGCTTTGCCCCGACTACATCCGGATCCGACCCGGGTCACACACCTGGCAGTGGTGGGTGAGTCTCCCAGCGGAGATTTTCTGCATTCACAAAGTTTCGAATCCGAAATCTTGCTTAAGCGGAAGCGAGCCGCTTACCACTCGAACCAACCCCGTTGGTGTAAGTGTGTAACTACTGAGCCTTATTCCGGTTGATTGGATCATAACCCGTTCATCTAAATGCGTAAGTTTGATTTTAAACAATTGTTTCTTTTTCTTTCGAATATTGATTTCCTTTGCTTGCTAGTGTTTGATCAATTGCTTGACCAGCTAGGAGAACTGCTAGATTGATTATATATTTCAAGTATTGCTAAAGATCAAGGCGTTACTAATTAGAGACTATTTTACTAGCAAATACGAATTAATGTTAATGGAAAAAACAATGTTAGATTCCAAGGAAAAATCGAGTTAAATCAATTAATGCTTCCGCTTAAAGGTGTAAATTGGGCTTGCCAAAAGCCAAGACTTGTTAGGCTTGCCAAGTCAAGCCTAAATAAGCCAAGCTTTTTGGGCTTGGCTTACTTAAGGTTTGGCTTGTTAGGCTTGCAAGCCCAAAAGGCTTGGCCCATTTGTTCAACGGGCCGAGCCGGCTCGGCCCATCAGCAAGCGGGGCTTTTTTGGCCCGCGGGCCGAAAAAGCCCGGCTAATTAATTTTTTATTTAAATATAATACATATAATAAATATAAAAAAAATTAAAAAAAGTAATAAGGAGCCGTTGCACACCCACACAACGGTCAACATTTGCTGTCTGTTATGTTGAAACAGCCAGCATAATGCTGGCCGTTTGAACATTTCCGACCGTTGCACAGTGCAACGGTCGGAAATTTTTTTTTTTTTTTTTAGTTTTTATTATTTATTTGGTTATTTATAATTTCCTATAAATAGATCACATTTGATAATTGTTTTTCACACCAAACTCTTCCAATCTCTTACAAATATTTCAATATTATCAAACTCTATTTTATACACTATATATTTATATCAAATTACTTCAAATATATTAAAAATATACTTTATATTATTTTCTACGATTGGGGGAAGCGTAATTATACTTCCCAAATTGAAGTTGAAGAGGTCTCGATTTTGCAACCTTTGGCGGAGGCGTAATTCATCTTCCGAAATTAAAGTTGTAGAGACTCGATTTTGGGACATTTACCGTAATATCGGTGATTGGTAACATTTACTTATTAAAAAATTTTGATATTGTCATTTATTTTGTGTAATTTATTGTTAATTGTTAATTGTGTTAATTTCATATTTCATTGTTATTGTTATTTGTGTGCTTTTTTATCAAATTCATAAAAAATGAATCCTCATAGTGAAAGTAGTTCTCGTGTGCGTAAGGGTAAAAAGGTAATGGGAACCGATACTCAAAATTTTTTAAGACCCCAAGACACTCCCGAATGTTTTCAATCCCCACCACAACACAAAATATCCGAGATCCGTACGACTTTTCAAAATATCCCCCCACAACACAAAACTTCATCTAGTGGGAAAAAATCAAGGGGAAATACTAGCGACGTTTGGGCATTTATGAAAAGATTTGATGATGAATATTTTGTATGTGTGTGGTGCCCCCATCGAAAATTTAAACACACGTCGAAATTGGGGAGGGGGGGGGTATCTCAAATGAGAAGACATTTAGAAAAATACCACCCGGAATGGCTTAACATACTATTAGAGAGGAGGGGAAATCCGGAAATAGACTTAAGTTCACCTCATACCGTTGAAACTTTTGTTTATAATGAAGAAGTTATGAGAAAAGGACTTGCTCAATTAGTCATTCAATTCGAACTCCCCTTCTCATTTGCGAAAAACCTTGTGGTTGAAAGATTTATACAACAATGTATTTGTCCACAATTTAAACGTATATCACGAAACACATGTTTGAAGTATGCTAATAGTTTGTTTAACCAAGAGGTAGCTCATTTAAAGGTGATCCTTCAAGACTTAGGCTCAAGAGCTGCTCTAACTTCCGACATGTGGCGGGGTAGGGGGGCGACTCATTATGTTTGTGTAACCGCACATTGGATTGATAATGATTTTTTCCTACAAAAAAGAATTATTGATTTTGTACAACTTGAACATCCTCATTCAGGAGATATGATTGCACAATCCATATATAAATGTTGTAATTATTGGGGAATTTCGGAAAAAATTATGTCTATATCTTTAGATAATGCAACTAATAATACTAATGCTATATCTTATTTGAAAAAGTATTTAAATCCCATCTTAAGTGGTGCCTTTTTTCATATTAGATGTATTTGTCACATTATGCATCTTTGTGTTAAAGATGGTTTGTCTAAACTAGAAAAACATATAGAAAAAATTAGAGTTTGCCTAACTCATATTTGCACGTCAACTAGAAGAACACAACAATTCAATAAAATGTGCATTGATGCTCGTTTAAAAACAAAAAGTATTTATCTCGATATGCCTGTTAGATGGAATTCAACCTATCAAATGTTGATTGAAGCTCATCCGTATGCTAAGATAGTAAATAATTTATGTAATAATAACATGAATGATGAACACGGCGATGCATGTATATTAGATGAAGATTGGGATGTTATTTATGTAATTGCTCCATTATTAGAAGTTTTTCGTAATGCTACAAAAAGGTTATCCGGTTGTTATTATCCTACTTCGAACATCATATTTGGTCATATGATGCATATTGCTAAAATGTTTAAAACACATAGATCTAATGATAACGTTTCGTCTATTATTCAAAGTATGGAAAAAAATGGCTTAAATATTTCAGTACTATACCTAACATAGCGCTTCTACGAACAATATTAGATCCAAGGTGCAAATTGGTAGGAACATTATTTTTAATTAAACAATATTATGAATGTTTTGATAACTTAGACGTAGATATAGATGCCGAAAAATTGAAATGTGAGAGTTTGTTCACATCATTAATAGATTGGTATACCACGAATGACATTAACCAAAATGTGTATGGTCCTAGTTCAACGAGTTCTAGTAAAAGAGATCCATGTTTATATACAGGTCTTTTGAGTCTAATGAAAAAATCAACAACTACACCAGGTGGGCCTAGTAGTGAACTTCATAAATATAACACCAAAGAGATTGATCCTAATGAAAAATTTGATATATTAGGGTGGTGGAAAAATTCACAAAAAAGGTTTCCTATCTTGTCTACCATTGCTCGTGATGTACTAACTTGTCAAATGTCCACAGTTGCTTCGGAAAGTTGTTTTAGTGCATGTGAGAGGACAATCACGAATAAAAGATCAAGAATGACCAAAGAAACCGTGCGAGTATGCATACTCTATAAGGATTGGCTCGATCAAGCATGGAGAGAACAAGATATTCGACGAGATGGTGGAAAATTTATACCACCACCATTTTTGAATGAAGAATCAAGCGACGATGAAGGCAACGTAGTAGTCGACGATGAAGACGACGATACACAAGATGACGATGAAGACGACGAGACACGAGAAGCCAATATTCAAGACTATTATCAACACTTAAATGATGCAAACCAACATGACGATGAATTTTCAATGCAAGATATTGCGAACGATTTTATCAATGCTATGAACAATTGAGAATTAATAATGTTCCTAGCATAAATGTATTTTACACAATGTATTTACTATGTTTATTTGATCATCTTAATGAAATCAAATTACTTAACATCTTTAAATATATATTGTCATTAGTTTTCAATTTTTATTTTTTTTTGTTAACAATGAGGTTTTTTAATATTGGTTCTTCCATATTATATATTTCACTTACAAAAAAATAGTAGATAACATGTAGCAAATAAAAGATATATTCGATAAAATAATTTAAGTTAATAATTAACAACAATAAATAAATATATAAAATGATTAAATGACATAAATAAATAATTAACAAAAGAAAATAAATATATAATACATGCATTAAATAAATTTTGGGCTTGTAAAGGCTTGGCTTGCCAAGCTTTTTTGGCTTGCCAAATTGAAGGCCAACAAGCCAAAAAAGCTTGACAAATATTTTCACAAGCCAAGCCGGCCCTCTTAACTGTTGGAAAAAATTCTAGTGCGTAACGGGCGGTGTTTATGAAGATGCAAAATGATAATGATATGTCGAGGCAAGGGTTACCCTATTTCCTTAAGACAATATTGCCCCGCACTTGGTGGTCACGGAATACGGCAATTGTCTCCCAAGATACAACGACAAACGTCTCGGAAATAGTACCACTACAAATTTTCGAGCCTAGCGAACAAAATACTTGTTCCAAACTCTCTCGATGGACATGGATGAATTAAATGCACATCTAAACATTTAATATGCAAACTTATTCTTACAATATTAAAATAATATTTAAAAATATTTAAAGTACTCAAATTAGTACTAAATCATTCTTACAATATTATAAATAATATTAAAGAATCAAAAAAATATTCAAAGTTCTCAAATTAGCACAAAGAATAAAAGAAAGATGAGAAAATAAGATGTTGGTGTTAATAAATCCAAACTATGGGGGCTATTTATAGAGAATGAAAGGTTTTGGGTCAAAAAGTGTAACGTTTCGGATTTCTGCAGCAAGGCCCAAGGGTTGTGTCTTTTGGACAAAATGCCCCCTGATTGCACCTTTTCGGACTTTTCAAATTAGCCCCAAGAGTTGCAATTGTTCAAAACAACCCTGAGCTAAAAGACAAAATCCGCCTGACATGGTTATGATCCGGTGTGGCGGGTGCACCGTACACCCGCCTTTCAACCTATAACAAGCCATCTTTTCCGGGAAATGATTAGGTGTGGGCGGTTGCACCATCCCGCTTGCAATTTCAGCCCCTATCTTTCCACAGACTTTAATTTTGACCCCAAAACTTTGAATCTTGATTTATTAAGTCCTTTCAAATTGGTCCCTCAATTTTTCAATTTGAATATTTTAGACCACGAACTAAATGAACTATTTCTTATACAACCGCGGCCGTCGATCGTATAATTGAGATTATTTATTCGCCTTTGTTCACATCAATTATTGATTCCAATTACGAGAAACATTTGAAGTGATACACTTTGCTAATTAATTTCTCATTCACCTGAAATCGGATTTGAGTAATTAAATACTCTAAATTTATCTACTCAAAACTTAGATTAATTTAAGTCAAAGACACTCCACTCTCAACATGTGGAATTCACTTAAATCTCCAATAAAATCGCGCTAAACACAATTTACTCAATCAAGATTTCCAACATTAACAAATAAGTCAAGCTTTTCGCAAGCCAAGCTGGCTTGGCTCATTGGGCTTGGCTTTCGGAAGTTCCGCTTATTTGGATTGATAGCCTAGTCTCGATTTCAAATTATGGGTTAGGATTCGTTAACAGACTATGCATTAATGATATAAACTTAGAAGGTGTTTGGATTGAGGGATTTTAAAAGTCATGAATTTCAAATTTATCAAGAAAATTATTGAGTTTGTTTGGATAATTTTAAGTTGTAATGAATTTCAAATCCCAAGTGTTCATTTTGAGCTATTTTCTCAATCACTATGATAAAATTCAAATGACACAAATTTGGAGGAATTTAAAACCCTTACCCCAAATCCACCTTTTGAATTCAAATTAAATCCTTCCCTCCAAACACTCTTAAGGAAAGACGAGGAAGTTTAGCTCCAGCCTTCGCCTTCTTTATTGGTAATTCATTTTGGATTTGATTGTTTAGTTTCTATTATTGGGTCTATAGAGACGGAGGATGTATCCAAGGTTTATAAAGATGGATGTATCCAATTAGTTGTAACTTTTGTTTATAAGTAATTTCGTCTTATAAATTTCCGCCTTTTATTAGTTTTAGGTTCTTTCAATTTCCGAACTATCCCTCTTTGCTCATTCAAGTTACTAACTCAATTGATTCTTATCAAACAATCCATGTGGTTCGACTCTTACATGCCATTAGCTATATATATTTATAAGAAGTAAGATATATTTTTGGCGTCTTAGCATGAATCAAAACGCTAAGACCTAACCACCTTCGTAAAACACATGATTTCATTCAGCGTATGAAACCTGTCTTTAAAACTCTAAGTTCTCTTTAATGGACGGGTAGTGTCCCATGAGAGTTTCAGATATAAACCCATAAAAACAAACTGAAAAGAAAGTAAACACTCACAATGCATCACTCATCAAGTCTTAAATCAATGTCAAAAACAATTTTCGCTTCGTCATGACGGAAACATTGTCTTATTGGCTTTTAAAACTCGGCCGATCGAGACACCAATTTCACACGCATCCTATTGACTTAACATAAGGAAGGTTTTATGTAATTATAAAAAATGACTTAACATGAGAAAGGTTTTATGTAATTCTCAATAAGTGGGGGGGATTTGGTAAATACACGATAAGTGAGTAGGTCCTTTTTTATAATTTTCTCAAATTAATAAGGCAATTTGGGCAATTATTAGCTGGCTGTGCATGCCTAGATAACCCCTATATATTCGAGTTCTTCAATTCTCCAAAACGAATATTTCATAATTATACTACTAATCAACAAAGTTTATGAAATTTTCTCAATATCGTAAAGACAAGAGAGGCAAGAACAAGAGATTTTTTTAGTATAGTTTGAAGGGCGAGCTTATCACCACAGTTCCACAAAGATGTTGTGTAAAATGATATACCTCTACCACAAGGCTTATATCACGGGATACTATTGAAAAAGAAAAAAAATTGAACACATGTTGTCATTTATATTATGCCACAAGAAGAAGTTCACGTTCATCTTTTGAACATAAACTCTAACAATTTATCAGTCAAACTTACTAATTTAGATACCATCAAGTTATGTGATTGTTTATACTATAAAATAATTTGGGGTTTCGAATTACAGAGCCCAAATAGCCCAAAACTGTAGAAATTCGAAAAGAATGAAATTGGGTCCACAGAAAATGGCAGCTCGAGTCAAGTGCTCGAGCGCTCCAGCTCGAGCAGGTTGCTCAGTTCGAGCTCGAGCAAGTGCTCGAGTAGCAAAGAAATTCATGTTCGAGCAGCAAAGAAATTCATGCTCGAGCAATGTGCCATTCAATACATACCCCACTTGATATATATATATATATATACATATATGTGTGTGTGTGTGTGTATATATATATATATAACAGAAAGAAAGTCCCTAGATGTTTATTTCAAAGAAACGAATCTGAAGAAATAAAATAATGACCAAATAGCCAATAATCTGCAAAGACGCGCTAATTCGAAAATATTTGAAAGAGCGGTTGAAGACGGTTGAAGGCGGTTCCCGAAGAAAAGGAATGTGGGTTCCTTCAAAATATTTGAAAGAGCAGTTGAGGACGGTTGAAGGCGGTTCCCGAAGGAAAAGAACGTGGGTTCCTCAAAGACCAATATATATACGAGCCGCGGACAGAGACAGAGGAACATCGCAAGATCATCAGACTTCTACATTTTCTTTCTCTTAGCGTAAACTAGGAGTAGTTCATAGCATAATGTAGGAGTAGCTCTTAGCGTAATTTAGGAGTAGCCATAATGTAATTTACTATTCGACTCGATGAGATTTGCCTTCAAGGCTTGTATTTGCATTCGCGCATTCGATTGCCTGTAATGTTTCAGAATTGAAAACTTTCATGGAGATATAAATTATCTTTTATTCAGATTTAAGTATCGGATAGGTAATTTGTATCTTGACTTGAGTCTTTCGATTCACTGTTTTTCATATTCGAAATGAACAATTAACACTTCAATTAATGCGACTCGAACGCAGGGGTTAAAATAATACATTCGATCGAGAGATTCTCACGTAGGTATAAGATTATCTTGTGTCAGATTTAAATATCAGAGAGATAGTTTTTACCTGGACTTGAATCTTATCTTTCACTGTATTATTGTATTCGAAGACAATAATCAACATCTAAAATAATACATTCGATCGAGAAATTCTCACGTAGGTATAAGACTATCTTGTGTCAGATTTAAGTATCAGAGAGATAGTTTTTATCTGGACTTGAATCTTTCCTTCACTGTATTATTGTGTCACTCGAAGAGGATAAATATTTTAGTCAATTGCGGTCCGAATAATTATTTTAAACAACACATCGAAGTGTTAAAGTCTGAACAACCGTCTAGCGTATCGAATTCGAGCGCGGGGGTTGAAAGATAATTCTAAGATAAGAATTATCGCGGGGCTCGGAACACGCAGTTGGATCCACTCTAATCGAGTTTGTTTTTATTTTCGAAACAAATAAATGGCGACCACAGTGGGAGCTTTAGTCGAACGCTCCTTTTATTACGGGAAACAATGGCTTCTCAAATGTACCGATAAGTTAAGGAAGTCTTACGTTCCCAAATAATATCCGAGTACCATATGCAGGGGGCAAGTTGTGCCCGATGCCCATATGGGAGGAAGTATTGGGGGAAATTCTTTGACCCCTAAGTCAGATCGAAATGATTATTGAGAGGATGTACGGGCTTGGTTTTCGAAGAAACAATAGGTAAATGCCAGGAAAATTGAAGACTCATCATCTGAAAGAGTTATGAAGAAGTATTGGGGGAAAATTTATCTGATCTTATTCAGAATCAGGGATCGAGTGACTGTCCTGCCAAATGGTATAATTAAACCTTCCTTTCGAAATTCGAGAAGGTTTATTCACTTCATTGGAGAAACGCATTTATCACTTTTACGCAATAATTCCGTAAAATGATTAACACAAGATAAGAGAGAGAATACGAAATTCCACGCAGACAGACAAAAAAAAAAAAAAAAACCTCAAGCTAATTGCTCGAACAAACAGCTCGAGCAAAGTTGCTTGAACAAACAGCTCGAGCAGAGCTAGTTGCTCGAATAGGCAGCTCGAGCAAGTTGCATTTTGAATTGTATTATGGAAGGATATGACAAAAGTCCACTTAAGGTGGGATCCTACCAATAATTGTAATTATATTAATTACTAACCAATCATACATTTTCTCCATAAAGAAACTACCCACACACGCACGACTATGCCAAACTTTGTGGCTGGATGGTGCTCTCTCTCTCTCTCTATATATATATATATATATATATATATATAAAGGAGAAGTAAAAGTTTACAACCCACAGTGACTTCTAGCTTATTGTTTTTTCGAGTCGGTTCGATAACTGACGTTCTGAAAATCTCTCAGAATCAAAATTCTTGTGTAATATTTTGTGAATCAACAAAATACTGGGGGGCAAGAAGTCTCACCGATAATTTTACGCTTATTTTTTATCTGAGTCAAAACGGTGAACAATCTCGAAATCAAAACAAGCCCCTTTTCGAACCTTCAATTCAGAGTATTCGAGTTAAAGAAATCATTGAACCCATGGATAAAACTCCAGAAGCTCAGGCCCTTCGAATAAAGCTGCAACTCTCGAGTTATCTTTAACTGAGTCAAAATCTCTTGAGGTCGAAATGGTGAACACCCTCGAAATTGGGCCCCTTTTCAACTCGAAATATCAAGGTGCTCGAAATCACTGAATTCAAAATATCAAAGTATTCAAAATGGCTAAACTCGAAATATCACGTACTCGAAATCAGACATGTTCAAAATATCATATACTCGAAATAAGACATGTTCAAAAAATCATGTACTCGAAATAAGATATACTCGAGATACTACATCCTCGAAATTAAGCATACTCGAAAAGAGCTCGAAACATAACATATTCGAGGTACTACATAATGCATATTGGCTAGTGGGGTCTTGTCATTTTCGAGAGTCATGTTTTATCCAATTTCATCACTTTCCCCCCTGATTTGGTGACTGCTGCAAGTACAGGGATTGTATAAAGCTTATCTTATTTCCTTTTTCAAGTTGATAAAAAGTGCAATTTATAGGTGTAATCTTGGTATTTTCTTGATTAACCATGTTTAATGCTAGTGGGTTTTTCAATTTCTTCTTTTCTTACGATAAAATTTGCATTTCTGGGCTTAAATATATATATGTATATATATATATAATCACCACACTCGAAACATTCATAAATTCAAAAATTACGCGTTCGAAAATAATGGCAAATTCGAAACATCCACGTATTCGAAGACTGAGATGGATTGACCACGGCGATCAAGAACCCAAGGTGGAATTACATGGGTAGAGCCAAGAGAGGAGATTTTCACATCATTATAGTGGGTTTCGAAATCCTTGATAATTTGATATAAATCTTGGGTATCTTCACAATCTAAGAGGGTGGCTCGAGCGACTAAGCGAGAAAGAGCGTAAGAATCCGCCATTAAAATAAGATGGACAAAGAAAAGTTGTTGTATTCGAAGAGAGCTCGAGGACTATCGAAGGGTAATCAAAGAAGATGAAACCTTCAAAGATGCTTGGCTATGGCTTCTTCGAGAGTCTTCAAAAGGAGGGAGGAGAGAGAGAAAGTAAATGATGGCCTCTTTGATGATTAAATATTTATAGAGTTTAA
Organism: Buddleja alternifolia; assembly: GCA_019426215.1. Classification (NCBI taxonomy): domain Eukaryota; kingdom Viridiplantae; phylum Streptophyta; class Magnoliopsida; order Lamiales; family Scrophulariaceae; genus Buddleja; species Buddleja alternifolia. The sequence goes on along the minus strand of CM033402.1, from coordinate 12,203,617 downwards.
AGTGTCTAATCGCGAAGAGATATTACTATTACCTAGCCGAGAAAACAGAAGGGCCTCGTATAAGTTTTACCTGCCAGAATACGAAAGGTCTCTTATAAAAAGACTTGTTTTTTAATACACATGAACTCGAAACGTTCATGTATATTAGGGGGGCATTTGTTTATACTATAAAATAATTTGGGTTTTCGAATTACAGAGCCCAAATAGCCCAAAACTGTAGAAATTCGAAAAGAATGAAATTGGGTCCACAGAAAATGGCAGCTCGAGTCAAGTGCTCGAGCGCTCCAGCTCGAGCAGGTTGCTCAGTTCGAGCTCGAGCAAGTGCTCGAGTAGCAAAGAAATTCATGTTCGAGCAGCAAAGAAATTCATGCTCGAGCAATGTGCCATTCAATACATACCCCACTTGATATATATATATATATATATGTGTGTGTGTGTATATATATATATATATATATAACAGAAAGAAAGTCCCTAGATGTTTATTTCGAAGAAACGAATCTGAAGAAATAAAATAAAGACCAAATAGCCAATAATCTGCAAAGACGCGCTAATTCGAAAATATTTGAAAGAGCGGTTGAAGACGGTTGAAGGCGGTTCCCGAAGAAAAGGAACGTGGGTTCCTTCAAAATATTTGAAAGAGCAGTTGAGGACGGTTGAAGGCGGTTCCCGAAGGAAAGGAACGTGGGTTCCTCAAAGACCAATATATATACGAGCCGCGGACAGAGACAGAGGAACATCGCAAGATCATCAGACTTCTACATTTTCTTTTTCTTAGCGTAAATTAGGAGTAGTTCATAGCATAATGTAGGAGTAGCTCTTAGCGTAATTTAGGAGTAGTCATAGTGTAATTTACTATTCGACTCGATGAGATTTGCCTTCAAGGCTTGTATTTGCATTCGCGCATTCGATTGCCTGTAATGTTTCAGAATTGAAAACTTTCATGGAGATATAAATTATCTTTTATTCAGATTTAAGTATCGGATAGGTAATTTGTATCTTGACTTGAGTCTTTCGATTCACTGTTTTTCATATTCGAAATGAACAACTAACACTTCAATTAATGCGACTCGAACGCAGGGGTTAAAATAATACATTCGATCGAGAGATTCTCACGTAGGTATAAGATTATCTTGTGTCAGATTTAAATATCAGAGAGGTAGTTTTTACCTGGACTTGAATCTTATCTTTCACTGTATTATTGTATTCGAAGACAATAATCAACATCTAAAATAATACATTCGATCGAGAAATTCTCACGTAGGTATAAGACTATCTTGTGTCAGATTTAAGTATCAGAGAGATAGTTTTTATCTGGACTTGAATCTTTCCTTCACTGTATTATTGTGTCACTCGAAGAGGATAAATATTTTAGTCAATTGCGGTCCGAATAATTATTTTAAACAACACATCGAAGTGTTAAAGTCTGAACCACCGTCTAGCGTATCGAATTCGAGCGCGGGGGTTGAAAGATAATTTTAAGATAAGAATTATCGCGGGGCTCGGAACACGCAGTTGGATCCACCCTAATCGAGTTTGTTTTTATTTTCGAAACAAACAGTGATTATTGCTGTAAAAAAACAAAAAAAAAAAAAATCAGCTAGCAGCAATGATCATATACAATATAACAAAAACCAAATATTGTTTCTTCTCCACGGAATCTATCGAAACAATCAACGAAAAAGAAACAAAAACATTAAAAGTAACAACTCCTACAACAAGAAATTCACATTGTACTCTCAAATTGTAGTTGCCATCTACTCAACAAGCCACAAACATTCACTATATATAAGTCCTACATTTCTTCAATTCCGACAACAAAAAATTCAAGTCGAAAATAAACTCGAAATAAAAAATAAAAATTGTAATCAAATGGCTTTTGGCAAGAAAATACTCTTCCTGATAGTAACTTCACTTGCCATAGCACAAATGGCCATATCCGGAGACCCTGATATTCTCACAGACTTTGTCCTTCCACCAAACTCACCACCAATTGATTCAAACTTCTTCACATTCACCACCTTTCGATCCCTCGTCTCCGCCCCGGTCCCACCAACCTTCAAAGTCATGAAAGCAACAATGGAACAATTCCCAGCCCTCAATGGCCAGAGTGTTTCCTATGCTGTCCTAATATATCCGGGCGGGTCGGTCAATCCAGTTCACACGCATCCGCGGTCAGCCGAGCTCTTGTTTCTGACTCAGGGCACATTGGAAGTGGGATTTGTAGACTCAACAAATAAGTTGTACACTCAGTCACTCCAAACAGGTGACATTTTTGTGTTCCCCAAGGGATTGGTGCATTTTCAGTACAACGCTGATGTTAAGAATCCGGCTTTGGCAATATCGGCTTTTGGGAGTGCAAATGCCGGGACTGTTTCGTTGCCAAACAGTATGTTTAACTCTACCATTGATGACACTGTTTTGGCTTTGTCTTTCAAGACTGATGTTGCCACCATTCAGAAGCTCAAGTCTGGTCTAAAGGGCTAGAATTTTATAGTTTTCAAGTTTTTTCATTACTTTTTGGCAATGTAAGGTAGATTGTGATTTATGAACTTCTGAAACAAATAACTGTTATCCTATACAAGCAAATAATTAATAAAGAATGAAGAATGATGATACATATCACCTTCAAAGTCAGTTTAGTTTTGGCGGTTTTGGCACTTCATCAATTCGACACGTAACAGAAAAAATCTGTTATTTGATAAGAAAAATTAACATGACAAATATCTTCCTTCAAAGCTCTCATGTACCTTTTGCATTAATTCTCCACGTCAAATCAGCATAAGCGACGAGCATATAACTCGTATATTTCCAAGTGCATTCAAAATCTAACATCTAAGGTACAAGATCAGTGGTGTCAACTCCTATCAAATAGCCAATGCACATTCAAAAATCAAAATGTAACCCATCAAAAATCAAAATGTAACCAAACACAGCAAGAAAAAACTATAATTTCATCAAACAAACGCACAAGTATAAATAGTCATAAGTAATATAAGCATCGATAATCAACCATCTCGGGTGAGTATTCAAGTGCATAAGTAACTGAAATTGGGAATTGCAGCAAAGTATAATCCAGTTATCCTAAAAGTCTTAACTATACAGATCATCTTCATCAGCTCCACCAGCAGAGGCTGCAAATGGATCAGATCCAGTTGTCGTGGCCCCACCTGCTGCTGACTCAGCAAACCGAAATTCAGTTCCAAATCCTCGAGACTGCTGCAACGTCTGAGCAAACGCCTGGTACTTGCGTATATCAGCATCACTCACACTTCTTCGCGCAAATTTCATGGATTCCTCAAAATGAGCAGGCTTTATTTCCGATACTTCATCATCCACATCCTCATCCATTGAATCAGGATTATTGTTTCTTCTCCTCTCCTTTTCTATGTCCTGAAAATAAGCATCATTGTCAGTAGTCACATACATCCATAATATCATAAGAAAACAAGTCGTAGATCAACTTCATACCTGAAAGTACCACAAGAAAACGTAGTTAAAGCAGAGATGTTAACAGATCATAACGAAAACAGAAAAGAAAGAAAGAACGAACAATAAAAACAACACCAATTCTTCTTCACATAGTAAATGACAAATCCTTCTGTCACATTCAGATTTAAGGATTTCGGAGCTACTGATTATAAATTCATGATAAAAACAAATTCATCGATTTAGTTTGCATAATCTTCAAATCACTTAGCACCAATTTTGAACTGTTTCTGAATCATTAATGTGGATTTCAAATGCACCTAATACTCATAGAGTAATTTAAATTTCTTGGCTCGGTTCAAATCCTTCCATCCAAACGAAAACATGTATTTTTTTTTTTTTGGACAGGTCCACTACATTAGTAATCTGTCAATAGCACTATTCACAGTCTTAGGCACATCAATAAGACCTGAAATATCCATACAAATATAAAGGGAAAGGTAAATGGAAAGGGGGCACAAAACGTACTTTCTCAATGTTCTCCCTTATGGCATATTTGCAAGCCCTCTGGCATATTTCTGTGATATCTGCCCCACTAAATCCTTGAGTATACTTGGCAAGCGCTCTCAGGTCAACGTCTTTGGAAAGTGGTGATTTACGAAGGCATGATTTGAAGATCTGATAACGAGATTCCTCATCTGGCAGAGGGATATAGATTAACTGATCAAGACGACCTGGACGAAGAAGCGCTGGATCAATGATATCAGGTCTATTTGTAGCCCCAATTATGAAAACAGTCTTTTTTGCATTCATGCCGTCCATTTCGGTCAGGAGTTGGTTCAGAACTCGGTCAGCTGCACCACCAGCATCTCCAACACTGCTCCCTCTCTGCACCAATACCAACATTGAATTTATAGAAACATTAAAGCAAAACAATTTTTATTTCATTTTCTTCTTATTTTAATATACTTAGCCTATGAATGGTATGATTCCCTTTGTGACTTAAATTTATATGACAGCATTTCAGAAAAAAAGGACAAATACCGTGTATGATTATTTTGTCTATACCACCAATTGCCTATAATAAATTGACAAGTGTCAGGTGGTTGTGCTTAAAAACTCCCCATTTCTTTCTCTTTCCTATAATTTTCTCTCTCTCTCGCTCCTTACTATGCTAGATGTTCTCTCTCTTATGATTTTTTCCTCTTTATCTTGTAATTAATGTCTTTTTGACTATCAAATATATACAATTATTATTTTTTAAAATTTATTTTGATTCGTGATTTAAAAAACACTCATAAAACCGTGAAAAATTCAATATTAGGTAAAAAGAAATATACAATTCTAAATTAATAAATATAAAAGTTATGCACACACATAGAGGATGCCATAACCGCTAGCAAGTTATAACTGTAAAGGACATTACCTGAGTAGCAATAGAGTCTAGCTCATCAAAGAAGAGGACACATGGAGCAGATTGTCTAGCCTTGTCAAATATTTCACGAACATTAGCTTCACTCTCTCCAAACCACATGGTGAGCAGTTCAGGTCCTTTAATGCTAATGAAATTGGCTTGACATTCATTAGCAATTGCCTTGGCCAGTAGTGTTTTACCGCATCCAGGAGGACCATAGAATAGAACACCCTTTGAAGGTGACATACCAAATTTCTCAAACTTCTCTGGATGTTCCACGGGATATTGAACAGTCTACAAGATAATAAAGAGGTTAAGTAGTGATCAACTTTAACAAATTTGATATGCTAAACCGACTTGATCATTCGTATTACCTCCTGAAGCTCCCTCTTGACGTTTTCAAGCCCACCAATATCTTCCCAGCTGACATTGGGCACTTCAACAACCTGTTCATATTTCAAAAGTACAATTAACATAAATTATCACAATAAGATGAATATCTCATGCAGACACATGAATATTATAGTACTAGCTAAAAGTTCACTTACTGTCTCCCGCAAAGCAGAAGGATTGCTAGTTCCAAGAGCAGTGTGGAAGTGCTCATTTGAAACAGCCATTGAGTTAAGTATCTCAGCATCAATTGCATCATCTTCCAAATCAATGACGTCCATTTTCTCTCTGATGCACTGGAGCGCAGCTTCAGTGCAGAGAGCTGCTAGATCAGCACCAACATACCCGTGTGTGTCTTTTGATATTCTTTCTAAATCAACCTGAAATTTTTTGAAATTGTTATACTACAAATCTGAGTCCGAGCAAAATTAAACGAAAATTCTAGGTACGAGGCATGGCCTTACATCATCAGAAAGCTTCATGTTTTTGGTATGAATCCTAAGAACTTCAAGACGTCCAACTTCATCAGGCACACCAATGTCTATTTCCCTGTCAAACCTACCAAACCTTCTAAGAGCTGGGTCAATGCTGTTTGGCCTGTTGGTTGCCCCCATAACAATAACATGTGCACGAGATTTCAGACCATCCATGAGAGTCAAGAGTTGAGAGACAATCCTCCTTTCAACTTCACCATGTGTCTTCTCTCTCTTTGGTGCTATTGAATCGATTTCATCGATAAAAATAATAGATGGGGCATTCTTCTCAGCCTCCTCAAATGCCTTTCTGAGATTGCTTTCACTCTCTCCAGCCAATTTGGACATAATCTCTGGCCCATTAATACAAAAGAAGAAAGCTCCAGTTTCATTAGCTACAGCTCTAGCAATTAAGGTTTTTCCAGATCCTGGAGGGCCGTATAGTAAAATTCCTTTGGGAGGTTTCACACCAATAGATTTGAAAAGCTGAGGGTGCCTCAGAGGCAACTCCACCAATTCACGGATCTGAGCCATCTGTTTCCTAACACCACCCACATCATCATAGCCAACCTCATCCAATCTATCCTCGTCCTCTCTCCTCACAGGCTCTCCTTCGCAGAAGATCTCAGTATCAGGGGCAACAACACAATACTCACCAGGGTCAGTCTCAACAACTTTAAATTCCACACTCCTCATCCCTCCTCTCACAAGGAAATGGTCTCCTTTCCTCACAGGGCGATACGCCTCCAGAAAGTAAGCTGCACATAAATATTAACAGTTGACAAGACTCAACTATAATCCTGTAATTAAAGATTTGTTTCATATAAACTACTACAATGCAAGAAAAGCTAATAAGATTTAAGGGCTCACGTTTGAGATACGCATCAAAAAGATCCCCAGTGAGACCTTCTATTGTATCATCCATGGGCAGAATGTGGACACGCTTTCCATATTTAACGTCTGGGCACTGGTGTACAGACACAACATCCGCTAGACGAACCCTCAAATTTGACCTTACAACCTTGTTCATCCTAATCTTTGACTCTTCACATGTCTCATCGGCAAGGGCTATGCATACTGTATCCTTTCTCTTCTTCCCCTGGAAACCACCAATGCAGGAGACGCTAAAACTTTTTAGTGCACCATGAGGAAATATTTTGCGTACAAGCAGGAAGTTTTAGCATATAAATTGAGCAATCATAGAATTTGCTTCTCATGATATTTCGTACTTCTCTTCACAATATGCCAAAAGAATCATCAAACGTTTTTTTAGCTTCGTACATATATTTAACAATACTGCATGCTGGATCTCAGAAAATAGGATTGGGTGCTACAGTCCAGTGTTTGTGGGCTAAAAATTGAATAAAAGTAATTAGAAGCTGAAGTGCTGCCATTTTAAACACCCTAGACACAACATATAAAACTTCTCAATCAAGCCATATTTCAAATATGATTGTTATCTTCCTTCAAGCCAAAACATACTATAACTCAAAACCCCATTGTGCACTCAGAATTTCACCTACGCTCTAAATTTCGTCCCGATCAAAAATATAATTTAATTCCCAAACTACTAAAACCTACGCTCTAAATTCTTCCTATGAAACTTAATCAAATTAGTAAAAACATTCAATAAGCAAGTCCAGCTAGGATAATTAAACGAACCCATTAGTCTATATATTCCCCCATATTTATCTTTAAAAAAAATAAACTAAACGAAAAACCCTAACCCTTCCCCGATAAAAAAAATTAGGTTAACAACCGGTAAACTAAAGAATTAGGAACCTTAATCAGAATAGTGTCTCCACGGAAGAGTTGAAGCTTCTCCATGGTGGCAGGGTGGAGTGAAACGACAGAGTTGTCGTCGTTTACCGCCTCATCGACGACGAGGCGATTGGCGGCCTTTTTCCTCTCCAAAATCGCGGTGGAGAAGTCCTTCTTCGCACCTTTCCTGTTCATAACAACAAACAGTCGTCCAATATCACCAACGATTATCTTCAATCAAAGAAAAAAACGAAGAAATCGAACAAAAAAGATAGCGATTCATCGAAGGCGAGTTCATGAGCAAACGATTGAGTTCAGTTATACTTACGAGTCGGAAGATTCAGCTTGGTTGCTCATATTGTCGGCGATCTGAGAACGGAGAATTGGAGGATTCGGATATTTGTTTCGTTTGGAACAAGAAACGGTGAGTTGGGGGAAAGAATGGAGAAGATATATAGAGATATATATATTTTAATATATAGATATTCTTGCGACTATGATGCAATACTCCTAATCGGATATGCTTTTTACATTTTCAAAAATTAAATTAAAAAAGATTTGGATACTGTATTCCATACCTTCGGATGCCATATCCCATAAAAATTTAAAGTATCTAACAGGTTTTGAATATTAGATATAATATTTTTTAATATTATATAATATTTTATAGGTTAAAATAAAAAAATAATAATGACTTTGTATGTTAAAAGGTTAAACAAATAATAAAAAAATTTAAAGAAGCAAATAAAACCGTTTTGATTTCACTTCTTGATATATTTTTTCTTCTCTTACTCCATGTAAATTCTATTATTTACACTTTATTACCAAAGATTTTGAATAACAAGGTAAATAATGGTATCAATGAATGACATTCTTACACTGCCATAAATGATGAAATATTATGGATATCTTCGAAATTTTTTGAACTTATAACCAATAAATATGTGTCAGTATTACACTTTTATTTATGTTAATGAACATACTGACTTAAATTTATTTTTAAATATTATATATATAGGCATATCCCCAACGTATCGTATCCTCTAATTTTGAAGTTTGTCGTATTTTATATATGTGTCGTATCGTACCCGTATCCTCGTGTCTTTATCTGTGGATCATAGACTTGCGCCAATAATGAGCTTATATCCAAGTAGTATACTCATACCTATACACCTAAAAATGACCCCAACATTGCATTCGTATCGTATTCGTATTTGATGCGGACCATTTTTGAAGTGTTCAAAGAAAAAAAAGAAAAAAATTTAGATATTGTATTTGACATAAAATTTAAAGTATCCGACATGCCTTAGATACCAGACAAGTGTTTATTTAATATTATACAATATTTTTTGGGTTAAAATATGAAAAAAAGATAATATTATATGTCTATTGTTAAAAATTAAATCATAAAAGTTAAACAAATGACAAAAAAATTTAAAAAATTAGACAAAATTTTATTTATATCAATGAATTTATTGAATTAAAATTATTTTTAAATATTATACATGCATATACGTACACGTATCTTCAACGTATCTTATATTAAAGTTTTGAGATTTGTCGTATTTTGTATGTGTGTCATATCGTATATGTATCCCCATATTCATATGCTCGTAACATAGACCAGTACTGACCAACCATCCAATTTTCCTTTTCCCTCACCTATATGGATTAATTAACAAAAAAAAATTTAGTCCCCCAGTTACACCGCCATCAAATGTTCCCTCCATCTAATTTTTTGTCAAATTGATAACTGTTGGGTTAATTGAAGTATCATTTTTTACAATTTTCCACCCAAAAAAGAATAATTGACAAATTTTACCATATAATCGTAATTTTATTGACAAAGTACATCACAATCCACTTCTCATCTATATCTACGACTTTACTAAAATATTCAAAGCAACAAAATGCAAAAGATAAGATGTTAAGGAGAAAGAAAAATGATTTGGTAATTATATTAGTTGGTGATCCGCATTTCAAATTGTATATTGCATTTTTTATTTTTTCCCGAGTTAATATTTGTTTAAAAAGATGGCCACCGCAATTGTTGCAAAATGGGGTTATCCGGATCTAATTGAGATAATTGCTGCTAAATGAAGGCAAGAAAAAAAATATGTTGATAAAATATTTGCCAATTTATTGCATGGTTTGTAACTATCTCTCACTTATCCAAGTCCCTTAATTTCTCTTACAAACCCACATAATATCATGTTTGTTTCCAGAGCCGCCACAAACAAATGGCTTATCTCCAACTTTATCTCCTCCTTCTACAAATCGTATATAAAGCAAAAAGATAGAGATTAACAAATTTGTCTATACACTCTCTCTTCAAAATCGTATTTTGGATTTGTATATAAAATCTTTGTCCTCTCTACTTTTTATAGTTTTTGTTCTGTCTTCTATCTTTGGTGATTTTTCATATTGTTATTGTTTTGTTTGCAAAGCCTATTTACAGTGTCTAAATTCTTTTAGGAAGTGTATATGATCAAAATTACCATTAAAATAAGGCAAGAAACCATCACAGAGTAATGGTGAATTGTAAATTCTATCTTCAATTTTGAAATATTATAATAAAAGGGTTAAATTTGATAGTTTATGGGGTGAAAACTATCAAAATGTGTGCTTCTGGGGTGCAAAATATAATTTTTGACATTTCAATTAACCCCAACGGTTACTAATTTGACGAAAACTTAGAGGAGGGACCATATTAAAATATAGTAGTTTAAGGACTACATTTGATGAGTGGTGTATCTTGGGGACAAAACTCGAACTACGCATATAATTGGGAGACCAAACAAGAAATTTTGTCATTTAATATTCCTAATTATGTTTGGAATATATATATATATTTCTTTTTTCATTAAAAGAAGAAAAGAAAAGAAACATTGGACCATATTTAAATATGCTAACTCAAAAATATAAAAAGGAATATTATTAGGGGTACACGTGAATTGAGTATTCAATCTTATCTAAATTTTTATCGAGTTTCAAAAATTTTATTAAAAAATAATTTGATTATTAATCAAGTAGAGCTCGAACGAGCTTTAATCGAGTCTAATAAGATTTGAGCTCGAGATTTGATATTTTTACACTTTTTATTTTGTACTAATCGAGTTGAGTTCAATCTAAAATTTAAATCTTAGAAAACAAACGAATATAATCAATCTTGTTTGTTATGTTAAACAAATCTAGCTCAAACAAGCTTTAATATCTATCTCAAGTCGATCCCGCTCATTCATGCATGTGTATTAATAACACAAATAGAGAGACAAATGACAACTTTAATTGTTCACTATAAGGTGTCACTAACACTATGTTTGGTTCAAGCATTTTGGTGGAGAAAAGAAAATGAAACGAAAAGGAAAACATACCAAAGAAATCCAAATTCCAAAGTTTGTTTGGTTGTCTTGAGAAAATTTATGGAAAAGTGGAAGGGAAATGACGAGAAAAGAAATAAATAACCATACTATTAATTGATTTCAAATATTGCAAACGTGTTAGGTAGAAATTTATATGTTAGAAGTTTAGAAAATGACAATTAGGCTTTGTAATAGACTCCAAAATTATATAAATTTAATTTGTTTAGTATAAATGTATAGGATTTGACAATTAGATTTGTATAGGCTTTTTATCTCTTTAGATTGATTGGCTAAGTGTCTAAACGCTTATACCGTTGATAGAATTCTAGGTGAGTCTATCAAGCTAGAGTTGAATATCAGTCGCCTAAAGTCTTTAGAAGATAAGATCTTATTAGTGTCGAAAATGTCGAACCTTTGCCAAGCTGTGAAAATACTTCAGTGTTGAATGAGCGTCTAATAGACGGAATTCACCTTAATTAATTCATAAGTCAAAAGGGAGTTCAATGCGATTAATAACGGGCATTTAAACTCAACGGGTATTATTTCAAATGCATTTAATGCTGATAAGTACCTCGGACATACGGAAGGAGCCTCCCTATTAGATTGTTAGAAAAGTTAGTTCATTCCCCTACCTATGTCAAATGGACATCTGTCCAAGTTTTCCTATAAATAGAACTTCCCCAACAACCCTAAAACGTCTGAAAATCATACAAAGCCAAAATGATGCTGTATTGAAGTCTTAAACCTTGAACTTTGAGAAAAGCTTAAAACTCCATAGCAAAAATATTTCAAATTTTTCATCCTTCCCAAGATCGTCACCAATATCTCAAATATCTTTTTTAAAAGAACAATGAAATGCTATTGTGATAATCTATGTTTTTTCTCTAACAAACAACACTTTCGACAAACAAACCTCCAACCTCTCAAACTATGTCATGAAAAAATTGAAGATCAACATTAATTCTATGCAAAAGAATCGTGATATCAAGAACCTTGAAGCAGAAGTCTCTGTGATCAACATGCTCAAGTTTTCCTTAACATATCCATTGTATTGTAGAAGAAATCTGTGTGATTCTTCAAAGATCGATTACTGGAATCCTCCTAAGTGGAAAAAGGAGAAAACAGACGTAGTTGTGATTACACAAACGCGACAAACCTTACAAATTATTGTGTTCATTTTATTCTTGCTTTATTGCTTTCTATTCTTATTCAAAGCTTACATCATAACTCAAGAGCATAACGTCCATAACACTTTAACTTGCATTAAAGGCAACGGAACTAAGTTAAAACCTGAAGACTTCCAAAACTCTGTAAACTAATAAGACTAAAGTCTTTTGTTGTGCTAACTCTTGATACGAGCGCTGAAAGCCTAATCCTACTTTAATTAAGTGTTCAAACATCATATTATTAATTATATTTTAAAGCATTCTTCATGAGCATTTATCGAAGCATCTAAAAAAATTTTGATACGAATTTTTTGAAGTTTGCAAAATTTCAGGGTCTATTCAACCCCTCTCCCTTCTGGACTCTTTTCGTATGCCACTTTGGACAGTATCAAAGTGGTTCAAGTTGAAACCATAGTATTTCCTTGCGTGACTGTCTATTTAGATCCATATTTTTTGAAAAAGTAGTCGTTTTTTCAGTCTCATTTACATATCATCATACCTTATACAAAGATGCCTACGTTGACTGAGTCAAACTATGACTCATGAACACTAAAGTGTTTGGATTATCTTACTTCATGTGATGATGAACTTTTTGATGTCATTACAGTTGAGCCGATCAAAGTAATAAAAACTCATGTTTCGAAACTCAAGGCTGAATGGACATGTGATGAAAGAAGAAGAACCAATCTGGACATGATTGTCAAGAATACTCTTTATTCAGCCGTTAATGATAGTGAAGCATTGTTTAACAAGATTAAGACTTGTAAGACAGAAAAGAAAATCTGGGATAAATTTGCCGAGATTTTTTGGTTATCATAACAGATTAGGGAAAATATGTTCTCAAATGCCATGCAAAAATTCGATAAATTTCATATACAACCGGGTAAAACTCTTGATGATATGGACTCGAGGTTCAGTACTCTCACTACTGAGTTAGTTCTTCGGACAATGAGCTAACAAACAAAGAAATGGCAAACAAGATTTTTAGAGATTACTTACTAAATATTTTATCAAAACCACAACCATTAGGGAGTCAAAGGTATTATCAAATATGACTCTAGAAAAAAGTATTTTTAGAACTCAAGGCATTCAAGTATGAGTTGGCTGACCATAACGTAACATCGAATTCAACAATTGATTCAGGAGCGCTCATCATTGCTGTTAAAGGAGAGTAAGCGTCGAAAGGTCAAATATCATAGTTAAAAGAGGATGAGGATATGACATTGTTGGTTAAACAATTCAAAAGGTTTATAAAGTTTAAAAGGGATGGAAAAACCTTCTTTCCACCAAAGCCTCAAGGACAAAATTCTCCTCTAATGCCTCTTTTGTATCAATCAAAGTATCAAGCACCTCAGTGTTTTGCACCTTAGCCCCAAGTGCCGATTCCATATCAAGCCTCCCCTCCTCGAAATTATTCATCGCCTATTGCGCCAAGACCGCAGGTTAAAACAAAGCTAACATATGAATAAAAATGAAAAGTGATATTTGTTATAACTGTGGGCAACCCAGGCACCACTAGGTATCTTGCTCTTATCCCCCTAGTTCCCAAACCTTCAAGGAATGATAGGGAAGATATAATCCAATTCAAGAGCCACCTTGTTAGGAAATTTCTTGTTAGAGTTTTGATGATGACAATTAGGCTTTATGTTAGACCCCAAATTAAAATATAAGTTTATACTTTATTAGATGATTTGTATAAGCGTCTGAAAGATGTAAAATTTGTTAAGCTTGTAATTTTTTATCTTTGTAGATTTTTTTTTTTTTTTTTTTTGGAACAAGTAAGTGTTTTTCATATACTATAAACTCACCATCATACAATTACTCCAGGCATACCTGGGCTCTATATCACTGCAAATTTACATTGAATACTATACCAAAAATTTTCCACTAACCTATCACAATCACAACTCTCTAACTCAAAAAGGCGCCTATTTCTTTCATTCCATATGAAATAGACTAAAGCAGCAAAAACAGCTCGCCTCTATCTTTGTAGATTTTAGACTGGGTATTAGATACCTATTCGATGATAGAATTCTAGGTGAGTCTATCAGAGATGAAGTTGAAGATCAAGGTTTTGAAATCAAGTGAAGATGAAGTTTTGTTCTTAAGCATCTGTCAAGCGCTAAAGATCTGTTTCAGGATTTATGAATCAAACACTCAACTACTCAAGCGTTCAGTGAAGGGATTCACCTGAAATAAATTTTCAAGTCATGGAGGACTTAAATGCAATCATCAACGGATATTTATTTCCAACGGGAAATAAATTCAAATGCATTAAATGTGATAAACTATTGTGAATTGCGGACAAGCCACCTTTTGACTAGACTGTCAGAATTTCAGAGTTCCAAAACTATTCCTATCCAATCGGAACCATCCGAATTTCAGGGAAATGGGACTAAAGCAGTTCACGCGCTTGAGTGAAAGCCACGCATCTGAACATGTGTCAAACGAACACTTTTATCAAGAAAGTCTATAAATAGAACTTCAACAACAAGCCAAATACAGAAGAATACAACATCAAGCTTACAAGTCAAAACGATGTTGCATTGAAGTCTCAAGTACTCAAACTCTCAAGAAAAGCCGAATATTTTAAGCAAAGATTCTCTTTGTTTTACTTCAATCCCTAAGATAGTATCTCAAACATTCTTTTCGAAGAAACCTACACTATTACTGAGATATTCCAAGTTGTTTGAACTTTATCAAAATCAAACAAACCATTAGAAAACCCCATCCAAGCCTTGCGATAAGTGTGAAGTCGAAGTTAGATACTTGCATTATTTCTGGGTGAAAGAAACAAGGGGATAGAAGTGTCTTGGAGCAGAAATCTGTGTGACCAAGGAGCTCAAGTCATCAATATCCATCTCTCCCTAATTTATAGAAGATTCTGTGTGATTCTTTGAGAATCATTTTAGTGGATTGCCTCCAAGAGTTCGAGGAGAAGAAGGGCGTAGTTGGGATTACACCACCTAACGAACCTTACAAATATTGTGTTCTTTACTTTACAATCAATTTCATTATATCATAACATTGCATAAATCTTGTTGGTCCCAAGTGGCATACGAAAGAGTCTAGAAGGGGGGGGGGGGGTTGAATAGACCCTGAAGTCTTTTTTGACTTCAAAAAGTTTCGTACTAAAAGATTTTTGGACGCTTGAAAAGATAGACGCTTGAAGTGTCTAACGCTTGATTTAAGCGTTCACTTAAAAATATTGGTGCTTTGGCGAAGCGTCTGATGAAGACTATTTTTAGGAAGTTAACTCAGACTTCAAGATTTGAATACTTTAACCAAGTAGGTTAAGCGTTCAGTTCTTTAATCAGTGTTAGCACAGCGGAATGATTTTTGGAGTCTTCTCTTTGAAAGATTTAGCGTCACAAGAGGTTTCTTAGTTGCTTAGCTTTTGATTGTGTTTTACTTAATCAATTTATGCAATGATATGATAGATAAAAGAATTGACTGAAAAGTAAATGACACAATATTTGTAAGGTTCGTTGGGTGGTGTAATCCCAACTACGTCCTTCTTCTCCTCGAACACTTGGAGGCAATCCACTAAAATGATTCTCAAAGAGTCACACAAAATATTCTACAAATTAGGGAGAGATGGATGTCAATGACTTGAGCTCCTTGATCACACAGATTTCTGCTCCAAATCACTTCAATCCCCTTGCTTCTTTCACCCAGAAATATGGCAAGTATCCAACTTCGACTTCACAAAGATCGCGAGGCTTGGATGGGGTTTTCTAAAACGGTTTGTTTGATTTTGATTAAGTTCAAACAACTGGAAATATCTTAGTAGGAATGTGGTTTTTTCAAGAAGAATGTTTGAGATATTGGGTTGACTGTCTCAGGATTTGATGAAAAGCAAAGAGAATATTTTCTTGAGTATTCTGGCTTTTCTGAGAGTTTAAGGAATGAGACTTCAATGCAATAGCAATTTGGCTTGATAATTGTTCTCTTATTTGGCTTGTTGTTGAAGTTCTATTTATAGGCATTCTTGGAAAAAGTGTCCGTTTGACACATGCAAGGGCGCATGTCTCTCACTTCCTGAAATTCTGCTGCACAAAAGTTGGTGCTGCAGTTTATGAAAGTTGACAGTCCAATAGGGTGGCTTCTCCGTACGTCTGAAAGTGCTTATCACATTTAATGCTCTTATCAGCATTTAATGCATTTGAATTAAATACCCGTTGGTATTTAATGCATTGAGAGTATTTGCATTAAACTCCTTATGGACTTAGATATAAATTCAGGTAGAATCACTTCTGTCCTTTAAGGTAAAGCTTGATATAGCTGGTCAATTGAACGCTTGGAGACTTTATCTTCATTCAGAAATCAGGCGCTTGAGTCTTCGAACTTTACCACTGATAAACTCACTCAGAAATTATCAGACGCTCAGCCTAAGACTACTTAGCCTAACAATCTATAATAAAAATAAAAACAAAGCCTATTAAACCTATTACAAATCTAACGCTTCAAAGCTTATACATAATTTCTTACTAAAATCAAACTTACATATTTTGGGGTCTAACAAAAAGTCCTAATTGTCATCATCAAAACATCTAACAATTTCTCCCTTTTTGATGATGGCAATACTTACTCTTTTATAGTTCAAGAGTTAGACAGCCAAAAATAAAAGTTAGCTTCGATTAGATAACATTAGTTAAAGTTAGTTACGCTTCAACGAGATGTTTCAGCTGAAAAATGCATTTTATATATATCAGTGATTACAAGCATTTTTACAACTGAACAAATAAAGATATAAGAGACAGGAATATAGATAATGCAAATCAAAAGCTTTAACGTCTTGGTCTGACTTTGTATCGCTTGGGCATTTTCGCTCGGATAGCTTCAGTCAGATTGTCTTCCAAGGTCATCATTGCTTCATGATCTTTGTTGATTATAAGCTTATTTTCTTCTTTCTGTCTCTTCTTGAAAGCAGTAAAATGATTGTCCCAATCAGTTGGGTCAATACCCATATACCTTAGGCAAATTTGAAAAGCTTGGATAAAGTCAGTCATCTTCCTCTCTTCAGCTAAGATTCTTGGATCTGTAGGTTCTGGAATAGATGTTCTTTGAAGAGGGATGTCAAACTGTTCAAGCAGTGCTCTTGTAGGTATTGGTAGATTTGGATATAGTGCTCTTGGAGGTTCCCTTAGTGTACTACTAGGCGCTCCAGAGGTACTTACTTTCAAATCAGTTATCCAAGATGAGAGACTAAGCACAGAAGGAGAAGGAAAAACTTGACGCTTAGGAGACGGAGGCTCTTGAGCTCTTGAACTAGACGCTTTCCTCTTTTCTCCTTTCTTCTTCTCTTCCCCCTTATTGCCATCATCAGTCTTTAGGAAATGATCTGTGAGTAAGCTGACCTGATGAGCAATCTGAGACATAGAATCTGTGATGTCGTCCAGACGCATGTCGAAGCGTTCCTGCAAGACGAGAAGCTTGGCGCTGGTAGCATCATTCAGAGAAGTCTCAAGGGTTTCTAGGCGCTTTTCAAGCTCTTCTTTCATGGCAAGTTGGTTTGCTTGAGTGGCATCATGCATTTCTTGAAAGTCTTGTTTGCACTCACCAACAGCCGCTTGAGCTGAACTACGCATATGAGCAATTTGAGCGCTCATAACGTGAGTCTCAATCTTTGCCAAATCGTCTTTAATCCAGTGAAGAGATTCTTCGTTCTGAGTAGCATGAGCACTGATACTCTCCAAAACGGATTTGAGCAAAGGACCAAAAGATTGACTCTCATCGAGATGAACCACTTGAGGAGCCGGTCGCTTGAACCTGGATGAGTGTTTGAGAGAGTCAATGGGAACTTGATATGCGGGATCAAAGACAGTACCTCAAATGTCAAGAGAAAGATCCTCAGCAATATCATCAGTAACGGGTTCAGCAGCGTCAGGAATATCTTCTGGTTGAGACGCTTGAACGAGTTCTTCAGCAGACGCTGGAATACTTGTAACTACAGACGTGAACGCTTCAGCTGACTTAGCAGGCGCTTCCTCAAGCGCTGACTCAGGTTGACGAAAGTCATCGAATTGGAAGTGCCAATTTGCTAAATCGGCATAAGAGGAGGACGAAGCTTCCAAAAGTTCAGTGAGTCTGGTTCAAGATATACAAGTACCGGAAATGAATGTGCGAAGGGGACTATCAATGGCCCTGATGTGCATTGGACCAATGATATCTAGCACATGATTCGGAAAGACTTTGGACGATGCTTGACAGATGGAAAAGATTGAATCTGGGCAGTAATGTCTGGAAAATCCAATCAAGCAGTCTGAGGGAAGAGACGTAAAACGCTGATTCTCAGGTACACAATCAGCATAGTACTCTTCTAAGTATGGATATAGCGCTTGAGCCAGCTCTTGATTTCTTTCAAGCAGGGAGAGGACAAACTCATAATGACCGAGTACCTCGCTGCGGATAGAAGGGAGCAGTGGATATCCTTTAAATGAATTGATTACTGAGCCGTTCCAAGATCTGAGATTGTCAGTGAAGATTTTATCGAACAGAGATACGGGAGTCAAAATCTTCACCATCAGATTGAAATTCTCCTCGCAGTGGCTTGGAGCAAAGTTTAAGCACGATATAAAAGAGGTACCACTGGAAGATGCTTGAGCGTTGAACAGAAGAGGAGAAGTGGATAATCTGTGTAGCTCTTGACACAGACACTGCTCAATTTGATGTCTAACGATTGGGAGCTTTAGAACAGGTCCAACTCTCTGTTGACGCTGCTTGAGGTAATACTTGGCGAACTGACGCTTCTTGTCATGCATGCCTATGCCAAAAAGATGGGGAGCTTGGACTAACTCTGAGAATGTATATTTGTTGCCCATATACGCTTCAACCCAGTTAACTTCATTCATGAAGTAGTCTGTTCCTGCATTGACCATAGCACGAATGCCTTCATGATGAATATCTCTGATAGATTCAAAGCGATATCTATCAGGCTGATAGTTGGCATTCCAGACACTGTCAAAAAATGCATCGGCTTTAGTCTGAATCAAATCTGTCAATGATTCGAGACGCTCACCGGCATGAACTGCTTTATTCTTCCACAGGCGAAGTGGATTGACTGAAGATAGATTTTCAACACTATGAGCAGCCTGAGGAAAGTGTGTGTAGCCTTCTTTGTTCAAGACTGACTCTGATGGATTGAGAAAGCTCGGACGAAGGGGCTCATACACACGAATGATGTAATCCCTTAAAGCGAAGGTTGGTTTGCTGTGGCCATAATCTAGATAGTAGGCCAGATCCATGTCACAACTAGGAGTTCTTCCTCCTTGTCTGTCTTGTTGAAGAATAACGGAAGATGGTATTTGGCCAGGGGTCTTTCCAAGTTGAGTGGCCAGATAATACTTCCTCTCAATTTCTGTTAAAGCAGGGTTAAATACTGTATCCCTAATTTGACGGTCAATATTAATCAGCAGAGCAATGTCATTCTCAGCAGCAATGTATTGTTCTTCATTGTATCCTGTAGGAATGAAATCTTCTTCGAGCGCTGGGGGCATATAGTTGATTGAATGATCAATCGTCTTCAGCATGTCGAGTGTGAAGAAGTGTCTAGGCGCTGGAACGTCTTCAGCAACACTCTGACCTTCTGAGCGTGCCTCTGTTATAGCCTGAACAGGGATGGAAGTCTGAACCTCTGTAGTAGCAGGTTCCTCAGATTCAATTGTAGCAACTTCTGCGGCAACATCTTTAGCGATAGTGACAACTTCTGTCATATCAACATCCAGGAGGACATCTGTTGACGCTTCAGCAGCGGCTGGAACTATAGCTGTAATACAAGAACTATTCTCTATAAGAGCAGGATCTTCTGCAGATGTAGGGATAGAAATGCTGTGGGAAGAAATAAATTTACCCTGAGAACTTGTCTCAACAGCAATACTTTGAGCGCTTGGCTCATCAGCAACTTGAGCACTTGGCTCATCAGTCTCAGGCTCTTCAGGAACAGGAGCAACTCGACGCTTGCTAGTCCTGGAACGCTTGAAGATTTTCTTCACGTTGACTCCTTCAACGAGCTTAAGCGTTGGAGTGGAAGGATCAGCAGCTGGTTCTTCAAAGTCTATTTGTTTGATGATCCCTTCCAGCTTCCTCCTCTTGAGAGGTAACTTGTCCTTGGCATCCTCATCGGTTTCCTCATCGTCCTTTTGAGGAGAAGGAACAAATTGAGCCTTGGGCTTTCTGGGAGCCCTCTTCTTTGTTGCAGCCGGACGCTTCACGGCTTCTTCTGGCACTGGATGCTTCGCTTCCTCATCGGACGCTTGACATACTTCCAGACGCTCAGAAAGTGGTTTAGCAGCACCACCAATTTTGGGAGGATTAAAGAGATTGTTCAGAATCCTTCTTCCCAGCAACTTGGTCTTATTCAACAGTAGACCAGACGAGTATACACACTGTGATTTGTACAACAGGTCACTTAGAACGAGTCCATAAGGTTTATTCGAGGCGCTTAGACTGTCCCAAAACCTTCCAAAGATGTACTCACTCCAGTTGATTTTGATGTTGAGAAGTATAGCAGTCATCATCTGAAACTGTACGGGATTCACCTTATCAAAGGTTCCCACTCGGCATTCTATGATCTTGCTGCAGAAATTGGCCAACAGTCGGTATTTGGACACCAGTTCTTTCTTTTCAAAGTACTGAGTGTAGGGTACATCGTCGTACGCACTCATGGTTGTCCATGCTTCCTTGATTTGTTTTAGAGTAACATAATCCAATGCCTCACCCTCATTTGGAAGATTGAAGTTCTCGGCAATGGAGGCGGCAGACAAGATAAATTCCTTTGGAGACTCCTTCTTGGATAAAGAAATTAGATAAGAGATAGACTTCTTGTCCTCTGAAAGTTTAGCAGTTCTCCAGAAGGTGTCGACTTCAGTTGGAAACAGATAGGAGTATTGGGTCAAGAACGGTTTAAGCCCAGCTTTGACGACCATGTCCATCATGTCTGTTAGATTGATCTCAGGTTGTTCATACAGGAATTTCCAATCGACAACAAGGCCTTCAGTAACTTTGATGGTAAGTTCGGCAGAAGTAGACGAAGATTTCTTTGGTGCCATTTTTAGTGAAAGAGATTAACTGATATTTTCTTTTGCTTTGAGAGAGAGAGAGAATAAATTTTGCAGATATGTTTGAGTAAGAGTAAATGGTTTTTCTGCAGAAATTGTGTTTTAAATGACACAGTAAAGAATTTTTGAAACTTGTGTTCTCTAGTCTCTGTAGGATTTAGACACGTGTAAAGAGTTTTAATCTCAACCACGAATTCATTAACTGCGGACGCGAGTTTTGTGTAATAGAGAGAAGTTACATTTGGTAATTCTCATATATAAAGATTTGACATCCGAGTTAAAATTTTGAAAACGTTTGGCATTTTCAGAGTATAACGCACGCGCCTGTTTGTACACTGACACGTACTATCTCTGAACCGTCATTTTGAAAAAGAAACTTTTGATTACCCGCCAATTTGATGTGATAGAAGCGTGCGAGTAGGGTACAAAATAGACTTTTGAGTCTACCCACTACTTCGAAAGAAGTTTGTAAACTTTATGCATGGCTTGTAAAGAAAATATTTTTATATTAAGAGTTGATTGGAATAGTTTCAACGCTTAACTTGATACCATTGGTTGGTATTCATTATAACTGTTGTAATATAGACGCTTAAAGTCAAAGTCCTTTTTATGTTTGAGTGTCCAATATTTTATGCAACAATAATACTGAGCGTTGATGATCATGCATCTGAAAATTTTGATCATTGACGCTTACAGTTATGTTCAAGTACAATTTTAAGGTTCCCCCTAAAGTTGATAACTTGTACCATTTGCTTTGTTTTTCAAAGAAAGCTTTTAGACATAAATCAAGTGGATTCCCCCTAAATTATATGTCTAATAAAGTATGATGCTTGATGATTAAGCGTTTAAATCAGTCATACCTAGTTCACTTCTCAAAGTGAGAAAACGTTGTTCATTGAGCGCTTTGGTGAAGATATCTGTCAATTGTTTGTCAGTTCCAATAAAGTGCATGGAGATATCTTTCTTTTGAACGTGGTCACGAAGGAAATGGTATCTAATGTCAATGTGTTTGGTTCTGGAATGAAGAACAGGGTTTTGAGTCATGACTAGAGTGCTTTGGTTATCACAATAAATGGGGGTTGGACCTAGGATTGTTCCATAATCTCTAAGTTGTTGCCTCATCCATAATACTTGTGCACAACAACTTCCTGCAGCTATATACTCAGCTTCGGTTGTGGAGGTAGCTATGGATTGTTGTTTCTTACTATGCCATGAAACTAATCTATCACCTAGAAATTGACAAGTACCACTAGTGCTTTTACGATCTATTTTGCAACCTGCAAAATCTGCATCTGAGTAACCAATTAGTTCAAAAGGAGAATCCCTATGATACCATAAGCCCACATTCTGTGTGCCTTTCAGGTATTTAAGGATCTTCTTGGCAGCAATTAAGTGTGACTCTTTAGGATCAGCTTGAAATCATGCACACATGCATACCGAAAACATAATGTCAGGTCTACTGGCAGTAAGATAAAGAAGTGATCCAATAATACCTCTATAATTAGTGATATCAATTTTCTTTCCACTTTCATCTTTATCTAACTTACGCGTTTGGCTCATTGGAATTTTTGAATATGATGCATTTTTCATACCAAATTTCTTAATGATATCTCGTGTATATTTAGCTTGGTTAATAAATATGCCATTAGGGAGTTGTTTAACTTGTAGTCTTAAGAAGAAAGTTAATTCACCCATCATGCTCATTTCAAATTGTTCTTGCATCATTTTCGAAATTTTCTCACACAGACGCTTGTTAGTAGAACCAAATATAATATCATCAACATAAATTTGGACTAAGAGAATATATTTGTTATTGGTAATTTTAAAAAACGTTGTATCAACACTGCCTTTTGAAAAACCTTTACCAATAAGAAAGATAGAGAGAGTGTCATACCATGCTCGGGGTGCTTGCTTAAGCCAGTAAAGTGCTTTTTCTAACTTGTAAACCATACCCTTACCATGATTGTTGATGAATCCTGGTGGTTGCTCCACATACAATTCTTCTTGGAGTTTACCATTCAGGAAGGCACTCTTCACGTCCATTTGATACACCATGAACTTGTTGAACGCTACATACGCTAGAAACATGCGGATTGCTTCAAGACGAGCGACAGGAGCGTATGTCTCATCAAAGTCAATACACTCCTCTTGGCAATATCCTTGAGCTACGAGTCTGGCCTTGTTTCTTATAACAATGCCGTTCTCATTCATCTTGTTTCTATATACCCATCTAGTTCCAATGACTCCTTGGTGAGTTGGTCTTGGTACTAGCATCCAAACCTTATTTCGTTCGAACTGATTAAGCTCTTCTTGCATAGCTTCAATCCAACTTGGGTCATTTAGCTCTTCATCCACTTTCTTAGGTTCCATTGTTAGGAAATTTCATGTTAGATGTTTTGATGATGACAAGATAGGATTCAATGTTAGAACCCAAAAATGTAAGCTTTCTGTTTTTCCTATATTGATGTATAAGCGTTTAAAAGTTTGTAAATTATTTCTATTTTGTTTAGGCTTGTAATTTTTATCTTCATAGATCTTTAGACTAAGTCTTAGTAACTGAATCGCTAGTAGAATTCTAGGTGAGTCTATTAGAGAAGAAGTTGAAGACCAGCGTCTGAAGTCAACGAGAGTTAAAGATTTTCTTCTTAGCGCCCGTCAAATGCTAAAAGACCATTTCAGGATATATGGATCAAGCGCTCAACTTGTCTCAAGCGATGGATGTAAGATTCACCTGAAATAAATCCTCAAGTCATGAAGGACTTAAATGCAATCATTCAACGGACATTTATTTCCAACGGGAAATAAATTCAAATTGCATTAAATGCTTGATAAGAGCATTAAATGTGATATGCTACTGTGACTTGTGGACAAGCCACCTTTTGACCAGATTGTCAGAAATTTCAAAGTTTTAGCTGCTCCCGTCCAATCGGATTCAGCGAATTTTCAGGAATGTCAGACTTTAGGTATGATCACGCGCCACGTGAAAGGCACACTTCTACATGAGTCCAACGAATAGATCTCAAGAAATTGCCTATAAATACCTTACTCCAGAAAACCCTAAAAAAAAACGAGAATATACGAGAAATTATTGCCAAAAATCTTACGTACATTCTTTCTGGAAAAAGCTTAGAAACTCCATAGCCAAAACCTTTCAAGCTTTCTATCTACATTCCAGAAAATCACAAATATCTCAAATATCTTCCAAAGAAGAAATTCAAATTCCAACTGAGATATTCCAAGTTGTTTGATCTTCTCTAAAACAAACAAACCCTAGTGACAAACCTCAACCTTTCATCTGAGTGAGAAAAGTTGTTGAAACCTTTCAGGCAGTATTTCTGAGTGAGAGAAGCTTGAAGAAGACGATCTTCATTGGTGCTGAAGTCTGTGTGATCAAGGAGCCCAAGATCTTTTTCATCCATTACTATTTTGTAGAAGTTTCTGTGTGATTCTTTGATAATCATCATAGTAAATTCCTCCAAGTGAAAAAGGAGAAGAAGGACGTAGCTGGGATTACATCATCCAGTGAACCTTACAAATTATTGTGTCATTTATATTTTATTATCTTATATTCATCACATTATATTATTCTAAAAAAGACAAATAAAATTACAAAGCGATTAATTTATCTAAAAGAACGCTAAACATTATTTTCGCTGTGCTAACCCTGATTAAGCGATCTAAGTGTTGCCCTACTTTGGTAAACTGCTGAAATCACTGAGTCTAAGTTAACTACTCTGAAGCGTCTGACCCCAAGCGCTCAGCTTTCCAAGCGTTCAAATTTCTAAAGTGATACGAAAATTTGTGAAGTCGAAAAAGACTCCAGGGTCTATTCAACGCCCCCCCTTCTAGACCCTTTCGTATGCCACTTGGGACCACCAAGTGGTATCAGAGCGGTTGAATTAGAAACCTAAGCGTTTCCGAGCATAACTGCTTGTTCAGATCCCTTTTTTTACTTAGTCGCTTTAATTTTTCTCTTCAAAACATCTCATTATGGCTTTCAACAAAATGCCTAAGTTGGTAGAGTCAAATTATGATTCTTGGAAACTTAGAGCATTCGCTTACTTGTGCTCATGCGATAGTGAAATGTGTGATGTAATTACAGGTGGTCCCATTCAAATTATGAAAGTTGTAACTCGAGCCCCTGGAGCAACCGAGGCAACTCCAGATGGTTATGTCGAGAAACCTAAGTTAGAATGAACGCCTGAGGATCAAAAAAGAGCAAATCTAGATGATGTTGGACGAAGTGCACTTTACTCAGCATTAGGAGACAACCATGCATTGTTCAACAAGATCAAGCAATGTAAGACTTCCAAAGAAATATGGGATAAGCGGGCTATAGTGTGTGAAGGATCAGCACAAATGAAGGAGAATAAGCTTTCCATAGCCATGCAAAGATTTGAGCATTTCAAGATGCAGCCCAATGAGATGCTAGAACAATTGGACGCAAGGTTTACTTTGCTCGTTAGACAAGGAATTGACCAACAAGGAAATGGTCAACAAAATTTTCAGAAGCCTTCCAAGCAAATATCTAATTAAGACTGTTGCTATGAGAGAATCACAGACATTGGAGACTCTTACTCTAGAGCATGTCTTTTCAGAGTTAAAGGCATTTGAGTTCGAATTGAGTGAAGTCAGCGACACATTGACTTCAGCGACTGAATCAGGAGCTTTAATCACTACAACCAAAAGCAAGGGTAAAGCGATTTGTGAGGTTAAAACTATCGAATCAAATGAAGAAAAGAAAATGGCTTTATTGGTAAAGAAATTCAAAAAATTTCTAAGATATGAAAAGAGAAATCATATTGGACAAACGTCATTTGAGACTCCTCTCCCTGCTCCAGCGCCTCAGTATCAAGCGCCAGTGTACTTTGCACCTCAACCAGTAGCGCCAGTTCCATTACAAGCGCCTCCGTCCCCTACTCAAAATCTCTCAGCGCCAGTAGTCTCAAAGCGATTATCCACTGAACAGAAAATGAAAACTAATTTGTGTTATAATTGCAGAAAACCAGGGGCACTACTAGGTGAATTGCCCTTATCCAAATGTGTCAAAGCCCTTAAGGCAAGACTATGCGGATAGCAACCAATTCAGGAGCAACCTTCGCCAACAGGGATTGCTAGCGGAATCTGAACCATTCTTCGCACCTGAAGAGGATTTGGAATCATCAGATGAAAGCAGTGATGATGAGCCTACAAGCGACTCAGCGTTGATTTGTCTTATGGCAAGAGATGATGAAGCGTCTGACGATTCGCTACCAGAGGTAACCAATGTATTATCAATTCCTCTTTCTTATGATGAATTACTTGACAAAGTCAAAGAATACTACAATGAATGTCAAGAAGCTACCAAAATATATCAAAATGATCTTGATATTATCTCATCACTCACAAGAGATAAAGTGACGCTCAGAGCAGAGTTGCGAGTTCAGCAACAGTGCATTGAGAAGACCAATCACTTGAGAGTGAAATTATTCAATCAAAAAATGATCTTGATATAATAGTCAAAAGAGAAGCTGATCTGATCGCTAGACTTGCCAAATCAGAGCAGCTCGTCTCATCATTATCTAAAGCTTCTAGAAATTTGGATAATGTGACTGAGGTAACTAGATTATTTGGTGAAAAAACCGGTTTAGGATGCAATAAATTCGGTAAACAACCAAATAAATCTAAAGATACGACAGACCACAAAGGAAAGGGCGTTCGCTTTGTTGAAGAAAGTTCACAAAGTCAAACGCTGAATGGACCAAGCGTCAAAGGTACGAGGCCAAATGAGAAAGCCAAAGCTGACTCAGGCAAGGGAAAGACAAAGGCAAATGATTCACAAAGGAAGATTCATCCAAACGCTCAAAAGGCTAAGGATAAACCTAACCACTATGAATCAAGCGCTAAGCGTCAAGCACCAAAAGTGCAACCCAAGCCAGCGCCAAGGAAATACCAGCGTCAATATCCGAGACGGTCAAGGTCATATTATCAATACTATGATAGCTATGACTATGACTATGATTATGATTAGTAATTTAATCGAGGATATTATTATACACCCAAAAAGCACACACAACACAATGTGAAAACCAAGAAGGCCAGTATTCCCACAATGAAGACTAGGCAAATATGGGTTCCTAAAGTTTTAATTCAAACCAAAGTTACTAACGTTGAAGGACCCAAGAAAACGTGGGTACCTAAGAAGAATTAGAACTATCCTTAATGCAGGTACCTAGAGCCAACACCGATACTTCAGTTTGGTATTTCGATAACGGGTCATCCAGACACATGACTGGATCAAAAGATCTCTTAGTCAACTATCGAGCTACCAATGGTCCTCAAGTTATATTCGGTGATAACTCCAAAGGTAAAACCAAAGGTATAGGTATCATGCATAGGGGGAACATCATGATCAGTGATGTATATTATGTTGAGGGTCTTAAGCATAATCTGTTAAGCATTAGTCAATTTTGTGATAAAGGCTTTGATGTTAAATTCTCAAGCGACTTCTGCTATGTCAACGACGCTAAGACTAAGTCTACTAAATTAAGAGGAAAAAGAACAAACAATGTGTATTTAGTAGATTGGGATTCTACTTTTGATAACAACCCCACATGCTTTGTTGCTAAAAGTCAAAATGAATTGGGTTGGTTATGGCATAGAAAAATGAATCATCTCAACTTTAAGGCAATCTCTCAGTTAATATCACTAAATCTTGTAGAGGGATTACCTAAAGGTTCCTTTCAGAAAAATCGCTTATGTGATGCATGCCAAATGGGTAAACAAGTTAAATCATCTTTTAAAAAGAAACCATGTCTATCTACTTCTAGAGTTCTTGAACTATTGCATCTAGATTTGTTTGGCCCTATTCAAATCATGAGTGTTAGTGGTAAAAAGTACTCGCTAGTAATAGTTGATGATTTCTCTCGCTATACATGGGTAGAATTTCTAGCGACCAAAGATGAAACTAGTGTCAAGCTCACAGCGCTAATTCGTCAACTGCAAAATTCAAAAGATCTAACGGTGACGAGAATTAGAAGCGATAGAGGAACTGAATTTACTAACCAATTTGTTGAGAAGTTTTGTACAGATTTTTGAATACTCCATGAGTATTCTGCTCCTAGAACACCTCAACAAAATGGAGTTGCTGAGCGATGGAACAGAACGCTTAAAGAAGCCGCTAGGACGATGCTAGCAGAATCCAAGTTGCCTCAAAGGTTTTGGACCGAAGCCATCAACACCGCTTGCTACACTCAGAACCGGTGTATGATCAACAAGCAACATGAGAAGACTCCATATGAGTTGTGGAAGGGACGTAAGCCTAACGTTTCATATTTTCATGTATTTGGTTCAAAATGTTTCATTCATAACAATGGATCCCAAAGCCTAAAGACATTTGATTCTAAAGCGGATGAGGGAATCTTTCTAGGATATGCCAAAAATGGAAAGAGTTTTCGCATCCTAAATAAGATCAAATCAAAGGTTGAAGAATCCATTCATGTTGTGTTTGATGATGCTAACCAAGAACCGAATAAGGTTAATCCTGATGATGTAGGAATTGAAGATCTCACCCAACAAGCGTCACAAATCAATCTTGGTGATGATAGTGATGACGAAGATGGTGAGATTCGTGTACCTCTTCCTGAGGATACTCGTGAGGTTAACAATAATGATAATGTTAGAATTGCTGATGATCATGAAGAGAATGATCATCAAGAGCAGATTGGAACTATGAATGATGCAGCGTCTACGCAAGAGATAAATGAGAATCAAGCGATTGATAATCAAGAGTCTCTCAACTCGTTCCAACCAGACCGAAAATGGCTTAGAGATCATCCACCAGATCTAGTAATTGGAGATATTGGAGCACCTGTTAGAACTAGGTCCGCTACAATTAATGAGGCCATGTTCGCAAGCTTCCTATCTCAAATGGAACCAAAGAAAGTGGATGAAGCTCTTAGTGATTCAAGTTGGGTAGAAGCAATGCAAGAAGAGCTTAACCAATTTGAGAGAAGCAAGGTTTGGACGTTAGTACTAAGACCAACTCATCAAGGAGTTATTGGAACTAGATGGGTTTTTAGGAATAAAATGGATGAAGATGGCATTGTTATAAGAAACAAAGCTAGATTAGTCGCTCAGGGTTATTGTCAAGAAGAGGGTATTGACTTTGATGAGACATATGCCCCAGTAGCCCGTCTTGAAGCCATTAGAATGTTCCTAGCGTTTTCTGCATTCAACAAGTTCAAAGTATATCAAATGGACGTGAAGAGTGCATTCTTGAATGGTAAACTCCAAGAAGAAGTCTATGTGGAGCAACCTCCAGGATTCATCAACAACCATGGCAAAAGTATGGTCTACAAACTGGATAAGGCACTCTATGGCCTTAAACAAGCACCAAGAGCATGGTATGACACTCTCTCTATCTTCCTTATGGGTAAAGGCTTTTCAAAAGGCAGCGTTGACACAACGTTGTTTAAAATTACCCATAATGAAGATATTCTCTTAGTCTAAATCTATGTTGATGATATTATATTTGGTTCTACTAATAAGCGATTGTGTGAGAAATTTTCGAAAATGATGCAAGAACAATTTGAAATGAGCATGATGGGTGAATTAACTTTCTTCTTAGGATTACAAGTTAAGCAACTCTCTAATGGAATATTTATAAACCAAGCTAAGTATACTAGAGATATGATTAAGAAATTTGGTATGGAAAATGCATCATCTTTAAAAATTTCAATGAGCCAAACGCTTAAGTTAGATAAAGATGAAAGTGGGAAGAAAATTGATATTACTAACTATAGGGGTATTATTGGATCACTTCTTTATCTTACCGCCAGTAGATCTGATATTATGTTTTCGGTATGCATGTGTGCACGTTTTCAATCTGATCCTAGAGAATCACACTTAAGTTCTACCAAGAAAATCCTTAAGTACCTAAAAGGCACACAAAATGTGGGCTTATGGTATCCACAAGATTCTCCTTTTGAACTAATTGGTTATTCAGACGCAGATTTTGCAGAATGCAAAATAGATAGAAAAAGTACTAGTGGTACATGTCAATTTCTAGGTGATAGACTAGTTTCGTGGCATAGTGAGAAACAACAATCTATAGCGACTTCTACCGCTGAGGCAGAATATGTAGCTGCTAGAAGCTGTTGTGCACAAATCCTTTGGATGAGGCAACAACTTAGAGATTATGGAACAATCCTAGGTCCTACCCCAATCCATTGTGATAACCAAAGCACTTTAGCTATGACCCAAAATCCTGTCCTTCATTCTAGAACCAAACACATTGACAAAAGAAAGATATCTCCATGCATTTCATTGGAACTGACAAACAACTGGCAGATATCTTCACCAAAGCGCTCAACGAACAACGCTTTCTCACTTTAAGAAGTGAATTAGGTATGATTGATTTAAACGCTTAAATCATAAAGCATCATATTTAATAGGCATATAATTTAGGGGGAATCCACTTTATGATGATGTCTAAACTATATCTTCAAAAAAATTAAAATGAGTTATCAATTTTAGGGGGAACTTTAAAATTGTACTTACTTCATTAAGTAAGCGACTATGATCAAAATGACTTTAACCAATCTAATGCATCGATCATTAGCGTTTACTTTTGCTCATTACAATCTGATCGCTTATAAAATGAAAGGTTTTAAAGACCAACAAGCGATTGATATGTATCAAATTAAATTAACTTTATAAAAGAATCTTCAGCGTTAAGAAAATTCCCAAGATAACGCTAAGAAATTTTTCTTAAAATCATGCATAGTTTTCATCGCCACAAAGGAGCGTGTGGATGAGTCCAAAATTCTAGATTTGTTAACTACCCACACGTGCCTATCAAATCAAACTGACGGTTATGATTCCTATCTAAACCTAGGCAGTTCAGTAAAATACATGAATCTGAGTACGTGTCAGTGCACTATCAGGCGCGTGTAATTTAGCTGAAAATTTCAAATTTTTTCAAACGTTTTCAAAAAGTAACTGCGGATCCGAAAACTGTTATAATATCCTATTTTACCTCACTTTTTGACATCCGAAGTTATGTGTTCACGGTTCAGATTTCTTTCTCATTAACTTCTGTACACGTGTCATTCATCTACCAATTGAGGAGTTACTTTTACCTTCTATTTAAACCTCTCAAAACTTTTACAGAAAACCTTTATCACTTCCAATCTCTCTACTGTAAAAGTCATTTCTCTCTAAAAAGCAAAAACTTCTCTCTTTTCTTCAAAGTTTCACCTTTCAGCAATGGCACCCAAAGCTTCAAAATCTTCCAAAACAGCAACTTCTGCTACCGGAAAAACTTCCCGTGCTGAAAAACCAGTGACGGTTAACGCCGGATGTTTGGTTAACTGGGATTATCTTTTTGATAACCAGAACTTCCCTCTTCGAACGACTCTTCCACTCGTTCAAGAATCTGGTTTGAGAGACATGCTTACTACTACTTACAACTACTTTGAAGAAGAATCTCTCTACTTTTTCAATAATGGTGAAATTTCTGAAGACGGCAATTCCATATCCCGCGTCTTCCCTTCTGCTAAAGAGACCTTTGTTCTCACTCCCTCTCTGATTTCTTCACTACTAAATCTCCCGAATCATGGCAGTGAGGTAGAACATGTCAATCTCGGAGATGCTACCAAAGTCTGGGATTTGATCAAGAAAGACGATGTTAACGCCGCGTATGAGCCAAACTTCAAGAAGAATGATATGAAGGGCGAATACATCATCCTCGCTGACATTTGTTCAAAGATTATTGAATGCAGAAAAGGAATTTTCGAAAAAATCACCAACATTCAATACAAGATGATGGTAGCCATCCTAACCAAGTTAAAAGTTAACTGGTCTCTCTACGTTTTCAATCGCTTCAAAGCAGCGATGGCTAAGTCTGTTAATCCCAAGCCTTATGGGATTGTGCTAGGTCATCTTCTTTGCGCTTGCGGATATACGCCCGACGGAGCAGCGGTTCCTAAAGAACAGCGTGAGCGACTTCCAGCCAAAGGAGTTGTTCGCAGTGATGATGAAGATCAAACGTCTTCTTCATCATCGTCCTCTTCATCAGAAGAAGAAGTGGTGGTCAAGCGACCTAAGAGAAAGATCATTCTCAAAGTCACTGAGTCATCCAAGCCCGCAAAGAAACAAAAGCCTGAACTTAAGAAGAAGAAGCCGGATCCCAAAAAGAAACAATCGCTCCCTTCTCCTTCTTCCTCTCCTAAATCTCCATCTCCTCCTCCAGCGTTTGTCTTTCCCGTTCCCGAGGAAGAAGAAGCCGTAGAAGAAGAAGTACCGCTTACACGAAGGCGTACTCCTCTTTCTACTCCAGCAGTATCCTCTAGCGCTCCATCAAAACCAGCGCTTAGAGAGTCAGCTAGTGCTTCTTTCTCTGACGCTGTTCCCAAAGTCAGCTCAGATCCTCAAGCCGCTACTCAATCTGAGAGGCTTTCAAATGTTCAGGGTAAGTATTTGCTAAGCAAATTTGCCTATCCTTTCCTCGTTAGTCTCTAAGTTTCTAACGCTAGGATAAAAACTCTTTCAGCACCTTATGCAGCAGATATTCAATATGTTCTCAACACGCTTGAAGAACTAAATATCCCCATTCGTGCTGATACGATAACTTCTTTTATCGATTTAGAACCCGAAGAAGAAGTCCAGAAGCCTGAGGAAATTGCTCAAGAAACAGATCAAGCGACTAAAAACGTCGATGATATTCCTCAGGGTAAGCGATGTAGTCTTTTGTTTGTAATTTCTACTTAGTAGAAATTTTTGCTTGCTTTTCTCAATCGCTTACATGTAGCAGCTCAAGATGTACCTCAAGATGTATCAATCGCTGATGCCCTTCCTCTCTCGGAGATTCCAGTTGAAATAGACGTGGACATGGCAACTGTTGTGGATATCTTTAAAAAAGCATCACAAGTTCTTCCTGACGCTGAAACTTCATCAGCAAGTGAAGCAACTTTAAACGCTGAGCGGTCGATAGAAGTGGCCCCTATCCCAACAGAAGCTATTGCTTTTGTTCCTACGCCAACAGGACCTCCTCCTCGTGTCATTGATTTCTTCCCGCGCGGATACTCTTCAGATATTGAATTTTATTATGCCGCCAGAGAACGTGACACTCAAACGCTTGCCTAGTTGGAAATCCAATTTCAAACAACTCTCCATCGGCCTGATCTTTCAGACTCACACAAGTTTGAAATCTTCGAGCCTTTTGCCAATCTTGGTCTGTACAGTTTAGAGCGTCTTCATTCACGCCTTGAGTATATTCGTCGACCAGCGTTCAACCGATCAGAATTTGACGAGAAGCGATTCAATTTCACCGGTCGCTCAGAAGAGTCCTTTTATCCTCTGCGCCAAAACCAGATTGTTTTCAAAAACCCCCACATGGGTGATTGGAACAAAGATCCAGATGAGGCAGATCTCAACAAGATAGGATATTCAGCTCTTCCTTTCGTCGTCAACTCTCCTCAAAATGCTTTATCTCCTAATCCACTTAAGTTATGGAAAGGAAAAGGACCTATTGTTGCTGAGCGTCCAAATCCGGTCAACTCGTGGATAGAAGATGAGGCTCGAGAATATCTAGCCAGATTATGGGCTGAGGATTATGAAGAAGAAATGGAACGCTTTGAGAAATTTCTTGCCGCTAGAAAAGATCAAGCTAAAGCTATCAAGCTGGGCAAGCGATGGATGATGAATACAGCCAGATGGGCTGAAGATTTTGTTCTGCATTTCTATACCCTAGAAGAACTTATAAGATACCCGTCTCTTTTCAAGTTTGGGATAGAATACAGACGCCGAGGATATGCAAATTTTTTGCTTCAACAGCGTCAGATTATTGCAGGGAATGTTAGCGCTTTGCCACGATACAGACAACCAATCGAAAGCTACATTCGCCAGCAACTCGCCTTATACAGCCAGGGCGGACGCTACGTCTTGCATCCTCGTGCAGATTTTGTTCAAAGAATCTTTCCTGACCTAAACGAAGACGCTTCGTCAAGTAAACGGCCAATTCTTCCCGATCAGAGTCAGATTCGTGTTGATATTTCAACAGAACACGCTGAGTTTGCTGAGTTCCACAGAGACATGAGAGCAGTGTTTAAAAATGCCCAAGCGCTGGCCAGCAGTTTCAATCACTTTTCCGGGTGTTACAATTTCAGAGGATATACTGTTCACCCCGTGCTCTTTACTGAATCAAACATTCAAGTGGCCAACATGATCTCGCTGATTAGGCCAGTGGACCAAGACGCAGCTCAAGCGCTCATGCCGGAAGGTGTGCAACTTGCACTAAGTACCGAAGAGCGCGAAGACGCTATATTGTTTATACCGCAATCCAGCCTGATCAGTCCCCGACATGTAATGGAAGCCCTTGGCCCCCTTTGGGTCATTGGCATTAGAGAACCTTCTCCTCCCCAAGTCCAAATAATGGAAGAAGACTCTGCTCCTACTGCGGAAGTCGCTCAAAATCCTGAGGCTTCCTTGCCAGATTCTTCTAGCGCCCCAGTAGTCGAGCCCCCAGCGATTGCAGATTCTATCTTGGATCACGCACTTGAAGAAGTGCACGCTGAAATTGCTCAAACGCCTGTAGAACCTCTCATCAGAGATAAGATCAAAGGCAAAGTTGCAGTTTCAAGTTCTTACGGACTTCTCCCGTCCCCAGAGCGTCCTTCTTCAGATTCAGATTCAGACAGTGATTTAGAGGCCCGAGATTTCAGAACAGCAGTACGGAACTCGCTTACCCACATCGAAGGTTCCTGCTCCAAGATCTCTGAGGCTGCTGATAGATAGATTCGCATAGTGTCTGATACACAAAGCCGAGACATTGCCAACACTTCAAATAAAAGCACCATTACTATCATGAATAGCATGTCCCCTCTTATCGCTGAGCTCTCCTCTGACTTCAATCGTCACTTAGCTCAGAGCGCTTCGGCTGATGCTGAAAGACACGCTTCATCCGATGCCGTCGCTCAGAGTCTCGCCCAGCAAATTGCTCTTCTAGTCGAAGAAGTTAGACTTTTGCGTCGAGATGTCTCTGATCTAAAGAACTCCCTTGATGAAGTCAAGAAGGGGGAAAGTAAAGAAAAGTAAAGGAAAGTAAAGAAAATGGGGAAAGCTAAATGAAAGCGCCAGACTCCGCAGGCATGACTATGATGAAGTCCAGCATACAACCATGATCGACATTGATCGACTCTTGAAAGAGTTAGCATTAGAAGTTCTGCAAGACGAAGAAAGAGCAAAGCGACAGAAGAAATAATTTTTTTTGTGTATTTTATTTCTTTCTTATTATTTTCAGCATAAATCATGTATGCTTTATTCTTTCAATATATATGAATGATTTATCGTTGAAACAACTTGTTGAAGCCAACCTAACTTTAACTAACTTCACTAACTTTTCAAACGCTGACTTATATTCCTTTGGGCCTTTTCTTTTTAAGTAACTTTTAAATTATAAAAGAGTTACAAGTCTTGACATCATCAAAAAGGGGGAAATTGTTAGGAAATTTCATGTTAGATGTTTTGATGATGACAAGATAGGATTCAATGTTAGAACCCAAAAATGTAAGCTTTCTGTTTTTCCTAGATTGATGTATAAGCGTTTAAAAGTTTGTAAATTATTTCTATTTTGATTAGGCTTGTAATTTTTATCTTCATAGATCTTTAGACTAAGTCTTAGTAACTGAATCGCTAGTAGAATTCTAGGTGAGTCTATTAGAGAAGAAGTTGAAGACCAGCGTTTGAAGTCAACCAGAGATAAAGATTTTCTTCTTAGCGCCCGTCAAACGCTAAAAGACCATTTCAGGATATATGGATCAAGCGCTCAACTTGTCTCAAGCGATGGATGTAAGATTCACCTGAAATAAATCCTCAAGTCATGAAGGACTTAAATGCAATCATTCAACGGACATTTATTTCCAACGGGAAATAAATTCAAATTGCATTAAATGCTTGATAAGAGCATTAAATGTGATAAGCTACTGTGACTTGTGGACAAGCCACCTTTTGACCAGACTGTCAGAAATTTCAGAGTTTTAGCTGCTCCCGTCCAATCGAATTCAGCGAATTTTCAGGAATGTCAGACTTTAGGTATGATCACGCGCCACGTGAAAGACACGCTTCTACATGAGTCCAACGAACAGATCCCAAAAAATTGCTTATAAATACCTTACTCCAGAAAACCCTAAAAAAATGAGAATATACGAGAAATTATTGCCAAAAATCTTACGTACATTCTTTCTGGAAAAAGCTTAGAAATCCCATAGCTAAAACCTTTCAAGCTTTCTATCTACATTCCAGAAAATCACAAATATCTCAAATATCTTCCAAAGAAGAAATTCAAACTCCAACTGAGATATTCCAAGTTGTTTGATCTTCTCTAAAACAAACAAGCCCTAGTGACAAACCTCAACCTTTCATCTGAGTGAGAAAAGTTGTTGAAACCTTTCAGGCAGTATTTCTGAGTGAGAGAAGCTTGAAGAAGACGATCTTCATTGGTGCTGAAGTCTGTGTGATCAAGGAGCCCAAGATCTTTTTCATCCATTACTATTTTGTAGAAGTTTCTTTGTGATTCTTTGATAATCAACATAGTAAATTCCTCCAAGTGAAAAAGGAGAAGAAGGACGTAGCTGAGATTACATCACCCAGTGAACCTTACAAATTATTGTGTCATTTATATTTTATTGTCTTATATTCATCACATTATATTATTCTGAAAAAGACAAATAAAATTACAAAGCGATTAATTTATCTACAAGAACGCTAAACATTATTTCCGCTGTGGTAACCCTGATTAAGCGATCTAAGCGTTGCCCTACTTTGGTAAACTGCTGAAATCACTGAGTCTAAGTTAACTACTCTGAAGCGTTTGACCCAAGCGCTCAGCTTTCCAAGCGTTCAAATTTCTAAAGTGATACGAAAATTTGTGAGGTCAAAAAAGACTTCAGGGTCTATTCAACCCCCCCTTCTAGTCCCTTTCGTATGCCACTTGGGACCACCACCTAGGATACCATAAGCCCACATTCTGTGTGCCTTTCAGGTATTTAAGGATCTTCTTGGCAGCAATTAAGTGTGACTCTTTAGGATCAGCTTGAAATCATGCACACATGCATACCGAAAACATAATGTCAGGTCTACTGGCTGTAAGATAAAGAAGTGATCCAATGATACCTCTATAATTAGTGATATCAATTTTCTTTTCACTTTCATCTTTATCTAACTTAAGTGTTTGGCTCATTGGAATTTTTGAATACGATGCATTTTTCATACCAAATTTCTTAATCATATCTCGTGTATATTTAGCTTGGTTTATAAATATACCATTAGGGAGTTGTTTAACTTGTAGTCCTAAGAAGAAAGTTAATTCACCCATCATGCTCATTTCAAATTGTTCTTGCATCATTTTCGAAAATTTCTCACACAGACGCTTGTTAGTAGAACCAAATATAATATCATCAACATAACTTTGGACTAAGAGAATATCTTCGTTATTGGTAATTTTAAATAACGTTGTATCATCACTGCCTTTTGAAAAGCCTTTACCAATAAGAAAGATAGAGAGAGTGTCATACCATGCTCGGGGTGCTTGCTTAAGCCCGTAAAGTGCTTTTTCTAGCTTGTAAACCATACCCTTACCATGATTGTTGATGAATCCTGGTGGTTGCTCCACATACACTTCTTCTTGGAGTTTACCATTCAGGAAGGCACTCTTCACGTCCATTTGATACACCATGAACTTGTTGAACGCTGCATACGCTAGAAACATGCGGATTGCTTCAAGACGAGCGACAGTAGCGTATGTCTCATCAAAGTCAATACCCTCCTCTTGGCAATATCCTTGAGCTACGAGCCTGGCCTTGTTTCTTATAAAAATGCCGTTCTCATCCATCTTGTTTCTTTATACCCATCTAGTTCCAATGACTCCTTGGTGAGTTGGTCTTGGTACTAGCATCCAAACCTTATTTCATTCGAACTGAGTAAGCTCTTCTTGCATAGCTGATAAGAGGCATTTCTACGTGTTTTTAAGCCCCTTTGCATTTATGTTTTAGGTTCATTTATCGATTGATTTTGTCACTTGTGCGTTTAATTCGTGCATTAAGTGATTTCAGGCTTTAAGTGGATGCAATCGAAGAAAGGGTGGAAAAATGACGTATAAAACAAGTTTAGGCCAAGATGTTTCACACCTCTACAACCAAACAAGCAAGAAATAAGCTGGAGTTAGCCAAAATCATGTTTTAGTACCATTTTCGCACACTTGGGTGCCAAATCAGAAACAACCTCCACGTTGGAACGCCATTTTGATATTTTTAGAGACAGAATTGTATAAAGTGTTCTTCTACAAATGTTTAGATCTATGTCTTATCTTTACATGGCAACTTGAATCATCCAATTCGGAGATCTATGGAGATGTTTATGAATAAAACACTATCCCTGCGCTGAAAAACACGAAAGTGGCAGCTCATGTTCTTGTTAGGTGGAAAACAAGAGAATGGTAGGTGCAAATTCTTGGTAGGTGGAAATTCTTGGTAGGAGGAAAACAAGACAATGGTAGGTGCAAATTCTTGGTAGGAGGAAAGAAAGAGAAGGGTAGCTCAAATTTTTGGTAGGTGGATTTTTGGGTATTTAAAGGGGAGTAGGGAGCTCACTTGAAGACATCAAAAAATCATCCTTTGAGAGTGTGAGGACGAAAATTCAGGGGTTTGGGGGAGCATTCTCTTGGTTTTGAGTCATCCTATCATCATACTTGAAGAGCTAAGAAGAGGAAAAGGAGGGATTCAAGCTTCCAATCAAGAATCGATCATCAATCCAAAATAGGGAGTTTCTTAGTTTGATATTCATCTTTATCTATGAGTAATTCTATGTTTTTATTGTTTTCCCAATTTCAGTTATGAACTAATTTTCCCTTAACTAGGGCCATGTGAAGGCCAAAGTTATGAGTATATATATATGATATTATTCTTCGTATTAATTCTACAATTGCTTTGTGTTTTGATTTTGTGCGTAATTACTTGCATATGTTTGATCGCCATATGTTTGTCATATTGCCTAACTTAATAGTTTGAAAGAATATAAGTTAGGGTTCAAAGAAATCATCACATCATCCGTAAAAAATAGGGAATTGCCCCTAGAGATAGGTAGAGATTCCCGGGTGCAGTTAGCCGGATTTATTCGGGGAAATTCTAGAACTTGAATGCATGATTATTGATTAAATTCTCGGATAGACATATTTAGAGAACTGTCAATTTATCATAGGATTATTACAGCCGAGACATCGGGTAGTAATTAATTAAGGAATTTTCACCAAAGCAATAGTAGTCTAATAATACGAAGAATAGTTCATATTTATATTAACAAGTAAATTTGGTTGAAGCATGTGCCTTAGTTGTTTTATCTCATAAGAATCTAAATCTATTTGCTAAGTCTCGTTTTCACATTTTTATTGTAAATTAATCACAATCTTTTAATTCAATTTTAATTACTTTTAAATTCCTAGCTTTAAATAATCTTGTCTCTGTGGGATCGATAGCTCGGACTTAAAGTCCACTTTATTACTACACACGATCAGTCCACTTGCTGTTTAATACATATAAGGATTTTTCGTGTCAAGTTTTTGGCGCCGTTGCCGGGGACTTGATTTATTTTAGTTTCGGATTTTATTGCAATTTTTA
The DNA here is from genome assembly GCA_019426215.1 of Buddleja alternifolia. Classification (NCBI taxonomy): domain Eukaryota; kingdom Viridiplantae; phylum Streptophyta; class Magnoliopsida; order Lamiales; family Scrophulariaceae; genus Buddleja; species Buddleja alternifolia. The sequence goes on along the minus strand of CM033402.1, from coordinate 12,163,913 downwards.
GCTTTAATTTCTTTTGTCGTTTTATTATTTTCTATTATTCTTACTGTTATTTTCTATCTTTAAATTTCTGTTGGTTTGCTTCTTTGTTTCAAACAGGTTGATCTTTTGGTGAATGACTCGAGCCTCAGGAGAGGCTTTAGAGGAATTTGACCCTGAGATCGAGCGTACGCTTCGTGCAAACCAGAGAAATCGAGCTATGGCTGGCAACTTCCCTGATATGAATCTGCCCGAGAATAGAGAATGGTTGCAAAATCTGTTCCAAGCTATGCAACTGGCACTACCAGCACCACCTCCATCTGTTCGTGGTAATCAGCCAGCCCGTGTACACACTACGCCGGGGCCTGTTGTGGTCCCCAATTTTGCCACGCCGAACTTCCACATTCCACCTCACATGTTTAGCATGGTTCAGGCTGAACAATTTTATGGTGATCCGAAAGAGTCACCTCATGACCATCTAGAGCACTTCGAGAATGTGTTATCTACCATGCAATTCCACCCAAGAGATCTTGATGCCATCCGCCTCCGATTATTCCATTTTTTGCTTAAGGATAAAGGGACTTTGTGGTACAAGTCGTTGTCCCCACAATCCATTGAAACGTGGGAAGAGTTAGTCGAAGAGTTTCTCAAAAAGTTCTTCCCTCCATCAAGGATTAACGAGTTAAGAAGCGAGATCAAGGGTTTTAAGCAAAAATGGGATGAATCGTTAGCATCAGCATGGGCAAGATACAAGAGTCTGCTTCGAAAGTGCCCCGATCACAACTATTCAAGAGACGAGTGAGTGCTACATTTCTTTAATGGAGTCCGGTCTCGGATTCGTCACAGACTTAATGCAGGAGCAGGCGGTGATCTTTTGGGTCTCGATAGCAGAACAATGTGGGCTAAACTAGAGCAGATGGCACGGGATGATGAACTGTACCCTGAAGATGACGATGAGTTTCCTCTACAATCCCGAAGGGTTGCTGTTGCTCAAGAGGTAGAACAAAATGTTAATCTAGAGGCAGAGCCAACCATTAGTGATGTGAACTATGTCAGAAATTCAAACAAGCCTCAATTGAGCTTCCACATACCCGAGAATTTTCCGAAAAGGCCAAATCCCGCACAAAATTCACAACAAGGCATCTACCAAGCACCGAGGCCTCCGTTTTACAACAACCAAACTCAAAGGCCTGGAAATTTTAAGCCACAAGGTCAAGTTCCAAGACCTTCGACTGTAGAAGAAAGATTGGCAGCTCACATGCAAAAATCAGACGAATCATTTGCAGAGCTTCGATTGATGTTACAGGGTGTTATGACGGGAATGGAAGAGATGCAGCACCAATTTGCACAATTATCGGTTGATGCAGGTGGAAGAGCACCCAGGACACTGCCGAGTGATACAGAGAAAAACCCAAAAGAGCAATGCCATGCCATCGCTCTGAGAAGTGGCAAAGAATTGAAAAGTGCACCTCCCAAGCAGTCCAAGTCCGCACTTGAAGAGGACAATGTTCAAACTTTTGATAAACTTGAAAATTCAAATCTGTCTCCCAAGTACGTACTTGACCAGAACCAAGTAAGTACTTCACACAGCTCAAGTACGTACTTGGGGCAGGATCAAGTCCGTACTTCACAGGCAGACAGGGCGTCTTCTGAAACTTTGACTCCTTCTTTGTCTAATCCTATTGAAATACGTCTCCCTTTCCCTCTAGCACATAAAAAGAATAAGAAAGATATGGATAAGAGTTTTCTTAGGATTTTAGAAATTCTTTGAGAAGTTCGAATTAATATTCCTTTTATTGATGCGATTTTGCAGATGCCCAATTACATCAAGTTCTTCAAGGATATTCTATCCAATAAGCAGAAGTGGGAAGGCAATGGAACGGTGTGCTTGACTGAAGCATGCTCAGCAGTGGTGTTGAACAAGTTGCCACAGAAACTCAAGGATCCAGGGAGCCTCACAATTCCTTGCACTATTGGGCAACTCAAATTCGACCGAGTGCTATGTGATTCGGGCGCCAGCATAAATCTTCTTCCTTACTCGTTGTTCCAGAAATTGGGTTTGGGGAATCCAAAGCCAACCTCGATGAGCCTCCAACTTGCAGATCGATCAATCAAACACCCGAAGGGAATCATAGAGGATGTCATCGTGCAAGTTGACAAGTTTTACTTCCCGGTGGACTTCGTGGTTCTGGAGATGGAAGAAGATGTAGAAGTTCCTCTCATCTTAGGAAGACCCTTCCTAGCCACAGGTAAAGCTATGATCGACATAGCCAATGGTAAGTTAACTTTGAATGTGGGTGAGGAGAGAGTTACTTTTGACGTATACAAGGTTATGAAGCATGTTGGTGATGATGCGTCATGTTTAAGAATAGATGCTTTTGATCCTTTGATTATTGAGCACTTTCAGGAAAACATCTCTGATGATCCACTTGAGGTATGCATAATGAACTCCACGGATGTTGAGTCGGCCAGTGATAAACAACTGGAAGTTGTTCATAGCTTAGAGAGGCGTGCACAATACCCCACGAAGAAATTTGAGAAGTTGGATAGCCCACTGTCTAGCCACTCCAAACCATCTATTGAAGAGCCACCAACTCTTGACCTAAAAATTCTACCCTCTCATCTTAAATATGTTTATTTAAATGACGATGAAACCTTGCCACTCATCATTTCTTCTTCTCTTACAGATCAACAAGAAGCAAGGTTACTGGAGGTGTTGAGAGATCACAAAAAAGCCTTTGGATGGAAGATTGCTGATATCAAGGGGATCAGCCCAGCCATCTGCATGCATAAGATTTTAATGGAAAAAAGCTCAAGGCCCACTATACAACCACAAAGGAGGTCTAATCCTCAAATTCAAGAAGTGGTGAAGAAAGAGGTAATCAAGTTACTCGATGCCGGCATTATCTTCCCTGTCTCTGATAGTCCATGGGTAAGTCCAACGCAGGTAGTGCCCAAGAAAGGAGGTACGACAGTAGTTCGTAATGACAATAATGAGTTAATTCAATCTAGAATTGTCACTGGTTTTAGGGTTTGCATAGACTTTCGTAAATTGAATGAATATACCCGAAAAGACCACTTTCCCCTCCCCTTTATCGATCAAATGTTAGAAAGATTAGCCGGGCATGAATATTACTATTTTTTGGATGGGTACTCCGGCTATAACCAAATTGCTATTACACCCGAGGGTCAAGAGAAAACTACTTTCACTTGTCCTTATGACACGTTTGCTTATAGGCGTATGCCTTTTGGCTTATGTAATGCACCTGCTACTTTTCAAAGATGCACGATGGCTATATTTCATGACATGGTCGAGCAATTTCTTGAAATCTTCATGGATGATTTTTCCTGTTTTTGGCTCTACATATGATAGATGTTTGCACAATCTAACCTTAGTTTTTCAGAGGTGTGAGGAGACTGATCTAGTCTTAAATTGGGAAAAGTGTCATTTCATGGTACAAGAAGGAATTGTTCTGGGTCATAAGATCTCCCACAAGGGGATTGAGGTGGATAGAGCGAAAGTTGAAGTGATAGCTAATCTTCCACCACCCACCACGGTCAAAGTCGTGAGAAGCTTTTTGGGACATGCCGGGTTTTACAGGCGTTTTATTTCAAATTTTTCTAAAATTGCTAAACCCCTGTCTAACTTGACCATGAAAAATGCAGTGTTTGACTTTAATGATGCATGCATGCAGGCCTTCCTCACCCTGAAGGAGAAATTAATCTCATCACCTGTGATGTCCGCCCCAGATTGGAGCCTACCATTCGAGTTGATGTGCGATGCGAGCGACATTGCCGTTGGAGCCGTACTAGGTCAAAGGAAGGGTAAAATCTTTCATACTATTTACTATGCTAGTCGTACTTTAAATGAGGCCCAACTCAATTATGCTACGACTGAAAAAGAACTTTTAGCTGTCATTTTTGCTTTTGACAAATTTCACTCCTATCTTGTGCTTAACAAAGTAATAGTATACACTGATCACTCGACCTTGAAATACTTGCTTGCTAAAAAAGACGCAAAACCTAGACTACTCAAGTGGATCTTATTACTACAAGAGTTTGACTTAGAAATAAAAGATAAAAAAGGATCTGAAAATGTAGTAGCTGATCACCTATCTAGACTAGAATTAGTGGATAAGAAAATGGATGAGACCCCAATAGGAGATGAATTCCCCGATGAGCAGCTTTTTACTCTTTCTTCTATTTCAATCCCCTGGTATGCTGATTATGCTAACTATATAGTTGCTGGAATTTTACCCCCTGATTTGACATTTCACCAAAGAAAGAAGTTTTTGAAAGATGTTAGGCACTATATGTGGGAAGAGCCCTACTTGTTTAAAATTGGTGTCGAGGGAATTATCAGGTATTGTGTACCCGAGGAAGAAATGACCTCCGTCTTGGCTCATTGCCATGACATGGTGATAGGTGGCCACTTTGGCCCATCCAAAACTGCTGCCAAGGTTCTGCAATCAGGTTTTTTCTGGCCTACTTTATTTAAAGATGCACACGCTTATGTTCAAAAATGTGATAGATGCCAAAGAGTAGGTAATATCTCTAGACGACATGAAATGCCTATGAATAATGTGCTTGAATGTGAATTATTTGATGTGTGGGGTATAGATTTTATGGGACCTTTCCCTAGTTCTTGTTCCAATAGGTATATTCTAGTCGCTGTTGATTATGTGTCTAAATGGGTCGAAGCTGAGGCTTTGCAAACTAATGATGCTAGGGTTGTTCTTAGATTTCTGAGAAAATATATTTTTGCACGATTTGGAACCCCGAGAGCAATTATAAGTGATGGAGGCACACATTTTCGTAACAAGCAACTTGAAAACTTGTTGAACAAATATGGTGTTAAGCATAAAATCTCGACCCCTTACCACCCTCAAACTAGTGGGCAAGTCGAAGTGTCTAATAGGGAAATTAAACGGATTTTTGAAAAAATGGTAAATAGCCATCGAACTGATTGGTCTCTGAAATTAGATGATGCATTGTGGGCTTACCGTACTGCTTTTAAAACCCCTATTGGCATGTCCCCATATCGTCTTGTATTGGGAAAAGCTTGTCATTTACCTGTCGAACTTGAACATCGTGCTTATTGGGCTATCAAATTCCTGAATTTCGATACAAGTGTTATAGGTAATAAGAGGTTGCTTCAACTGAATGAGCTCGAGGAGTGGAGACATGAAGCATACGAGAATGCAAAACTGTACAAAGAACGGACCAAGAAGTGGCACGACAAGCATATTCTACCCCGGGAATTCGAGGAAGGTGAGAAAGTTCTTATGTACATCTCTAGACTCAAGCTCTTCCCAGGCAAGCTCAAATCGCGTTGGTCGGGACCCTTTCGAGTCACCCGAGTGTATTCTTCCGGAGCTGTGGAGCTTATCACTGAGGATGGACAAGTATTTTTAACCAATGGACATAGGCTGAAACACTACTCGGGCACTGACTGGAGCGCAGACACATTATCTGTCAAGCTCCGAGAACCATCGACTTAAGTCGATCCTGAATAGTCGAGCTATTGACTATAAACAAGCGCTTCTTGGGAGGCAACCCAAGTTTGTAAGTTTTTTTTTTCTTTTGTTTTTGTTTGTTTATGTTTATGTTCAAACATGCACTTTTGGCATGTATGTTTTCTTTTGCTTGATGGTTTGAAAAGTTGAAGTGTTAGATATGATAGACATTTGGACCCCATGTTTAGAGATGCTTATTTTACTCGAGAGGAGAAGAAGCTTTGTAACGATGCATTGGAAGTTAAAGGATGTTTTTCAACATCCTTGGTTGTAAGTGTTCTTTTACCGTTGCGTATACTTGTTGTAACAACATTGAGGACAATGTTGGATTTGAGTTTGGGGGTAGAAGAGTGCTTATTTTGAACATTGAAAATGCAATGCTAATTTTTAGCTTGAGTTTGGGGGAAAGTTTGTATGATATCATGTTTAAATACTTCTTTGTTGAGAAAATCAAGTATAAATTGTTTTTTTTTATCTTTCCAATTGATGCATTAAAATTGATTAACTTAAAAAAAATGGCATGATTTCTTGAAATAATTTGAATTTAATGGAACATATATATCTTTGAAATTGCTCATGGAGACCCTAGACTAGGACTGATTTCTTAGATGATTCACATTGCACAATAAATCGAGGGTAGAGGAGTTGAGAGGATAACCATCTTGAGACACTTAAGGAGTTTTTCCCGGAAAAATTAACTTAGATTTTTCATAAGGTTATAAGTTGAGTAGTAAATTTTTTATGCTAAACAATGAATTAAAAAGGTTGAAGTTTGGTATGACCACAAGTGGTCAGGCTAATATGTACTGGAGGTGAAAAGTTTCATGCCTATATACTGTACTATTATGCTAATTTGAGCTAAGCTCAAGCCAAAAAGAAGCGAATTGTTTAAAAGATCTAGTTTTATTTCGTGGCCTTCGACACTCGAGTGATTAAATCCTTAGGAGTGTCTTTACACTTAATGCCCAAAAACTATCTAGTTTGGGAGTCATTGATCTAAAGCTTGTTACATGGGTGTCATAGAAAGTCTAATGGAATAAAACATTCCACATGATCTAGCCTTAATGAAGTTAATTGGAAAGTTTCATATGAATTGAAAGTTTGAATGGTTGAGATAATGAAATTTAAATGGCTATGAGATTTTCTATGATTCTTATGCTTTGTGTTTGATCAAAAGTTGATAGATATGGGATTAATGTCCAAAATTTGGTAAGGATGCCTTTCGACTATAATACTTTAGATTTATTTTCACTACACCCTATGGAGTCTTTTCGAGTATTGGTGTCACATGAGCAAAAGTAGTTGATATGTATATATATTTGTGAGCTATAAAAGGATGATTTTGTGCCATTTATTCTTGTTAATTATGTTGAGATGTATTCATTTGGTTGAGATTGAAAGTTTGTTAGATTTTGTGGGTATATCTTTTGCAAACCCTCACGAGACTATAACTCGTCCTTTGAGGTAACTCAAAGGTTTAAAGGCTTGTTGCACATGCTAAGTGCAATCGTTTACTCCACGAAAGTGAGTTCGTTTGTTGTTTTTGTTTTCTCCTTTTGGTTGATGATGTTTTTCGTGCCTAGACCTTTTATTGCTCGAGGTCGAGCAATTGATAAGTGTGGGGGTGTTGATAAGAGGCGTTTCTACGTGTTTTTAAGCCCCTTTACATTTATGTTTTAGGTTCATTTATCGATTGATTTTGTCACTTGTGCGTTTAATTCGTGCATTAAGTGATTTCAGGCCTTAAGTGGATACAATCGAAGAAAGGGTGGAAAAATGACGTATAAAACAAGTTTAGGCCAAGATGTTTCACACCTCTACAACCAAACAAGCAAGAAATAAGCTGGAGTTAGCCAAAATCATGTTTTAGTACCATTTTCGCACACCTGGGTGCCAAATCAGAAACAACCTCCACGTTGGAACACCATTTTGATATTTTTAGAGATAGAATTGGATAAAATGTTCTTCTACAAAGGTTTAGATCTATGTCTTATCTGTACATGGCAACTTGAATCATCCAATTCGGAGATCTTTGGAGACGTTTACGAATAAAACACTATCCCTGCGCTGAAAAATACGAAAGTGGCAGCTCATGTTCTTGTTAGGTGGAAAACAAGAGAATGGTAGGTGCAAATTCTTGGTAGGTGGAAATTCATGGTAGGAGGAAAACAAGAGAATGGTAGGTGCAAATTCTTGGTAGGTGGAAATTCTTGGTAGGAGGATAAGGAAGCCAGAAGGAGTAGCTCTCCCGTCCAAAATTCTTTTCAGGTGTCAGACTTTAGTGATCACGACGTGAAAGACACGCTTTACATGGTCCAACGAACAGATCCCAAAAAATTTAAAGAAAACTCTAAAAAAAAATGGAATATACGAGTAGGTACATTCTTTCTGAAAAGCTTAGAAACACCAAAACCTTGAAGACATCAAAAAATCATCCTTTGAGAGTGTGAGGACGAAAATTCAGGCAGTATTTCTGAGTGAGAGAAGCTTGGGGATCTTCATTGGTGCTGAGCTGTGTGATTCTCTTGTAGAAGTTTTGATTTTTGTAATCATCCTATGAAAAAGGAGAAGAAGGACATCATACTTTACAAATTATTGTGTCAAGTCTTAGAAAAAGACAAATAAGCGAAGAAGAACGCTAAAAGGTGCTAGGGATTCAAGCTTCCACTTTGGTAAACTCTGAAATCACTGAGTCTATCTACTCTGAAGCGTTTGACATCAAAGCATTCAAATTTCAAAATACGAAAATTTGGAGTCGAAAAAGACTTCTTAGTTTGATGCCATTGGGACACCACCTAGGATACTTTATCTAGCAATTAAGAGTAGCTTGATCATCACACATATACCGAAACATTTCAGGTTATGGCAGTAAGTTTCCAATCCCAATTTCAATTACTGATTGGAATTTTTGAATATGATGCATTTTTCCCAAATTTCTTAACTAGGGCCATTAGTGAAGGCCAAAGTTATGAGTATATATATATGATATTATTCTTCGTATTAATTTTAAATAACTACAATTGCTTTGTTTTTTGATTTTGTGCGTAATTACTTGCATATGTTTGATCGCCATATGTTTGTCATATTGCCTAACTTAATAGTTTGAAAGAATATAAGTTAGGGTTCAAAGAAATCATCACATCATCCGTAAAAAATAGGGAATTGCCCCTAGAGATAGGTAGAGATTCCCGGGTGCAGATAGCCGGATTTATTCGGGGAAATTTTAGAACTTGAATGCATGATTATTGATTAAATTCTCGGATAGACATATTTAGAGAACTGTCAATTTATCATAGGATTATTACAGCCGAGACATCGGGTAGTAATTAATTAAGGAATTTTCACCAAAGCAATAGTAGTCTAATAATACGAAGAATAGTTCATATTTATATTAACAAGTAAATTAGTTGAAGCATGTGCCTTAGTTGTTTTATCTCATAAGAATCTAAATCTATTTGCTAAGTCTCGTTTTCACATTTTTATTGTAAATTAATCACAATCTTTTAATTCAATTTTAATTACTTTTAAATTCCTAGCTTTAAATAATCTTGTCTCTGTGGGATCGATAACTCGGACTTAAAGTCCACTTTATTACTACACACGACCAGTCCACTTGCTGTTTAATACACGTAAGGATTTTTCGTGTTAATAGCTTCAATCCAACTTGGGTCATTTAGCGCTTCATCCACTTTCTTAGGTTCCATTTGAGATAGAAAGCTTGCGAATATAGCCTCATTGAACGTAGCGGCTCTAGTCCTAACAGGTGCTTCAATATCTCCAATAATCTGCTTAGGAGGATGATCACGCAGCTATAGTCTGTCTGGTGGGAAGAGGTTAAGAGGTTGAACAGGCGCTTGACTACCTTCTTGCGTATGCGCTTCAAGTTCACAATTCCTTGTTTGCTCTTGATGATCATTCTCTTCATGATCATCAGCATTTCTTACATGATTATCTAGAGTAATCTCACGAGTAATCTTAGGAGGTGGCACTGAGATCTCATCATCGTCGTCAGTATCTTCATCAATAGTAATCTTAGATGCTTGATGACATAGATCTTCAACTCCTACATCATTTATATTAACCTTACTCGGTTCTTGGTTAGCATCATCAAAAACAACATGAATAGATTCCTCAACCTTTGATTTGATCTTATTGAGAATGCGAAAATTCTTTCCATTCTTGGCGTAGCCTAGAAAGATTCCCTCATCCGCTTTAGGATCAAATGTCTTTAGGCTTTGGGATCCATTATTATGGATAAAACATTTAGAACCAAAGACGCGAAAATATGAAACATTTGGCTTACGTCCCTTCCACAATTCATATGGAGTTTTCCCATGCTGTTGATCATGCAGCGGTTTTGAGTGTAACAGGCAGTGTTGATCGCTTCGGCCCAAAATCTAGGAGCGAGCTTGGATTCTGCTAACATAGTCCTAGCGGCTTCCTTAAGCGTTCGGTTCCGGCGCTCAGCAACACCATTTTGTTGGGGAGTTCTGGGAGCTGAATACTCATGATTTATTCCATTTTCTGCACAAAACTTCTCAACAATCTTGTTAGTAAACTCAGTACCGTGATCGCTTCTTATTCTTGCAACCTTAAGATATTTCAATATTTGAAGTTGCCGAATAAGCGTTGTTAACTTGTCACATGTTTCATCTTTGGATGAAAGAAATTCCACCCAAGTAAATCTAGAGAAATCATCTACTATCAACAAAGTATACTTTTTACCGCTTACACTGATCGTTTGAACAGGTCCAAACAAATCCATGTGAAGTAGTTCAAGTATTCTAGAGGTAGATAAATGAGGTTTTCTCTTGAACAATGATTTAACTTATTTACCCATTTGACAAGCGTCATAAAGACGATCCTTATGAAATGGTCCATTTGGTAATCCCTCTACAAGATTTTGACTTATTAGCTGAGAGATTGTCTTAAAGTTGAGGTGTCTTGGATATTATAATCATAATCATCATAGTATCGATAATATGATCTTGACTATCTTAGATATTGACGGTAGTATTTCCTTGGCGCTGGCTTGGGTTGCACTTTTGGTGTTGGACGCTTAGCGCTTGATTCACAGTGGTCAGTCTTATCTTTAGCCTTTTGAGCGTTTGGATAAACTCGTCTTTGTGAATCATTTGCCTTAGCCTTACCCTTGCCTGAGTTAGCTTTGACTTTCTCATTTGGCCTCTTACCATTGTCACTTGGTTCATTTTGTGTTTGACCTTTTGAACCTTTTTCAACAAAGATAACACCCTTTCCTTTGTTGTTTTCCATAACCTTAGATTGATTGGATTGTTTACCGAGTTTATCGCATCCTAAACCGGTCTTCTCACCAAATAATCTGGTTACTTCAGTCACATTATCCAACTGTCTAGAAGCTTTTGATAATGATGAGATGAGCTGCTCTGATTTAGCAAGTCTAGCGATCAAATCAGCTTCTCTCTTGACTATTATATCAAGATCGTCTTTTAATTGAATAATTTCACTCTCAAACGATTGGTTCTTCTCAATGAACTGTTGCTGAACTCGCAACTCTGCTCTGAGCGTCACTTTATCTCTTGTGAGTGATGACAAAATAGCGAGATCATTTTGATATATTTTGGCAGCTTCTTGACATTCATTGTAGTATTCTTTGACTTTGTCAAGCAATTCATGATAAGAGGCATTTTTACGTGTTTTTAGGCCCCTTTGCGTTTATGTCTTAGGTTCATTTATCCCTTGATTCTTGCCACATGTGCGTTTAATTCGTGCATTAAGTGATTTCAGGTCTTAAATGGATACAATCAAAGAACGGGATGAAAAACGACGTATAAAACAAGTTTAGGCCAAATTGCTACGCTCCCCTATGCCCAAGCACCTAAAAACCCACGCCCAGGTGCCGGACAAGATGCAAATAACGTCAACATTCTGCTTACCACGCCTAGGCGCCATCTTGCCCACGCCCGGGCGCCGTATCTACACCACTTTCCACGTTCGAGCGCTATTTCCGTATGTTTAGAGGCCAAATTGGATGACGTTCCCTTCTACAATGTTGTAGAACTATGTGTTAGCTTCAAATGAGGACTTGAATCATCCAAATCGGAGTTTCGTGGAGAAAGTTATGAATGAAATACGATTGCTGCGCAGGATACATTGCATTTAATTTCAGCATTCTGAATCCCGCGCCCAAGCGCCGTAATGCCACGCCTAGGCGTGTCCACACCCGAATTTTGATTCTTTTCAGCCAAAAGATCATCATTTGATGGGGGAATGGAACATTTAAAGCCAAGAGGTCATCACATGTATGGGAGGGATGTCATAAGTATGTTTCTTAGTAGATCTACTTTATGGAATTTTATACTACTCACTTTAAGAGTAGTGGAGGACACACTAGGGGAGACACACACTAGGAGCTGATTTGTGGTGGTCTTCTTAAGGCATTTTTGAGCACACTTGACCGAAGACATCTTGGAGGAGGGGAGAGAGAGAGGCATTTTGGCCATCACTTTTCACTCATCATCATTCATCACCATTCTTCATCACTTTTGGAGGGGAACAAAGAGAGAGGAGTTAAGGATTGAAGATCAAAAGCAAGGATCCATCATCAATCAATTGAGGGAGTTTTAATTATTTGCATTTACATGTTTATTTCCATGAGTATGTATATGTTTGTATTAGATTTTCTTAAAGCCTTGATGAGAGGCTAATATTGTAGAACTAAGGCCATGTGAAAGCCAATTTATGAATCAATATATGTGAAGTGAAATTTCGTATTAATTCTCATATTGCTTTGTGTGTTGATTTTGAGCTTTTATTACAATCATGTGCTTGATCACCATATGCTTGCTATCTTGCCTAGTCTAGTCATTCGAGAGAAGATAGGTTAGGGTTCAAATGAATCAACACATCATCCGAAACTAATGTGAAATTGCTCCTAGAAATAGGTAAAGATTTCCGGGTGCGGTTAGCCGGATTTATCCGGGGAAACTCTAGAACGTTAATGCGTGGTTATTGATTAGATTCTCGGATAGACATATTTAGAGAACCATCAATTAATCATAGGATTATTATGTGCCGAGACATCGGGTAATAATTATCTAAGAATTTCCACCAAAGCAATAGGAGTCTAATAATTCGAAGAGTAGCTCATCTATATTGACGAGTAGATTCGGTTGTAGCATGTGCCTTAGTCATTTTATCATACGTGAGATTTAATCTATAGTTCGTTTCTTTTTGGTTCGTCACTAGCTTACTCGTTTTATTGCAATCTACTTTTGTCCATTTTCATTAATCATAAACTAAAATTCAAGTTTCCGTGGTTCGACAACCCGGACTTTTTGTCCACTTATTACTACATACGTCTAGTGCACTTGCTATCATAGCACGTTAGCTTTTAGCGTGTCAAGTTTTTGGCGCCGTTGCCGGGGACTTGTTTATTTTAGTTTTTTTATTTTGTTTACATTTTCATAATTCTTAGTTTTCGTTTATTTCTTGATTTTCTTTTATTTTCGTGTTTAGTCTAATTTTGTTCTTGTATTTAATTGTTAGGTTCTTGAGGTGCATGACCCGCTCCTCAAACAAGCCTCTATACGAGTTGGAGCCCGAAATTGAACGAGTTCTTCGGACTAGTAGGCGAGCAAGAGAAATGGCCAATAATCTCAACCAAAACCCGAATGGAAATTTCCCGGACATGAACTCACCGGAAACTAGGGAGTGGTTACAAGGTGTTCTACAAGCCATGCAAGCGGTACCTCCTCCACAACTCCCGTCGGTTCGGGGTAGCTTACCACCTAGGGTCCATACCATTCCGGGGCCCGTAGTCGTGCCTAATTTCTTCACACCAAACTACCACATTCCGGCTCACATTTTAATATGGTGCAAGGAGATCCTTTCTATGGAGAACCGCACGAATCACCACACGCTCATTTGGAAACCATAGATGAGGCTCTTGTGACCATTCAATATCACCCACGAGATCTTGATGCGATTCGTCTAAGAGTCTTCCATTTCTCATTGAAGGATAGGGCGACAACATGGTACAAATCCTTACCTCCACAATCTATTACAACATGGAGTGAGTTGGTCGATGCCTTTTTAAATAAATTCTTTCCACCCTCAAAATCAATGAGCTACGGAGTAATATAAAAGGGTTTAGGCAAAGGAGCAATGAATCTTTAGCCGAGGCTTGGGCTAGATATAAGGGCATGCTCCGTAAATGTCCCGATCATAATTTTGGGTTGAATGAACAAGTACTCCATTTCTATGATGGGGTTAGGTCACGTATTCGGCATAGACTCAACGCGGGTGCGGGAGGAGATCTCCTTGGGTTAGACTGTCAAAGTGTATGGGACAAAGTCGAACAGTTGGCCCGAGAAGACGAGCTTTACCCCGACGATGAAGAGGCCTCATCCTCTAAAAAGGTTGCTTGTATTGAGGAAGTAGTAGTCTTGGAACCGGAGGTTGGCAATGTTAATTATGTGGGGAATCAAAATCAACCTCGGGTGAACTTTCATATACCCGAGAATTTTCCAAAAAGGCCCAACCCCGCACAGAACGCACAACCGGGGATCTATCAACCGGGGATCTATCAAGCTCCACGGCCACCCTTCAATAACCCACCCCCGAGGCAAGGCAATTTCAATGGACAAGGTCAAGGTCAAGTGCAAATGCGACCTCCCACAATCGATGAGAAACTAGATGCTCACATGAAAAAGTCCGATACATCTTTCAACGAACTTCGGGGTATGATAAAGGATATGTGTATGGAGATGAAGGATTTGCGAACACAAGTAGGGCAACTTTCTAATGCGGTTAACGGTAGAGCCCCGGGGACTCTCCCAAGCGACACGGAAAAGAACCCGAAGGCCCAATGCAATGCCATAGCCTTGAGAAGTGGCAAACAATTGGAGAATGACACTGCCAGTACATCCGCGCCCGAGCGCCCCGACATGCACGCCCAGGCGCCTGATCTACCCTGTTCTGGACAAAATTCTCTGTTTCTCGCGCCCGAGCGCCCCGACCTGCACGCCCAGGCGCCTACAGATACGCGCCTAGGCGCCAATATACGCGCCCAGGCGCCACCCACAAACCTGCCAGATGCATATGTTCTGCATCCCGCGCCCGAGCGCCCAGAAATGCACGCCCAGGCGCCAACAGATCCGCGCCTAGGCGCCGATATACGCGCCCAGGCGCCGCCTACTGTTTCAGTGGGTTTTCATCCGTCTAATCCAACGCTTTCTCCCCCTATCGAAGTTCGTCTCCCTTCCCAAATGCTCACAAAAAGAAGAAAAAGGAGATGGATCCGAGCTTTCTTCGAATTTTGGCAATCCTTCGGGAAGTGAGAATTAATATTCCGTTTATTGACGCCATTCTCCAAATGCCGAATTATGTGAAGTTCTTCAAGGACATACTCTCCAACAAGCAGAAGTGGGAAGAGAATGAGACGGTGTGCCTCACGGAAGAATGCTCCGCCGTATTGCTCAATAAATTGCCAACTAAGCTCCAAGATCCCGGGAGTCTCACAATCCCGTGCACGATTGGATCCCTATCATTCAAGAAGGTGTTATGTGACTCGGGGGCCAGCATCAATCTTCTTCCATACTCACTATTTAAAAAGCTAGGCCTTGGAAATCCCAAGCCGACCTCAATGAGCCTTCAACTAGCCGACCGATCGATCAAGAGGCCCAAGGGGATAATCGAAGACGTTATTGTCCAAGTCGACAAGTTTTATTTTCCCGTTGATTTCGTAGTACTCGACATGGAAGAAGATGTGGAGGTACCATTAATCCTAGGGAGACCATTCCTAGCCACGGGTAAGGCGGTAATTGACATTGCTAATGGTAAGCTTACCTTGAATGTGGGCGATGACAAAGTTACCTTTGATGTTTACAAAGTCCTTAAACATCCTATTGATCATGACTCGTGTTATCGAATTGATACATTTGACCATTTGATTGTTGAGTATTTACAGGACAATACAATTGAAAATTCTCTCGAACAGATCTTATGAAATCCATGCAAGTGGACTCGGAGAAAGATGATCTAGTGGAAAGGGTTCTAAGCTTGGAGTACAAATCTTCCTCTCATTCGGGAGGATTCATCAAAGTTGATAGATCATTGTCAGGATCACCTCGCCCATCTATTGAAGAACCCCCCTCTCTCGAACTCAAACCCCTCCCCTCCCACCTTAAATATGTGTACTTGAACGACGACGAAACACTCCCATTGATCATTTCCTCATCTCTTTCAGGATCACAAGAAGAGCAATTAATGACGGTGTTGAGATCTCACAAACGGGCTTTTGGGTGGAAACTTGCGGACATCAAAGGCATTAGTCCAGCGATATGTATGCACAAAATACTTATGGAGGACTCCACCAAGCCTACACGCCAACCCCAAAGGAGATCAAACCCACAAATCCAAGAGGTAGTAAAGAAGGAAGTGATTAAACTGCTCGACTCAGGTATAATCTATCCTATTTCTGATAGTGCGTGGGTGAGCCCTACCCAAGTGGTGCCTAAGAAAGGGGGGATAACGGTAATTGAGAATGCGAATAATGAGCTTATCCCAACTCGTATAATTAGTGGGTGGCGTGTATGTATAGATTACCGTAAGTTGAATGATGCCACACGTAAGGATCATTTCCCCCTCCCTTTATTGACCAAATGCTTGAACGATTAGCCGGGCATGATTTCTATTGTTTTCTAGATGGTTACTCCGGCTATAATCAAATTGCCATAGATCCTGAGGACCAAGAGAAAACCACTTTCACTTGTCCTTATGGCACATTTGCTTATAGAAGGATGCCATTTGGCTTGTGTAATGCCCCGGCCACTTTTCAAAGATGCATGATGGCTATTTTTCATGATATGGTTGAAGATTTCCTTGAAATTTTTATGGATGACTTTTCTGTTTTCGGAACAACTTTTGATATTTGTCTTGCTCATCTAAATGTTGTGCTTAAACGTTGTGAAGAAACCAACCTTGTTTTGAATTGGGAAAAATGCCATTTAATGGTCCGGGAGGGGATTGTGCTTGGCCACAAGATCTCTCAAAAAGGGATCGAAGTGGACCAAGCCAAGATTGAGGTCATTGAAAAACTTCCCCCGCCCACATCGGTAAAAGCTGTTAGGAGTTTTCTCGGGCATGCTGGTTTCTATAGGCGATTCATCTTGAATTTCTCTAAAATTGCGAAACCGTTGTCTAATTTGCTTGTCAAAGATGCACCTTTTGATTTCAATTCTTCTTGTATGCAGGCCTTTCTTGATTTGAAGGAACGCTTAGTTTCCGCCCCTATCATGTCATCCCCCGATTGGAGCTTACCATTCGAATTGATGTGTGATGCGAGTGACACCGCGGTTGGAGCGGTCCTTGGCCAAAGGAAGGAAAAGGTATTTCGAACCATTTACTATGCTAGTAAAACTCTTAACGATGCACAATTGAATTATGCCACCACGGAAAAAGAATTACTCGCCATAGTCTTTGCATTCGATAAATTCCACTCTTACCTCGTGCTAAACAAAGTGATAGTTTACACCGATCATTCGGCTTTAAAATATTTGCTTGCCAAGAAAGATGCTAAACCAAGACTTCTTAGGTGGATTTTGTTACTCCAAGAATTTGATTTAGAGATAAAAGACAAGAAAGGCACCGAAAATGTAGTAGCCGACCACCTCTCACGATTAGAGCTAGTGAATGATCCGTTAGATGAGATACCAATTCGTGAGGAATTCCCGGATGAACACCTCCTTGCTATTTCTGACAAAATTTCACCTTGGTATGCTAACTTTGCCAATTACATTGTTACGGGCCGTCTTCCCCCGGATATCACTTTTCATCAAAAGAAGAAATTTCTATTTGATGTAAAGCAATATCTTTGGGACGAACCTTTTTATTCAAAGTTTGTGCAGATGGCTTAATTCGACGTTGCATACCCGAAACGGACGTGCATGCTATCCTATCTCATTGTCATGATATGGCGGTAGGTGGCCATTTTGGGCCTTCCAAAACGGTAGCTAAGATCCTCCAATCAGGTTTCTTCTGGCCTACTCTTGTTAAAGATGCACATCATTATGTCAAATCTTGTGATCGCTGTCAACGAATGGGGAACATCTCTAAACATCATGAAACGCCCTTAAATAGCATGTTAGAGTGTGAGTTGTTTGATGTATGGGGTGTGGATTTCATGGGCCCTTTCCCCAGTTCTTGTTCAAATAAATATATCCTTGTTGCGGTAGACTATGTCTCCAAATGGGTGGAAGCCGTGGCCTTGCCTACTAATGATGCTCGGGTTGTCACTCGTTTTCTGAAGAAGCATATTTTTACTCGATTTGGAACTCCCCGAGCCATCATTAGTGACGGGGGCACCCACTTCTGCAACAGGCAGTTTGAACTTTTATTGACCAAGTACGGGGTGAAGCATAAAATTTCGACCCCATACCACCCACAAACTAGTGGCCAAGTGGAGGTCTCGAATAGGGAGATTAAGCGTATTTTAGAAAAAACTGTCAACGCATCAAGAAAGGATTGGTCCCTTAAATTGGATGATGCTCTTTGGGCTTATCGGACCGCCTATAAAACCCCAATTGGCATGTCCCCGTATCGTCTTGTTTTTGGCAAAACATGTCACTTGCCCGTTGAACTCGAGCATCGTGCTTATTGGGCCATTAAGTTTCTAAATTTTGACTCTCAAAGTGTAGGTACACAACGTTTGCTACAACTCAACGAGCTCGAAGAATGGCGTCATCTTGCCTATGAGAACGCGAAACTCTATAAGGAGCGGACCAAAATGTGGCATGACAAACATATTCTCCCCCGGGAATTCCACAAGGGAGAGCGGGTGTTGCTATACAACTCTCGACTCCGACTCTTCCCCGGGAAGCTTAAGTCTCGATGGTCGGGCCCATTTTTGAATTTCCCAGGTCTATCCATCCGGCGCCGTCGAGCTTACAACAGATAAAGGACATACTTTCTTGGTCAACGCTCAACGTCTAAAACCTTACTTAGGGATAGATGGACCAAGAGACAAAGAGTCCTTCATCCTCGCGGACCCTTCGTGATTCTTCGCTTTCAGTCGAGCTAATGACTCTAAACTAGCGCTTCTTGGGAGGCAACCCATGTTTTCTTTCCGTTTCCTTTTCTTTTTCCCTTATTATCCCGTTTGTTGCTTTATTTTCTAGTCTTACATCTTTGTTAGTTTGTGTTTTAAGTGTTTTGTCTCTCCCCTTTTGAAACAGGAAATGAAATTCTTTACAAAATATTTCTGAACGGGGCGCCCAAGCGCCGAGACAACGGGCGCCTAGGCGCCCGGTTCTGAAAGGGGCGCCCAAGCGCCGAGACAACGCCCGCCTAGGCGCCCGATTCTGAAAAGGGCGCCCAAGCGCCGAAACAACGCCCGCCTAGGCGCGGGCATTACCAGTCAAAAATTCAGGTACGTTGTGTCGCGCGCCTAGGCGCCCAAACACGCGCGCCTAGGCGCCCGTTTCTGATTTAAACATATTTGTGGGTCAAACGGTCAAAATTCTTCACAAACTCTTCACAACTCCTCTCCCAAGCGATTTCCAGCGACACTCTCACCATTTCTGGCCATCTCCACCGTGTTTCACCGCCACTTTCCATCAACATCACTCGCTGCACAGTGGCCCCTCCTTCACATCCAACTCGGTGCCAAAATTTTGGGGAAAAAGGTGAGTTTTGGCTTTACCCTTCTTCCATTTCCGATTCATAGACGACGAGTAGGTGCCTTACATTATATTTTGAGGATTATTTGGGGCTTCGTCCGATTGTGGATTGAATTTTTTTTGTTATTGCATTTGAGGACTTCTATTGGATTTGTGGATTGTAATCAAAAAAATTGGGGGTTGTTGTTGTTGAATTGGATGATCTATTGTTATCAATTCGTGGGTTGTTATCAATTTGTGGGTTGAAATTGAATTTGTGGGTTGTTGTTGTTGAAATTGGATGCTATATTGTTGATTAAATCTGTGGATTATTGCTTAAAGAATTGAGGAATCGGTTAAATCCGTGGATTGTTGCTAGATTGTGGGTTGCTCTCTGATTTTGGTGTGTTGTTGGGCGTTGACGATTGTTGTGTTGGGTTGGTTGCATTTGGGTTGATTTGAGTAGTTGAGAAGTTGATCATTGTTGTTGCAAATGACGAGAACTACCAAGACCGTCCAAGGGTAAGAAAAAAGTGGTGAGGGTTCCTCTAATGAGCCCGAGACTCCCGATAATACCCGTTTTGAAAACTCCCAAGTCCAAATTATGTGTCAGAGTTTGAGCACCCCCCGCACCCTTATTAAGGAGCACTATTTAACCACCCGGGGACAGCCCTCTGTGCACGAATTGATACAGTTCCATCACTTACAGTTTTTCTGTCAAAAGCCCGAGGCCATTCGTCTTCCTTGGGTCCTGGAATTCTTCAGCTCCGGGGTTTATGATGAGATTGAGACACGAGGATGGCTGGGGACTACCCTTTTGGTACGGGGCAAACATGTCAATTATGAGTTGAGACAGATTAGGGAGAGCATAGGCACCCCGACCCCTCAGACATGCGAGTTCACCACTCTTTACAATGCAGGGCGCCTCCGAGTTAGCCTGTCGGATATTTTGCGGGTTATTGGCCGAGAGGGGTGGGAATGGGTACCCGGAGAAGCTCATGTCCCCCGTAGGGCTCTATTACCCGAGGCTGCTTTCTGGCTCGACTTCATCCGATTCAATTTAATACCGAGTACCAATCGATCAGAGGCAAACAAGGAACGGGCCACCCTCATCTATGCTATTATGTCCAAGAAAGCTGTGGACTTTGCCCGGGTAATCCACAAGTCTTTGACGGACCACTTTAGGAAGTTGAAGAATGAGTTAGGGCCGTTGATTAACAAAGAATTGGCTAAGCAAAAGGGCGAAGGTCCCACTCGGAAGATTCCCATCATTCTCCCGTCACTGATCACAGCTTTATGCAAGGCAGCTAAGGTTCCCACATTTCCTATGGAGCGTACTGAGCTTCCTGGTTCTTATCTCACCGTGGTAGATGACGACTCCCAGGCTCCTCCACCACCAGCTACTTCCAAGAGGCCTCGCCCGTCTTCATCCCGGTCTACTAGCTCCCCACAGTTTCCACCTATGGATGCCGCCGCCATTAGACAATTAAAGGATGAATTGAGGGATGAGTTGCGAGATGAGATGAGGGTGGTCATGTCCGACACTTGTGCTTATTTCCGTCAGCTTCTTGTAGAGCATGATGCGTTTGTCGGTCGGGGGCCGTTTGATTATTCTACTCCTCCACCTTACCCGCACCCCCCGCCTCAGCAGCCCGCAGATTTGCACGAGTCAGGTGCTCTCGTTCCTGTAGGAGGTGATGAAGAGGCTCATAATGATGAGGGTAGCCCGTTGATTGATTTGGATGATCTCGGCGGAACGGATGAGGATTACATTGACCGTTTTGGCACCACCGATTAGGCTTATCTTGTTTTATTTCCATGCATGTTTTTTTTTTTTGTTTTTGGATATCTTTTGTTGGGTTGTTGGATATTTTATGTTTTATGTTTGGATGCTTGATGTTTTCTTTCCATGCATGTTTCTCATTTTTGTTTGTCTCGTTTTGTTTTATTCTATTCTATCCAATGTTTGATGCTCTGTATGGCTAGCATTTGTTTACCTATGTAGTGATCGACACAGTGATTGCCATCCGTGGACTTGATTGCCTTAAGTGGACTCGGGTTTGCTTTTCAGCTTCCCTATGGTGACGTGTACTTTGCCCTTCTCTTTTCAAACATTGGGGACAATGTTCATGATAAGTGTGGGGGGGTATACTAGATCCATTATAGTCATGTTGATTCATGTTTTACATATTTCGGTCCAAGTTTGGGGGTGCTGTACCTCTACATGTGAAATGTGTGCAATTTAATTTTTTTTGGATAGAATTTCAACCCTTCACTTGAGGCATTGAGTATGGTTAATTTGAATACATGGTATGTTTTCTCTATCAATTTGGTTTTTAATGGCTATACACATCGTTCCTTGCTTATGGGATCCTAACTAGACTAGATTAACCTTAAGATGATTCACATATGCACCTAAATCGAAGGTAGAGGAGTTGAGTGGGCAATCATTTTGAAACACTTAAAGGCTTGATCCCGGAAATATCAACTTAGAATTTTCACATGTGTTATGAGTTGAGAACGTTAACTTCGTGTGCTTAATAATAATAAAAAGAGGTTGAACATTGGTATGACTGAAAAAGTCAGGCTTAATAGATACTGGGGGCGAAGAGCACCATGCCTAGAATACTGTACTATTTTGCTAATTTGAGCTAAGCTCAAGCCAATGCAAGTGTTAAGTGAATAAGACCTAGTTTGATTTGTGGCCTTTGACACTCGAGCGATTAAGCCCTTAGGAGTGTCTCCACATTTGATACCCTAAAGCCATCTGGTTTAGGAGTTATTGGCCTAAAGCTCGTTACACGGGTGTCATAGAAAGCCTAAGAGGATCAAACATTGCACATGGTCTAGCCTCTAATGTTTCGAGTTGAAAGTGCATAAGTTAAATCCGAAAGTGGAATGAAGTGATGAATTTTAAGTGGCTATGAAGTTGTATTCAATTCTCGTACCATGTGAATAATCAAAAGTTGATAAATATGGGGTTAATGCTTGAAAAGTGGTAAGAATGCCACTTGACTATAATACTTGAGATTTATTACACTACACCCTTAGGATGATCTTTTCAATGTTAAGGCGTAACATGAGCAAATGTGTGATGTGTATATATTTGTAATGAGCTTAAACAGATGAATTCATACCATTGTGTGCTATTAATCATTGTAATTTACGTTGAGTGATCGGGGTTGAAAATCTTTCGATTTTGTGGGTATATCGTCTGCAAACCCTCACGAGACTATAACTCGTCCTTTGAGGTAACTCAAAGGTTCAAAGGCTTGTTGCATTCGCTAAATGCAACCGTTTACTCACGAAAGTGAGTTAGGTAGTTTTTTTTGTTTCTCTCTTTGATTGATGATGTTTCCTTATCTTAAAACTCTTATTGCTCGAGGACGATCAATTGATAAGTGTGGGGTGTTGATAAGAGGCATTTTACGTGTTTTTAAGCCCCTTTGCGTTTATGTCTTAGGTTCATTTATCGCTTGATTCTTGCCACATGTGCGTTTAATTCGTGCATTAAGTGATTTCAGGTCTTAAATGGATACAATCAAAGAACGGGATGAAAACGACGTATAAAAACAAGTTTAGGCCCAATTGCTACGCACCCCTATGCCCAAGACCTAAAACCCACGCCCAGGCGCGGACAAGATGCAAATAACGTCAACATCTGCTTCCACGCCTAGGCGCCATCTTGCCCCGCCCGGGCGCCGTATCTACACCATTTCCACGTTCGAGCGCTATTTCCGTATGTTTAGAGGCCAAATGGATGAAGTTCCCTCTACAATGTTGTAGAACTATGTGTTAGCTTCAAATGAGGACTTGAATCATCCAAATCGGAGTTTCGTGGAGAAAGTTATGAATGAAATACGATTGCTGCGCAGGATACATTGCATTTAATTTCAGCATTCTGAATCCCGCCCCAAGCGCCGTAATGCCACGCCTAGGCGTGTCACACCCGATTTGATTCTTTTCAGCCAAAAGATCATCATTTGATGGGGGAATGGAACATTTAAAGCCAAGAGGTCATCACATGTATGGGAGGGATGTCATAAGTATGTTTCTTAGTAGATCTACTTTATGGAATTTTATACTACTCACTTTAAGAGTAGTGGAGGACACACTAGGGGAGACAACACTAGGAGCTGATTGTGGTGGTCTTCTAAGGCATTTTGAGCACACTTGACCGAACACATCTTGGGAGAGGGAGAGGAGAGGCATTTTGGCCTCACTCATTTTCATCATCATATTATCACATTCTTCATCACTTTTGGAGGGGAACAAAGAGAAGGAGTTAAGGATTGAAGATC